>OY987213.1:32853105-33553105 GCA_963920805.1 Primula vulgaris
TGGTTTAGTCGCTTCGGAGATGAACCCAATCAGTGTGACGTCGGTCGGCTGTAGGTCTTGCAGCTTGAGTTTCATTTTGTCGAAGAGCTCTTTGTAAATGATTTCCCAAGAGGCTCCTTGGTCGACGAGAGCTCTGCTGACTGTGTCTATGCCAATTTGGACGCGGAGGTTAATGGCATCCCCATGGGGGTATATTACCCCTTCTTCATCGAGATCTGAAAAAGAAATGGGTGGGTGTCGTTGAGGCATGCATTGCCGTTTAGAAGTAGACGCCTGTGATGCCTTGGCTACCTGCCCAAAGTGCGCCAGTTGCCGCTATTGTGACCTTTCCCCGCCCGTGGTTTTGGGCCATGACAGATGAACGACGTTGATTGTTTTGCCTTTCCGGTTGTCGGTTCCATCTATGGCTAGCTGTTTACCTTTGATCCTGGCACCCTTGATGAACTTGTTGAGGTATCCTGCGTCTCCCCACGAGTTCATCTTCCACCGCAAATTGCGACAATGCTCGGTGAGATGGCCGTGATCCTCATGATAGGCACAGAAGACCTTGGAATCTCTTTGATCGGGGGGAGTAGAGAACGGTTGTGGTCGGGAATACCACCTTTCCCCGCATATATCCTTAAGGATATCTTCAGCCGACAGGTTGAAGGTATTTCGGCATTCCCTCTCTGGGAACCGACCTTGTTGAAGTGGTTTGGGGGGAGTTGGGTAGGCAATCCGGAGCGGTTTAGGCTCGTTGATCGTCATCGAGTATGTGAGCCGGAGTGGTTTATGCTCGGATTCTAGGGGCTGCTCTACCCAGTCGTGGACCTCGGGACCTTTATCCCTTCTGGTCGGTCCGACTGCTTCCCCCTGACAGTTCATGGCTCTTTTGTGGCCCACTTGTGCTTCTCGGACCGACTCTCTTCTTGGCGTAGTTCGGTTTAGGAGTCAAATTTCCTCGTTCTTATCGGTGAGGTGGGTACAATAGGCTAGTAGAGCGTCAGCGGTAGGAAAGCTTTTGCCTATGAACTTCCTTCTCGCCCAATAGCCGCCAGGGATGGAGTTGATAAAGTTTTGGATGGCTATGTTATTGGCGTACTGCGGAATCTGGTTTGCCACGTCGATGAAGCGTATGCAATAATCATTGAGTCGTTCATTTGGCTGCATTGCCATTTTCAGAAGGGTGTCGATGTTGACCTTCTTTTTCCGATGAGCAGCATACCGGGTGGAGTACACACGGAGAAGCTCCGCCCAGCTTCCTATGGAACCCCGTGGTAGGTTGTGGTACCACGACGAAGCCTCTTGGCCCAAGCTGTTTTTGAAAAACTTGTACATCAGTGCAGGGTCATCACTCCAGAGTTCCATCCTAGTTTTGTAGTGGCGCTGATGATCGATTGGGCAGCTTTTTCCATCGTATAGCCTGAATTCGGGGATGATGAACCCCCTAGGATTGCGATGCCGAGTGATGTGCTCGGTACACGGGGTTTCTTGGCATACGTCCCAAGCCTGCTGGAACGCTTCATCTGGTGCTTGGTAGAGCGGGGGGTATCCTCCCTGGTGGGGCTGTGGGTAGTATCCTACCACGACCATGTGGTTGGTGTACCCATTGTCGTGCGGGTTCGAGCCGATGACATGTCCCGTGAGATTGTTTGGGTGGACAAATGTTGGCGGGACCGTTACTGGGACATTGCCCCCTCGATGGGGCCTTTTTGTATCTGGTTGCCGCCCTGCTACTTCCATGGCAGCCCTGTAGGTGGAATCTTCCATGTTATGTCGGGGGTCGGCATGTGCATTGTCGGTTTGGGCGGGCGGTATCGTGATACCTGCTGTCGCCATAGCCGACATGCATGCGGCCAGCTGAGCTTGAAGCTGGGCGTGGTGCCCCCGTTCGGCGTGTGTTAATGCGGCCTCGTTCCTTGCTTGGGGAATGAGGGGTTGTACTTCCACCGTGGACGGGGTAATTACCCGTGGTGGGAATATTGGAGCAATTTGCTCGAGGACAAAGCCCTCGGGCATGCCATACCAGTGGGCTTCGTTCGTTTGAAGATGGACTCGGTGGGAACTGGAATTAACCGAGGCTTCTGGCCGTGGGGCTCTTGAGTTCGGTCCTGCCTGGGATACGGGTAAGCGCCTTCTTGCGCTCCTTAATTCGGGCAAAGCTTGTTCGTCATCCAAGGACGTAGGGTTCTCGTTGACGATTCCTTCAAGCTGTTGTTGTTGTTCAGTCTCTTGTTTTTGTTAGTTTTCTCTTTTCTCTCCTTCTCTATATATTTTTTAGGTAGATTTTCTGGTCCTTCTTTTAGGGGGTGTAACCGGCTATTTATAGACAATTATGTCTCATGGGATGTAGACAAGTGTCGTTATCTCAATAGCCACCACATGGGCTTTTCCATTGTGGATTTTTACTATTGGGCTGGACCCTTATAGATAATGGCCTGCTAGGAAAGCTCTATTAGACCATGGGTTTTTGGGTTTTGGCCTTGGATACCCTCAAATAATGGGTGGGTTGATTAGTGTCCGAATGGATACATTCGGATCCAATTTTTGTGTTATATCAGGATGTTCTCTTTCGTATATAAATGTTTACAAGTATTGTTTTATGATAAATTCCGAATGCTACAATACCGCATTGTGCCCGCTCCTAATTTTTATTTTTATAAGTATCCCGTATACATAGTTAAACCAACATATTGAACAATGTGACAATCCAAAAGAAATACTTTATATATAAAGTATGTAACAAAATTATATTGATAAAACAAATTTTTGCATGTGAATAAATGAAAGATGGCATTCATTTTTGTTCGGATTTATTTACCAATACAAAAAATTGACAGTAAAGCGGTTAAAAATTTGCCCAATATAGGATCACTAAAATATTTTAATTGGTATGGCATTTTGGGAAAATAAACCGGCCAACAAATACTTTATATCACTCTCTCTCTACAGCGATCGACTCTCTCTCTCTCTCTCTATATATATATATACAGAACTTAACACATCAACAGGTAAAATTTATTCAGATTGTTTATTATAACAATCTTTCCAAGCTTTTATCTCGGTTTATGTATTGTTTAATTTTCAATTTAAAAATAAAACGAAACTCTTTCGAGCTCGATTGTTTTTTTATTCTTAGATAAACAGAAAAGTTTTAAAGATTGTTTAATTTTTAATATAGAAATAAAACGAAACTATTTCTAGGTTGATTATTACGGGTTTGAATCAATATGCATCAAGTTTTTATTCTTAAATGAATGAAAATTTTTATAGCTGTTAAAAAAAAATGTTATAGATTGTTTAATTTTCAATCTACAAATCGAACGAAACTCTTTCGAGCCGCTTTGTATTAATATGCATCAAGTTTTTGTTCTTAAATGAATGAAAAGTTTTATAGCTGTTGGTTAAAAGTGTTATAGATTGTTTAATTTTCAATCTACAAATAAAACGAAAAGTCTTTCGAGCTCGATTGTTACGGCTTTGTATCAATATGCATCAAGTTTTTATTCTTAGATAAAATAAAAAGTTGTTATAGTTGTTGGTTCAAAGTGTTATGGATTGTTTAATTTTCAATTTACAAACAAAACGAAACTCTTTCGAGCCGTTTTATATCAATATGCATCAAGTTTTTATTCTTAAATGAATGAAATTTTTTATAGCTGTTAAAAAAAATGTTATAGATTGTTTAATTTTCAATCTACAAATCAAACGAAACTCTTTCGAGCGGCTTTGTATCAATATGCATCAAGTTTGTGTTCTTAAATGAATGAAAAGTTTTATAGCTGTTGGTTAAAAGTGTTATAGATTGTTTAATTTTCAATCTATAAATAAAACGAAAACTCTTTCGAGCTCGATTGTTACGGCTTTGAATCAATATGCATCAAGTTTTAATTCTTAGATAAACAAAAAGTTTTATAATTTGTTTAATTTTCAATTTAGATACAAAACGAATCTCTTTTGAGTTTGATTGTTACGACTTTGAATAAATATGCATCAAGTTTTTATTCTTACAAAGCGTAGATTTTTATAGCTCTTGATGTAAAGTGTTACAGATTGTTTAATTTTCAATTTACAAATAAAATGAAACTCTTTCGAGTTTGGTTGTGACGGCTTTGAATCAATAGGCATTAGTTTTTATACTCAGATAGACAAAAAACTTATAGCTGTTAATCAAAAGTATTAATTTCAGTGGCATAACTATATGGGGTGCAAATCCAATATATTCAAAAATATACATGTATAATGTAATGCGGGTGGGTCTTCTTAAATATGGGGGTGCTGAATGCGAGCTCCCTTTCTGATTATTGTTATCCAGATATGAAACACAGTGTTATTAACTTTTTTAAGTCAGTAGTACTAGTTAATCGGGTATTGAGAAAAAAAGGATATATTTTATATAGGAAAAAAGTTGTTAGAGCAACCATAATGATTTTGTTAATTTCACTTTTTCGCGTATGGATGTGAACATTAACCATTCAAGTCCCATGTTGGTGCCTTTTTCTTAACCTAATATCTTATTATGAATAAATGATTTAGGAAACAAATTAATATTATTGGAAATAAAAAAAGAAATAGAGATGAGGTTATTTTCTGTTTGATGTGCGAGTTCGTCAAACCAAAATGCCGTGTCATCCGTTAACTTGTTTGTTAAATTTAACAAAAGTTTTAACAACATTAAATTTAACGGTTACACTACCGATACCCTTGTGAAGGGAAAAAATGTTTATTAATTAACAATTTTATCTAACAAGTGAGATAAAAATACCACTGTGGATGCTCTTATGCAAATAATGATTACTGAGTTCCGCAAGTAGTGAGCACTGGTAAGTTTTTTTCTTTAAATTTGGATTGCTTTTATTATTTGTGTGCAGATGAAAGTTATGCAAATTTTGATTCACCGCTCTGCCAAGTTTATTTCCAAAACACATCACCACTTGCGATAACAAGTTAATCTGCTTTTCACTAACAAAGGGTCAAATTGGGGAATCCATTTAGAAACCGTTATTGGATGGCACATAGCAGCCTGTGGCAAATTCATAAGCTGAGGGTGTCAAATGTTATATTTTGGAATATTATCATGTCTTTGGTATACGACCGATCAAGAAACAAAACGGGATTATCTCGACGGAAAAGAAAGAGTGGACTGAGCGTCATATCTTTTAGTTTTATGGCGAGTAATATCTTCCGAAGCATGGGTTCAACATTTTTTGTTCCCTCATTTTCACTTAAGTGTGAGTAGCATTGCCGATTTAATGTGTGGTACTTGGTAGAATACCTCCCTGTTTCCCGTCTTCTTGCTTCCTAAAGGTTTATTACAACAATGGTCGTCATGATTTCAGTTTAACGAGTTTGTGATTACTGTATAGTATCATCTCTAATCTTGGGCGTATTGCTCATATCAGGAAAAAATATAAAGGGAGCCAAATTTTTGCATTCTTTTTAAATGAAGACCAAACATAACACATTTTCATTGTGTAGACTATTTATTTATTATTAAAACCAACATTGAAATTGTGAGTCTAATTTCTGTAACTCACCCTTTCCAAAAAATGTCTCCTTCAAATTTGCGACTAAATTCTATATTTTTTTAATTTTTTGGTATAGCCTTTCTTATGTGTACTTGAGATGAGAAGGTCCTTTCATAAAACTGTAGAAAGGGTGTTTTCTTATAATTATAAGCAAGCACAAATTGCTTACCAAGTTTTCGACCCGTTCCTTTTCACCCTCTCCCGAGGGTCGGTGATCTGAGGTGAGGGCTTCGGCGACCCCTCCTCTGCTCATCACCGCTCGACAGTCGCCACTCGCCACCCAAAATTAAAGATCTGTCATTACCACATCCTTATGTATGCAGATAACTTCAGGTCGCCTGCTGTTTTCTTATATTCAGAGAGTACTGCGGACTATGAAGTTTAGTAGTTGATTAGAGAAAACGCCCATTAAAAATATTTTAACTGCAGAGTTATCACTCAATAGGTGGCTAATCATAGTTTGAGTGAACAGATTTAGCAAATTATATCCAACTATATAATTACTACCCATTACAAATAATCTTAAAAAAGGTATATGTTTGAGTTATAAGGTCCTAAGTAGGAGATGTTTTTTTTCCCAATGTCTTGTCACGCGTAACAAATTACATTGCTCTTTTCGTTAGATAGCTAATCACAGTTTGAGTTCTAAGGTTGTGTTCCTATTTGAGAAAGGAAATTTTCACAGTTAGCATATGGAACTTCTCTCGAAAGAAGTAAAAGAGATGGCATTGGTAGACGGAAAATTAACGATTAAGTGGCCTTTATCTAAGTTTCAGTTTTTGGTGCATAGAGAAACAAAATGAGTAATAGCCCGTGGGTTCTTGTTTGCTATGTATAGTGCCTTGTGTAAGCAAATGCTTGTCAAAAGACGTAACATAATTTGTATGAGGTCATGGATCTTTATTTTATTTGAGAAAAATCAAAAGGACTACAAAGTTATATTTCGTGTGATGTATTGCTGTATGTCAGTGAAGCACTGATTTTATTTTATTTTGGCGAAGCTTTCTTTGAGAAAGTAGTGCCATTTAAAAATAACTTCCAGAATGCAGTACTTAGATATCTTAAGGCGAATTATTATATTTGTGATCTACTCATGCTGTGTTTTATTGGGTTGTTTCAGGTATGTGTCTATGGCCGACATAATTGATCTCTCAGAACTTGTATCTAATTCAGATGTTCGAGTTATTGATTTCAGAGTATTTGTATCCAAATGGTGTGGTGTATCGATAGACTCACTTTGCTCTCAAGACTTGAACATACAAGCTTCTTTGTCCAGCACTTTGAGCCAATGTGGGTCTATGCTTTCAGGGTATAATGGTACTTTTACAAACTGTTTATATGCTGTAGATAAAGATTGCAGAACAACAGTTTGGACATATGGAAATAATGGTGAAGATGGCGAGTTAGATTTATTCCAACCAGACGAACAACTTAAAAAGAAAAAGAAAATATCGTACGTGAGGAAACGATTAGATGTATATAAAACCCTTGGACCTGGTTCTAGAGCTGAGTCAGCAACAGTGTTGGCTTTTGGAAGCCTTTTCTCTGCGCCGTACAAGGGTTCCGAGTCACACATAGATATATACAAGTATCCAAGAGATGAAAGAATTAAATCTTTAATTGAGAAGGTTATATTTATCCCGTTTGTCCCTAAAATAATAAGCGCAGGGAAGGAATTTGCTTTGAAAACGATAAAATCCCCTTTTTTATGTGCTCAACTTAGATTGTTGGACGGGCAGTTCAAAAATCACCATAAGGCTACATTTTTGGCGTTAAAAGAGAAATTAGATTCTTTGATAAAAGAAGGGCTTCTTCCGGTTCATATCTTTGTGATGACTGATCTTCCAGAAAAAAATTGGAAGGGCACCTATTTGCAAGACTTAGTAAATGATTCGAATAAATTTAAATTACATGTAT
The DNA here is from genome assembly GCA_963920805.1 of Primula vulgaris. Lineage (NCBI taxonomy): Eukaryota > Viridiplantae > Streptophyta > Magnoliopsida > Ericales > Primulaceae > Primula > Primula vulgaris. The sequence continues at coordinate 32,860,530 of OY987213.1, forward strand.
TGCGAGATAAAGACGAGCTAGTAACAGAAACTGTGAAAAAGTTGGAAAAAGCTGGGAATGGGTTGAATACTGTTTTCAATTCGGAGAGTATTAACGGAATGAAGATGCATTGTCAATTTCCATCATCACCTGATATACTATTATATATTGAGGAAAGTATTTGTAGCTGTGCTTCACTAGGGTTTGTTGGGACTACTGGGTCTACTATAGCTGAGAGTATAGAAGTGATGAGAAAGAATGGTAAATGTTCAGTTGACCAGCGCAAATAGTAGATATTGATTGTATTATCTCATTTTATTTAAAATTGGAGAGTTGGCATTAAGCATCTTACGTAGAGTTTGAAAAGGAGTTTCTGGAGGCGTTTCTGTCGTATTTTTTTCGGAAATAGTCCTTTAGTGCAGAAAAAACTCATTGGTGTTAAGCTTCCAAAGGGTATACTACATTCGTGTTTACTTCTTTGGATGAAAGAAAACCCAATAATCTTACCTTGAGTATCTCTTCAAAAATTGTATTCTGAAGGCAAACTATATCCACATTTCCTAAGCCAATCCATGTTTGAAACTTGTTTTTAGGACCAGAAGTCTAATACTTGGAATGAAGAGCCAAAGAAATGGATAAATTCGTTTTACCCAATGTTAAAGCATGGGAAGTTTAATTATGTTCGTCTTGTTGTCTTTCCCGACTTGTGCTGCTCAACAATTCAACCAACAGAAAGAAGAAACTTCTACCTACTCCGTAGTTGATTTTTCAGAGGTTCAATTTTTTGCTTACATTCACATATGTAGCTAGTCCATACCTGATTTTTCAAAGGTTTGAGATTCTCTTTTTATGTATTTAATCGCTCTTTAAATTCCCGACCGGAACAAAGTCTAAAAAGTGTAGATGGTAAATTCTTCATTACATGTTATCATGGGGTTTTCAGAATCTCTCTTGGAATTGTATTCACCAGAGCAAGTGTTTTGTTTGTGGAAGATAAGGAGGGATTGGTTTTGGTTGCGTTATTTTTTATTTTTAGGTCAGGTTGCCTGCTTTTAAAATATCATATCAAATGCAAACTCATTCGAGGCTAAATAAAAAATTTGGAAAAATTTATGTATATTGTCTCAACATACAAAAAAAATAATTATAAGAATCCGGTATACTATTATTTAGGGTGTGTCAACCAATACTATTTTTTAGTTTTAATTTTGAATTAATTTGAACATAAATATTTTTGGATTCATTAATAGATATTAGTTTTTTAGTCTTTTTTAGTTTTAATTTTAAATTAATTTTAGACTAGATATTTTTGGATTTATTAATGTGTTAGGTTTTTATTAGGTTACACATTCTAAATAATAGTGGATCGGGTTCACGGCAGTGTTACTCGTTCGGTGTTCATTTCAAAACATTAAAACCAACGCTTTTTTCATAGTTTTTTTTACCATTAGATTTGATTGATTTTGATCGAATGATACTAAAAAATTTAAGACAGTCTACCCTACAAATATTAGGGTAACAAAATTGGATTCGGATAATTAACTTTAGTTTTGTCAACTTGAAAAGTATGACAACTTTTTCTATTAGGCTTAGTGCTTCCGTCCCAAATTGTTGGTGGTATACGAAATTACGTGTAATTTTAACTAATAAATAACTCATATCTAAGTTATGGCGAATTTTTTAAAAGTTAATCGCATAGTTCAAATGTTAAACTATATGAATAAATTTTAAAAATTTATATTTCAACAATTTTAAAACGATATATTTTCTGATTAAAAATATATACATCTCCAATATATTTTGGGACGAGAGAATATGTTATTATTATTATGATGAGGAACACAAGTTGACTTTCTTAGTTTGATGTTGCCTCGTTTCACTTTAAAATCATCGACATCAATATCTCTATCAAACTCTTTATTTGTGGATAAAAATACATTTTTTAGATTTTTACTATCCATTTATATTTTTTGTCAAATTTCAAAATCTCTTATAAGCTCTCTACAACAATTATTTTATTATTAGCAGAGTTAAAATTTAAAGTGACAATGTAAATGAATGGAGGTGACAAGGGCTTTTAATAAAATATTGTTACTTTTATTTTGGTGAGAATGAGTGATACTCTCCTAATATAAATAGTTCAAATTAATTTTTGTATTTATAAATAAGGGGGGTGTGAGATTGATTTGATACTATTTTTTTTCAATCCTTTCTATTGAAATATATTTATTACATTTAGTGAGTGTAATGTAGTTGGTCTAGCATGCTAACTGATTTGATTGGTTGGTTACTATCAAATTATACGGTTGCTTGGGAGATTTATGGGAGTTTTATGGAACACTAACCCTGTCTAGTAACTTTAATCCATTTTTTTTTATGTATATTAGAAACTCTAATCTACTTATAGAGCATATATAATAGTGTTATTATCTCTATTGATAACTAAAAATGTTATCTAACAATGTAATTTTGTATCTTCTTTAGTTGTGTTAAAATGTGTGTTAAAAACATTGTTGAATATAACAATTTTTTTAATTGTTATTACTTCATGACATGCCAAAAAAGTCTACCCAACCCACAATTAACATATTTTCTATTTCTATTGTACTGCTATTTATTTTTTACCAGCACCTATCCATAATACTATATTTTGAATAATTAATTTTTAGTTAAAATAGATAACATTGTTAAATTTAAAACTAATGTGGCTGTTTAACTTAATATACATGTGTTATTTAATAATTTTTTAAATGATGATGTGTCACTAGATAATAATAAAAATTTAACAAAACTATTATTTATAACAACATAGAGTTATTTGAGCCTTTTAATTTGGTCAATTAATATAAACATACACTATACCTATTATATTAACAAAAACATACACTCAAAAATTAAATTATCAAAAATATACATTTAATTAATAATTAATAAAAAACAAAAAAAAATTGATTCATCCCTCTCAATCTATTTGCTCTCTCTCATCCTCTCACTTTCTCTCTCTCCGATCTATCTCCCCCTCCTTCTCACTTTCTGTGATCTCTCATCCTTATCTCTCTTTCCGATCTCTCTTATCATTCTCACTATATTTTTTTTGATCTTTTTCTTCTTTTTCCTCTCTCTCCGATCTCTCACTTTCGTGGAGATTGAGACGGACACGTCTATCGGAATGGACGGTGAATGTGTATAGCGAGGTCGAAAACTTGAAGTTGATGTTGACGGAGATGCGATCGTCGAAATAGAGGTGCACGACGGCGACGTGATAGTTTGAGATCGGAGGACGGGTAAGAGCTGAATTTGTTAATTAATGTATAATGTTGAAAAATAAGTATATAAATTACGTGAATTAAGGGTATAAAGTTGAAATTCATGTATATGTACTTTATACTCGGGTAAGATTTCATGAAATTAATATGTTATTTAACTTAATGGGATGTTATCTTTCGTATATAAATGTTTAGAAGTATTGTTTTATGACAAATTCCGGATGTTACAATACCGCATTGTGTCTGATCCTAATTTTTATTTTTATAAGTATCCCGTATACATGGTTAAACCAACCTATTAAACAATGTGACAATCCAAAAAAAATACTTTATATATAAAGTATGTAACAAAATTATATTTGATAAAACAAATTTTTGCATGTGAATAAATGAAAGATAGCATTCATTTTTGTTCGGATTTATTTACCAATACAAAAAATTGACAGTAGCGGTTAAAAATTTGCCCAATATAGGATCACTAAAATATCTTAATTGGTATGGCATTTTGGGAAAATAAACCGGCCAACAAATTTTGGTAAAGCTTAGGAGTATTATTCTATCACTCTCTCTCTACAGCGATCGACTCTCTCTCTCTCTCTCTCTCTCTCTATATATATATATATACAGAACTTAACACATCAACCAGGTAAAATTTATTCAGATTGTTTATTATAACAATCTTTCCAAGCTTTTATCTCGGTTTATTGATTGTTTAATTTTCAATTTAAAAATAAAACGAAACTCTTTCGAGCTCGATTGTATCAGTATGCATCAAGTTTTTATTCTTAGATAAACAGATTGTTTAATTTTTAATATAGAAATAAAAGGAAACTATTTCCAGCTTGATTGTTACGGGTTTGAATCAATATGCATCAATTTTTTATTCTTAAATGAATGAAATTTTTTATAGCTGTTAAAAAAAATGTTATAAATTGTTTAATTTTCAATCTACAAATCAAACGAAACTCTTTCGAGCGGCTTTGTATCAATATGCATCAAGTTTGTGTTCTTAAATGAATGAAAAGTTTTATAGCTGTTGGTTAAAAGTGTTATAGATTGTTTAATTTTCAATCTATAAATAAAACGAAAACTCTTTCGAGCTCGATTGTTACGGCTTTGAATCAATATGCATCAAGTTTTAATTCTTAGATAAACAAAAAGTTTTATAATTTGTTTAATTTTCAATTTAGATACAAAACGAATCTCTTTTGAGTTTGATTGTTACGACTTTGAATAAATATGCATCAAGTTTTTATTCTTACAAAGCGTAGATTTTTATAGCTCTTGATGTAAAGTGTTACAGATTGTTTAATTTTCAATTTACAAATAAAATGAAACTCTTTCGAGTTTGGTTGTGACGGCTTTGAATCAATAGGCATTAGTTTTTATACTCAGATAGACAAAAAACTTATAGCTGTTAATCAAAAGTATTAATTTCAGTGGCATAACTATATGGGGTGCAAATCCAATATATTCAAAAATATACATGTATAATGTAATGCGGGTGGGTCTTCTTAAATATGGGGGTGCTGAATGCGAGCTCCCTTTCTGATTATTGTTATCCAGATATGAAACACAGTGTTATTAACTTTTTTAAGTCAGTAGTACTAGTTAATCGGGTATTGAGAAAAAAAGGATATATTTTATATAGGAAAAAAGTTGTTAGAGCAACCATAATGATTTTGTTAATTTCACTTTTTCGCGTATGGATGTGAACATTAACCATTCAAGTCCCATGTTGGTGCCTTTTTCTTAACCTAATATCTTATTATGAATAAATGATTTAGGAAACAAATTAATATTATTGGAAATAAAAAAAGAAATAGAGATGAGGTTATTTTCTGTTTGATGTGCGAGTTCGTCAAACCAAAATGCCGTGTCATCCGTTAACTTGTTTGTTAAATTTAACAAAAGTTTTAACAACATTAAATTTAACGGTTACACTACCGATACCCTTGTGAAGGGAAAAAATGTTTATTAATTAACAATTTTATCTAACAAGTGAGATAAAAATACCACTGTGGATGCTCTTATGCAAATAATGATTACTGAGTTCCGCAAGTAGTGAGCACTGGTAAGTTTTTTTCTTTAAATTTGGATTGCTTTTATTATTTGTGTGCAGATGAAAGTTATGCAAATTTTGATTCACCGCTCTGCCAAGTTTATTTCCAAAACACATCACCACTTGCGATAACAAGTTAATCTGCTTTTCACTAACAAAGGGTCAAATTGGGGAATCCATTTAGAAACCGTTATTGGATGGCACATAGCAGCCTGTGGCAAATTCATAAGCTGAGGGTGTCAAATGTTATATTTTGGAATATTATCATGTCTTTGGTATACGACCGATCAAGAAACAAAACGGGATTATCTCGACGGAAAAGAAAGAGTGGACTGAGCGTCATATCTTTTAGTTTTATGGCGAGTAATATCTTCCGAAGCATGGGTTCAACATTTTTTGTTCCCTCATTTTCACTTAAGTGTGAGTAGCATTGCCGATTTAATGTGTGGTACTTGGTAGAATACCTCCCTGTTTCCCGTCTTCTTGCTTCCTAAAGGTTTATTACAACAATGGTCGTCATGATTTCAGTTTAACGAGTTTGTGATTACTGTATAGTATCATCTCTAATCTTGGGCGTATTGCTCATATCAGGAAAAAATATAAAGGGAGCCAAATTTTTGCATTCTTTTTAAATGAAGACCAAACATATCACATTTTCATTGTGTAGACTATTTATTTATTATTAAAACCAACATTGAAATTGTGAGTCTAATTTCTGTAATTCGCCCTTTCCAAAAAATGTCTCCTTCAAATTTGCGACTAAAATTCTATATTTTTTTAATTTTTTGGTATAGCCTTTCTTATGTGTACTTGAGATGAGAAGGTCCTTTCTATCATTTGCTTTTCATTTGTTTGTTTTGATGTTGGCTTGAGAACAATGTTTTTTTTTTTACTTAGTAACCTATTTAAGCTGTTAGATACCATTCACATTTTCAAATATTTTTGTGGTCCATCCACTTCGACATCTTATAAGTTATAACTGATGTCTAATTTTTCCTTTATTTACACTTAAGCATGATTAGCATTACCATTTTAATGTCTAGTTCTTTGTTTATAACATATTACTCTATTTTCCATCGTCAGCATCTTCTTTTTATTGTCTAAGTGAAGCAAATAATGCTTGTATTGCTAATCATAAAGGTGTCCAGTAGAAAGACTTACTGATATTGTTTGGCATCTAGAAGAATGATAGTTACTGAAATTTTTGTGCTAATGCTACTCAGATTAAAGTGAAAAGAAAGGAACAGAAGATGCCAAGGAATCTGAAAGTTAATGCTTACATTGAGCTGTCAACGCGATGGTTATCACTCAAGGTTGATCATTCACAGGGCTTTCATTCGAAGTTTATTCGTTCTTTTATGCTAGAAGGTGAGCTACGCGTGACATGTTCTTTTAGAACAATTGGGTAAACTCTTCAAGATGAGGGTGATTAAAAAAGGTTTTGACAAATAAAATGTCAACACGTACATACACGAGCAGACTCCCTTCGTTCTTGATTTGCGGACATAATTTCAGGCTTCACAGCTCTCCCAAGTTTCTTTTTCAAGGTACATCAACACATCCTGAGATTTACATACTAATAAAGGTTAAAGTTGGGAAACCATAGTTGATTTGACATGTCATCTTTCAAAGGGGGTATAACCAATGGGGTCATAAAAGAAAAGAAAAATTCTAACATCTTTTTGGAGAGTAAATTTGAATTACTGCCATCATTAGCTCATCGTTACAGTTTTATTTGAATCATTTTCATATTTCGTAACATCTTTTCTTCCTTAATTTTTACTTAAGAATGAGTAACAGTACCATTTCCATATCTAGTTATTTGTTTCTAGCATATTACTATGTTTTCCATCTTACTTCCTAAATGGCTTATTATAAAGTGGTCCTCATAGTTTCAATTTAACCAGTCTTTGATTACTATTTAGGTTGTTAATTATTATCATCTCCGATTTTGGACATGGTTAGCCTCAATAGTATCAGGACAAAACACAAAGGGAGTTAAATATGTCGGTATCTTTGAACCAAGACCAAAACAATAATATATTTTACTGCACGAGGACTATTTGTTTATCAGTTAGCACTGACACTCGAACTATGAATACCATTTCTGTAAGTCGCCCTTCTATAACTGTTCTTCAAAGTAGTGACTAAAATTTTAAATCGTCTCTTTTGTAGGAGCTAAGTTTTGCGATACTAAAGATCACAGATATTTGTGCAAGATTACTTACAAGAGTAAGCCATTTTATTCTCAGTTAAGCACTTAATTTTATCAGATCGGGGAGATTTGCCCCCAAAAAAATAAGGGCAACAGTCTTTGATCTTGCATGTTTACACCTAATTCGTTACAATCAATTCCCTTTTAATCCCTTGCGAAACATACTCAATGTCACTGCAGCTAGGTTATTGAGCTAATGATGCATGACAGTTCAGTCATGTTCCCTTTTTGAACGAGTTGTGTTTGTAGGGTATTTCCCTGTTTTTTGTTTATATAATTGGTGGGGAAAACCCACATTTTTATTAATTTAGAGGAATAAAAATGCGGGGGAAAACCCCCACAAAGGTACAAGAAATAATAGGTTCAAAAGTGTTACAAAAACAAATTACAGCTTTAAATCATAAGGGAACAGAAACTTGTGGACTGAAACCGTAGTAAAACAAGAATAAGCCACTTACTCCAACTTCAGTAAATCATCGCACTTCTTCTCTTGTCTGAAATCTTACAAGCCCTAAGAGAGAGAAACCTCCCCCTTTCCATCTCTGAAAAATCCTCATCTTCATTATTTAAGTCATTCTAAGGAGTTCCTTCAGCTTCAGTGACTATAATTCCTTTCAAATTGGGAAAATCATCTAAACTAGAAGAAATAATAGGATCATCATCACATCCACAATTGGCCAGGTAATCTGCTCTACTATTTCCTTCTCTTTCTATGTGCATAATATTGTAATTATAGATCTTGAATTCGTGAATAATTAGATCCATAATATAAATTAGCTTCCATGGACATCTTCCTCTTCCTTTAATAATATTGACCAATTGTAGGCAATTAGTCTCAAATACTGTATTAATCTCTGGTTTAATTTGTACTCCCAAAAGCAGTGCTTTCATTTTAGCTTCTAGGCTAGAATTACTCTCAATTTTCGTAGCAAACCCTAGAATAAATCGACCTTCAGAATCTCGAAGTACCCCTCCTACACCACTGATATTTGAAGATTCTCTATGAGAGCCATCAATGTTGAATTTTTGGACACCTGTTGGGGGATGAAGCCATTTAACAGTTTTGCGTTTTTTCTTAATAGGAATAGAGTTGTAAGAAAAATATCAAAATTATTAAAAAATCACTTATCTTTAATTGCATTTGCTCTGATCATGCTTCTCACATCTTCACATATATAATCAGCCTTCATTCTTTGATTGTCATATTTACTTTTACACCTTGCTTCCCATTTCCCCGTTTTTTGTGTTTAAAATGATATTGGATTGAATGAATACAGTGCTGTGATTGATTGTATGTTGATATCCACTTCCAGTGCAATATTCATGGCCTATAGTTTGTCCATTCTCATAGTTAAAAACAAAAAATTTGTTGACCCAGTACAGTAAACTAGCAATAGGTATATCATTTCTTCCTTTGTATAATGCAAATAATTTCTAATTGCTTGTCTTCAGATGGGGCACTATGCGTTACTACTGACTTTTGGCATCCTGGGAAATCTCGCTTCCGCCATTACTTTTATGTCCCCACTGTAAGTAACATAACTTGTTTTGGTGGACAAAATCAGTTTTTACATGTGGTATCTTCAGTTGTCAACTTGGTGAGGACTTAAAGGTCTGTATATCCTTTGGTTTTATGGATTAATTTAAGAACATGGGTATTGTAAACCGCATGTAACAAGAATATAGAAGGATCTTTTTAGTTTTAAGTTTGTGAAACAAATATGGGCTAATTTCGAGAAGTATCTGAGTTATTAGTGGCCTTAGTTCAATAATGGGATATATCATTCTTGGAATAACCTGATAATAACCGTGGATTGATACTTAATAGTTTTGTATTCTTAAAGACAGTTTTAAAAATGTACTTCTTGATTAAGGGTTTAGTTTCTTGTGTGAATTGTGAAACTTCCTTACATAATTTTTTTTAATTGATCATTCATGTTTAGTTTCGGATTATTTCCAAACTAGAGGCATATTTGATGTAAAAAAATAGAATTAAACTGGAGTAAAGAATAAACGAATCAGTAAGAAAGGAAACTAGAGATTGATATTAAGGATTCATCTTTGATGGTGACAATCAGAAGAAAGGCTGGAATAGCTTCCTTTTGTCATATTTGAATAATGTATTGATTTTTTTGTAAATATGATATTGCTTTTTGATGATTAATCTTTGAAGTGTTTATGTTTGTCTAATTGTTTTTGCGGTTGGAATTTCCATCTTGTTTTCCATTTGATTAGCTTAGCTGTTATACAATGTGTCATTAGATTATGTGGTTGTAGATAAATTCCTTATTTGTTCTTTCGTTTTGTGAATGTATGGTATTTCGCTGATATGGAGTTAGAAGGAAAAAAACGGTATGTGTCCATGCTTCCTTCTGATTGTAAAATAAGCTTAAGAGTATTGACTTATTAAATAAACAATGTAAGGTTTACTGTGGAATTTTACTTTTAAGATGTAAACAAGTTTTTTGAGCTCATCTGCAGATACGTGATCCCTCATAGATATACATCCTTCGAAATCTGACAATTGTGGTTAATAATTGGAGATTTTTTTCCTGATAGCTCTTGTGAACTTATTATATTAAGGTTTAGCTTCCTGTGTGGATCAAGACTTTAGCTCCATAATTTTCTAAACAAATATACCAATTTTGTTATGGAATGAATTTGAACTAGATGATGAAAAGGGAGAAGAGACGGAATATATTGATTAATAGGGAAAGCTCATGATCTTGGATAAGAAGAGTTACTTTTTACGATAAACTCGTTTCATCGGTAGAGGTAGATTAATTATGATCTAAGCGACATCCTTAATTAGATCAACAGTCTCGTTTTTCGATTAGTTACTTGATATTTCGAGTGAAGATTGGATTGCAATATGTTTAGGTATCATTTGAGTTATATATTCATATAGATAACTACGTAATCGAGTTTTTAATTCTTAGTATATTAATTATCTGTGGAGATTCTATTAGGTACAAGTGATAGGAAAACTAGCCTTTTAAGACTAGATTTATTTTGTCATGTGTTTGTTGGAGTTAAGTGGTCTTGATTTGGTCTTAATAATCAATTTACTTGAAGTTCCTATTTATTTCTTTATAGACTTAAGATTGTTGGTTACTTTTGTACCTCGTAGGTTGATGTTATTATCACTTATAAGGCTATGTCAGTTGATGATTTTATAGTCACTAAATAAGCTTACATGTTATGTATTGATTCCAGTTAAGAGTTTAGTAAGCGTTGTTTATATTTAAAGATTTTTGGTCCAGGTCGTTATTGTTTAAACCAATCGAACGTTTTAAGTTGTTGAAAATTTCAAGCTTGAATTTTCCACCAAGGATGATAGCTTAGGCCTTCGTATTTGAGGCTCTCCATAATGGTGTTCATATGAAGTGTAAAGTGTTCTTTAGAACGTATGTGATGTTTAGAACTGAAGGTGATCTATGGTCAATAACTCAGATAAGTTACATACTTTTTCACAGTTGGATTTTATAGGCAAGTCTAAATATATGCATTTACTATTTATATCTTGTGGCAAGGTGGGATGTGAAAATTTCCATAGTACTGGGTGTTGTTATAGCGGTTAAATATTGGTTATTCGTCAAAACTGGAAGAAAAAGAAAGAGGACATGAATAGCATCACATCATAAATCCTACTTCATCACTCTAAACTACACCCTGATTATCTAATTTTTGATACAGGTTGACGTTTATTAAGATATGGAAGAGCAAGTCGGTACTTCAGTACCGACCTCTGCCCTACATCATATCATTGGTTAGCCAGATGTTTTGGCTCTACTACGGATGTACGTTGATACGAGGCAAGCTGTTTATCGTACTGGTTAGCGTAATCGGCTGCGTTTCCCAGACAGCATGCATAGCGATCTATGTTTTCTATGCTACTGTCGATCTACGCGTAAGTAATAAGCCAGATTCATCTTTTTATCTGACAGTTTTTATTTGACAGTTACAATAAAATAAAAAATTATAATTTTTGCAGAGACGCGTATTTTGGTTGGTTGCTAGTATTGATGTGGGTTTATTCTCGGCCGTTTATTTTTTCTCGTACTTTGCTATTGCATCCGTTGAGTATCGTGACGTTTTCGTTGGGTCCTCATGTGCTCTCAGTAGCATTGTTATGTTTGCGTCACCGTTGACGACAGTCGTAAGTTTTTTCACCATTGATTCTTTGTTTTATTATTGTTTTCTGTAGAATCTGAAAATATAGAGAATGGTTTTATTTCTTAATTCAAGAACTGAGTACATAAGCTGCCTTACAAAAGCTGGTTATAGGATTACAGGCTCTAGCAAGCTAACGCCACTGTCACTTACACCTTTTGAACACTCCTCTTTATCACGACAATGATTCGGATTACTGTTCGAGCTCATTTCCATTGAACTTTCATGAGCTGCATTAATCGAACACTTTATTCTGAAAAAGTGTCTTTCTTCTTTGATTCTGCATGTGTTTCTTCCCCTTTCAAATTTACCCCTTTTTCTAAAACCCCAATCTCCTCGTATCTGGTGTAATCGCCTCTCCAAATCTCCTTTTTGATTCCCCTAGCATAGTATTTAGTTGTTTTATAGATGACGTTGAATTGGGGAAGTCAGCGTCGACGGGCTGTAAACTCTAAGCTGAATATGTACATATCTAATAGTTGTATATGTGTTATCAGAGGGGACAAATTGTGTTGATTAAATCTAACAGAGTTCTAATTAAGTCTGATATTACGGAGAGAGGTATCCTATTTGCTAGACCAATAAATGAAATATAGAGATAATCTACATCTCCATTAGATCACCACTAGAGAGTTTCGCTCTCTAGAATTCATATTTTGAGGTCTTGAGTGTTGGCTTGGGTATAGCTGTGCCTGTGTTGTGGTTCAGATTTTTAAATGGTGGTTGTGTGATTGTTTTTTCTTCTTCTTTGATCTGTATAATTAATAACTATGTTTTTTCCCCTTTTAAACAGTGGCAGGTGATACAGTCAGGGAGTGTAGAATTTATGCCTCTCCCCCTGTCTGTGTCACTTGTCCTGAATGCAGGCTGTTGGATGGCCTTTGGACTCGTTACCCACAATATCTATATTCTGGTGAGTGTTACATAAAAAATAACTTAAGTTGCATCTATCATCTATCTAGAAAATCTCTGTATACTGATTTCTAATTTTGTGTCTTTGTTGCAGATACCCAATGGTTTGGGCATTCTATTGGGACTGGCGCAGGTTATGGTCTACCTCTACTTTCGGTATCTTTAGTATGTTGCGGTGCATCTCACGTATTTGCGTTTAATTTCCATTGTTATTTCTTTTGGACGACTTTGTATTTCGTTATTGACACTACCTGTCATTTTTAGGCTCTCTGTATAGAACTTGTTATCTAAACTGGCAATTGTCGAACAAGTGTTCAAGTCTATCTGCAAATGGGGTTGCGTTTTCATTTCTTCTAAAAGTTGTTCCATATTTTCTAGATCAGATTTTATGCCATAAGCAGTCATGCAAGTCATATAGCTGTAGTTATCAGGGTGTAGACCTTTCTTCTTTATAAGAGAGAGCGCTTCAGGGATTTTATCGAGTTGGCCTGTTCGGTTAAAAAGACATAAGCTCGTTGAAAGTAAAAGTTTAGGTAACAAAACCCAACTCTGCCATCTTTTGCAAAAGGGAAATAGGGTTATTTGCACGGCCTTCTCTGAGGTAGCAATTTAGAAGAGCACCATAAGTTTTCTCATTTTTCCCCTCTTCATTTAGATTCTCAAAGTATACCCGTTCAACATTTATTCCATGCACTTTATCGATCAGATTCATCTGCATAGCACGATCACCCGCCAAAATAGAGCAAAAACCTTTACTACTCATCCATTCAGTGTCATCTGTCTTGGAAAAAGAATAAAACAGAACATTTCCCGTTTCGGATTGTTAGTTTAAGAAATATAATCCGTATAGTCGGTATATATATACTTGGAACCCAGAAACTACCAGTTTGTTAGTTTAAAACGTATACTTGTTGTAGCCATTTATTATATTATAAGCTGGAAATTGTCACGAATGAACGAAATGAGAAGCACTGAATTCCAGAATGAGCGCTTGACAAAATGGATTTGGAGAGGAGCCAAACTTCTCATGACTCTAAAAGTTCCACTCAGGTCCTATAAATTTTGAAATGTGTTTCAGGTAATATTAAAAACGTCAAAAAAAACTTCCTTAGTGATCCATTCTGAGGGCTTGTAAAGAATCTATAGATTGTTTCGCATTATTGGGATTGCTGTAATTAAATGCAAAATTGACATATTATTCTCAGAATGGAATCGTTATGACAAACAACTTGGCCTTTCCAATTCTCAAAGTTTTGAAGACTAATTCATGACATTGAAACAGAAAGTATTTCCAATCGGAGCCTTTTTTCTAAAAAGGATTTCAATTTTATATAGATATCCCCAATAAACAATATTCCAATTAATGGCATGGCTTTTACTTTAACCACAGCACAGTTCTATAACGAAAGTGTTCTGCTACCAAACTTGCAAGATTTAGAATCTGAACTCCCAATGTGCTTCTTTCTCGACGTACTCGCAATTTTATGGGTACAGCTCAGAGATAATCTAACACTCCCATTTCTTTATAAAAGACACCCCCAGGAAATAACAAAGCTGATTTTTCTTTCCTATTTCAGAACCTAGTTTTTCGTTTTACAAAAAGTGAAACATGGTTCAGAATCCAAACATGATACTGAAAATAAATCATCACCTAAAGCATTAAACTCGACACAATATTTTACTTAAGGTAAGAGACTCGACACAAAGCTCGCCCTTCTAAAACATTGCTTGCCATTATTCTGTCTTAATTATCAGTCATACAACTTACATTCAAAAGCTCCACTAGAACTTCAAATTTGAAGCACATTACAGAAATGAGATATCAAACGATCATGGGGTTGGGGAAATTTATCTCATTGAGAGGAAACATTTCAACCCAAAATTAAGCTAAATGTCTTACGTGCATAGGCACTCCTTTAAGCGTAGAAGAGTAGAATCAAGGTCCCCATATAAAAGGGTATTTGCTGACTCCCAGCAAACTCTCCTACTGAATTTCATTACACTTATAAATACTATTTTGCAGGGTTAAAAGAAAAATATAGAGTTTGGTTTAATTACATTTTAGTCCCTGCCATGAGTTTTATAGTACACTGAAGTTAGTAGGGAGACCGGTGGTTGTCCATGTATCAAGGTCCCCATATAAAGTTCATCAACAGAAGATTGACTATAGAAAGAATGACTGCATCTGAAGTTAAGTGGATCAGCTTGTACCATTTGTACATCGTTCCTCTCTTGGGTCTGTCTGTCCTTCGAAATTTTTGCTTCAACCTCTGCTATATTATCATTCTGATAATTAAAACTCGGAAGGATGATTTCTTACAGAAACACTTTTCACAAAACTACCCCCTTCTGTTGCCCAAATTACCACCATCCGTTGCCCGTAATTTCCTTCTGCCCCATGGCCCTGTGCGACACCACCTTGAGGAGTTGCAAAGTTTCTCGTATCTCCTGTGTAGCCCCTCTGTTCGGGCACCCTTTCTCCTTGAGGATTGTGAAACCCTTGTTAATTCTGGTAGTTATTACTACTACTCTGAAAAGGAGGCATTGCATCTCTCCCCCAAGAAGAAGCGTTCGTTGGTAAAGGACCCGTTCTCTCTTCTCCAACAGTAGAACCATAATTAGGTTGCATTATGTTGTTCTTGCCTATTTCCACCATAAGTGGGTCCTTGGTTGGCATAGCCGGAACTAGGTTGCTGGTTTGGCACCTGATGTAGCTGTTAGGTAATGGATCTCTTCTCTCTCCTCCAGCAGTTGGACCATAATTAGGCTGCACCGGAGGATTTTGTCCCTGGTTGGCATATGGCGGACTAGGTTGTTAGTTTGATACCTGGGTGTTAGGTTGTGGACCAAAGTTCCTATTATCCCCAAACCTAGGTCTCTGATTGTCATAACCTTGGTTACCTTGTTGGTTCGTCATGGAATGATATTCTGTTGGTTAAAGTTCCTATTATCTTCAAAACTACGTCTCTGATTGTCATATCCTTGGGACCCTTGTTCATTTTGCATTTGACGAGGATTCCGATTAAATCCCTATTTCTGTCATCATATCTTCCTCCTTGCGTTCCATATTACATTGGTGGTGATCTGGGTGTGATTATCCGATTATCATACTTGCCTCCTGATTTCCCAGAAAAAATTAAAGTTTAGACTCGAGGAACAAAAAGAAGAAAAAAAACTATGCACGACGCTAGTTCACTAACATACTAGAAAAAATTTAATCAACATTAAATAGTTTAAAACAAAATCGGTCAGCTCAAACAAGACTAACAAGTCAAAAAAAAGAATCCGGCTCCTTTAGTATCCATATCTACATCGATATACATTTTTGAAAACGAAATTCCCGTGCTACATAGTATACCAATAAACATGATAGGCAGTCCATGGAGTTGGGAAACAATTTTCCACACTACTTATCAGTACATGAGGTCTAACCCAAAATCAACAAGAAATGAAATCTTGGGGACTAGTCCTAATTCTTAAAACTTAAAGAATTGAGGGAGAAATGGTATAAGAGGAACTCAAGTGGCAAAATAATAGTTCTAGACACAATATTACCCAAAGAAATAATAAAATGTAACAGGAATTAGGAACTCACAAAGGTAAAACTCATAGAAACATAGAAATAGATAAATCCAAGAGTATAATAAGCCAAGACTTAAAGAGTACGATAAGGCCTGGCTAGTTAAAAATGAGCCTTGTAAACGAAGTGAATTCATAGACAAAATAGGGCTCAACTCTCAATGGAAAGAGGATTTTTTAAAGCCAACAGTCCTAGAAATACAACCCTAGCTTTACTTATTTAGAAAATGACTACGCTTAGCGGGTAACCGGGAGTCAAGTTCCAACCTTAAAGAGAACATGCAAACTGAAATATTTAAAATGAAAGCACAAAATGAGATTTTGTGCACAATGGAATTAACAAGTAATAACAAGATAATGTACACAATACATGGAAACAGCAAAAGAACCGACAAACATAACAAATGACACCGACACGTGAATGTTGGTTGGAAAATTAGACAGAATGCTTGAATCCTGACACATTGGATACATGCCCAAAATCATCATAACAAGAAATGAAAGAAAAAGAATCCAACAGACAGATTAAGAGTATGCACAGGTAAGATACGTCCTGTACCATGTAGACTGTAATAGAAAAAAACAAAACACTAATAAAAATCATATTTATATGAGGGGAGCAGTGACGACCTACTGACAGATGCGATAAAAGTCCCCAAACCTTGAAAGAGAAAGTAAACAAGAGGAGAGTACAGGAAGAAAGGGGCGTGTTTGATTACAACTGTTAAGTAAAAGGGTAAGCTTTTTCAGGAGTGAGAACCAGATCGGGTCCATTTAACTTATCATGCATAGCTTAGCGAGGCAAACTAGCATAACCCTCTGCTTTAAAGCTGGTCCCAAATAATTAGTCTTCTACAAGGAACTTTTTAAAAGATGTCAGCCAGGGTGTATATTTATTGACGTATTTAAGTGTAAAACAGATAAACTCGAATGTTCAAGTTTGCAAAGTTGCTGATAGAAAGCTTGGAGTTTCAATTCACCTATGCAATTCTTGTACATCGATTTAGAATTTAACCATAACAAAGACCTAATTATGTTGTGTAAAAAAATGTGTTCCTTCTAAAAACATCACTGTTTAAAAAAATTAAGATTGTGAATACATTATATTTTTGACAAGCCATATATTAAATTGTTCGTTATGTCTCGTTATCTAAATTTTCTAAAGGAATAATGACTTGATGAGTTCTCTACCAGGAATGATCCTTTGCGACAACCTACCATTTCAAGCTTTGCATTATAAATTCTGGGAAAAAATAGAAAAGAAACTTTATGCTCCCCATATCAACTCATTTGCCAAAATCAATCCTTAAGAAGATCATTACCATTTACTCAATAGTTCCGTCCCTCTAGTATCATGACAGGTATATATCATTAAATGAGACGAAAAAGACTAAAAGCAATAAAGAATTTCTCTTTTCATTTTCCATCAATTCCTAATAATCAAGTTTATTTGCTCAAAAGATGCACCTATCAAGTACTCAAATAGCCAAAAAATGAGCAAATTAAACAGCTAAACCAACTTCAATCAACACAAACAAAAAACACAACCCCAGTTCCGACTTCACATAGTAATATTCAATACACACACACATACTGATAAAACATGAACTTTGATCGGTTAAGTCACGCTTCTCAACAATATTTATTGATATGATCGACAATAGTAAATAGGACAAGTAATTAGTCTTTCTTTATTGATCGGTCAAACTTCAAAGTATCTTTTACAATTCTCTATTTATTTGATGCTCGGTATAGTTGTTCGGTCTTCGTCTTGACTTCTTACGTGTGCGTACTTTCTAGTGAGATAAGCTCTGGAAAGTCTCTGTACTGAATTCTTGCCTTTTCTGCTTAGAAGACAGTTTAGTCATTCAGTACTGATATTTGACTCTATTTATACGAGTTCGTGCGTCATAGGATGTTGACAAGTGTCGCTCTCATCTGTCAAATCATGGTCTTTTTAAGTGTTGAGCCTCTGTGAATTGGGCTTAGACTCCAATGGGTAATTATTCTCATATCTGTTAAAGGAAAAGACCACTATGTCCTTATCCCAATTCTATTTGCGTTGGGTATCCATTAAAAAAATACACGGGTCGGGCCATATCCGAATATCTCTATTCGGGTATTATTTTTATGTCATATCAAGTGCTCTCTGACTTTTTCATTGTGGTTTCCACGACGAGTGAGTCATATTGTGCGGTTTCTGTACGTTTACTTCCGACTGCTCGACTTTCGTGTAACTATCCTCGACTTTGGAATTCCAAACGTTCCTCGGATAAGCGTCCTCGACGATTACCCTTCGTTAATTCCCTAGGATAGTTGGATAATTTATTAATGCAGACCTTTCATGTCTCTGTTTGTAGTGCATTAATCGAGGGCATTGGGAAGCCTAAAAGTGCTCCCCTCTTTCGATAAGACCCTTGACATTCCCCATTATCAATCCACTATAAAGTTAAAACCCTTGATGCTTTTCCCCCATACCTTTCTTCATCACAGTTAGTGCTCTCTATATACAATTATGGCTCAACCCAATGAATCTAATGGGGACAACCTTTAAGAATACCATACCCGTCTAGAAGATGAAGTTAGGAAGCCACGTGTCCTAAAGAGGAGGTTTGCTTTTCTGGCGAGGGAAGCTTGTAGGGCGCCAGCCTTAGAGAGAAGGGCGACCTCTCTGGATGCAACCCTTCACGTGGCTCTGGCTGACCGGGATTGGGCCCTTGACCGGGTCAAAAGACTCGAGGTTTCTCGGGACAAGCCTAAGGCATCCAAAAAGGCTTATAAACTGGCCTTGAAGGAGTTGCATGCTCGATCCAAAAAAGGGTCTGATGGCGGTGAGGCCGGTCCTGCGGCCGATTAATTTTCTTCTTGTAATTTTTTGTTTTTATTTGAAGAATGTAATATCGCCATGTAATCGAACTTCTCATTTGAATAATATTTTTCATTATCTTTATCGTGCTTACTTTCTCCTGCTTTTTCGATTAACTTGAAATTCCTTTGGATTGTCTTCCTTGTGCTGCCTTTTATTTTTATTTTTGACACATGTCTTGGCATGGTTGGACGGAACTATGAGCCATGCGCGTGTATCCTTCTTGAGGTTCGAAAAGATTGTCTGAATATTATCAGTCCCTGCTTTTCATGTATCTTTAAACTGTTGCATTTCCCCCAATATGACACGTGTACAGAGGTCTCTTCCCAATGGTTGCGCTTCTCTAACATGCGCGAATCCAAGAGTCTTGGTGAACAGTTGCGTCTCTTTAGTAGATATGTATCTGAAGATTTATTGGAGAACGGTTGCAATTCCCCCAGTCCTATTCCTCTTAATACTTCTATAAATACCACCTTATGGCGCATATTTCTCTTCAATACTCTTTCTATCATTATCTTTCATTCTGCATATTTTTCTTCTATAGATACTTGATATTTCCCCTTGCAATGTCAGGCCCTTACACCTGAACTGCTCTTCCCATGCAAGTGGAGGCCTTTGAGGCTTCTTATAATCATGTGAAGAGGATGCTCAGGAAGGCTGAGGAGGAGTTGAGTACCATGCGATCTTACCACACTGAGGCGGTGAGAGAGTTGACATGGCTAAGGGTCGCGTTGGAGTATTGCAGGCGTGCTCGCCAAGCTTTGATCGAGGAGAACGAGGCGCTCAGCGGGAATCCCAAATTTCGGGATATTGGTCCCGGGCCCTCTCAGCGATATCGCTCTACCTCGCCGTAGTTTCTTTTTTGCCTTTTTCTTTGTTTTGCTTTCCTCATGATGTAATAGGTTGCGATGTACCTAGTTTCGATGTAACCCATTTTTGTTAATGAATTGAACGTTTTCCTTTCCCCTGTTACTTATTGTGCTTGCTATTTTTTCTTTCTCCTGTCACTTTTTGTACTGTCTGTTTTTCCTTTCTCCTGTCCCTTTTTGTACTTGCTGTTTGTTATTTACTTGATGGGATGATAGGCTGTCGAATATCTCTTTTGCTTTTTCCTCTTTTTATGTGTTCATGTGATGTCTGTACCGGGGTTGACAATTATCAGTCAAAGATGCTTGTTCCTTTATCTGCTTGTCAGTGCTTTTTGTTACTGTTTACTTTCATGCTCTATAAATACCTTGCCCAATACATTTCTTTCTCATCTATCCGCCTTGCTGTATAACTTTCATTTTTGTTGAGGGAAAACATTAATGTTTAACTTAGTCAGGAATGGCTGAACCACGGATCAGATATCATGTCCGAGTGAGGGACTTAGACGCTATGGTGGCTCAGACTCCTTGCCGCATGCTCAGGGCTGAGAGGGAGTTTTGGGCCCTGACCCTAAGCCTATTTGATACCCCTCCCAAGGTCGTACTCAATAGGGCTGAATGTGATGCTTTGGGTCATCAGTTCGACCAGTTATTGCTGGAGAGGGATCGTCTGACAAATTCTTGGTGTGAGACCGAGGAAATATGGGATCAAGCTCAGGAAGAGTTCGATAACGGTCCTCATGGACTCACAAGCTTAAATGACAAAAATGCTCGGCTTAGAGATGATATCGCTGCACTCACTTCAAAGAATGAATCTCTGGTCGTGATCAATTCTTCATATCATGCTCAGCTGACGAATAGTCAATACTCCGGTCGACAAGGGTCTTGCTCCCGGGCGGGGAGTTCGGCTTTTCCCCCTGCTGGTCCCTGATCGGATTGGGAGGCATTGCTTAATTTTTATTCCTTGTATTTTTCTTTTTATTTCATGACTGTTGGTATGTTTTCATTTAATTTTTATTTTGTTTGGGACACGTGCATCGTTGTAACTCGTGATTTCTTTTGAATTTGGATCGTTGCGTCGCTTCGTTTTTTGTGCCCTTTGATTTTCTATAAATACTCCCTATTACTATGTTTTATTTACCGCTTTCATATCTCTCTCTTACTCTAGTTTTTATTCTTTTTAATCTCTCTTTATTTTGAGATGGGTCCCCTTACCAGATATGCTGCCAAGAGGAACGCTGCTCCTGAAAGTGATCTTACTTATAGGTTGCCCGTTCTTCCTGTTGAGGAGGAGTTGACTCAGGCAGAATTGAAGGAGATTGCTTGCCAAAGTTACTCTAACGATGGGGAGAACAGTCTTAGCGATGTCACTTTCGCATATCATGCGGTAAAGAGATCGCTTGCCAAAGTTACTCTATCAAATGATAGGTAAGGAATTCATAATCGACTTATGTCCCCTTCAGAGGTTCATATTTTGAACGCTATAGCGGCTCAATCAAAATATTAATTAAGCACTCCAAACACGCGTTAATATGAGACTTCTGGCTCATAACCAGTAACAAGCTGGTACGCTTATCGTGTTTTGAGTGACTATGAGCCTCAGACGGACCAATGCAGCAATATGCAATGTATTGTGACCCCACACAGAAATATATAGGTACGCATCACCAAATAACGCGTGCAATCATTTGCAACCGCTTAAAATTTCTGTGAGTCAATTTTGGGTCGGAACATAATCAACATTATGCTCAATTTCAATTCACAAAGTCAAGTTATATAAATCGAAATTTCGATTCTTACTCTTCGGCATTATCAAGTCGACTAGATTTTTCAGGATAATCTGGATCACGAGCCATCAACTTAATGATAAGGCTAAGAGTTTGGAAAGTGCTGCATTTATGTGGACAACAGTAAAATGTGACCATATTGTCGATCTATCAACCATAACCATTTATATTTATGGTCCGTCTTATGGTTGGAGAAGTCCACAATAACTCTTTCAATTCTTTACAAGAATTCTACGAGTCCATTTCGTGATCTTTACACATACTAGTCTTTCAAAATGAGCATTAGTGGCATGAATTTCGGATTAATTACGAACTATATCCTCAAAAAGAATCCAAATGCAATGCGATTATAAATCAAGCATCGTCTTTTGACCCGGGAATATCTCATCCGGTCAATGTCACAATATCAAAATGCTCTTATCAATCGACGACAGACGAATGATAGTACAGACAATCATGTCTTACCATCTAAATCATTTATCAATCGACGACAGACGAAATGATAAGGTAACTTTAAATACTTTTAAAAAAATATGGTAGCAACCACTTGAAAGACATTTCAACTCCTCTAAATACGCTTTTGGTCGTATTGAATGGAGGCTATGTAAAGAAATTTTAATTCTTTCATGAGCTATTACCAGATAACACTGGTTTTCTAGAATATTTTATAACTCGACAATGTACGACATGACCTACAGGAGTATAACGTCTCATATTTGACAAATCAATTTGGTTTTACCAAAGATTTCGATTTGGAACGACAGGTTCAATATCGTTGTCACTGAGTACTTTTTTAGACAAGTAGTTGGTGAAATTATATGGTACATTGTTACCCACTATTTCCAAAAAAACTAACTACACCACAAGTATTGCCTAAAATTTCATAATTTAAAATTTGGTCATATTTGTCTAAAAAACCAAAATTTTAAAAAATATTTTTTATACAAAAAATATGTGTGATCATGTCTGATCCTGTTCAATCTTGTATGTCTAATCTTGTTTGATCATGTCTAATTCAGTTTATTTCTATCTAATCATGTCCAATCATGTCTAATACTGTTTGATATTATGTATAATTTTTTTTATTTTTTTAAAATATTTTTTTCTCTTTTTTCGAATTTTTTATTTTTTGATTTATTTTGTATATTTTATTATTTTTTATGACATACGTAACTAATTATAAATAATTACACATAAGTGGATTTTTTACGATTAAGTTGATTGATATGTATCTATTTGTAAGTCTGCCTAAAAATTATGAATAATGCTAATGAGGCAGATAGACTCAACCAGACTCCCAACACACTAATTATTAATGTAAATTTAGAATTTTATTTTCATCCCGAAATTTAAGAGTCGGCTATTCGGCCATATATTTAATATTTTTAATTAATATTTAAGTTTAGGATAGTCTCAAATAGGGTTCTATAATATTATATTTGGTTTTTTATTTTGTTGAATTATCAAATAAAATATATTAAAATCATTAAAATTTTAAATATTTTTAATTAATATTTAAGTTTAGGGTAGTCTCAAATATGGTTCTATAATATTATATTTGGGATTTTATTTTGTTGAATCGTCAAATAAAATATATTAAAATCATTAAAATTTTAAATATTTTTAATTAATATTTAAGTTTAGGATAGTCTCAACTAGAGTTTCATAAATATTATATTTGGGGTTTTATTTTTGTTTTAGTTGGGTGTCAAAAGAATTCTAAAAATTACATAAATGACTGTCTGGTAATCAGTCTGGTTGAGTCAGTCTGGTTATATAGCATTACTGAAAAATTATGTGTAAAGTCTCGGTGCAAAAATCAATTTTCTTTTACTAAATTACCCATCAAAACTTCCAAACTCGTACATAACAAAGTTGTGTAAAGCCAAGATTGATGTTTCTACTGTCAATGTTTTTTTACCATATAAAAAAATCTGAATCCAGTGCAAAACCGTCACTCATAGATACGGGATTTGACTATGGTTCACTTTTTTTTTGGTTTTTCCTAAAAGCTAAAAAATAAATACAAAAAAAAAAAAAGTATGCTCAACAAATTAAAAACTCAGTTTAAATTTTTATGCATTTTTTGGGATTTTAAAACATTTTTTTACAGTTTTGCGATGAAATTTTGGAAATTTGTTAAAAAAATAATTATAAAATATAAAACTGATTTTTTAATATATAATACCCAGTTTAAGATATTATAAATCTCATTAGCTAATTCCTAAATATTTTTTAAAGTATTTTCTATTTTTAAAGAAAATCGCTATAAAAAATGCCAAAAAACTGAAAATTCTTACTTTCTTTATGCCCAAAGCCATACTGTAATTTTAAAACTCAGTTATATAATTTATAAAAATTTTTAACAAACTTCATTTTTTTCATAAAAAGTCATAATAAAGTCAAAAAGAGCAGATAAAATAACTAGAACAATGTAGAAATAGACTTTATATTTTTTTTTCTAACTTTTACAACCAAGTTATAATATCAATGTATTTTATTCCATAGACATATACATCAATTCCAATCATATTTCTTATCCCAAGTAGAATTGAATTGAGAAAAATAGAAACCATCGGTTCTCGATTGCCAATAGCATTTGCCATGGCCGTGTCCATCTCTATCACAATGTTTCTCAATCGAGTTATTATAAACATCAAAAACTTGTTGTTTTGCACCCCAATACCAATGACAAAAGTAGAGCGACCTTCCAAAAGGATTCACGATAAATTTAAAGTTGAATTGTCCATTTTCAGGGAGTGTTTGCATTCCCGTATCATCGTTTTTTGCTTTGCACTGAACTCTTATACCTCCAGGAACCAGGTTAGATATAAAAATAATGGCGGTAGCTCTGAATTCATATGCGTAACTACTTGAGCAAACAAGGCAAATAATCAAAAAAGAGATGCAAGGGATTGCATGTGTTTTCATTTCTGATGATGTTGAAATTGTCTTTATCTTTAGTTCAGATTAGACATGCATGAACATATTTATACACTAATTTAAAGGGATAAAGCATTAAATTCCATAATCCCGTTATACGTGGAATCTGATTCACGAGATAAATTAGTTGAATCACCATTAATTAACAATTCATTCCATGTATGCCTCAACACTATTTCCAAGTTGATTAGCAATTCATTCCACGTATTTCCTTCTCAAAATTAATTGAATCACCATTAATTAACAATTCATTCCACGTATTTCCTTCTCAAAATTAATTGAATGATCATTAATTAACAATTCATTCCACGTATTTCCTTCACAAAATGCCTCAATAGTATTCATAGTACAGTTTTGCGTGTAAACTTCCAAATATGGACTAAATTGGTCAAAATATACCATTTGATTCCCGTTAATAACTATGATTTGTAACATGTTTTCGGAAATTAAATATAGAAAGACAACGTAATACGTATCAATTATGGCCGGAATTACAGGGATTCTATCTTTTAATAATTAATTATTAATAACCATGTTTTGTAACATGAGGGATGTGCGAGATCTCTTTTAGTTAAATGGTAGGTTAAGGTTCAAATCAAAAAATACAATTTAATTCCTATTTTTTGACATCCATTTGTGTAAGCTTCCTTTTTGGCAGTTTCTTATAGATTTTGAAAGAACAAATGGATTAGAGCATCTACAGTAGTTCTATTAGATAAAAAAAAATAGTTAACTAACAAAAATTTGATCATATTTAATTATATTAAATTATTCACTAATTTAATATTGTTAAAAAAATTGTTAAAGTTAACAATTTTTGTAAGGATTGATGTGGCAAAAATGGGTTACCAAGTAGCAAAATCAACCGCCCATTCGCACAATATATGCTATTCTTTTTCTTTCGTGTGTATGTTTCCTGTGTATGTATATCTATTCTTTTTTATTTTCATGTGCATAGTTCCAAAACAATTCACTAACTATATATTATGCTGTTTTTTATTTTTCTGCTAGTACTAACTTTTTCATACCTTTCTTTTCAAAACTTTGTTTCTGTATTTACTGAAACTGTTAACTAAATTTTTCAGAATGATGAAACATCATGAAGTCTTTGAAAATTAATTAAATCTTGGTTTTGTAGGTACACGGATTTGTTTGGTTACTGCTTTTAAACCCAATAATTATATTCTAGTATTTTTTAAAGTATGCCTGGAAAAAAAAATACTTGTGTATTAATTAGATTATTAATTTTTAATTGAAAATATTAACTTTGTTAAGGCCAACACTAATGTGCTTCTTAAATTTAGCATGTCCATGCGTCATTTAAAATACTTTTTAAGTGATTATGTGACATTAGTTAACAAGAAAAAACTAACAAAACTATTGTAGATTAGTACAAATATAGAACAAAGATAGAAAAAAAGGATGAGAAGCTTCACGCTGTATTCTGATTATGGGAAGGTGATAGTTTTTTTAAAATTCATAAAGAAAAAAGTCCTGTTTTAGAAATTTACAGAACCAAAGGAGAAGTTTCAATTTAAAGCTAGATATGGAAGTGATCATTCTAGCCCAAGAAAAAAAAGGTAATTAATGCGCGGAAAAAGAAAAAAAAAAGAGAAAGATACATAGTATTTAATTGATAACAATGAGATATTTGATTCGTATATACAACATTATGAGTATAACGTGTGATAAATGATATTTATATTAATTGTTCCTTGATCTTTAGGTAATTTTATTTTTTTCCAATAGAGTAGTTAGAATGGTCTAAAGTGGTGGACTTGATTAATATAATACAGATTACTCACCATTAATTTCAAAGTTTTTTTTTCCAGTGATAGCACTTTCAATATTAGGTAATAGCAATTCATCTTCCTTTTTTTTTTAACGAGAGACACGTAGCATCGTGTTAAGGAAATTATATCATATGAAATGACTTTAGTAACATGATGAATGTGCGAGATCTCTTAGTTTCAATGGTTGGTTTTGGTTCAAATCAAAAAATACAATTTAATTCCTATTTTTTGACATCCATTTCATTTGTGTAAGCTTACTATTTGGCAGTTTCTTATAAATTTTGAAAGAACAAATGAATTAGTACATAAAACAACGATATAAGAAGTTTCAATTCAACGCTTGATAATTAAGGAAGTGTGATCATTTGTTTCATTTTAGTCCAACAAAAAGGGGCAATGCGCCAAACGAAAAAATATCAAGAGAAAAAATACATTTATATTTAATTGATAACAATGAGAAATTTGATTCGTGTATACAACATTATAACGTGACAAATGATATTTATATAATTATTCCTCTAGGTAATTGGATATATTTTTTTCAATATATAGTATTCATGATAATTTTGATATTGTTGTGTGGCGTATTCATTCCGTCTCATTTTATTGGTACACTATGCGGAATAGCAAAAATTAAGGAAACATAATTACTGTGTTGCTTTTTATTTAAATTGACTCTTTTGCCGTTATTTATTGTTTCACACATGTTATTTTGTAAAAAGGGTAATATAACAAAAAAGTTGGTTTTTATTTAAGAAAATTGCTCCAATAAATCAGGACGGTCAAAAAAAGAATATTGCCCCAATAAATTGAGACGACCAAGTATTAGTTAAGTATAGATATATGTAGAGATAACTATAGTGAGAGACAAATACGAGTCTTATTCATTAATAATGTTTAGAATACAAGTACCACTAAGCCTTTTTATAATGCAGATGTTAGAGCAAACACTGTAGTTTTTTTACACTTTTTCTCATATTTAAGTTAATTAGCATCACTTTGATATTTTTAGGGTAACAGTTTAACTTTATACATTTTTCAGTTTCTTTATCAAATTTATTATCATAACTAAATATTACTATATTTTAATATACTTCTATCAATTTTTTTCAACCCAAATAATTTACTAGAGCAACCAGATTAAATAACTTACAAGTTTTCTCATATTTAAAGTAAAAAGTACATTTTTACAACTTATAAGTAAGCGTTTTGATTTATACAAATTATCAGCTTTTTTTATAAATTTCTTTATTACAACCATACAACTCATCTTTTTGTTATTTTATTAATTTATATATGAAAATTACAAATAAATGAGAGAGAATAGAAGAAAAATAAGAGAGATAAATTATTATTTTAATTATAAGGGAACATTTTGATCCCTTATATTTGAGAGATATTTGAGCTCATGTATATTTAAGGTAATGGATAAATAAACTTATGCGTATACAATTTTAGAACAATCTACTCATGTTTAATGTAAATTGATGATATAAGGAAACTGATGTGAGTGTTATGAGTTACATGAAATAAAACCCTAACTCTAGTAGAAACCAATACAAACATAAATGGTATACAACACTTCCACTTTGATGTCTTGAACTTTTCGTGTTCATGTAATCGATACAGGTCAATTTTAATTCGCATATGTCAACGCATAAAAACTT
The DNA here is from genome assembly GCA_963920805.1 of Primula vulgaris. Taxonomy (NCBI): domain Eukaryota; kingdom Viridiplantae; phylum Streptophyta; class Magnoliopsida; order Ericales; family Primulaceae; genus Primula; species Primula vulgaris. The sequence continues at coordinate 32,888,638 of OY987213.1, forward strand.
AGGTCTGAGAAACTCAGTATGAGACAAAACCGGTATCGAGAATAAATTGTATAGCCGAATGATACATGCCGAAATACGATGTAATTAACTAAACATTGTCAGAGCACATCCAATGGGAAAATATCTGATCGAATGAAAAAAGTACAACAGTGGTAGTAGTATGTGATCAACCACAAAACAGATGTCTCAACAAAACTTTGCCAAAGTAAACATAATGGGGAAAATCTTTGGTCAAAGTACAAAAGAATACATAGTGGTAAGAACTATACAACATGATACAAGTGGTTGGGCCTATTTGACTAACACCACTCGATCAAGTAATTAAAGAGTTTTAGGGAGAAGTAATTAATGAGTTTTGTTGTATATGCATGATAAGAAGTTTTAGATAGAACCTGTTCGATTAAAAAAAAATAATTCAGATCTTTTTGGTTTAGTCCTTCAGAAATCCTGATCTAAGTGAGTGATGCATATTTAGTTAATACCATTTAATTGTATTTTTCTTAAAAAGGCTTCATTGTGTGTGCCTTTGTTTTTGAATTTGCAAAGACATCGCAAATACAAAACTGAAAAATTGGTACTTCAATAGTTCAATAGCGGACCTCAAATATAAGAGTTAAGGTTTATATATATTGGGGGTTTAGCGAATTGATCAATGCACCTACTTACCAGTTCAATTTCAGATCTTATATATAAAAGTTAAGAACCCCATTTTATGAAAATTCTTCTCAAACAAAATAGGCTCCGTGCTCGATCTTGATCTCCAAGAGTCCAACCACATCCGCAAATATACCAGCATGAAAGATCCTATTTTTCCGATTGATGTCGGTGCATATCTTGTGCATATCTTGTGCATACTAGTCATTTGATTTGAAGCACTGTAGAGTAAATTTAAGGTTAATCATTCACAACGAGTCCTTGCACAGAGAAAAAAAAAAGACAACTGTTTTCATCTTATGTTTGCAGATAGTACACCCCACTTCCCAACTGCAGTACTGGTCTACTTGACATGTTTTCTTAACCGTGAAAATACTTTTTGATAGGCATTAATCTTTTTGTGGAGCTCTTATCAACCCCTTTGTGTTACTTGTTCGAAGATTGGGACTCACATCGGTTTGTTTTGCTATAATGTTATTCAGAAATGCGTTGACTTGTGGCGGCAAATTCCAAATACGAAGTGTTTATACCTAAGTGGATAAGATATACTCCTTTATGCAACCAATCACGATGCTTGACAAGCATCTTCAATTGATTTCCTCATATAAATTTTGTTTGCTATTCATGATTTGATCATTGTGATAATTTATGCTTGTGGTATTGTTACGTTAGACATGAGTTTTCATTAACACTTACCCATTCACACGTGTTTTTTCTTCTCAACAATGATTTCAGTTGGTTTCATGAAGCCTATGATATTTCAGGCATTATTGTCTTATAAATTGTGCTTGATTCTTGTTCATATCAGTAAAAAGAGGTAAAACTAAATACTCCTCGATTTGGGTGAGCTTTTTATTATACAACTACAAGTCATTTCAGATTTACTCGTTCGCAGGTTAATTTTGGTTAGGTTTTCTGTCACTTTAACGTTATTTTTGATTGTTTAGCAGGTTCCGGTCACTGAGTGAAGCACTGGCTATCTTTTCTCTAACTTTTATTAAGTTTAGCTGTGATTTTCTTTAGTTTGTGTTTAGAAGGTTTCGGAGTTCTGATAGGTGACCTACTTGTATTTTGTTTAACTTGGGAATTCCTTAAGTTAAGCTAATTTAAACTTTTAGGACTACTCTAGGACCAATACCCCCATGTCTATGTACATTTGTTCCACTTTGATAATATATGCCAGTAGTATTTAAAGTAAAAGTGGCTAGTTTTTTTTAGGGATGGAGTGAGCAGGCTGTTCTCTTCTTTTCTGTAATTGATGTTTGTGATATGCAATTTTTAAAAAGAAAAATTTAATACGTGCTAGTGCTTCCACATGTTGAATGTTGTAGTCTTTGTTAATATTGACATAGAATTTGACTAGATTCTCTGTGAAAATATTGGTAACCAATACTGTTTTTTTAGAGCGATTGTTTGCCTGAAAACCCTTATTCATCGTCTTAATCGAAATGGAGAGAAATGGTTATCACCAAATTTGCTATTCCCTTATTTATAACAATAAGTTATAGCAACAGATTAGTAGTAAGAATTTATGTTGCTATTTTTGTTTTCAATTTGGCCACATTCACTATATCTACACTATAGCAACAGAGCATTAATTAACGTTCAAATTTCATACATCTCATGTAACACTTTCGAACAGTATGACAATGAACAAAAAGGCGTCTCAAAGACTTGACCGAAATTATGATTTAGAGGAAGAAAATCTAAGAATGTAGTGGAATTACACTAAAGTATATATTTTGCCCCTTATTCTATATAATGTAAAAAAACAAAAAAAACTAGTGTAATAACATGTGATAATAAGGTTAAATCTGAATATAATCCCCAAAGCCAGTCTACCAAAACTTATCTCCAAATAGACCAAATTTGTATCAAGAAACATCACATGCATCCATCTGATGCAACTGCAGTTGTACTAAAAAAAATTGTTATGGACAGCTAAAAGTAATGGGTTTTGGTTGTAACTTAAATAAATCCAAGTGTATATGATTTTAATTTTATGATTCAGACCTTTTTATTTTATCCTATGTTCGAACGTCCTCCATCAACTGTTGGCTGAGGCCTAACAATTGTAACAAATGAGTCGGGTCTGGTAAAGAAAAACCAACTTTACCGAAAGCAAAAAAAGCACAAAGAATTTGTTTAAATACCACGTTAAAATCCATGCACGTCGTAATCACTAAAACCCATTTTATCAACGGTTTCTCCATGTATGTCATCAAAGGATTTGCCGATGGGACATATCCACTCCATAACCAAAATGTTAATGGTCTTTTAGAACTGAGAGTATCTCGGTAATTAAAGAATGAACGACTTAGAGGACATTCACACCGATGCCATGTACTTCGATTAAAATGTATGCTGGGGTGTTATTTCGTGAAAGTAAAATGTTGTTTGATTTTAGTTGGATGTTCTCTTTTGTGAAAGAAATGTCTATTTACTTCATTGCAAGTATCTTTTTGATGACAAATTTACTTTTCTGTGCACAAGTATATGAAGAAATATGCACGTTGTTATTTAGTAAACAGAAGCATTAAAGACAAGTTATGTCGTTGAAAACATATAGTCCGAACATACGTATCTAGAAACTTATATGTCCACCCTATTTTATTTTTAGTGGTTATGAGTCAAAAAAGTGTTTTCACTAACCATTCACTAAAATTTAAGGAGCCATTCAATCATTTATCATTCACTTTAAAAGCAAGGAACCAAAATATAACTCAATTTTTTTTAATAGTTATTTCTCTCGTATCTCCTCTAATCCTCTACTATATGAAATATATTAGTATAATTTATGTTAAAGGGATAAAATGATAAAATAATAAAAATAAAGAAAATTATAAGTAAGTTGATATAGTGTGTAAGTGCAAAATGAGTAGATGAATAAGAAAAATGAGATTTACACTTAAAATTTAGGGCATTGAATAGAGAAACTGATGCGGTCGGGGCAAGCAGTGTAGGTTACTCAAACCATACTTTTTATTAGATTTTGAGAAAATTTACCAAATAAAATGTTTTGTTTTGTTTTTTTAACAGATTCCTTATTTCTTTCCTCAAATTTTAAAAATTCAAATTGTACTTCATATATAAGGAGAACCAAATTGTTTCCTTATATTTTATCTCTCGTCTCATTTTTCACTTTTTTCTCACATGCATGTGTATGTGTATATATTAAATAACAAAATAAAGATAAAAACTAATATAAAATAAAAATAATCAAGTAAATACGAAAGCTAAAAAATTATATAAATGTAAATTATTCATATAAAATGAAAAAACTTATGTTTTTATTCAAAATATAAGAAATATGTAAAGGAAGGTAGAGTGGTTGCACTTACGACATGCTACATGCTACATGAAATGATGAAATATGATTTATCTGGTACGATGACTGGATAATATACATCAATAAGAAAAAACCACGTCAAACGAAGCTGATGTGTCTGCGTCACTCGCGTCGATGAACCATTACAAAATTACAAAGCTCTTAACTGACCAAAAAAAAAATGTACTTACTTTAGCAAAGTACTATGAGTAAACTTGTAAAACTTGTAAATAAGACCAACAAATTGTCTTTTTTTGCAATTAACACCCATATTTTATATTAAAACTTTAAAACACCAAATATGTACATTAACACTTTTTAAAAAATACTCTTTCTTCTATATAGTGCATGTTTGTCATCAACTTTTTATTTATATCTTTTTTAGATTTTTACTTTTAAAAAGACACATGTATTTGATATCACTGTTTTTTTTAGTTTTTAAAAATCTAGATTTTTGAGGAATATAACTAGAAAGGTTAAAAACAAAAAAGACGCATATTTTGGAGATTTTTGTAGCTTTTTCGCCACAATTTTTAGAATTTAATTGAATATTGATCGTATCTCAATTAAAATTTTATTTTTATATTTGACGTGTTACTTATTGTTTTTTGACACGATATTGTGAAATTTATCAAAAAAAAAGGTCAAAAATCAATATGTTAAAAGTTAGTTTTTTTAAGTTTTTGTCAAACACTCATTACATATTTTTGAAAGCAAGCTTTTTTTAACTGCTTTTTGAAAGAAGATTTTTGACCGAAAAAACTGATGGCAAACAAAACTATAATTAAACATTCACAATAAAAAGAATGTGGATAAATTTCCTCTGTAAGTTTTTTTTTCTTTTTTAATAAAAGTTTTACAGCACTTATGTACAACTTGTTATGCTAACTACTATCTTACATACATATAAGTAAGTGATAAAAAAAACCTTATAAAATAATGATTTTTTAAAAAATAAAAAATAAACAAAGTTATGATCATTTAAACATGTCGTCCGGCTAAACCGGTTAAAGTAAAATAAGTAGATAGTTTAAAATTAAAAGGGTTATTTGCAAGTTTACTAACTTATGGGGGTTATATAAGATATATAGATAAACATTATACAAATTAGTATTTATATACTCTAGTATTTCTCAATGAAATATCACCGAGTTATAATATAAGAGTGGTGTGTGATCTGAGAAATTTGATTATAATAGATCTTTGTTAATTCAGCTATGGCAGCTCCTTTCTTTTCAACGCCTTTTCAACCCTATGTTTATCAGGTATTTTTGTTTACGTATTTATTTATCCCTTTATCATTTTTTTTTTTTGCAATATTAACTTCTCTTTAACACTTGATAAATATTAACACTCAAAAGTGATTAAAAGATTGTGTATTGACTGATAAATATGAACAATTCTGAGGTTTAACCACTAGGTTTATTAAAATTGACATATTTATACGGATACCTCCGAATTTAGTAACTTTTTTCCAGAGATTGTGAGCTTATAGTTAGGATCATTACATTGGTAATCATGGCATAATATAAAGAGTATAGCTTCTTCTTAGAGTTATGAAAGACAGACTTGGTATTAGAGATATGCTCAGATATTTTTCGCTCTTAAATCATGATCTTAAGTGTTTGGTAGATATACCGAGCAGTGTTGTTTTTCATTTCATTTGGGCGAGAGTCGTCAGACCATAAATACTAATACTCGGTTTCTAATTTCTATTTAAGGAAATAGACACTTTCCCAGATTGTAGAAATCTTTACACGTTTCCTAGAGTCTTCGAAAGGGACAATTTTCGATTTGGAACTGAAGGCTCTCTATGTCATCAACATGGTTGCGTGATAAATGGGACGAGAAAATAAATAGACGACAATTAACCTTTCTCACTCATGGTGATTAATAACAACAAAACAAAATGTCGACAATTAACTTTCTCACTCATGGTGATTAGTAACAACAAAACAAAATGTTGAAAACCTTATGAGAAGAGAAACAAATTGGTAATTTTCGGTATATTTTTTGAAGTTCTGGAAGAAAAAGTAACAAACGTGCATATAGAAGAGACTCCCTCTATGTGAAGTTTGGAGAGATTGTCATTGAATTTTTTAAATCACCCACATCTCTCAACCCACTCTATAAGGGTTTAATTACAGATTTACAATTTGTTTTACCATTTCTATCTTAACCTTCTACGGATTGCAATCTCATTACTTCTTAAATAAGAGAAAATCTCTATTGTGGGTTAACTCATTATTATATTACCATGTAGAGCCCAGAAGACGCGGTGACACCTTTCCAAATTTTGGGTGGCGAAGCTCAAATAGTCCAGGTAACAAGATGACTTGTTTAAAATTGAAGCTCTTTATTATATGATTATATGCTGCTAGTTTCCTTCATAAGCTGTTATGTTAATGTTGATCTCATCATCAGGTTATGCTAAATCCACAAGAAAAAGTTGTTGCAAGGCCTGGTGAGTTGATTTGAAAAGAACTTCTAGCTGCATCTTATGTAATACTGTGTTAGATTTTTTTTTTGTTGAGTAGACATACTAAAGAGCACAGTTTTTTTATATAAAAACATGGCTTAATTCTTTTTTCATGCGTCTTAACTTTCTGTTCTATACAGTATTGGTAGATTATACTTTTTTACATATGACTACATGCATTGTGTGTTTGAAAAGATCAGAACCCTATTCGAATCATGGATAGAAATTGGGTGCATATACTTGGTGTTAGTTTTATACCAAGGATTGAGATATTAAAATGATCATCATACTAAGCTTGAATCACAAAAATATGGGGTCTGCTAGATTATAATGTTAGTAATTTAAAAGTCTATGTTCCTGCCAGGTGGCAAGTTGCCAAGACTTCAAGAAAATAACTCTAAGTAGACCTACCAATATTGGCTGGTATTCACTGTATGACTAGTAGATGTTACTTGAACAAGGAATTTGACATTACTGGTGTTACTGATAGAGGAGTCTTATTTCTGCCCATCCGAATAGTAAAGATGATAATGACAAAAAAAATAGAGACAATTCTCCTTCTAATAGGTGGTTTGAAAGAATTTTAGTATCTATATGCAAAAAGAGGTGTGATTGCTAATTTGTACAAACTATTGGGTGAATATAGCTTGGTACTATCTCAAAAAAAATTGTTATGTGAATTGTGATATCAGCAAGAATTATCAGACCTAGTGAAGCTTTTGTTACAATTATTTATGATGGAATCAAAACTATGGAAATAAGAAGTTACAGTAATTCTGTTTCAAAAAAGCTAACTGAGTGGGGCAATTATAAGAAGACTATTGAGAAGATAAAAGCAACATATCTGTCTTTATGCCCACAAAAACCAATGTCAACACACAATGTATCAGCGTGTTCGAAGGCATGTGTATGAGAGTATGAGACCGGAGTCAAGAGTAGAGTTTAACTTTATAGAGGGACTGCTTCATAACTACAATGATTTAGGTGAGCGAGGGCTTGTTTGGTTACAGCTTTTACGAAAAAAACTGCACATCTGAGTTTAAGAAAATTCTAGATCCATCCAGCTCAACGCCTTTAGCTCTTCTTAGGCCAAAATTCCACAAAAACTCAGTTTTTAAGCTCGTCGACCAAATGCAGTCCAGCTTTTAGACAAAAATCAGAAATAAAAACTGAGCTTAAAGCGTAGAAGTAGATTTTGTTGAAAATAAAGAGAGTTCCTGAGAATAATCAGTGCCCATTTTGCAAAGAGATTATTAATTTTGTCGTTTATTATTAAAGTACAAAATAAGATGGATTCATCGAGGAAATTCTCCAATATCTTCATTCAGTGGCATACATATTTGATGGGATTGCTTTAGGTGACCATTTCTTACAAGGTTTTGGCTGTTAGACACAACATTTTATGAAAGCATGCAACAGAATTTGGCTACTGTGATCTGTTAGTATTTTTGTTGTTTCCGTGGCATTTACAGAAAGAAGTTATCTTTTTTGCAGGTTCCATGTGTTATATGTCTGGATCCATACAAATGGAAAACATGTATAGTCCCGAAAATGAAGCAGGTATGTGGCAGTGGCTTTTCGGCAAAAGTGCGACCAGCATGGTTTTGTTAAATGCTGGCCCAACTGATGGTTTCGTTGGGATTGCTGCTCCTTTTTTGGCCAGAATTTTACCGGTACATATATATCCTATTAAGTTCCTTTCCTTTGTTCTCTAGCTGGATTTCTGAAATTTTCTCTTATTCTACTTTTTCTCTTTTCTTAAATGCGCTTCTGCTTTGCAGATTGATCTAGCCATGTTCGGTGGTGAACTTCTGTGTCAGGTGAGGTTGCTTTAGTACATACTACTATTCTATCATTTGTGCTAGCAATGTTTGATTTCCCCTTTAAGATTCCAGTTTACCGTTTTATTTTATTCCTTTTCGGGGGAAATATGTAGACCAACTCATCATCTTTTAACGATTAGTATAACTGTTAAAAAAATTAATTTAGTCTCCGATCTACAAAATGTCAAAAACAAACAATTCGTATACCAATCTATCAGTATTAAATTTAGACACTAATCTACACAAAATCGAATAATTAGTACACCGGCCTAATGACCTATCAAAATCCACAAATACTTTAAAATTCATATTATGACATTGGTCTACTAGTTGTTCGTTTTTATGCAGATTGGATCTTGATACACAACATATCAGTATCAAAATCCATAAGTAGTTAACAGATCAGTTTTCAACGTTGTTAGAATTGTTCGATTTTATGCAAATTGGGTCTAGTACCCCAACCTATCATTATTTAACGCAACACAAAATCGAACAATTGGTACACCAACCTATCAAAATCCCAAAGCTATTTAAATTTTAAACATTTAGTTATAGCCTTGGTGTATACTAATTGTTCAAAATTTGAAGTAGTCTGGGTCTTAGTACACCAATGTATTCGACTAATTATTACATAACTATTGCGTTTAACATGAAAATCTTAAAACTGATGTAAGATTGCTTGATTTTGTATATATTGGTGTCTAAAGTTTGTTCCTTGATTTTGTATATATTGGTATCCAAATTGTGAAACTTAGTAGCATAATGTACTATTTGTTAAAATACAATTTTTTTGGTGTAGAAAACTGATTTCCGGTATTGAGGTTAACATTCTAAACATCTTATAAATTTGTTACCTTTCTGATCTTATAATATCTTTTGCAGCCAGATGCATTCTTATGCTCCATCAATGATGTAAAAGTTACTAACACAGTTGACCCAAGGCCACGGAATGTTATTTCTGGCGCACAAGTAAGATATGGAACTGTCTATTTGTCATGATTCCATTTTTTGTTGTTGTAATTATCAGACTCTTTAATAAAATGTGTGTATATTGATTTAGGTTTTTGGTGTTTCATCTGTTGTGCTTGTTTCTGTTGTTTATAGTGTTTCTTGCGACAAAAGCTGTCGGGACAAGGTCTTGCGTTCGTAGTTGCAGGTGGATCTGGTAAGAAATAATATTATTTTGACGAATAAGGCTTCAGATGTTATTTAGTGAAATTAGTTTTCGGACAGTTGCAATTTCATGATTTTATGTATTTTCTCTTGTGGCTAGTTGTACAGAAAAACCTTGAGGTGGGTGAAACACTTGCTGTGGATATTTCATGCATAGTTGCACTGTCAGCAGCAGTTGACGTTCAGATAAAGAACAATGTACCTGTAAGAAGAGTGGTCTTCGGGGTAACTTGCTAATTCTTTTTACTTTTTATTCTGCTTTTAATAGTTTCACATGTTTGTGGGTTTTATATAAGGGTATTGCAGGTATAGTATGCAGTGAAGGACACAACTATAGTTGTTTAAGCTACGATGTGCAGTTATTGTCACACACATGCACACACACACACACACACACACGGCACCGCCATGCTAGGATAAAAGTTGGAGAAAGAAAATTTTGTTTTCGGAAAAAAACATACTTGATTGAAATTATCTGAAATAGCGATGGTATCTGTAACTTATATCTTGCAAAATATTTGACAGAAAGTATCATGGAAAGAAGTAGTTTGTTGAATCACAACAGTCATTATAAAGGCAAAATTCATTTCATTGGCATCGTTTACATGAATTTAACTGGCTTCTGTTGCATAATCTGTCATTAGCTCAATTTATTATTTTAACTACTTCAATTTCATACGTTGCTTTTGGGGATGAGGATTAGAACTTTAGAGGATTTCTATATTACTTTTGTTGGTAGTTTAATTTGTGAACATATCATTTTATGTAAGAGCACGTTCATTAAGTACTGCGGTTTTGACATGGCAGATGTTACCATCAGCTATATGTTCACTTCAGATAAGGTTTGGTTTTCCAAGAGGCTATATGAAGTTAAATATGTTGAGCACTTGAACTTGGTAGTAAATGTGTTAGTCAACAAGCCATATTTACACAATTCCAGATAAATCATTTTTGAACTTTATAATTGAATAACTTGAATTATTATTATACACGTAAATCTGTTAATTGTGACTTTGATAATTGCAGGGAGACAATGTAACAACGGCTCTTCTTACTGGACCAGGCATTGTTTTCATTCAGAGTTTACCCTTCCACCGATTCTCTCAACGGATTGCTAGGTAAGTTACTAAAATTGTTTCTTGTGTTATTGTATACATATAAACACACTCACACTCGCACATACAGAGAAGAGAAAAGAGAAAACAAATCTTAAACTGAATTTGAAGCGGTGCATGCCCTTCTAAAAATTAAAACCTTAATTTTCATTCTTCTGACTACAATTTATACTCTTTCATCTGCACACCTTGGTTTAACAATGGAAATGTTTATATTTTACAGGGCAGTGACAGCTCCGAACATGAGGGAAAATCCAAAGTTCTTTATTCAAATAGCAGTTTTCTTCTTTCTAGCATATGTTGTAATTGTCTCATCATTAATCTTGACTGATGTTTAATCTTTCCTTTCCTAATCTTCCCTTTACCTTTTTTTATAGTAACAAAATTGGGTGTCTCAGCCAAATGAGTTGAATATAAAGACGGAGATAAATATCTGGTTTGGATACTTTTTGTTCCCAGATTGTAAAGATTATATTTTTTTTTTTCAGCGACTTATTTTGAGCTAATTTTTTTATAAAGTTGATATGAGTTTGTGATTCGTGTGACTCTGAATATAAAGACGGACATAAATATCTGGTTTGGATAACTTTTTGAGCTAATTTTTTATAGGAAAATTTGTCATTTGGTGACTTCTTACTGATCAAACTGTAAGTTGATCCTATGTCAAAACATTCTTTAAAATTAGTAGTTAAACAGAATTGGCATTGTTTTTAATCCCATATTTCCCTTTGCTACAACCCACACAATTAACACAATCGAAATCTCTCCATAAAGCTCGCATATCCATTGCAATCCTATTGTATAATACACTAGTGGAACCGTCCCGCCCAAGGCGCAGGGTTCGAGAAAGTGTTCTAAATAATATCCGTGAAGAGACGATTTCATATTATGCTTTTCAAAGAATTGTTTTCTGGGTTGAACTATTTTAAAAATCAAAATGTGTGTATCTATTATATGTAAGTGGATGCTTTTGATCTACAATAAGTCGATAACCATTGCAACAGAACATTATAATATCAGCAGTTACTAGTTTAAGACTAAATGTTCATGGTCAAATATAAATTTTCGCCTAACAAGCACCACCACGTTGGAGTATGAAAAAACAAATAAAGTTTAAGGGACCGCAAACTTATGCCATCCGTTTCTCTTGTAGATTCACTTGTATCTACTTCTTCAATCGGAATGCTTGCATCACGCGAAATAGTAATCAAGCCTAGTCTATTACTCACTTTTAAGGACAATGATAAATAAGTGAATACTCCATAATAAAACGACGACGTTGCATCAAAAAGTTTCCTCATAAAGCAAGCCAAAACATCTCCAAGTCACATCGTCTGCATTTGCTGAATTCGGGAAGCATGAAAGCGTATCAAAATAGAGAGAATTCAAGGACACAAGAAGTTGTGGGGAAACATGAGCAACTTCTTGGTCACAAACATGTAAGAGTATTATCTGAATTGTTAGAAACTCAACAATGTTGAATTTTAATAATTATTCTCAACTATGAACCGAGCAGATGTAATGAACACATTCAAATATTGAGACAGAAATGTAATATCTAAAGTTATGACACTTCACCCCGTCTCAAATGCAAAAGGGGTGCAGTAATGGGCGGAATATGACCGCAACCCCATAATTTTTAATAATTTTATTTTTTATGTATTGTTTTTCGAATTAATTTGTAAATATAATATTTCGGCAACCCATTTAATTTTATTTCCGACAATCCCTTTCAAATTTTTATTTTATTTTGTACGTGCATACTATTACGTACATTTTACATTTTTATAGTGATACTATTTAAAAAAAATTGAAGATTACAAATAGTATGAATAAATAAAAATTCAAATTGAGAACGTAGTGACTTGACTTACAATAACACATGGCATAATTAACAAAATAATATTTTATTTACTAGTGGATACTAGTGTCACAGACACTAATTTAACACTATTCGGGATGTTTCTATCCTTTTCAATGTACCATATTTTATTATCTGTTATCTAAATTATTCAAAATTTTATTCGAGAAAATTAGAAAAAAAAATCTCAAATTAAGATTAAATATTTTACTATATATTCCAACGGTTGTACACAAAATAAAATCATTAATTCATATATTTTAATTTAGAGAAAACAATAAAGTTATAAATCTAAAAATTATACATTTTAATTAACATGTTGTCCATAAATTATGAAATTTATCAAAAATAAATGATAAATTTCAATTAAAAAAAAATCAAAATCTTAACAATTTGAGAAAATATTTTGTGAACTTGATTATTAAATATAATTTTGATTCTTTATGTTCTTTTTATTAAATTGTATTTTTAGTTCGTATTTTATCTAGTTCTTTCAAAAAAATCAAGTCTATGTTTTTTGAATGAGCTAGTTTTAGCTGCCAAAACGATAAGACAGTTGAGATGACGGTTTGATTTTTTTTTTTTTAACTATACAAAATAGTGAATTTTTTTAAGAGTAAGGTGCTGAGATTTTTAAATGTCATTTTTTTTTTATAACCGCAAAGTTAAAGTTCTGGTTCCGTCCCCTGCGTGTAGTAAGTCGGAACTCGTAAACATGGTACTCACCTTTCTATTAGCGCTTCTTCACAATTTCTTATTAACAAAATATGAAAACGAAGTCTTTCTCCATGCACTCATAAGAATTAATAACTATCGTTTTTTTTCTCACCACTTTTAGACTTTGTATGTCAAGAATTGATTGCATCTTGGATAGGGTCCTAATTGATTCTGGCGCATCTAGCAATCAATTCATATGTATGTAGTGCGGCTCAGAATGCCTAAAGGCTTGATTTTATTTTATTTTGCTCGGTAAATTTAAATCAAAATTAAAACACTACAAAATTGTACAATAACTCCTTCTAACAATATTGATTACTCTAACACGAGTAATAAAATCACATAATAAAATTATTGAAAGTTGCATACAAGTTTCAGTCATGTGCATATCATCGTTTTTTCACCACCTAATATTAAAAAAAAAAGGCTTATGTGGTGGTGTAAGTAAAAAAAAAAGTCTTTTTTTAATCATTTTCTTGAATATATGTGAGCAGGGTCGGTACGAGCACCGTTTCTGATACCTAAGCCAAGTCTATGCATCAGCGCATTTTTTTTTAGTATAATTTTCCATAAAAAAAAATATGTTTACAAGTAAGTCAATAACTTAAAAATAGTGGTACGGAGTGAAATTAAGTAATCGAGTCAAAATTTTACTTTCCTAAGATTTAAATTGTTCACGGACTGTTCGTGAACAAATCGTGATTCACTTGTCTTGACTCGTGTGTTGGAAAAATTTGGAAAAACATGTAGTTTAAACATGGTTGTTCCAAGTGGTTAGGGACTATCTTTGAGTCAATTTTTAATGTGACTTCTCAGTTTTTCTGAGTCCATACTCTATGCGTTTGAGTAGCTCGTGCGACGAGTTTCGCAACGGTATATCGCATGACCCATTCGGAAGAAGGGTGTGAATGATAATTGGACTCGAAGGTTGGTACTCGAAAAATGGAAAAACCGAAATCTGGAAAATGGAGTAGAGAGTGAAAATAAACCATGAGGGTTATCCCACATTGGAAAATCAAGGTTGATTTTTACTCTATATATACAAGTCCATCACATGTAATTGGTAAACTAATTAAGTCCACATACACATGAGTGGGTTAGTGTGTACCACACGCGCACGCTCGCTCGGGTCTCGGGGATGTAACTCCCAGAATTAAATGACAACCAATAAATTCTGCGGTTTCAGAATCCTCTATAAAGAGACAGCATTCCCCTCACATATTTATACATGAAATCATTCTCTCGTCTCTCTAAACAAAACAGTAGCATACATTTTTTATTCATAGCATTTAGAACCAGAGAGAACCACCACTAAAAGCTCGACTTTTACTCGTCGCCAGTTTCCGATGAGTCATCCGAGAGACGTTGTACCTTGGGATCGAAGCGCCAACGCAATCAGAAACCTTAAGGTGGTTGGGCGAATATCGGTTAAGGGCATACTGTTAACAGTAGTCTCGTCTTATTTTATTTTCAATTCTGTCCAGTTTTAATTCTGTCCAATTTCAATTCTGTTATTTAATTTCCACAATTTACTTTTCTGTATTTTTTTAATTCAGTATTTTAATTTGCTGTACTTAGCTGTAGTTTTTCGATTCTGTTTGTACCTTTCTGTAATTAGTTTAAAGTTCTGTTTTTTGCTGTAATTACTATTCTGTAATTTAATTATGTAATTAGAATAGTTTCAATTCAGTCATGTACTTTCAATTCAAATCAGAACAGTCCGGCTGTTAAGTTTATACTTTCCAGTCCGGCAGTTTCTATTAATTGCAAATCAGTACATCAGATTATTAATTAATAATAATCTGATAGCGTTTGCTTTTATTACTTTTCAGTACCTACATATTGTAATCAGTTTATTCTATTCCAATTGGAAATTAATAAAGATTGCACTGGTTTTGTTTAATTACTGTTTAGTCCTTTAATGATTGTTAATTGTTATTTCGTACACGGAAACTAACATCGTGTTCGTTCGTTAATAAAAAAAAACATTAACAAACATTATTCTAAGCAAAAGAACGAACGTAGCTGACATTGGATTCGTATCGGTTAAGTTACATCTTACTACTTATAAGTTGATAGAACATGAAAATTGGACCCGAATATTCTATTCGGGTAATAATCAATCCACTTTATAAAGGGGTACCCAACGCTTAAATGGGTCATCCCATGCCCTTTTCATCATGAAATAAGGCTGTTATTACTAAAAGCCCAAGCCCACTTAACTAGGGACCCATATCTGAAAAACCCCCTGAGATGAAGACATTTGTCAACATCCTAGAAGGCATAGTTGCTTATAAATAGCCAACTACCCCTCCCAGAAAAAGAGAGAGACACAGATCGAAAAATCTATCCAAAAATTATAGTGAGAAGTTGAGAAAAGAGAAAAATTAATCAAAGCTTACCCAGTGAGGAAACAAACCGAACAGAGAAAGAACCGAACATCGAAGAAGAAAAAGAACGATCAAGATAAGAGCTTAAATATTTAAATCAAGCGCAATTGTAGCAAGTTGATAATAATCCGAACAAGTGTAATGACCCGATCAATAATAAAGACCACGAGGTGTTCATTACTTGCAGTTAATTTATCATTATTCTATTGTTGAAAAGTCTAACGCGACCGACCAAAGTTATGGCTTTATCAAATGGCACCGTCTGTGGGAATCATCTAGTCCCCAACTAGTTTAGAATTCGAATACCAATCCTCTACCAGACGAGCGACAATGGAGACCAATGTAGAAGAAACTCATCCCGAGATAGTAGAAACCAATAACCAAAACGTACAATTCAGCCAACAAGACCTCGACGATCTACTCGAAATCCGTGATAGAAATGACGCTATCCAGCCCGGAAATCAACCAACAACCTCCTATGTCAACCAAGAACCACCCCAGCGAATTGAAGGGATTGTGGACGAACCCTCCTCGTCCTCGGATGGAGAACAAGTCATGCCCGTATTAAGGCGAGCACGAAGACGCCAACCCGGATTCCAAGCAGGGCCGAGCTCAAGAGTCCCTTTGCCAACAGCCTTGGTCAATTCCGGCGCTCGTCTCCAAACGAACGAAGATCGCCGCCATGGTATGCCCGGGGGTCATGTACTTGAACAGTTGTCCCGACCACCGACTCTTCCGCCGAGGATAATTACACCATCCACGGTAGAAGTACAACACGTTGTTCTACCAGCCAATGAAAGGAACTATGCCCAGCTGCAAGCTCAACTGGCGGCATGTATGACGGCCATGACAGCTGCCGGCATCGCATTGCCAATTACCCAGTTCGCAAATACAGATAAAGATCTACGCCGTGAAGCGGAAGATTCAGCTTACAGGGCCGCCCTGGAAACAGCAGGGCGACGAACCAACACAAGACCGCCCCATCAAGGGGATAGTCCCCCCGAGATAATCCCTCCGATGGTCGTCCACCCAAACACGCGTGGGGAACGTGTCCTCGATACGCACGCGAAGGACGGTAGATATCCCGAACACATGATCGGGGAAAGTTATGGACCACCACCACATCAGCGGGGATACCCCCCCCTACCAAGCCTCGGATGACGCGTTCCAACAAGCATGGAACGTATGCCAAGAAACCCCATGCGCCGAACAGATCACGAGGTATCGCAATCCGGCGGGGTTCGTCATCCCTGAGTTCAGGCTTTATGATGGAAAGAGTTGTCCTATCGACCACCTAAGGCACTACAAGACGAAGATGGAATTGTGGAGCGATGACCAGGCACTTATGTGCAAATTTTTCAAAAACAGCTTGGGCCAAGAGGCTTCGTCGTGGTATCACAACCTACCACGGGGCTCCATAAGAGACTGGGCAGAGCTGCTAAGAGCGTACTCCACTCGATACGCCACCCATAGGAAAAAGAAGATTAGCATCGAAACCCTTTTGAAAATGACTATGATGCCGAATGAGAGGCTCAACGACTATTGCATACGCTTCATCGACGTAGCAAACCAGATTCCACAATATGCCAATAATATAGCCATCCAGAACTTTATCAATTCCATCCCTAATGGCTATTGGGCGAGAAGGAAGTTCATAGGCAAAGACTTCCCGACCACAAATTCTCTACTGGCCTACTGTACCCACCTCACCGATAAGAATGATGAAATTCGTTTCCTAAACCGAACACTACCAAGAAGGGAAACAGTTCGGGAAGCACAGGTGGGTCGCAAAAGAGCCAGGAACAACCATGAAGAAGCTTTCAAACCGACCAGGAAGGACAAAGGTCCCGAGGTCCACGGGAGAGGCGAGCGACAACGAGAACCTGAGCCTAAACCGCTCCAGATCGCATACCCCCCCCCCCGATCAACGAGCCTAAACCACTCCAGCTCACTTATCCGATGCCCCCCAAACCGATCCAACAAGATCGGTTCCAAGATAGGGAGCGCCGAAATAACTTCGGACCGGTCGAACTACGATACACTTTCAACATGTCCGCTGACGATATCCTAAAAGATATATGCAGGGAAAGTTGGTATTCTCGACCACAACCGATCAATTCTCCCCCCAATATGAGAGACTCCAAACTTTTTTGCACATATCATGAGGATCACGGCCACCTCACCGAACATTGCCGTCATCTGCGGTGGAAGATGAACCTGTGGGGTGATGCGGGATACCTAGCTAAGTTCATCACAGGCGCAGGGAACAAAGGCAAACAACTAGCCATCGAGGGAGCCGGCAACCGGCAGGGCAAAACGATCAACGTCGTTCACATGTCACGACCCAAGGGAACAGGCGGAGAACGATCACGACAGCGGCAATTGGCGCACTTTGGCCAGGTAGCCAAGGCGTCGCAAGCGTCGACCTCTAAAAGGCAATGCACGTCCCGACGATGTCCACCCATTTCCTTCTCGGGTCACGACGAGGAAGGGGTGATATATCCCCACGGGGACGCCATTAATCTCCGTGTTCAAATTGGCCGCGATACGGTCAGCAGGGTGCTAGTCGACCAAGGAGCCTCTTGTGACATCATGTACAGAGAGCTTTTCGACAAAATGGAACTCAAGACACAAGATCTCCAACCTACCGATGTCACATTGATCGGGTTCATCTCCGAGACGACCAAACCTTTGGGTAAGATCATCCTCAACGTAACAACTGGATCCGTTTCGGTTCCCGTGGAGTTCTTAGTAGTCAACGACAGCTCCGGCCACAACGCAATCTTAGGCCGACCTTGGCTGCACGCCATGCGGGCCATACCCTCGACCTACCACCAAAAAGTCAAATACCCAAATGACAGGGGAGAGATCGAGACAGCCAGGGGGTATCAAGAAGATTCAAGACGTTGTGAAGACATTACCGCAGCCCTACAAAAACAGCTGATCGTTGTCGAACAACCCACCAGCACCAAGAAGCTGATCAACCAAATATCCAGAACCGAGAGGGTTGTTGAAGAACAAGTAGGAGAAACACTTAGGAAGGTGTATATCCCGGATATGGACGAGGAGCACTATTTCCTCCTCGGGAATAACCTTCCAAAATGGGAATCCGAAGAGCTGGAAGCATTCCTCTTCAGCAACGTTGATAAGTTCGCCTGGAGTCCCAAAGACATGCCAAGCCTAGACCCCGAAACGGCGTGCCACCACCTAAGTGTTAATGCCGAATACAAGCCGGTAGCTCAAAGGAGCAGGAAAATGTCTGTACAGCACAGAGCAGCTATAATCGTCGAAGTACAAAAGCTATTGGAGGCTGGAGCCATAAGGGAGGTTTTCTATCCGAAATGGTTATCCAATCCAGTCGTAGTCCCAAAAAAGAACGGAAAGGAGAGAGTCTGTATAGACTTCACCAATCTCAACAAAGCCTGTCCGAGGGACCACTTTCCCTTCCCGAGGATAGATCAACTGGTGGATGCGACGGCGGGAGCAGAAAGAATGACCTTCCTCGACGCATATTCAGGATACCACCAAATTCCCCTAGCCCACGAAGATCAAGAAAAAACGTCCTTTATATCGCCTTTGGGAAATTATTGCTACACGGTAATGCCGTTCGGCCTGCGCAATGCAGGAGCAACATACCAAAGGATGATAACGAAGGTATGCAGAGATCATATAGGGAAGACGATGGAGGTTTACATAGACGACATGGTCGTCAAAAGCGAAAGGGCTACGTCCCACCTCCAAGATATCAGAGATGTCTTCAGCACGCTGGGCAAGCACAAATTGAAGCTCAATGCGAGCAAGTGTGCCTTCGGAGTTAGCAAAGGAAAATTTCTGGGGCACATGGTCAGCCGACGAGGAATAGAGGCAAATCCCAACCAGATCACAGCTCTGCAGAACCTGGCAGTGCCCAAGAATAAGAAACAGGTACAAGAGCTCACTGGAATGATGGCCGCTTTGAGCAGGTTCATCAGTCGATCCGCAGATAAGGGACGACCGTTTTTCGAATCACTCAAGAAAGATAGAAAATTCGTGTGGGACCCGGAATGCGAGGCTTCATTCAACACTCTCAAAGAGTACTTGAGGACGCTACCACTGCTGGTAAGGCCGAGCAAAGGAGATATTCTGGCATGCTACCTAGCAGTTTCCACTACAGCTGTGAGTGCAGTCATCCTCAGAGAAGAGGGTCGCGAGCAATATCCGATCTACTTCGTCAGCAAAACTCTGGTCGAAGCCGAAACACGTTACCTCCCCTTGGAAAAGCTGTGTCTGGCCTTGGTCGTCGCCACCAGGAAGCTGCCACACTATTTTATAGCTCATGAGGTCCAGTTATACACGAAGTTTCGTATCAAAGAGTCACTTCGACGGACAGACATAAGCGGTCGAGTTGCCGCCTGGGGGGTCGAACTATCCCAATTTCATATCGAGTTCGTACCCCGACATGCCGTAAAAGGACAAGTCTTGGCCGATTTCGTCGCGGAGTTTACCGAAGGCTATGATGAGCCATTGGCAATCTCTCTACAGTCACACTGGCAGATACATGTCGACGGATCAGCCACAAAGGACGGATCCGGAGCAGGGATCGTCCTAAAGTCTGGAGAAGGAGCAATCATCGAAAAAAGCATAAAACTGGGGTTCCGAGCTACCAATAATGAGGCAGAATACGAAGCCATGATCAATGGTATGCTCGTCGCCCGTTCCCTAGGATGCTCCCACTTAGTTGCGAGTTCAGACTCCATGCTCATTGTCAATCAAGCCCTCGGCGAGTACCAAGCCAAAGATGACAGGATGATCCTCTATCAGGAGAAAGTCCAAAACTTGATGGCCACCTTTGAACAATGCGAGTTAGTCAGGATCAATCGCACCGAAAATGCACATGCCGATGCCTTGGCCACCCTAGCCTCGACCTTAACATTAACCGATACCCGGTCGATTACAGTAGAACTACTGATGACCCCTAGCATATCTAAAAGGATAGACCGAGTGACTTCAGTACAGTACGAACTAGGTTGGATGGACGACATGACTCATTATCTGCGAAGTGGGACGCTCCCAGCCGACAAGATAAAAGCGCTGAAAATTACGAGAAAAGCTCTGCGATTCTGGCTATCCGAGGACGACAAACTGTACAAATCCAGTTACCGGGGACCCCACTTACTGTGCGTGTCTCCCGAGCTACAATTGCCGGTCCTGGAGGAACTCCATGAAGGATCTTGCGGTGCACATATCAAAGGGCGATCCCTTGCAAACAAGGCAATTACTCAAGGGTATTGGTGGCCCTATATCAAGCGAGATGCTGATGTATATGTACAACGTTGTGATAAGTGCCAACGATTCGCCAAAATACCACGACTCCCCTCATCTCTAATGGCCCCCGTATCGGCTCCATGGCCGTTTGCACAATGGGCAGTAGATCTGATCGGAAAACTCCCAAAGGCCCCGGGGAGCGTGGAATACCTGATCGTCGCGACGGATTATTTCACCAAATGGGTTGAAGCTAAGCCCCTCCGAGAAATCAAAGCGAGCAACGTCAAACAATTTATCTGGGAATACATCATAACCAGGTTCGGAATACCGTACGCTATTGTCGCCGACAACGGAACCCAGTTCAAAGATGCACAATTACAACTGTGGTACGAGGAACTAGGAATCCGAAAGTTCTATTCGACGCCGACATACCCACAGGGTAACGGCCAGGCAGAGGTATCGAACCGAACAATACTAGACGGCATCAAGACAACCCTTGAGCAAGCGAAGGGGAGATGGCCCGAACGGCTACTTAACGTCTTGTGGTCGTGCCGAACCACGCCGAAGACGGGCACCAAGGAAACCCCATTTAGCTTAGCATACGGTGTTGAGGCTGTCATACCAACAGAAATTGGGCTACCCACGCTCCGAACAACTTTAGTCGAGCAGGGAAACAATGAACAAAGAATGAGAGAAGAGCTAGACATGATAGACGAGAAACGAGAGATAGCAGCTCTTACACTCGCAAAATATCAACAAGGTGTCAAACAAGCATATGACAAGAGGATAAAAGGGACCAAAGAGTTCATAGTCGGAGAACTGGTGCTACGACGAGTAACGGTATATACCCGAAATGAAATACATGGTAAATTGAGCCCCACCTGGGAGGGACCATACGAGATCGTCAAAAGAACAAGCCCAGTTACCTACAAACTCAAAAGCGTTCTGTTCGAAAATAGCAGAGGGGAGAAAAATTCTTGGAACGTGGCTAACCTAAAGAAGTACTACATATAAGCCAGACCGTCAGTACAAATACAGGTGCCGCCTTATCTCTCTAACTAATACCTTTGCCTTTTGAATAAATAAAGTGTCATATCATGCAGTCTAACCAATGCAGCTGAAATTCCCAACATGGCCGAAGAGCCTAGGAATACTGTGAAATTCCCAACATGGCCGAAGAGCCTAGGAATACTCTGAAATTCCCAACATGGCCGAAGAGCCTAGGAATACTCTGAAATTCCCAACATGGCCGAAGAGCCTAGGAATACTGTGAAATTCCCAACATGGCCGAAGAGCCTAGGAATACTGTGAAATTCCCAACATGGCCGAAGAGCCTAGGAATACTGTGAAATTCCCAACATGGCCGAAGAGCCTAGGAATACTGTGAAATTCCCAACATGGCCGAAGAGCCTAGGAATACTGTGAAATTCCCAACATGGCCGAAGAGCCTAGGAATACTGTGAAATTCCCAACATGGCCGAAGAGCCTAGGAATACTGTGAAATTCCCAACATGGCCGAAGAGCCTAGGAATACTATGAAATTCCCAACATGGCCAAAGAGCCTAGGAATACTATGAAATTCCCGACATGGCATATCTAAAAGAATGCCTAGGAATGAATACTTATGTATATGCAGGTACACGTTGACCCAATAAGGAGACGAAAAGAAATACAGCAATGAGGAGACGAAAAGAAATACAGCAATGAGGAGACGAAAAGAAATACAGCAATGAGGAGACGAAAAGAAATACAGCAATGAGAGGATGAAAAGAAATCCATCAAAACAATGAAATAGCAGCAACGGGAATGTCCAATACACGTATAACGAAATAAAGCAGATAATAAAGGTCCACATTATGGAGGCAACACAATTGCCAAACGAAGAAATCAACAAAGGAAAATCAATCCAATCAATGAAATATCCGTACAACAATGAGAAGATCCGAAAACGGGAGAACAGAAGTAAAACAAATAGTCCTCGCCCGCGTTACGGAGGCAACAGGATACAACCAACAAATAAAGAAATTTATTCAAGAGCTACTACATGAGGAACATGACGGTAACTGACCAAGTGACACTTCTTCGTCATCCGTCGATGTATCTCCATCAGTTTCCTCGCCATCAAAACGATCCTCCGAAATAAGGGCATCAAAGTTGGTCGTATGTGCGCCAACGCATGTCAACGTCTTAAGCCGCGCAGAGAATTCGGCTCCTTTAGCGACCTCGTGAGCATCCGAGACCGCTTTCCGACGAGCATCGTCGAAAGGAAGGTTGCGAGCTTCGATCATAGCTGCAGAGGCATCGTATCTAGATCGGGACAAACGGAAATACTTCACCAGCATGTTCGCTTGGGTTACCAACGACTTTAGTTTACTGAAGTATTTTTCCTTTACCCGCCAATACCGATCTAAACGACGCTCCTGAACCTTGACAACATGCTCGGAACGCCGAGCATACTCACGAAAAGAAGAAGCCTGAGTTTTCAACTTGGCCCTAAGTCGGCCACACAAATTGAGCAACTCGACATTCTTACCCAATAAAAAGATATAAGGAACCTTGACATGATCATCACTAGCCACACCAGATGGGGCCTCGTCTCGGGCGGCATAAGTAGGTCCTGGCCCCGGACTAACTAGACTTGGAGAGCCAGCCTGGTGCGACATAGTATCATGTGCCTAAAAAAAAAAAAAAAAAAAAATGGGAAGAAGGGAAAAGATGAATACTCATTACAACAAAACAAAAAAAAAATAAAATAAAATAAAATAAAAAAATCTCAATATATCTACGGCAAAACAAACAACTCAATTATTAATCCGATAGCCCCTCAACGGACACTGAGGTCTCTACTACATCAGCGAAATGAATATCTCGCAATGAAACAATTTGAGTTCCCAAACGCTCACGAATGACTGCATCTACTCGGTTCAAGGCCGCCGTGGTCTCAGTTACCCCGGCCGTCGCATCAACCATGCGTTCTGCCCGGGCGACACCACTCCTCCTTTTCACATGCTCAAGCACCTCTAAAGCGCGAACTCGGGCCCAATACGCTTTCACAAAGGTTAGCAGTAGGTCCGCATCCTCGAAAACGGCACCTAGCACTAAGTTCAGGCTCGTCACACGGCCTCGGGCTTCGTCACGAGATCGCCGAAGTGCACCGAGGAGTTCTTTCGCCTTACCCTTGTTCGCCTTATAATAGGCGGTCTTTTTGCTGAATTTCTCTCCCAAGTCACGTAACCGAGTCGACACGTTTGAAATATGAACATTCAGATCCTCGATTTTACGACGAGCAGCCTTCAATTCAGCAGTTAGGAAAGCCTTAGACCTTTCAAGACCACGACTAGGCGAGGCCCAGACCACCATGGCCAGAGGGTTATGGGGTACCTGACAATATTTTGTTTTCACATACTTCAAAATATGATGACCCTAGAAAAGGG
Source organism: Primula vulgaris (assembly GCA_963920805.1). Classification (NCBI taxonomy): domain Eukaryota; kingdom Viridiplantae; phylum Streptophyta; class Magnoliopsida; order Ericales; family Primulaceae; genus Primula; species Primula vulgaris. The sequence continues at coordinate 32,912,856 of OY987213.1, forward strand.
AAAATCAATTCGGACAAGCCAACCAAAACAACCAACACCACCTATATTACCACTTCTCTAAACAAATATGTTTCTAGATACAAAAGCGACCCACATTTCGGGTACCCAAAGACTTTACAATAAGCTATACAGAAAATACTACAAGAAAATGGTCAAGGCTCCACCTGAGGGGATGTGGGTGGGGGAGTGACGGCGGGAGCAGACCGAGGAGTCGTTGGAGCAGACCCGGAATGGGGACGCGGCGCTGTCGAAGTAGTATGTCCCGGCAGCCGTGGGAGCTCCTCATCTCGGAGGTTGGCCCAATCCTGAGGTTTCGGAGGTGCACCATGAGGACAGGGGTACACCAATTCCGACCATGCCGGATCCGACAAAGGAACCTTCGCGAAATTAAGCGCGCGCACATGAGCGCAATAGATGGCGAAATTCGCCGTCATAGCGTACTTTTTCCGCTCCTCAGCATGCGCTGCTTTTAGAGCCGCAACCTCCGCCTTCTCAGCTTCCACGTCCTCCGCCAAGAGCAAGCTCTCCTCCTCTAGTTGGTCGTACTTTTCGACCATACTCTCTTTTTCCGCCTCCAATTTACCGACCTCCTCGGTCACGAGCAGAAAGTCCCCCGACACCTTGTCATAGTTCTCGCCCAGGATTTTATTCTCGGCGACCAGTTTCTTTTGCTCCTCCTCAAAGGCCGCCAGCAGGTCCTTCTTCTCGGTCACGAGCTTCTCTTTCTCAGCCTCGAGCGCCTTCCACTGATCCCTCAGAGCAACGGAACCCACGAAAGCCTTGCCATCATAAAAAAAAAACAAATAGACATGCAACATCAGACACCCTCCCACTAAAGGTATGACGACTTATATAACTAAATACATGCTAAACATACCCGAAGCGCACCACGGCTGGCTTGCTCAATTAACGACGCTAACGGAAGAGCAGCAATTTCCTCCGCATCCTTGAAGACAAGGGGCTTCAGAGCAGTATACCCCATCCTTACAGCCTGGGGCTACCCCAGCAATTTCCCCTTACACCGATCAATGTAACGGGTCATCGCGACCCCGTCCACCAACACCAACACCTCTTTACCGGCTTCCTCCACTTCCTCCGTCACCTTCTTCTCCGAAAGGCCAGTCTCAGGGGCCCTGTGCTCCCCCACACCCTCCATACGGGTGGGCGAGACAACAAGCGAGTCCATCATCTCCTCAGTATGAATAGGCGATATCGCAGGCAGAGTCATCGTACTCTTGCCCATGTTCACCATGAGGTTGAGATGTTCGAATATGTTATCCATAGACCCCTGAAACACAATAATACCCATAGCGCGGGCAAGAGCGAGGATAACCAATGGAGAAGTCAGTAGCTGCAACAAGATAATCAATGAAGCAAAGAACTAGAGAACAACACAACAATCAACAGACAAGAGAGTCCATATAAATATACGCATACCTCGCCAGTTGCAGGGACATCTTCGGGGATATTCCCTTGGGAAGTAGCCCTCTCGGTGACCGATGCATCGGTCCCTCTAGCCCTCTTCGTTGTTCCAACGACGGGGTCAGATCCACGATGCTTCAAGCGAACGGTCTTTTTCCCTACCCGAGCAGCACTTCGAGCTCGGACCACCTTCAAAAACTCCTCCTCGGACTCTCTCGGAATCTCGGGGACAGGATTCCCTTTTGTCACTGGCCCCGCCGGGTATCCGAGAAGCACGGGAGCGGTACGACTAGCAGGATCCCTCGTTGATCCAGGCCCCCACCATTTCCACAGAGGTAAGAGAGCCTCGACATTGGGAGCACCGAGGTCTGGAATCATGGGCGCCTTCGTAGCAGGGCTGGGAATTTGGTGTCCAACGCAACCCCAATCACCAGAAACGATCACAACACCAAGATTCTCCCCCTTGTTGGTATCCGGTAGACCAAAAACAAGCCGACAGAAGGCACGCATGGTCTTCAGATACGAGCTACGGCGATCAAAACTCATAGTATAAATCCCGAACACATCCTTTACTTCGATCGGGATTCCGGCCAACTCCGATAGCCTTTGAATACCGTTTAGGGTACGGTAACCATTCAGGGCCAGTTGGGCCGGAGCAATCTGAACGGCCTCAAAGAATGAAGCCACCCACTGGCTGAAAGGAAGTCTTAAACCCCCAGTAAAGAAGGCAGAAGAAAGTACAGCTACCTCGCCGGCGGGAACAAACCCCAACACCTCGTCGTCCGATATCGGAAGCCGAACATGTATTTTATCGGGTATTCCGACAAGCCTCTTAAAATCCTTTTCCACGAATGGGCCCACTTGGGCCAGGCACTGGGTCAAAATTTCCTATCCAAACATCAACAAAAATCCATCAATATACTAATACACAACCCACAATAACATCAACATAAAGAAAACCCCCTGCTAACAATTAACCAACAACCCTACGTTTCACTCCTTTTCCCATCAGTTTAAGTCCAGTACATAACTCAATATCGCCAGACATATATAGACAACCCCGACATGTTACCAACACCATATCTACGACCACAACAGCAAATCAAATACCAGTCCTCAAACAAACAGAACATAATAATAACAAAGCACTTACAGTTGCCATTCTGAGCGGATACGTTCGAAACAGCAGCAAATATATCGACAATACAACGAAACCCTAGATGGAGCGACAGCACGTTTTTCCTTTTTGGCGGGAAGAGTATACTTTAGAGAGAGACAGATATTTTCTTCAGCACATTATGTGGTAAAACAAAAGGGATTGCTTGGCACAGTAAAAAAAGGAGTGGAGTCACAAAAAGAATAGAATAATAACCACCTTTTCGTGTGACAGAGGTTTACCTTTTTCCCAACCATAGATAAGTCAATAACCGCTGCTATTTTTAACTTATAAACGCTCCAGATTTTGCCACGTCAGCGCATATCCCACTACCCAAAGCAATTCACATCATTACACCTAAATAAACGGCCAGTGGACCCTACCACGAAAAGCTTCCAGCATACGCTACCAATAATATCCCCGATTAAGATCCTCGACGCCCAACCATTCCTTACCAAAAGGGCACACCGAACAAGATGGACGGAGAGCGTTTCTAGCTTGACGGCATTAAGCATCAAGTCTAAAAACGCTCTCCGGGGGGATAACCGGGCACATTGCTCGGTGTGTAATGAAACATCCTCGACTGTATTAACATAAAGGCAAAGTGAACAAGAAATAAAACAGAATAGACAGAATCAAGCGTGAAGCAAAAGTTTATTCATCCACAAGGGGGGAAAACACAAAAATACAACCAAAGAGAAAATTTTTACAAGAAAATACACTATCCTACTTCTTAGAACTACCCCCCATATCGGCATCCTTCTTCGCCAAGAGCTCCTCCAGATGCTCTCTCTCCCTAATCAAACGAGCAATCGCCATCTCGGCCTGCTGCAAGGAGTAAGATTGAGACTTGCATTTCTGCTCGGCTTTGAAACGAGCAAGGCCCTCCGCATCCCAATATTGTTTAAACCTCCTCGCTTCAGTCTGAGCACATTTGAGATCATGCTTCAGCCACGACATCTCAATCTCTTTTAGCTGAAGAGGAGTCAAATCCTCCTCCCCAAAACCAGGGGGACGGGGTAGCAAGAAAGTAGGCTCCTCTTCCAGAAGGGTTTTCTTTTTGGAGACAGAACTAGTAATGGGAGCCATCTCAAAACAAAAGCAAGTTAGAGGAAACAAAAATTATCAACAAGAGAGAGAAAAGAAGATTGGATAATGGAGAACAAGCAATAGGGAGCATTTATAGAGAGTCAAAGGGCACAAAGCGCGACACAGAACAAAAGCACGAGATACGAACAGACACATCTGATTCAAATACAAAAAAAGAGAAAAAGATACAAGTTCCAAAACAGGAAATACATAAGAAAACCGGCCCAATCTAACTAAGGACCAATGGGTGGAAAAACCGAACTACCAGACCGAGAGAAAGCAAAACGAGCAGAGCAGTTCAACCGAGCTTGGTAGGAATCATTCATGGCAATCAAATTTTCGTTCTCCGCAGAGAGTTCGGATTTTTCCCTAGTAAGAACCATGACGCGCTCCTCCAGCCGAGCATTCCTAACCATCATGTTAGCCAGGCCTTGAGGGGAGTTATCGAACTCGTCTTGAGCATGGTCCCAAATTTCCTCGGCATCATACCAGGAGTTAGCCAGACGATTTCTCTGAAGCAACAAGTGATCGAGCTGACGACTCAAGGCAGAAATCTCGGTCCATTTCACTGTCTCTTTGGGGTGAGAGCCGAACAGACTCAAGGCCAGAATGCCGTACTCCTTCTCAAGCCTTCCCATTCGACGTCGGACGCGAGATACCTCCGCATCCAAACCCTTCATCTGAGCATGATATCTCCCCACAGGTTCAGACATTCTGGGAAATTGCTATAGTACAAGAGAAAGTAGGGGTAGAGAAAAGAGCAAACAGTAAAAATAAAAGGAGAGAGGGTAGCTAATAAAGAAAAGAAGAGGAGTATTTATAGAGAAAATATAGTATGGTATTTTATGACAGTGCTTGGGAACTGGCGTATTTCCTGACGTACTTGGGAGCAAGCATATTTCCTGACAATACACCTATGATCGACAGTACACCCACATATATTTGATATCACAGTACAGCAGAAAATAGAAAAGATATTCAAAGATCTGGATTTCGGAAAAACGACAAACCACTAGTACAACATAAAAAGAAGTGCCAAAATAAAAGGGGCAAAAGTTTCTCATTAATGAAGATGGATTACATCATTGCTCATTACATCAAGAGACAATCTATTACATTGTGGTCTATTACATCCGAGGATTACATTAAAAGAAAATCTACTACATCGTGTGTTCAATGGTAGAACCAAATGAGTAGACAGAATGGCCAAAGAAGATCGACAGCATCAGCGGATCAGGCGAACAGCAGGAGACGAAGGAAAGAAACATAAAAAGAAAACAAAAAGGGGAGAAAAAGATGAAGAGGAACATAAAGAAGTGAAAAATAAGAAGAGTGCAAAAAAGAGGAAGAGGAAGAAATGAAGAAAATTGAAACAAATCAAAAGAAAAAGAAAAAAGAGAGAAAAAGGAAAATGGAGGTTAGGGGGAGGTCGATCGGTATCGATGAGAGGGCCCGGCAGAGACATCCCTGTCTCGAAGCGCCGAGTTTCCCCTTAGCACCTCATTCTCTTCAACTAGGGCCTGACGAGCACGTCGGCAATAATCTAGTTCGGATCTTAGCCAAGTTAATTCCCGAACCATCTCGGTATGGTGATAACGCATCACCTTTAACTCCTCCTCGGCCCCCTTCAACAGTTTCAGTGCATGGCCATAGGAAGCTTCAAAAGCCTCCACTTGCAAAACCAATGCAGATTTGGTGAAAGAACCGGCCACTGAAAAAAGATTATAAGATGAAGATTCGTATGTAGGGGAAGATAATATGATAAGGGTTGTGGATGTAACCATGCTTTAAGAAGGTATTTATAGGCCAATTAGATGAGGGCTAGTATGGAGAGTCGCAACCGTTCGCCAATGGGTTCCAAGAAGTGATGGCAATTAAAAGAGGTGTCTGTTCAAGAAAAAAACGTTTGGATTCCCCAACAAGGCTCTAAAAAGGCGTGGGAAATTAAAAGCCACTCTTGTTCAAAAAAACGCTTGGGTTCTTACCAATATTTAAAGAGGGTAAGTCATAATGGCGGCGAAACACGCGTCATTTTGGGGAAGGGAAGCAGTTCAAATAAAATATCTAAGATCTTTTGCACAAAGCTCAAGAAAGCTCTGGTGAATAAGATTTTTGTGCACAGGGCTCAAGAAACCTCAGTGGTCCCTAGATACAGAGATTAAGAAGGTTCAATGCATAAGGTCAAACACATGGCCCAAGAAAAAGCTTTAATGAGGCCACAAGCGTGCGCAGTCAAAATTAATTGCGTTGGGAAAGTAATTCAGATATAAATAAGAAAAAGAAATCTTTATTGATTGATTGATGCTTCATTACAGATAAAGCAGTAAACATAAATAATAAAATCATTTCGTAGAAGGGCCCTCTTCGTCATCCCGCTTCCTTTTCGTCCGAGCATACACTTCTTTAAGGGCCAGTTTATAAGCCCTCTTAGAAGCGATATGCCTATCTCTAGAGGCCTCAAGCTCTTTGATCCGAGCACGAGCACGTATATTGTCGAGCAAAGACCTCTGATGCTCCCTCTCCATGGCGTCTAACCGCTCATCCAGTTCGACGGCCAGACGAGCTCCCACCGACAGCCGGGCAACCCTCTTTTCGAGGTAACGCACCCTCTTCACTTCCTCCTCAAGATGAGCGATGTATTCAGGAAGGTTGTCACCGTTCGTTTCATAAGGGGAGGCCATTTGTTCGTCAAGAAAGAATGAGTTGCACAAAGAATATAGAGACGTTCCCCTTTTATAGGAAGAAGCAAGAGGTAGATCAAAGGTCATCTCGAAGAAAGACAACCTCTTGAACTTCCCAAGAGCATTCATGTCTACCTACAGCAGTTCAAATCCAATCGAAGTCATCCAAAAAAGATATCAAGAAGATAAACAGACAAGAACAAGGATAGGGAAATATTTTATTAGTTTCAAGAAACTTCGATTACAACTAAGGAGAGGACTCCCCATTCAAAAGAAATTACAACAAAAATCACAAAAAAAAAACTAATTATTTCGAGGAAGAGCCTTCTTCATCTTCATCCGAACTCGGTATGGACCGAGCATGCAACTCTTTGAAGGCAGGCTTATAGGCCCTTTTTGCTGCCTTCTGCTTAGCCAGACAAGCCTCGAGCCGCTTTATACGCTCGAAGGCCCAATCCCGATCGGCCATCGTCGCATGATGAGCGGAATCCATGTCAGACAACCTTTTCTTATAGTTTGAAACCTTGGCCACGAGTTTCTTATTCGCGGTGCGAGATTTCGTGACCTCAGTTTCTAAATAAGAAATATAGTTAAACGAGCTCTCACCAGTAGAATCAGAGGAGGCCATTATGTCACAAGCAAAGTAGTAGTAAAATGCATGATTATGAAGGGGGCACACCCCTTTATAGGAGTTTCCCGCGAAAAAAGATATTAAGATGAGTAACTACAAATGGGACCCCCCCTCCCTTGGGAACCGTCATGAGTCTATTGCACTTCTCGATGAAGCATTGGGAACGACAAGACCGAAGTAATTTCCTCGACAGACCGAGCATGACTCCATCGACATGGAAAACCATGCCGATGAAGTCAGGGAGCACTTGATAGAACATGAAAATTGGACCCGAATATTCTATTCGGGTAATAATCAATCCACTTTATAAAGGGGTACCCAACGCTTAAATGGGTCATCCCATGCCCTTTTCATCATGAAATAAGGCTGTTATTACTAAAAGCCCAAGCCCACTTAACTAGGGACCCATATCTGAAAAAACCCCTGAGATGAAGACATTTGTCAACATCCTAGAAGGCATAGTTGCTTATAAATAGCCAACTACCCCTCCCAGAAAAAGGGAGAGACACAGATCGAAAAATCTATCCAAAAATTATAGTGAGAAGTTGAGAAAAGAGAAAAATTAATCAAAGCTTACCCAGTGAGGAAACAAACCGAACAGAGAAAGAACCGAACATCGAAGAAGAAAGAGAACGATCAAGATAAGAGCTTAAATATTTAAATCAAGCGCAATTGTAGCAAGTTGATAATAATCCGAACAAGTGTAATGACCCGATCAATAATAAAGACCACGAGGTGTTCATTACTTGCAGTTAATTTATCATTATTCTATTGTTGAAAAGTCTAACGCGACCGACCAAAGTTATGGCTTTATCATAAGTATAGAAAAAGTGTGTAAATTTAATCAAGTTAACTACAGTACATCAATTTTTCATATGTATTTATAATTATTTTTCGATTACATTGTTTAAATCAACATTCTATTTTATTTTGTGTTTGTTCAAAAAAATTATGTAAAATTTGACATTTTATATATTTTTTTTATGTTTAATGGTTTGTTTATAATTTATATGGTAGTAGTTTTAATAAATACAAAAAAATATGTAGAAAATATCAAAATTTACATATTTTTTGAATAAATACTTTAAAATAAAATACAACGTTGATTTAAAAAATATAATAAAAAATAAATACGAATACATTAAAAAAAGATACATAATTTCATAATAAAAACATGATATAGTTAATAAGTTGGGGAAAGTTGCATCTTAAAAACGGTATCTTCAAATAAAAATATTCTCTTTAAATAATTAGTCTCTTTATTTAAATAGGGTCAATTCCCAAAACATACAATGTGTTATGAAATATTACCAAAACATACAACCCAAACAAATTATTACCAAAACATACAATTGACCCAAAATAAAAAAATATATATATTTCTCCTCACCTATAAAATTTTTTCTCTCTCCTCTCTCTTTCTAAATCATCATTTTTTTCCCACAAAATAATACATCATTTAATGTTAAAATGATTTCTAAACCGAAAAAAATAAAATTACAACAAAAAATAAAAAAAGTTAAAAAAATTCGAAAATCCGAAAAAACTCAAAAAGTGCTGGAAAAACCTTTAAAAAGTCAGGAACCCGAAAAAATCCAAAAAAATGTTAAAAAATAAAAAAACCAATAAAAATCCAAATTCACAAAAAAAATGAAAAAAGTTCAAAAAAGTCGAGAATCCGAAAAAACCCAAAAAAGGCTGGAAAAACCTTTTAAAAAGTCGGGAACCCGAAAAAGCCCAAAAAAGGTTAAAAAAAGTAAAAAAAAAAACAAAGAAAAATCCAAAATCACAAAAAGAATGAAAAAAGTTCACAAAAATCGAGAACCCGAAAAAACCAAAAAAGTGCTGAAAAAACCTTTAAAAAGTCGGGAACCCGAAAAAACTCCAAAAAAATGGCAAAAAACAAAGAAAAATCCAAATTCATAAAAATATATAAAAATAAAGTTCAGAAAAGTCGAGAACCCGAAAAATGCCCAAAGATATGGTAAAAAACAAAAAAAAAAGAAAATTACAAAATTACAAAAAAAAATGAAAATATTTTTCTAAAAAGTCGAAAATTCAAAAAAACCCAAAATATGCTGAAAAAACTTTTAAAAAAGTCGGTAACCGAAAAAACCCAAAAAATATCCAAAATCACAAAAAAATGAAAAAAGTTCAAAAAAGTCGAGAACCCGAAAAAACCCAAAAAAGGCTGAAAAAACCTTTTAACAAGTCGGGACCCGAAAAAGCCGAAAAAATGGTTAAAAAAAGTATTGTGTATGTCTATATTGCGTATTTTCGTATTAAAAAACATGTATAAATTGTGTGTTGTGTATGCATGTATTAAATAACATGTATAAATAATGTATTGTGTATGCCCGTATTAAAAAAACATGTATAAATTATGTATTGTGTATGTCTGTATAAATTATGTATTGTGTATGCTGAAAAAACTTTTAAAAAAGTCGGTAACCGAAAAAATCCAAAAATTTGGTAAAAAAACCAAAAAAATATCCAAAATCACAAAAAAATGAAAAAATTTCAAAAAAGTCGGGAACCCGAAAAAGCCCAAAAATGGTTAAAAAATGTATTGTGTATGTCTGTATTGCGTATTTCCGTATTAAAAACATGTATAAATTGTGTATTGTGTATGCATGTATTAAATAACATGTATAAATAATGTATTGTGTATGCACGTATTAAAAAACATGTATAAATTATGTATTGTGTATGTATGTATTAAAGAGTATGTATAAATAGTGTATTGTGTATGCACGTATTAAAAAATATGTATAAATTATGTATTGTGTATGCCTGTATTAAAGAGTATGTATAAATAGTGTATTGTGTATGCCCGTATTAAAAAAACATTTCATATCGAGGAATATAATATGTCAACAACACATCACTTTTAGCCAAATGCGGCCAAATTATTATTAAGTATATAAATTTAATTACAATAATTTTTTAAAAATAAAATAATAACTCGAAAATTGACGGATGAACTTATGACTATTTACGAGAAAATTGACATATATTGCCCAGTGAATTGTTGAAGATGATGATCAAAATAACCGAAAATTCACGGATAAACGGATCGGAGAAGACAATACCGAGACCTGTGAATTGATCGGAGAAGAAGATTGAAGTCGGATAGAGACTTGTGAACTGATCGGAGAAGAAGATTGAACTATTTTTAAAGAAAGATAAAGAAAGAAAAAAATCATTATTTATACACATATTTTTTTAATACGGCCATACACAAATACATTATTTATACATGCTCTTTAATACAGACATACACAGTACACGGTTTATACATGTATTTTAATACGGGCATACAGAATACACTATTTATGCATGCTTTTTAATACAGACATACACAATACATATTTTATACATTCTTTTTAATACATGCATACACAATACATTGTTTATACACGTTCTTTAATACAGTCATACACAATACATTCTGTATCATTTGACACTGTCTATTTTTTATGTTTTTCTTATTATGCATACACAATACACTTTTTATACATGTTCTTTAATACAGGCATACACAATACATAGTTTATACACGTTTTTTAATACGGGCATACACAATACATTATTTATACATTTTATTTAATACATGCATACACAACACATAATTTATACATGTTTTTTAATACGGGAATACGCAATACAGGCATACACAATACATTGTTATACATGTTTTTTAATATATGCATACACAATATACTATTTATACATACTCTTTAATACAGTCATACACAATACATATTGTATACATGTTATTTAATACAAGCATACACAATACACAGTTTATACATGTTTTTTTTAATATGAGCATACACAATACATTATTTATACATGTTCTTTATTTAATATGAGCATACACAATACACTGTTTATACAAGCTCTTTAATACAGGCATACACAATACACATTTTATACATGCTCTTTAATACAAGCATGCACAAAACACAGTTTATACATATTTTTTTAATATGGGCATACACAATACATTATTTATACATGCTCTTTAATACAGACATACACAGTACACGGTTTATACATGTATTTTAATACGGACATACACAATACAGTATTTATGCATGCTATTTAATATAGACATACACAATACATATTTTATACATGCTTTTTAATACATGCATACACAATACATTGTTTATACACGTTCTTTAATACAGTCATAGACTCATACACAATACATTTTGTATCATTTGACACTGTCCATTTTTTATGTTTTTCTTATTATGCATACACAATACACTTTTTATACTTGCTCTTTAATACAGGCATACACAATACATAGTTTATACACGTTTTTTAATACGGGCATACACAATACATTATTTATACATTTTATTTAATACATGCATATACAACACATAATTTATACATGTTTTTTAATACGGAAATACGCAATACAGGCATACACAATACATTGTTATACTTGTTTTTTAATACATGCATACACAATACACTAAATATACATGCTCTTTAATACAGTCATACATAATACATATTTTATACATGCTCTTTAATACAGGCATACACAATACACAATTTTTATACATGTTTTTTTAATACGGGCATACACAATACATTATTTATGCATGCTTTTTAATACAGACATACACAATACACAGTTTATACATGTTTTTTAATACGGACATGCACAATACACTATTTATACATGCTCTTTAATACATGCATGCACAATACATATTTTATACATGCTCTTTAATACAGACATACACAATACACAGTTTAAATATATTTTTTAATACATGCATGCACAAAATATTATTTATACATGTTATTTAATACAAACATACACAATACACAATTTATACATGTTTTTTTAATACGGGCATACACAATACACTATTTATACATACTCTTTAATACAGACATACACAATAGATAATTTATACATGTTTTTTAATACGGGCATACACAATACATTATTTATACATGTTATTTAATACATGCATACACAACACACAATTTATACATGTTTTTAATACGGAAATACGCAATACAGACATATACAATACTTTTTTTAACCATTTTTTGGGCTTTTTCGGGTTCCCGACTTTTTTGAACTTTTTTCATTTTTTTATGATTTTGGATATTTTTTAGGTTTTTTTACCAAATTTTTGGGTTTTTTCGGTTACCGACTTTTTTAAAAGTTTTTTCAGCATACACAATACATAATTTATATAGACATACACAATACATAATTTATACATATTTTTTTAATACGGACATACACAATACATTATTTATACATGTTATTAAATACATTTTTTTTTTGAAAATTATGTTATTTAATACATGCATACACAACACACAATTTATACATGTTTTTTAATACGGAAATACGCAATACAGACATACATAATACTTTTTTTAACCATTTTTTCGGTTTTTTCGGGTTCCCGACTTGTTAAAAGGTTTTTTCAGCCTTTTTTGGGTTTTTTCGGATTCTCGACTTTTTTTGAACTTTTTTCATTTTTTTGTGATTTTGGATATTTTTTGGGTTTTTTCGGTTACCGACTTTTTTAAAAGTTTTTTCAGCATATTTTGGGTTTTTTTGAATTTTCGACTTTTTAGAACTTTTTTCATTTTTTTTTATAATTTTATAATTTTCTTGTTTTTTTTTTGTTTTTTACCATACTTTTGGGCTTATTTTATATTTTTTTTGGTTTTTTACCATATTTTTTTTTTACCATCCCAAAAAATATTTCTCTTGTTTCTAAGAGAGAGAGAGTAGAAATGATTTATTATTTATAATTTTAATTAGTTATATGTTTTGGGAATAAAGTGTTGAGGTATAATTTTTTGGTAATTAGTTTAAAATAGTTGTATGTTTTGGTAATTTCCCCCTTTAAATAAGGCTAAAATTACATAATTAAAAAGTACACTATAATTAGTCCTTTTTAGAGCATCCACATTAAACATTTCATTAAACCTAACACATTTTATACATTTTAAGGAACCGTTTACATTTACACAAAATTTCAACTTTATTATTAATTTCATTATAATAACTCTACATTATTTATTTTTATTTTTTTATTATCTTTTAATAATCATAACAATATTACAACCACAAAAATATGGACCATAGTATAGTTTATTACTATTATACTACCTCCGTACCAAAACAAATATCATCTACGAAAATACATACAACTTTGACCATTAAAATTTCCATATCAAAATTACCGAAATGAAAAAATTAAAAATTTCATTGTATAGTTCTAACCATAAATTACGTGATTAACTTTTGAAATAACTTTTTCCGATAATCTAAATATGAAAAAATTATCGATCAAAATTGTACGTAATTTCGTATATTTGTTTGTTTAGGGACAAGCTATTAATCTGGAGAATTAATCAGGTGAATTTTGTGTTTTTTTTATAGGGTTTCTACCCGTCACTTTTTATACCATGTCAAATTGGAAAATTATGTTTTGATTATACAGCGGGATGCTGTTAAATAAAAAAGAAAAATTATAATTAAATCATTAGTCACCACGCCTCCCCCTCTCTCTCTCATCGCCGCTTCTCTCTCTCTCTCTCTATATATATATATATATGCATACAAATCCCACCCTGTATCGTTTTCAATTGAAGACCCATTTCGCCTCAACATTCATCTCGTTTCGCTCGATTCTATCTATTCATCGCTTTAATCGATCGATTCATCGCTTTAATCGATCGATTCACTACTTTAATTGATCGCTTTTGGATAATCGGGGTGATTTTTCGGACAAATTGAAGATTTACTGAGTCATCGGAGATCGAAGATTTTCGCCTACTCGGAATTTGAAGATTTAGGGTTTTTAATCACCGATCGAATCGAGACTGTGTCGATCTGCTGTGTATATTTATATCTATTTATATATATATCGATTGGAGATTCGACGTGATTCGGGATGTTTTCGGTGCTCGAAGAAGTGTTGGTTTGATTTAAATATATGTTATTTGAAGAGTTAGAGAAAAGAAAGAGAGCTGTTTTTGTACAATTATTTATTTTGTTGGAGTTGAATATCAGGCCTTTGATTTTTCAGGGCTTTTTTTTTTTTATCATTGATTTAGATTTATTTATATAATATAAATTTATTGAGATATGGCAGTGTACTATAAGTTTAAAAGTGCAAAAGATTATGATTCAATTCAAATAGATGGGCATTTTATATCGGTTCTCAATCTTAAGGAAAAAATATTCGAAAATAAGCATTTGGGAAGGGGTACAGATTTTGACCTTGTTGTCACCAACGCCCAGACTAATGAAGGTGGGTTTTTGTTTTGTTTAATTCCACAACAAACATTAACTTGGTTATTAAATGTTAATTTTATTTGCACTTTTGCTTCTCATTTCGTGGTATGGATAATTTAACATCAGGTTATTGTTTGGTTTTAGTTTCCGTACTTGGATTTTGCTTTTTACTCCGTAATAATAAGTTGTGATGCTTTTTCGTGGCCGTTCCATGGAAAAAGCCAAAGTCTTGACGTACCCAACTTATGCGCATATAAGTTGGTTAATCAAGCCTTTAAGTTTGCTCCACCTTTTGAAAGATAACGAAGGTGGGTTTTTGTTTAACTGGACAGCAAAGACTAAATTGGTTATTCAATATTAATTTGTTTTGCACTATTGCTATCGTCTTTATACTTGGGATTTGCTTCTCATTTCGCGTTTTAGCTAAAACTTAGGTCGGGGCGTTGTTTGGTTTTAGTTTTCGTACTTGGGTTTTGCTTTTTACTCCGTAATAATTAGTTGTTATGCTTTTTTGTTTCGTTCCAAAGCAAAAGTCTTGACGTGCCCGACTTATGCTCCTATAAGTTGGTTAATCGAGCCTTTAAGTTTGCTCCACCTTTTGAAAGATAAGAAGGTGGGTGGGACAACAAAGATCAAATTGGTTGTTAAATATTAATTTTATTTGCAATATTGCAATTGTGTCTTTATACTTGGGATTTGCTTCTCATTTCGCGTTTTAGATAAATCTAAGGTCGGGTTGTTGTTTAGTTTTAGTTTTAGTTTTCGTTCTTGGATTTTGCTTTTTACTCCGTAATTATAAGTTGTGATGCTTTTTTGGTTGTCGTTCCATGGAAAAAGCTAAAATCTTGACGTACCTGACTTATGCGCCTATAAGTTGGTTAATCAAGCCTTTAGGTTTGCTCTACCTTTTGAAAGATAATGAAGGTGGGTTTTTGTTTAATTGGACAACAAAGATTAAGCTGGTTGGTATATATCAGCTTTATTTGCATTATTGGTATCGTGCCTTTATACTTGGGATTTGCTTTTCGTTTCGCGTTTAGATAAACTAAGGCCGGCTCATTGTTTGGTTTTAGTTTTGTACTTGGGTTTTACTTTTACTCCATAATTATTAGTTTTGATGCTTTATGGTTGTCGTTCCATGGAAAAAGCAAAAGTCTCAACATATCCAACTTATGTGTCTATAAGTTGGTTGATTGAGCCTTTAGGTCTGATCCACCTTTTGAAAGATAATGAAGGTTGGATTTTGTTTAATTGGACAATAAAGACTAAATTGGTTATTTAATATTAATTTTATTTGCACTATTGCTATCGTGTCTTTATACTCTGGATTTGCCTCTCATTTCGTGTTTTAGATAAACTAAGGTCGGGTTGTTGTTTGGTTTTAGTTTTGTACTTGGGTTTTGTTATTTACTCTGAAATTATAATTTGTGATGATTTTTGGTTGTCGTTCCATGGAAAAAGCAAAAGTCTCGACATACCCGACTTATGCGTCTATAAGTTGGTTAATCGACTCTTAAAGTTTGCTCCACCTTTTGAAAGTTACTGAAGTCGGTGTTTCATCTATTTTGTATGCAAATTATAAATAAGCCTATCCATTTTCAACTTGTTCGAAAGAAATCGTGTATTGGCTTTTCATCTATGTGATTAAATAAGCTATAAATGTATATTCAAGTGTTTGAGAGAACCTGAGTTAGCCTTCCTCTTTCCCTCTTCAGTCCTATTGCTCTATTTATGTTCAATCATTTGAGAGAACCAAAAAAGGTGCTTTTCATCTTGTAGTTTGGTAAGCTCCCTTGTTTATCCAATCTTTATAGAAATAACCCAAGTTGGCTTTTCATCTCGCTTGTTGAGTAAGCTTATGTGTGTTGAATCTATTGAGAGAATTTCCGAGCTCGTTTTTTCATCATGTTTACATACTTTGTGCGAATTCAAACCCTAAGAGTAAATGTGAGTTGACTTTTCATATTGTGGTTTGAGATAAGTACTATTTTGCTTAATCATTTGGGAGAAAACTGAGTTGCTTTCTCTTCCAAATTTGCTTAGATGTTTGATCTTCTGAAAGAAAATTCAAGTTGGATCTTCATGCTTTGTTTTTTATATAAGCTTATCTTTGTTCAATTATGAGAGAAACCTTGAGTTAACTTATACCCCTTATGTGTTTTACAATTTTTAGTATGTTTTTGTGCATGCTCTTTTTAATTTAGAAATACTACTAAACCTAAATGCCAAAAAGGCAGAAAAGTTTTTATCAAATCGTAAATGTTGAATGTGACTGCAAAGTGACAGATTATGTTTAAATATATTTGGTTGTATATGTTAGTTATATGTCTGTTTAAATATGGTATCAGTAATGGGTGTGTAACCGTTTCTGAGTTCTTTTTGTTTCTGCTTGTTATATGGTTGATTCTGAGTTAACATATTTATGTGGTTTTATACATTCTCTTACGTATTGTGCAATTTCAGAGTACCTTGATGAGGCAATGTTGGTACCTAAAAATACATCTGTTTTAATTCGTCGAGTTCCCGGACGTCCTCGAATGCCCATAGTTACTCAACCAGCCACTCAGCAAGACGAGTATGGTCTCAATCCTTGATTTTTTAAACTCTTTTTTTTTCATTGTTAAACTTTAGTAGTTACGCCTTTACCTGCTTCTACCTTGAAAAGGGTTTGACAGACTTGCACTTGCCTTATTGCTTTGTGGGTTTCCTTTCCATTCCTAATCAGTTATTTAGGTTAAAATATTTAGCGTCTAGTTGAGTTGGTGCATGTCTTAATTCGCAGGCTGAAAATAGAAGACAGTATGCCTGAAAATACTCAACCAACAAACAATAGTTTTATAGGAGCGGGGTCATCTGTCATGAATTATGTAAGATTTTCTTTGTTTGCTCTTAAGTTGTCTTAGAGGGGTATATTTTTGGCGTGATAAGTTTTTTTTTTATCGATATTGTAGCCTGATGATTCAGAATGGGATGAATTTGGAAATGATTTATATGCAATTCCTGAGACTTTGTCAGTTCATACAAGCAATGTAATACAAAATGCTGCCCCTCCCAGCCAAGCTGACGAGGACAGCAAAATCAAGGCTTTAATTGATACTCCAGCTTTGGATTGGCAGCGGTGAGATGATCTTCTCTTGTTTGTTAATTTATCTTCAGTAGGTTACCTGTTATCATCAGGTTTTTTTTATACTGTTGTGTACATTAAACCTGTCATTTTGTTCTTCACATTTGATACACTTACCGGCCGTTTTTTACGATCAAATAGGTGGCCACCTCCATCAAAATTAACCAAAAACCTCAAGTGCAGAATTACTTTTTTATCCTAATGTTTCCGTAGTTATTACCTTTGCTCACTGACCTATTGCTTAGTTACCACTTTTGTTCGCTAACCATTATGCTAAATGTAAGGAGTGTATTTACTGATATATATATCTTGTCTTGTTTCTGCCTTTCCTGTTATTCTTTATACAATTATTATTATTGGATTTTCCATTATTTAAGTCGACTATCTCCGTCACTTGTTGTGATTTATTAGGTTATTGTACTGATCACAAAACATTGTACTTTGGTGTACGAAGAAACATGATAGTTTCATTGTACAAAACTGTGAACGATTTTTACTGTTATTTTTTTTAATTTCATGAATATATATTCAGTTCTGAATTCATCTATTTCCACAGTCAAACAGATGGCTTTGGCTCTGGTAGGGGATTTGGACGGGGAACTGGTAGAGGAATGATGAGTGGACGTGGTTTTGGTGATCCTCTTATACCTTCTGTGTTACAATATTTCTACTTTTAGCTCAAGTACACGTTTTGCAAGCTGTTGATCCTTTCTTAAATTTTATTTTCGGGTGGAATGGTTTAATAATCAATAATAGTTTAATGTTGATACCTAATTGCGAAACTAAAATTATATTATTTTTTTCTAGGCCGAGGTGGGTTTGAGCGGAAAACACCTCCACCAGGTTATGTATGTCATAGGTGTAATCAACCAGGTAAGTTCGCAATCTCTTATTATTGATGGACTGAAAAGATAATTATTTCGTGTAGTGATTTATTTAGTCGCATAATCTTTTTTAGGGCATTTAATTCAGCACTGCCCTACTAATGGTGTCCCTGAATATGATGTTAAGAGAGTTAAACCTCCAACTGGAATTCCAAAATCCATGTTAATGGCTACCCCAGACGGTTCATACGCGTTACCTAGCGGCGACGTTGCTGTATTAAGACCAAATGAGTAAGCAATTATTACCCTTCGTGTGACTATTTTATATTTGAAATTTGAGGTGCATATCAAGTAGATGGTGTTTTTTTATTTTCCAGAGCTGCATTTGAGAAAGAAATTGAAGGATTGCCGTCAAATCGTCATGTTGGTGAGCTTCCACCTGAACTTCTTTGTCCGCTGTGTAAAGAAGTTATGAAAGACGCAGTTCTGACAGGCAAATGCTGTTTTACAAGCTTTTGTGATAGATGTAAGCCTTTCGACTTTTTTAAACATGGTCTCTGGTACTTTTTCCACCATAATTTTGTTTGTTTAGATACTCAGATCTTGACATTATATACCTGCTACCATGTGTTGCTCTTGTCTGTATGACCCAGTTTGCACATTTAGGCCATGCTTGTTTGCAGGATTGTAGAAATGGGTATTATTTATAACTAGGTTGGTGGTATAAATAATAACACCATATAGGTGTTATTAGTTATACCCCCTTATTAACTTAAATTGTACTACAATTAGTACTATACTCCATTTCGTACTGATTACAAATTGTGTAAATAAACATGATATACGGTGGCCCCACAGTACAACTAATCATGGTTTCAAAAGTCGCTAGGCGGACTAAAGGCGGGAGGTGGGGCCTGGGGGCCTAGGCGAATAAGCGGGGCCTAGGTGGGAAAACCATATTTTAACATTTTAGTGGGGCATTTTGGATTTTCATTTGACATGTATGTTGTAAATTCAATTAACAAGCTAAATTAAAACTTTATACATCACTAGTTTATCAGTATAGTATCAAGAATTCAACAAAAGGTTTGTAAATAGTATGTATGTGTAGTCGAGCATAAAGCAAAATAGATATTGATATGTATTCAAAGACAAATTGCAAATGCAAATCTTGATTAATTATAAACATGACTTTTAGACTAAGAATTTATAAAATAAAATAAAATAAATGTACTCATTCCGACTAGATTGACCCGTTTGACTCAAGTTTGACCATGTCAAAGCGCCTGGATTAATCGGGGCGCCAGACCAGGGCCTGGCACCTAGGCGGGGATTAATCGGAGCAAGGCGGGGACTTTTGAAACAGAGCAACTAATACTATACACATTCCTATACCGCAAACAAACATGGCCTAAGGCCTTCCTTGGTTGCAGCTTGTAGGTTCAGTTTTTTTTACTTAAAGCTGGTCTGCATTTAGTTGATTACCTTAAAAGAGGATATTTTGTGGTCTTTTGGTATGAAAAAGCTAGAAGCTTAAGGCTGAAATTTATGTTCAACCTAATATTTCGGCTTTTATGGTTAAAGCTGCAACCAAGCAAGCCCTTACTGTCATTACTTATACCCAATCGTAGCAGTTTTTGTTCCCTTGTGATTCAGTTTGCAAATTTATTGTGATTCCAAGTTATTGTTTTGTTTTTATGGCGATGATCACTACTATTTCAGATGCCACGTTCCTTAATAATGTTAAAACATTTGTTTCTGTTCTTCCCTCCATTTTATAATGAGAACAAAATTACCTTCAGGTATAAGAGATCATTTTATCACCAAATCTACGTGCGTCTGTGGTGCCAACAATGTACTAGCCGACGATCTGTTACCAAATAAGACTGTCAGAGACACAATCAATAGAATATTGGAAACAAATAACAACAGCAGTACTAAAAGTGGTAGTAGTGCTGTCCAAGTTCAAGGTTTGCATATATGTTCAAATTATTGCACAGATTATCATAATTATCGTATTTAGATGTCACAATTAGTGGGTTAATTTTTTTTTCTGTTGCAGACATGGAATCTAAGATGGAACATCCTCGGATTCAACAGAAAATTCCATCTCCTACACATTCGGCAGCCTCGAAGGGAAATAAAACCCCACCACCTCAAATTCACGAGTCTTTGATGGTTAAAGATGTAGCAGACCAAATTAATGTGCCTTCTGCTCCTCAAAACATCATAGAGAGAGAAAATAGGGTGAATGTTCCAGATGTTTCTGAAGCTACTCGTGATTCGATGACTGGCAGAAAACATGCTGATGATGAAATTCAGCAAAAGCCACTATCTGGGGATGCAGGTAATATAATGTTGTCCTGTTATTTACTGTTTTGTACACTTAACATATCATGAAATCAATTTGGCACACTAAGCTACAACGTTTTTTAACGTATCATAAAATCGATTAGGCACACTAACCTACAATGTTTTTCAACTAGTACACCAACCTATCTCAAATTGATCAATCAGGCTTATAAATTATCGGAAAGCCCTACATTTTTAATTCATTTATGTACCTTTTTCTGATAATGATCACTTTTGTACCCTAGTTCCGTAGCCTATTGGTGGATTATTACACTTGCTTGCTACCATATGCATAAGTTAACGGAAATATATTAATTGAGCGATAAACGTTAGATTAGTGTGTAAAAGTACAAAATAGCTTAGGCTGGTGTACAAAATAGAAAAAAAAGTGATAAGTGAGTTACATACTAGTCAAAACCCCTAGTTTATCTTCCTGTTCTCTTTGGTTTCTGCAGTTCCTGTTTTCGGGTTTTTTTAAAAAAAATTAACAGCCTTTTGCTATAAGTAAGGCTATGGAAATAATTGTTCCATGGTTAAAGTGAACAAAAACTGTTACTACCAGTTCTCTGCCATTTGTAAATTGACCTTGATTTAATTTCATGAAAGGGGTCTTCAAAATAATGATTGAGAAGCATGTAGAAGTTAAAAGTGGTAATCTTTTGTCCTATCTCGTTATTGTCTCACAATCATGTGTTTTTTTCCAGCCAAGAAAAAGAAAAAGAAGAAAATCCGGGTGCCTCCAAATGGTAATATTATTTTCTTATATTATTCTCTCTATTTCCATTGCATTTAGTATTCTGGTTATTTAATTCCTTTCGTGGACTGCTGTTTCAGATATGCAATGGAGAAATCAGCAAGAAGTTGCAATGGAGAATAATTATATGATGCCAATGGGCCCTTCTTCGTATAACCCGTACTGGAACGGAATGCAACCTGGCATGGACGGTTTTTTACCCCCTTTTGGTGGGCCGATACCGCCTTTTATGGGTTGCGGCCCTGGCCCGTTAGACGTCCCTTTTGGTTTTTTACCACACGACCCCTTTGGGGTTCCCAACATGATGATGCATCCACCTCATCCTTTTCCACCTCAAAGGTATTTAAATATTGTTTACTTTTTGTTTCTTCTTGTCAGCGTATCTGTCTTCCTATTGTACAAATTGGATGTACAGAAAGGTGTCAAAACCCAGTTTATTTTTCCACTTTTTCAATCTTTGTAGAAAATTTATATCAACACAGTGTTTTATTATAATGAATTCTAGAAATAAGTTTAAAATGTGTTACTGCATAAAGAAAGACGATTCTCAATAATAATACAAATTTTGAAACTGTTAACCAGATAAAATAGCATACTTTTAGGTTGTAAATAATGAGTAAAAATGACATATCAGCACCTAAGGTAACATTTCTTGGTCTATTTAGCCTTTCCAAGGATCAGCTCTTATTTATGCCTATATAATATTATAAATTGGATAATTTTTTTCCAGGGATCTAGCAGAAATGGGTATGGGAATGGGAATGGGAATGGGAATGGGGATGGGTATGAATATGGGAATGAACTTTGGACCCCCTGCCATGAGCAGAGAGGAATTTGAAGCTCGTAAAGCTGATCTAAGGAGAAAACGTGAAATGGAGAGAAGGGGTGAAAGGTAACAACACTTTGACATATTCTTCTGTTAACTTTGCCTTACGAAAACATACCAACATTAATAAAAAAAATAGCTTGACTTGCTGTATTTTGATATCATAATGGAGATTTCCAGTACTAATTTTGCATCAACAGGGATTCGTCGAGAGATCGGGAGTTCAGTAGGGAAATGAGCAGCAACGGGGATGTCTCTTCATTAAGACCAAAAACAGTATGTTTTTACTGTTCTATTAAATCTTATTTTCCCCTTTATTTTATGTGTGCAGCATTCAAATTCTATTTATCTCAAGTTCGTGATTTTTGAAACATTATTACGGCTGGAAATGACAAGTGTGGCACTTGGCAGTCAAAAGTCTTATCGTTAATCAAAGTGTTATTGCTATGTTAGAGCCTCTTTAAATGCTTTTTCATTCTCAGTATTTCATTCTATAATGGTTCATCTTTTTGCTGGTTGAGTTTAGAGAATAAGAACGTGTAGTCTACAAACATTTTCGCTGTTTTGTCAATTTGTAAAAGAAAATTAAGGATTTGGTTGTAGCGATGAAAGTTTTGACATGGAGGGTGAAATCCGAGGTATAGAAAGGCCTGATATCAACCTGTTGCTTCCGGAAATTGTATTGTTACTTTCCCAATTTATTTCTCAAATCACGAGCAACGAAATGGAGTAGTGAATTGAAGGGGGGTTCACTACTGAAGGTTAAAGTTGGCTCACGTATTACACTACATGTAATGCATATGCTACCCGCCTATTGAAAATGTGTTTTGATTTTGTTAAACTACACTCGCAAGTAAAAGATTTTAAAGTATGTGGGAACATATAATTTCTTCATATTTTTACTCACCTCTTGAATGGTATTTCGTCATGTATAATCCAATTTATTCTTTAAACAAAATACTCCTTATTTATTTATACGAACTGCATTCTTTTATCTAAAGAACAAATACAAAATAACAAGAATTTTCCCCTGTTTCGCGGTGAAATGATGAAGGAAAATCACGAACATGAAAAGATTTATTTTGAAATAGTGAGCATGTCGTTCTTTTGTTCAATGAAAATGATGTGTGGCCGCTTTAATATTAATCATTAAAAAAAATCCTGCCAATTTTTAGGTAGTTTTATAGTTTTCCATTTAATACCGTCTTAATTATCTTTATGTATCTTTATGTTCAATTACAGAGACCTCGCCCACCACCACCCAATGACGACAATTCCCGGTACCGCCACGGCTCTGACCGCCCATCTCCTCCACCAGAACACCTCCGCCACCGGTCTGAACGTTCATCACCGCCACCAGAAAACCTTCGCCACCATTCCGAGCGGCTATCTCCGCTACCGGACCGCCATGAACGTGACCCTGACCTCCCTCGCCCCTCATCAAAGCGCAAGTCTTTAGACTCCGACCACCACCACCGCGAGCACCGTCACCGTCGTCGGTCTGATCCCCCTTCCAGATCATCGGCCCCAGAATCTCCTCCCCCAGTGAAGCCCTCCGTTGCCGCCGCTGCTGCAGAGGCTGAGATGGACCGCAAGCACAAGGCAAGTGTCTTCTCGCGTATCAGTTTTCCGGCAGAGGACCAAGCGGCAAAGAAGAAGAAAGGCTCTTCTTCTGAGGTGGTGCCGCCACACAAGAGTAACGGCTACTATGATGATGATGGTCATAAAAAGGCAGCTTCAAGTGTGAAGAGAGTAGCAATGGAGGTGGATGAGGAGTCGAGCGAAGAAGAAGAGGATAGGCATTTCAAGAGAAGGCCAGCCAGGTACGAGCCGTCTCCAGCGCCACCGGAGGAGAGAGCTGAAAGAAGGCATTCTCGAGGTAGAGAGAGGGAGCGTAGTGGTAGAGATGAAAGGGAACGGAAACATAGATAAAATAAAAACGAAGCTTGAAACTATTGGAGTTTCCGGGGGTTTTCTTGTTTTTTTTCAGATAAAAAAAAAAAAAGCGAGAGCGACAGCTTGTATCCGGGAATCTGAATTATAAACTGATTGTTTTATCCTTGATATATAAAAAGTTATTTATTTTTTGCTTTATTGACATGTGAATCGTGATTGTTCTCTTATACAATTTATCTTGCTTCACATTTGCTCGTATTTCATTCGTGGTCTGGTGTCGGTTAATGAACCTCGCTATATAGGACAAGTATAGCGGAAATAAGTAATAATTCTTGCAACTCTAAAAGCAAGTATAAATGTATCAGAGGCGGAGACTATGATTCTATGGATAAGCCTCATAGACCGACTTCATTATTACAAGCTCAGCAAATTTTACTCAATTCTTTTCATTGGCGTCATAGGATCTGTATTGTTCAAAACTTTAAACAGAGTACTACTGAAGGAACGCTAAATCTCTATCAGAAACAAGTAACAAGCTATTTTATAAATCTTTTGGTTTGTTAATTTTGGACCCTAACGTTTGACATCCATCCATAACAACCCTCTCCATGATTCCTAATCTTTTTTCATGGAAGAAAAATTGACCGAAACTCAATTGAACAATGTGTCCTCAAATCTACAGTTAAAAAAATGTAAAGACTTGTCCAGAATACGTATTTATAAAACTAACATTCTAGAGTTAAGTGGGGGATCCCGGATCATATCGTCAAAACACCGGTGGCTGCTTATATGGAGAAGGCTTGGTTTTCTACCTCAATCCATCTTGATCTGGTCACCCGTGTCTGGGAGTTATTAGTGTACCCTTTGGTTTCTTTACAGGAGGAATAGTTTCATATGTAAGTGAACGAGATAAGCGAATGTACTTCTGCATTTACAATCATTGTTTCTATGAGGTTTAATTGAAGAGGAAAAATAGGAAACAATGTCTCAAGGTGTCTGGGAGTTGATTCCATCAGATTTTCTGCCAGAAAAAGCATTTTAAAGAGATGAAAGATTATGAGTTGAACTAATAGATACAGACAAGTCCAACTAGAGGTGAAGGTGGCATGGTTTTCAAAGTTTGATAGATAAATGGTCTTGTATCGACTTAAAAACAAGTTAACGATGTCATCCAAAACATGGTGTGAAGTATGAACAATGATTGCTCAACATGTATCATGCGGATTAAACCGATTTGGGTTCACCCTTTTCACCAACTTAAGCTAGATGTCTTAGGGAGAACCATAATAATTTCCTTTTCCTTTTGTACTTTTCTTGTGCTCTAGATAAGCATATTATGCTACTAAATTAAGGTTTCAATTAACCGTTCTATTTAGCATTATCTTGTGCTTACGTTCCAAAAAGAAAATGTTATCACTTTTTGTATTCATGCTTTCCTTCCCCATGCATTTTTGTGATGTTATCAAGATCTAGTAGTACAATAATTGTGTGGGTATACACACGGTTGATCGATTTCGGTTAGAAGTTGGGTGTTCAAACTTGAAAATGAACACGAATTAAGTCTGTAATTGAGAAGATAAAGATTCTCTGAAGTTGCACTCGACAGTAGACAGAGATTGTTATCAGGAGATCATTAATTTGTATTTGGTGAAGTTGGGCTAAGCTCACCTCCACACTTTATGCTCCATAATCCTCCACAGTTTAAAACATACAAGAGTAAAGTATTTCTCAAGGGAGTGATGTAATAATTTACATTAAATTTTATACTAGTATGGTAAACTTAATCACTTCAAGGAAGAGAGAGAGTATGTTCACGTTTCCAATAATCTAAATCATTGCATTAGAACCGTTAGATCTATAACTTGCCACGTGGCATTGTATAATTAAATTTCTGGAGGCTTATGGAGCATAAAGTTACTATCACCTTTGTATAAATGCTGTACGTGAAGTTATTACCAGCTTTATATAAATGCGTACATATGAATTTCATATATGTGAAGATCTCATTTAATTGGGTAATAGGTAGGAGAATACAACATTAGTATTTCAGATGTCTTTTAATCACATGTACACAGAGATCGACTCTTACATTTGTTTAGAATACAACATTGGAGACCTGTTTTAAAAGGCTAGATAGTTCCGTTTATATAACTTTCTTTAAGATTCTGCAAGACCTCTCGAATTGAATCTTCATCCTGGCTCGAGTATTTTAAGCATATAAGACGTTGAGCAACTCGGTAAATCTTGTGTATGTCATGGTATTGCATGCAGTTCACTTCCATTCTCTTCACTTCCTGTGAAGAGATTCAGGAAAAATCAGCATTACTAAACAAACAATAAAAATTTAAATGGGAAAAAAGTATTATAAAATGAAGATACAAAAAAGGTAGTTAATCTATGGGACTAACAAAAATCATTCTGAAATTGCTAGGATCATGGATGGTTTACAGTATTTTGAACGCAAAGATTGCTAATTTCAAAATTTTATAAATTCTGCCTTGAGAGTAATAAATGCGTACAGAAATAGTCAAAGCCAAGTTTCAAAATTAGATAATCTTCACACAAAAAAGTTTCAAAGTTAGAAGATAGTTGGATCACTAGATTAGAGGTGTTTCATACATATGAACTTAAGATATCTCACACATTATTATAGCTGTTTCATTTTATAAATGTAGCTAATTTGAAAAGGGTGCATATACTTTAGTCATGCCAGTATTTCCTCGATTTGGATCATGGATAATATACATGAATAAAGTGGCATTTGAAAACTTGATTAAGGAAAGCCTAGTTGTATGACTTGCCAAAATAAATATTTATTATTTATTACCTTTTCTGTTATCTTTGCTGTAATACTTTTTGCTGTCTCAATGACTGAACCAGGTAGTCCAGCTACTCCTGCTAAGAGAAGCCCATAATTTGGCACTTGCCTTGATCCGTCCTTGAGTTGAAACTGCTCAATTTGGACGTAATTTTTTTTATCAGATCTGCTTCAGCTTTTGAAAGGAAGAAAATAAAAAGAAAGTGCACTACCTTAAATTCTAGCCGATTGCTTTTGATCTCAACATCGAAGTGTAAAATTTTGACATTGGGGTAAACAGTAGCTAGTTCTGACAGATTCTCCATGTGAGTAGCGAAAATGGTATACCTGAAAATGGATATATTATGATATTTTATGGGCAGAGCCGTAGAGTGCCCTCAAAAGTTGAATTGAGAGCATCTGAATATTGGTATCCTATGATCAAATCACAAACGCATCCAAACTTGATCATATCATGTGAAAAATAACCCATGATTCGTAGCCACTGGTTATATTAAGTTTCTAGTAAGAACATCCTCCACTATAGGGGTTTAGATTATTCGAGTTGATGCAAGATTTTCAGCTAAAACATTTCTTCAGCTAAAACCAAACAGAGAAACTGGTAGAAGCATATGACATAATTTTACAAACACCAAAAACCCACTTGTCAAAGCAGAAGGTTTCATGTGCAATCTTAGAAGTGATCCTTGAACATTATACAATTCAGAAGTAATATAACTCATTTTTCGGGGGCCAATGCGAGATGTATTTTTTTTATACCAAGTTATATATTATGTAGCAAAAGCAAGAACTTATGAAAGAAACTGAAAAATCACATGGTAGCCACTACTGCATCAGATATTAATATGTAAGATTAGCCTAAAAATGGTCTACCACGATGCTCCAAAATGTTTGTGCAATAAAAAATGTGTCCAACAGAATTTGCAAAAAGCAGTAGTATTGTATAGGATGAAGGAAATTACGCTTGTAATGGTAAAAGATGCTCGCAGCAACTCCATGCCATTGCGAATCCGTCTGAGGAAGAGGTCGCCCTACCCAGTTCATCCATGACAATTAGACTCCTGAAGCAGAGGAAAAGAAACTACTTGAGGGGCAAAATCAAAAATTGTTAAAATGCAAATAACCACTATGTACTAGTGAGCAATTTGCAAATAATTCACACGTACTTCAGGTTCTTGCAACTAACCCCCATACTATCTACGTTCAGAAATCAACCCCCATTTCAAATATTAAATGGAATGAGTTTACGCTGGATGGCCCGTCTTGGACAATACTTTTTTGTTCTATGTATATTGTCTGACACCTATGCAATGTAAACACCAAATTTCAGTTTGACACCATATCTCTCCAGAAAATGGATTTCTGCTGTCATATACTTTTTTAAGCATAGAAGTGCTTTTGAGCATTTTTTATTTTTTCCATTGAAAGGCTAGTTCATATGCTGAGATAGTGCAAGGAGGTAATTACAAGACACTTAAGTTTCCTGGCCATACATGAGGTTGATTTACATTTTACCCTGAAATAATACAAGCATACTCCAATCTAGCGA
The DNA here is from genome assembly GCA_963920805.1 of Primula vulgaris. Classification (NCBI taxonomy): domain Eukaryota; kingdom Viridiplantae; phylum Streptophyta; class Magnoliopsida; order Ericales; family Primulaceae; genus Primula; species Primula vulgaris. The sequence goes on from OY987213.1 coordinate 32,941,278, forward strand.
AAGCAGATATGGTACCTTTTAGAGAGATTCTGCATGATAAAAGCCGTTTCCTTCATCTCTGTCATGAACTGCAGTATGTAAAACAAATAATGACCTATGTTTAACTTGTGTTATGTCTCGGTATGGAATTATCATACTGCACTCACTAAAGACAATAGTTATGCGACATCATACAGACCAGTATGTTCTTGAACCATTAAAACATCCAAAGTTGGCTCTAAACAGTATTACGCTACATTTGTTTATACACGAGTATAATTTTCAGTTGGTTCGAAAGTAATTTCTGTATGAATATGACAAATGTACTCTGGGATAAGTTATACTCCCTCCGTTCCAAATACAAGTCCAGTATACTATTTTGGGCTGTTCCACAATATAAGTTCAGTTTCCCAAAATAGAAAATAATTTTGTGTATTATTACACATTTGCCCATACTTTATTGTTCCTAGGAGAATGTGCAATAATAAAAATGAGGGTAAAAGTGGAAAGAGAGTGTAAAAAAGTTGTCATGATTATGTTTCCTTAAAAAGTGTTGTTTCCCGTAGTGGGCATATATTGTGGAACGGAGGGAGTAAATAATAAGGAAAACCCACGATATATTACGCTGATGAAGTTAAAAAAATTACTCAATAAAAATAGAAAGATTGGGATGTCACATATTTTTTTTATAACATAAGTTCGGAAACTATTACCGTACTAGAATTTGATTCAATGTTGTCAACAGCACCCATTCTCGTAAATATGCGGTCAACTACCCTTATAGTGGCAAACCGGGCTGGGATATAACAGCCAATCTGAGCAAGGATAACTATCAGGCAAACTTGTTGAAGATAAGTACTTTTTCCACACCTAGAGAAAGGAACAATTAGATAATAAGTTTTTTAAGATTCATTTCCTTGAGACTTGAGAGACATAAATGAGGACATCAAATTAAAATGAAGATCGCACAATAGTGATCTTACATGTTTGGCCCCGTGACGATTATCATATTTGAAGCTTCAGATAGAAAGACATTATTGGGCTGCATACGAAAAAGAAAGAAAAAGGATGTTAACTCACTGACAATGGTAAACAAGAGTTCTAGCATGAATATTTGCTCAGACATCGAAAACAATCACAGAGAGAAATAAAATTTAATAAAACGCGCCCAAAACTGATATAAAGAGAAATCACATACAATGAAGTCCTGGTGTACGCTCTCCAGGATAGGATGCCTTCCAGCATCAATTGCAATTGGACCATTTTCTACCCAGAATATGCCATTAATAAACAGTTATTCATTGACATATCTACAAAAAACAACAATGGGAGTAATAAGGCCTATACTATTACTACAAAAACAAACATTGTTTACGGTACCTGTAAACCGAGGTCTAACATATTGGTCTACAGGCTTGGTGGATATTGTATGAGCAAATGAATTTACTATCATATCTAGAAGACATAACACCTCAGCAAGTAGTGTAAGTAAAGAAACATCTTCTCTGATAGCTTCAACCAGTCCTGTGTTGAAAAACAAAAGGAGAAAACTAGGTTTTAGAAAGCATCTCCACTAATTGCAAAGAGAGGAATCTAATAATCCAACAACATGGATAATTAATAATAAAGCTACTTAAACTGACTGGTTATTTTTTTATTTAAAAGACTTCTGAACAACTACGGAACGCACTTTTGTTCTATATCAGGTATTAACAAGTGAAAAATAGACGATTCCTCAATTTGAAATTGGCTGACACCTAAGCACATAAATGCAACAACATAGAAGACCATTTTTGACAAATAGAAGTAGGTCTCTCAAAATTAATAGTTCCATATACTTTTTTAGTTATTTTACTTCAGAGGATGAATGGTCCTGATTGGAGCTATATAAATTCAGCTATTTTTTAAAAATTTTACATAAGAAACCAGAAACAGTTAGCGTTTAGTGACCATCTTTTATTTTTATTAATATCATATTTACTGGTAGGTCATCTGTGGAATGTAGAAAGGCTCTGCGATTGATTTCAGATATTAATAAGGGGAAACTTAGTCTATTCCCTGAGAAGTTTGGTGTGAGGACTTGTAAGAAATCTCATCTCAAAGAATCTCTAGCTTTGATGCAAGCAAAGAGCTTCAAGGAAGATATACAGTGAACCAATAGGGAATATCTAATTGATTTCTAGAAAAAAGAAAGATAATATTTATCCAGGAATATAAGCAAAAAGGAATGATACAATTTCAAGATTATTTCAACCTTCCAGGCAAACTTCTGTCCGTATATAACACTCAGCCGCTGCAGACTTGTTCCTTGTATTTAACTGCAATTTTTTTAGAGTAGATAAGGAGAAAAACAAGCACCAAACATGGCCTGGTTCAACAAAGCAAATACTAAATTTGCAATTGGCATATGCAAGGCTATAATCCACAACACTACAAGGGACGGAGATCGACATAGGTGTGCATAAGAATGTGCAGTACGTAATAGTTAATACTCCCTCCCTCCCTAAATAAATGATCATTGTTCTAAATTTATGAAGTCCCACAATAAGTATCAACAATTAGAAATGAAAATGCTTTATTATCAATAATCCATGTTGCATATAAAATTATATTAAAAATAAAAAGGGAAAAAAGACAAGAAAATTATTCCTGGCTCTTTTTTTTTAAATGTAAAAATTGGCATCCTTTCCATAAATTCCACTCAAGTCATAGTATCCTACAGCAAAGAATTTGCCGTCTGAGAGTATATTTGTACTAGTAGCAATTTGCTTCGTGGAAAAGTAGTTTTGAAATGAAAAGTCAAACTAGTAGTAATTTTGTAAGGAACAAAACCACAGCAGTTTAGTTTTCTGCTTCTTTTTATGTGTACAATTTGGTACGTGAGTTATTGGTAAAACAAGTACAATTATTTCAAATGCTTAAAAAGTTCGGGAAGGAAGTAAATTGAATCATATTTTTTAAGATCAATATACTCACGAGTAATGCTACCAATATTTTACAACATCAGCTGAAAAGTAAGTGGAATTCAGTTAATCTACTAAGCTTGAACTAACTAACTGCTTTATGTATTCCGACTCTTTACTAGATACATAAGCACATACTACCGAAAACCAAATGCAGGAATGCAGATTAAGGGACGAAGTAATACTCACAGAAGCCAGCTCTAGAGTTGAACAATGTATATTGTTACCATGTTTAACAACCTGAATTCATCAAAAAATAAACGCTTAATGACGAAGTGACCATAATATAGGTTCTAAAAAGAAAAGAAGAAGATTTATTGGCAACCTGCATGAATTTACTTGGAATCTTTCCATGTATGTCCTTCTGCGGAATACTGAAATAAAACCCGTGTCTCTTATTAAATGGAATTTTCAAATTTGGCATCTTGAAGTCATCCCGATATTTGTTTGCAAGGTTGTGTATAGCTGTACACAATGACATTATTGTTTGCATCCATAGTATTGAAAAAATAAGATATTTACAGGGAAAGCATATAATGCAACATCTCTTAATCTACTTGGAAAGAGAATCCAATTTTATAAGGTTAATTACAGTTTCGTATAGAAAAATTCCACTTGATTCCGATTCTGTACACAAACGTCACATTTATAAACAATTTAGTACAGAATAATAAACCCGTACTCTTCATGAACCAAATGGAGAAACGAAATATTTTTTGTATACATAATGCTACATTTTCTTAAAAAAATATTTCGTACTCTATTCTATGATTTGTCTTAATCTATTCCCTATCTATGATAGATTTCTTATGTAGTGTTCTGCAAGAACATGATGATGTAATGTCGTGTACTAATTGTTAATTTTTATAAATTGTTGTACAAAATCAAAATGTGGTGATACTTTTATGTACAAAACTATTTTCCCCAAATTCATATGAATTCTCAGAATACAATAAACAGGTAATGGAGAAGAGACCTTCGCTAGTGTCACAAAATGATCTCCTTGCAATATCCAGGAACCCATCAATCCCGGCTTTTACAGCAAAACACTGTTGTGTTTGGGCAACAAAGGGAACACGTGCATGAAGAATATCTTCATCAATGACCTCTCCAATTCTGAAACAAAAAGACGGTAAACAAGTCAAGTAATCACAAATTTCACATCCCTGTGGTTATTGGTCATCCTTATATAGGAGGATTTTGGCAAGCTCACGATCAGACAAGTAGAAAACACACATCTTCATCAAGTCCAGTGGTAAAAGTTTTTCCATGAAAAGAGAAAGTCCTCGGGTGTACAGAATAACTAAAGACTTGAATTATGATTTAAACGGAGTTAAACATGCTTCTTCATTCTTTCATAGTTCGTTTATTCCTTCTACCAAAAAAAGAATAAATAGTTCATATATGCCACGTAAAACACATTTTAAACTTAATGTGCATTAAATTGAATTATCAGAACGCAATCCTCTACGCTAAATCAGTAAAATGTACTGTTTCAGACATAATTAAAGAATCAGCATAAAAGGATTAACCAATGAATCCCAAATTTAACAGATAAAAAACAAATCATGCAAAGCAGCTCAACAAAGTTAGAGAGTCGTATGTTATTAGGGTTGATATGCAAAAGTGGGAGCAAGAAGGTGAAAAATACTTAGGTGTTTAATCCTTGATACTTCAAACACAGAATATGGGATGGGTGTATTAATTGCATAAGCAGTCTTAATAAGTACCTCAATAAAAGCCAGATGTATATAAGAGTTCAAATTGTATCGGATATTATCAATAATTTGAATTTAAGTTCAAGTTGGTATGTTAACCGGAGAAGAATGTTATCACATTATAGGTTCGAAAGTGGGTTTCAGTACCCAAGAATTACAGTCTTAAGCCTAAATTTACATACACACAAAAAAACGAACTAGCAGAAGAAAACAACACCTGTACCTTTTCTTCATCGAGGCATATTTTTCATTCTCGCATACAGATTTGTAGACATTCCCTAGAAGAAAACATTTTGCGTCCTTGAGAACCTGAAAAAACACAGAAAATATGATCTCACACATTTATGAGAAGAAAAAAAACAAGGCAAAAAGAAGCTACACGTTATGTACCTTGGAGAGTAATGGTAAACCATCAAGCGCGGTTTTAAGGAGAATAATGTTGGAAACCATAATTTGGCTTTTTCGAGAATTGTCAATTCCCAATACCTCGTTCGGAACTTTCTTTGGCTTGTAGCAGAAATGACAAAGGACCCTATCTGAATTAAGGTCCAAAATAACTCATTAGTGACTCCTAAAGTACCAATTGAAATAAATCTGCATAAAAATAAAGTTAATTACCAGTTTCTTTTGGGAACTTTCGAAGAACCTGGGACAGACCAAAGAATAGTTGTTCATTGTTCATCAGTTCATCCTGGAAGCATATTTTTGAATAAATTAGTAATGTCACTTGATCTCAATACAATAAATCATAAGCAAGAACATATAAACTTCTACACACCATATATAATAGTATATGATACTCCCCCCATTACATATTGTTGTTCTCACACTTTTTAAGATGCAAAAATCGTGTGCCTGGTCAAAGCCACCCATATTAGAAGTTATTCATGTACTTATTGATGTTAACTACGTAAGAAGGTTTTCAAATGGACAGTTTTAAAATTTAGGTACAAAAAAATTGCATGCGGAAAAAGTGATAGGGACAAACAATTTGGAACAAAGGGAATGTAAAACAAACATGGGCTAAAATGTATGACATGCCATATCATAATCAAGAAATTACCTGGATTGTTAACAAAATCAGAACAAATGAGTGGTTTTAGATGTAAAAGTACAAAATAAAAAATATTATAGAATCAGAATTCACGTATTTGACGTCTGTTTAGGGTGAAAGAGACATTAAATGCTTACCAGGCAATCAAGTCTTGCATTTAGAGTCTCGATGTCCTTCAAAGGCTGCAACAGGTTGGCTCTAAGAAGTCTTGTCCTGCAGAAAGGCTAAATGTCAGGTCAAATGAAAGTCAGAAATATGGATGTCACACAACTATTCCATAGATCATTAAGGATAAAAAATAATCTAATTTAAAAATATATGTATGGCGCATACTTCATATATTACACCTTATGGGATACAGGAGTTATTCAAAACGTAAGCTATATGTACTAAAATGAAGAAATGTTAAAAGTGTCCAGATGAAATGTTAGCCAAACAGTAAGAATACAAATCAAAAAAGTCGTTCACTTTTGTCAACCACTGAATATATTACACCTTGGGCGTACGGAGTTACTCAAAATGTATGCTTTATACACTAAAATGGAGAAACATTCAAGTGTCCATAGGATTTGTTAGCCAGAGTAAGAATATAAACCAGGACAGATGTTCACTTTTGTACACCATCGGAAAAAAATTAGGATCAAGTTGGAAGACTACAAAAGCAGCAATTGTAACAGGAAGTATGCAAACTAAGGGGGCTTTAGATCTGATAATTAGAAAAATAAAAAACAAATGCTGTAAATGGAATAATTGCAAGATCAGCAATAGATAGTGTTGTCTATATTACCCGCCAGTAGTTCTTGTTGCCTTCATCATATGGAACAGGCTTCTTTTTTTATTGCTCGTGCCCAAAAGGGTTGAATCCAGAGGTTCTATGATTTCCAAGTTCTGGACACTGGTATTGGGATAACACAAAATTACACGTTTAGATACATAATTTTTGACACTTAAAATAAGAACTTAGGTGACATTAAATATCTACTATTTTGACACAAAAATTACAGAGCAGGAAAGCAATATTTGAAACACTGGCGGAAAATGAAGTAAGGTTACCTGGTGGCATCAATATTCATATGGTCAAATGATCCATTGAATGTAACCTGGAACATTATAGGGAACAACAAAAAACTGAGTGTCAAATCATGATTCATGAGAGAGAAAGTTCTTTAGAAGTAAGTTCAATGCCTCTATATATGAAGAAGCCACTAGATAAAAAAATGCAGAAATAACTGGCTCGCGACCCAACAGCTTGAAACATAAATCTTTTTTCTTGGTAAAGTAATCTTGGTGATGTATGATAAACTAGTTATTCTTTTTTTCAAACTGTAATAGACATCTATAAAACTGCTTCAAACTAGATGGAAATTACCGATAAGCTCCCCTATCTCCTCAGAAGCCTTTCTTATGTGTTTCTTTTCGTTTATTTGTGAGATTGAGAGATATTTTAGGGACAGAAAACAAGATAATCATTGTTTCCTTCAAATAATAATTCTGTTTGCAACCGGCGTCATAAAGAAACCACATACTGATAGTGAGTGGCTTGTAATGATGACTCCTTTCTCTGCTTCAATCCTGGGAATGATGTGGAAACTAGTTAAGTCAACTTTCAAAATTTTATTAATGACGGAAATAAATATTCGAGAAGTTCAAGCAATGCAACATTAAGGAACATGCATGTTTTGTTTGTTAAAAACCCTTTTAAAGGACAAAGAGGTATCTTGAACTAGCAACGAATGATTAATCAAATTTGACCTCTACATACTCAACCTCAAAACACCAGGTTATTTGCTTAACGCTGCAATAAAACAAGACCTGTTTAAGTGTATGTTTAAAACACTGTATCTTTACTGAAAAAATGGCTACCATACTCGATAATAACCGGCCAAGTGGAACCTCGTAACTTAGGTTGACTGGCACCTTTTCTGGTTTGTCCTTAATTTTAATGTTATATCAAGCTCAAATTTTCTAACTTGCAGCTATATTATGTCTTTTCTATTTGGCTCTATAATATCCTCATGGAATCAAGAGCAATTTAATTAAACGGAGCAAAAATAGGATTGCCAAAGCTACAGCGCAAGAATAAGCAATTAAGATATAAAAAAATTCACCAAGTGTTTCATACTAAACTATATGGAGATGATTTCTCGCCGTACCATTTGATAGTTGCACAAGCTGCCGCCAGGCAGAGGTAATATTGCTTGTAATACGAGTCTAAATTAAGTGTTGACGGTTCCTTGGCCGCTAAACCCTTTACCATCATAGCTCCCTTTAAATTTATACGCAACAATGACATTTGCAACAACCATATAAGAAGATAAGCACCTTCATATAACGAAAAAATGAACTAACGGGTGCAATAACACAAGGCTGGTGGAGACCTTAGTGTCGTCAAAGCAACCGCGGGCCATAATAACCTGCTTCCATCAGCAATAAATGAAAAACATAAGTACCGGAGTTGTACATTGATTTGCATATATTTTCTGTCAAGACACTACTAGATGTATTTTTCACCTTCTTGATTGTAGCATATGACCTGTCCACCAATGTTGAGACGCCAACCATACCATCAGGGGCAAACTTATTAGGAGGAACGATGATAACCGTTGGATCGTAGAAATGTAGCAGTGTCTTTGTGTTCTGATATGAACTGCTCGTCTCAATGTACTGAGAAAGATGGAGAGATGCCATTCTAAGATCAAAGGCAGCCACCCCAACCTGGACTTAAATTTAGTCCCAAAGAAGTAATTTATTAGAACTAATTTACGGGAAAAGCTAGACATACAAAATTACGCATGTGCCTAATGGTATGGCAACAACAAATATCCAACTTTGAGTGTCAGCTACGCAATTTTGAGACATTTCACGAGTTTTTTTCTTCCAGAAGAGTAGTGAATGTTTGGCAGCTAAGTTAACGACTCACATAACAGGATAAGTCATCGATGAAAAAAGTATCAAAAACTAAATAAAAAATTATCCAATACAATTATTTGAAACTCAACAGTTAGCAATACTTAGCAAAGACGGGAAATTAAGTAACTCACTACAACAACAACAACAAGAACTATTAATTGTTTATAACGACAAGCAAAATACGGATCTGTCTGCATAATTAACCAAAAGCACAGTGCATATAAGTTACGAACACTAACATCAGAATATTTAGTCACAATAGGTATATAACACATAAATAAATTCCCATAATTTCTATTTTACAAACTCCTAGTTCAAAGCTCGCCATAGCATTATGTATCACATATTCACATATAAAACAACCCCATTATTTCTATTTTACGAACTCCCGGTTCAACGCTTTCTCTCCATAACAGATCATATCACACTTTGCGTTTAATATCGGCAAATTTGTAATATATTTTTTTTATTACTTTTACAGTGTAGTGTCGGGAAAACAAAGACAGTATAGGGAACATATTACAGTGTATAATTCCGATGTAATATATTTTATGTTAGCAAAATAATAATGATTTTTTTATATTATAACTAAAACAGCTTTAACAATCTTCGAACTATATAAAGGTCTCATCTAGCTAGTAGGAACAAGCATTCTTTTTAATTTTCTAATGTAAAAAAAATAAAAAATAAATGATTTACATAAATCTGCAACGAATGTTCTGAGTAACAAGTTCCGTGATTTGGAGGGACTCCACACATATTCTTTCTCTTTCAGAAATGGATGAAAGTCTGCAAACTAGATTACTTAGTATGCTTACAATAATACTATGATCTAATCACAACACTTATTGGCTATATCAACAATTCGTTGACCTAGGAAAGTGAATAAGAAGAAAGAAACCAATCAAATTTCCGGAAGCAAATGCATCACCAGAACGAAGAATCACAAATAAAAGCATATAACATCTTCATTATATCCAAATGTTTTCTTCATTTAAATAAACATACACTATTAGCAATATCAACAATTCCTCGGCCTAAATAAGTAGAAACATATCAAATTATAACATGTAAATTGCATCAGTTGAGTGAAGATTCACAGATAAACATACAACTATAAGTCTAGAGGTAGACGAAGATATACGTACATATTAGCGAATTTAACAATTACTTAACCTAAAAAAAACTGGGGGGAAAATAATCAAAAGCAGTTCTCCATGATCCATCACCAGAATTAAAAAAATCACAATAAATTAAACAACAATTTCTTTTTAGTATACAAATACATGTGCAAGAAGTAGATGTAAACTAGATATACGTACCTATTAGCAAATTCAACAACCAAAAAAGATAATATTAAAAAAAAAACAGAAAAAATCCAAACTAGACCATCCAATTCCATCACCAAAGGTAAAAAAATTCCCAAACAATCAAACAACAAATTCATTAGATGCATATAACTACATATGCAAGAGGTAGAAGTAGCCTAGTTATACCTACATATTATCATATTCAACAATTATATAACCTGAAAAGGTGAATTAAGTACAAACAATTCAATTATAACACGCAAATGCATCAGCGGAACAAATTAGTTTTCACAAATAAACACTACATAACATCTTCACTGTATATAATTACCCATATATATAGCTACATATAGTATTAGCAAATTCAACAATTATATAGCCTAAAAACGTAAAAATTAAGTAAAAATAATTCAATATTAACACGCAATTGCATCAGTGAATCAAATATTCACAAATTAACACTAGATAACATCTTCAGTGTATATAATTACCCATAAATATACCTACATGTTGTATTAGCAAATTCAACAAATATATAACCTAAAAAGGTAAATTAAGTAGAAATAATTCAATTTAAACACGCAATTGCATCAGCGGAACAAGTATTCCCAAATATTCACTAAATAACATCTTCAGTGACCTACATATTGTATTAGCAAATTCAGCAATTATATAGCCTAAAAACGTAAAAATAATTCAATATTAACACGCAATTACATCAGCGGATCAAATATTCACAAATTAACACTAGATAACATCTTTAGTGAATACAATTACCCATAAATATACATACATGCTGTATTAGCAAATTCAACAAGTATATAACCTAAAAAGGTAAATTAAGTAGAAAAAGTTCAATTTTAACACGCAATTGCATCAACAGAACAAACATTCATATATAAACCCTAGATAGCATCTTCATTTTAAATAATTACTAGTATATATACATATATATATATAGAGAGAGAGAGAGACCTCTTTGGCTCTGTTTTCAATGAGGCCGATGATGAAGCTCGATTTATCTCCCGCGTCGTCTTCCATTTCTCTCTAGATTTTATTTTATTTTATCGAAACTAGAATTATGAATAATAATAATAATAATAATAACAGTCTCTCTCTGCTTATTTATAGCGGTTCAGTGTGTGTTGAGTTTCTCTATGGCTAAAAAATGCGCGGGGAAGTTAATTACGTATGGGCAGTGACTAGCGAGTGTAGTCATTTTAATTTGAAGTAACCCTTGCACTTATAAGTATTATTTTTTTACAATTTCATTAATTATCTGATAAACTTATAATGATTTTTAAAAAGATAAATATATTATAGACTATCTATATAATGGTTTTTGTATATATTTATTTATTCGATAGAGATAAAAATGGATAAATTAATTATGCCAACTGCGTAAATGTGAAATATCAAATTATTAATAGTGTTGGGGTTAAAGTGCTGAATGTAACTCTTATCCAGTAATTAAATAATAGTTTTGACAGATTCACTCTCTCTCTCTTCAAAATAATTAAGCGTATTTCAGGGGATTTAAATAGTTTAATACAATGTATAATACATTTTTTCCAATTTAGTACCTTATACTACTATAAATCCAATTTACTACTTTCAATTACAAAATCATTCAATTTTCTCCGTTAATTGCTTAACAAAAAGTGATGCGGCAATGACGTCATCATCGTCACGTCACCAAGATTTTAACATTTTAATACCATATACAATACATTTTTTTCAATTTAATACCTCCAACTATCAAAATCACTTAAGAAATTGACGGATGGGGTACTTAATTGAGTGATTTTGATAGTACAAGGTATTAAACTAAATTTTTTAAAGTATAAGATACTAAATCGGAAAAAAAATATTGTACAAGGTACGAAACTGTATAAATCCCCGTATTTCAGAAACTACCGTAAGTTTTTTAAAATTCATATATCATTGTACTCGTATGGTTCCGAATATATACTCGTACCGTGAAATATACGGTACAATATGTGTGGGGGAAAAGGAGATGCAAACTTCAGTTTTTCTCTTCTTTCTTTTTTCTAGTAATTAATTTTTACTTTAAAATTGTCAACATTCGTTATGAGAGCGATAGGGATGTAAACGAGCCGAGCCAAACCTGACACTTTGCTTATGCTTGATTCGTTTACTAGACAAGTTTGAAAATCTTGTTAGTACTTGTCTCTTTTATAAACAAGTCGGTCGTCTCATTTAACTCGTTATTCTAACTACTTAAGTCAAGCTTGTTGGACTCGCTTCAGTCGCAAAAATCATTTTAATTAACTAAAAATGTATTAAGATAATTGATAATGTATACAAAAAAACTAGTTTTACGTAGCTTCAGACTTCTAGCTTTTCTGTCATCAGCTATATGCTACAACTTGCAAAAATAAACACCTAAACTGAGCTTAAAAGTCACAACCAATGAAGACTAATCAGAGGCTCACACTTGATGAACAAATAAATCATTTTTATAGTTGAAAGACTTCCATACAAATAACGCAACCACTTAAAAGGCCAATTTATCTCCTAATAAATATAATTAACGATCATTCACTACTTCATCAATTGTAACAAATCGTCCCAACTCGATTGAAAGCTGAGCCGCAACTCCAATAGCCACTGAGACCAAACCATCGGTTAGACCCACAGAAAGAGCCTTTTCACCTTCATCTCTAATAGCATACAAAAAGCTGAGGTGCTCCAAATAGCTCGAACCATGATGCAACCCCTCATACCTGATTTAAACAATTGAAGTAAACAACACATCAGTACATATTGCCTTTCGTGTTTTATGATAAACACAACAAACAAAAATACTTTTGAGATGGACCGATCCAGTTTGAAGATTCTAGTTATTTAAGCCAAGACAGCGTAAATGCTCAGCTTGAAAGATGGACAAAAGCTAACAGCTGAAATGTTCAGTTTATAAACAAATAGATTTTTTCCTAGATTTTCCCTTTTCCTTCTTTTTTTTCTTTTAAGTGTTTTTTCTATTTGATGAGCCATGTTATGTTTCCAAGTCATATCTCTAATCTACTATATGCACAATTTTAAGTGTCTGTTTAGATTGGTGTTGTTTCTTATTCTCCTAGGCCTTTTTTTCGCCCAAGAAAACTCATCAGTAATTGATAAATATGTGTTTTATGAATTTAAAATTTGGAAAACCGATATCATCACTTCATGAATGGCCCTGGATAAGTCTATTGAGTTATTTCATAGAAAAAGAGTGAAAAGGAAACAAATAGAACATACTCTATTCGGTCATCATAAGCTTTTATAGTTTGTATGCCGTTTCTACCCTTCAGTCGATTTCCTACACGAACAATGTTCTCTGGAACAAAAGCCTCTCCCTATCAAACAACAATTTTGTATCAGGGAAAAATATACAAATAATGAAAGGGAAATAATAACAAAATGTTATACTGTTGTCTAGATTATTTAGAATCGAAAAAAGGCTGAGATACAGAGATAGAGAGGCAACCTTTCCAGTATCACCAACAACGGAAATTTCTTGCTCGTTCTTACTCCCCTCAGCAAACATACAAAGGTCGAGCATGCCACGAGAACCATTTTCAAATTCGACAATAACATACGCGTTGTCGATTATATCTGGCACCTGCACCCGATCCAAAAGTGAGAATTGATAGCTTAGGACAAATGTAAAAGCATACAGAAATAAATTTCCATAAAAGAAAGGCGAAGAAGAGATCATCAAATGATTATTTAGTTCACATTACAATGCATGTTTTTGGAGTGTGTGTAACTTTAGGTTTTCTACTGTTTTCCTAAACACATTCTATGCCGTCGGTACAACCTATGATCACCTGTGATTTGTGAAAATCAGGAAAAAAAAAATATACTAAAAAATACCATATAGGACTTGAGTCTTCTGACATGAACTTCTACAGAAAGAAAAGCACGGGAGTTTGTATTTTGCAGAATAATCTCTCTGATAAGTAATACTACAATTCCGTCTAATTTCATACATATGAATTCAAAAGCATGTAACATGTCTGTACTTTTTAAAATTTTAAACCCAAACCTTGTTTTCAAACCTATGTTTCCAGGCAAAAAATGAAGAACTGCCAGAACCAAGCAAGCACGAATTATCAATACTGAGTAAAATTTAGAAATATTTCGTACTTGGATGAGGTACTAACTCACTTTTCCATCATAAATCTCGTCTTTGTGATTAAGATCAATGCATCCCGAGGCCATAACCCGGACAGGATTTGCTCCAGCAAAAAGTCTCATCAAATCGAAAAAATGGCAGCATTTCTCTACAAGTGTTCCTCCACTATTACAATTGAACCGGTTCCAGTCATTTACCTGCAATAACAATTAGAAAAGCTAGTAACACGACCACTTAAGACAAAAAAGAAGAGAACATGAAAACAGGTGGTATATTTTTACCTTGACCAAAAAAGGAAATCGATGTTCTCGAATGGACACCATTCTAATTTTCCCCAGCATTCCATTCTTGACTGTTTCTATAAGTTTAGCAACAGGTGGCATGTATCTATACTCCAGCCCAACTTGAATTAGCATTTCTGGCCTCCGTCTTGCAGCCGCCACTACCTAGATCCATAAAAAGGCTGAATACTTTATGTTATACATAACTAAATTGAGGGGTAAAAAGAGCTCAGTAGTTAGAAAAGCTTTCACACAAAATCCAAGAACATCCCTTTAAATTACTATGAATAATCTACTCGATTTTACATATATATATGCCATGGGGTAATTAACCTTTTGTACGCTAAACTCTGAGACAACTTCAATTTAGCATCCCCTATGGTCTACCTATTGTTTTTTTCTTTTTGGTGTATTCACCTACACTTGTCATTCGACTTCAATTCTGAATTCTGTTTACAACGACTTTGACCCTTAACTTGCACAGATTTTCAAATTGTCCTTTATTTTTGAAAAAATCACAGTATTTCATCCTAGAAAACAGAAAAAATGTGTGTAAGTTGAGGTACGAAGTTAATCGCAGTGTAATAAATTGGAAGAAAAATGTTGTTTAATACCCAAAACCGGATATTTTATAATCTAGTATACATTAGGTAAAACATGGTTTACTTAAGTGTACCAAACCTTAATAAACCCCACGTGTCTATCACGATTCCCTATACTCGATCACAAAATTTTCTACAAAGTACAGTAATTAAACTTCTGAAAAGTGCCCTGATGTAATTTCTAGCATCATATACAGTTTCTGGAGAATTATGATACTAACCTTCCTGCAATCAGCCACTGTTGTGCATAAAGGCTTCTCCACTAGTACGTGATGGGGTTTAGGGTGGTTAATAATGTCCATTAAAATCTGGTAATGGGTCATGTTTGGAGTCGAAACAACCACCACATCACATAAGCCACTATCCAGTAGCTCCCGGTGATTTGAAAACACCTTTATAATAACAAATTCATTTCCCACAAAGATAAAAACAGTGAAAATGATAATACATGAAAGCACAACTTTTACCATTATGTCTGTAACAATTGTATTTAAATCTTTACTAATTTTGTATGTAAATAGAGCTTTGGAACTCAGCGAAGTTTATCATGGCAAATTAAAACTTACAGAAGTAAGAACTAAACATTAAAAGTAAGATTAGATTTACGAATTCTGGGTTGTACAAAATTTGCAATAAGTATAGACATCAAATGGGTACAAAAGTTAACAATTGCCACTGTCATAATATTTACGATATAGTTTCACTTTTTATTTTCATCATATTATGTAATTTGTATAAATTTAATGATATATTTTCGAAACATTACAATTTATAATGTTTCTACTAAAACACATACATATACATACATAATAAGTATGTCGGTTAAAAAACATATTATTTGACTAGATTTTCTTTGATTTTTTTTCTTAAATAAAAAAATTATAATTTTTTTTACACTTTCTCTAAAACGAAAATAAAGTAAGTTTTAGATTTATAACATTCGAGCAAAATTTATTTGAAGCAACATCATTATTTGAATACTTTCATAAAAAACAACAAGAAAATTGTTATTTTTTTCAAAAAAGTATTCATTTTTTTGTAAATAGAATATATTTATTAAGTATTTATAATTTATTTTTATAAACAAACATCATCTAGAATTTACATTATTTGCAATAATATGTATACATGCATTATATTATATATATTTTTATACATACATTAATATAATATATATATATATATATGTGTATTATATATATATATATGATATAATTATATATTTTTGAATTTATACTAAAATGAGACATTTCAAAAAATTAAGGGTTATATTTATACAACTTACAAAGAATATGACCAAAATGAAAATTAAAACTAACTTACATCCGACTAATTTAAAGGTGATACCTGAATTGTGAACATTATGATAGTTCAGTACGTCAATTGTTAATTTTGATAGTATGGTATCTAAATCGTTAAAAACAGGTAGTACAATACACTAAATGTATTTTTTTTTCCAAATAGAATATTAGTCTACCACATTGTTCTAAAAGCCGCAAGCAATCTTAGGTGGAAATAGCTCGTATCGTGCCTGGTCCGCATAGTAACAATTAACTAGGCCTAACACATGAGGGTCTAATCTTCAGCTACCACCAAATT
This sequence comes from Primula vulgaris, assembly GCA_963920805.1. NCBI lineage: Eukaryota > Viridiplantae > Streptophyta > Magnoliopsida > Ericales > Primulaceae > Primula > Primula vulgaris. Next base: position 32,957,838 of record OY987213.1, read on the forward strand.
TCTGCATATGCTCGCTTTTTAGAAGATTGACCACAACTACAGAAATTAAAATCTTTGGTTCCCAACTGTGACCTAATAGTACAACCTTTTGGATAGATTAGTACTCATGTCGTTACTCTTATAAAAAAAACTCAAACAATTAATCAACTCAACCTGATACATATTTACCGGGAAACCCTCTAGTTACCGTGGATTCTCATAAACCTATTTCCTACATGGACACTCTTTGTTTCAAAGAAACATAAGGAAAACTCGCTTGAAATCTTAACTAGAGAAGGAACAAAACATGATTGATAAAAAGTGTGATGTATAATCAGGACTATTTACAGTCTTAGAAAAGATATATTACCTACATATTCTTCTAATACATACACTTCCTTACAATAGTTTACTATTAGTTATATATACTTTATAGACCCATATACTATTACTTATGTATTATTAGTTTCCCCCTCGGGAAGGCACACGGTTCCTACGAAAACCATACAATTTTTAAAAAATAATATTTTTCATAATAATTTATATATACATTATTCTGACAACCTTTAGATTTTTTTTTTGCAACGCCTTCCAAAATTATATATTGTTAGTGCAATAACATATCATAATTTTGCATATGTTGATAATATATAAGTAATACTTAAAAAATTAACATATGCAAGTGATTATAAAATACGTTTTATACCAACTTATCATGTTGATATGTAACACACATCTTTAAAAAAATTAAACAAAAATAATAATTAAAGTCGTGGTGAGTGTAAACAAAATTTATAAAAGAATTTTTGATGATTTGTATTTTAATTGAAGTGCATATACTGAAATTGTGTAATATATATTTAATTGTTTGTATATATCTATTATTTAATATACGTTTGGCTTTTTCAGTTTTTTTTAAATATTTTTTTACCTTATATCTTAATCTTTTTACTTGTTATATTTTGATTTCTTAAATTTAACTTTTGTATCTTTTGAATTTCTATTTTATTTATTTTTTAGTCAATTTTAAAACGCTGAAACTTTCGACACATGACACACGACTGCACGTGACATTATTGTTGTGGGTTTTTTTGGCAGTTTGAAAAGAAAGTCAAAATTGAACGAAAAGGAAAAAAATAGAAATCAAATACATTTTAATCAATAAACCAAGAAAAAAATAAGAAAAGATGGTAAAAAAAAAGTTTAAAAAAACCCGGCTTTTCCGTGTTTAAAGTTTGAAAAACACTATGCGTTTTCATTAATTTTAACAACCCCATTCATTTGTTTCTGATTTCGTTCCGAACTTCAGGTTCACCTTTCCAGTAACACAATTCTCGACAATACCATTTTTTGGTTCAGAGGAAACTAAGGATACAAATTTACCACATCATACAAATACAACAAAAACTTGATGCACCTACACTGCAGAGATAAGATGCTTTTATGGGAGGGGCCGCTGAATTCCATGTGGAATTTTTTCATTATTATCCAGGGTGGTGAAAATCTAGAATATATTATTTTTTTTGATAAAATGCATGGTAATATAAAGATACAAAGAAGTAAATGAATAGTGCCTGAAGATTGGGCCAGTTGAACGACCGAGCTAATTCTTCAGCTAAATTCTGAGAAGGAATGTGGGGATCGGCGACGCATACTACGACAGCGGATTCATGGCGGAGATGGTGTAGATTGATGACATGTTCTCTTCCCATCATTCCAACTCCTATTATCCCATATTTAACTACCTTATTCTCACTATCTTGCACCATTTTTTATCTTTCTAATTCCTTGTATGCAACGCAACGATCACATTTAACACTCACTCGGTGTACATTTTGCACACGTGAATAGTGAATACTTTATTTAAATGTTGGCGGATAATGTATCATTACTGTTTTCAAGGTCAGATACATTGGCAATATTTGTTTGGTCTCTGTCTAGTTGGATCTGAGTCATTTAAGGGTTTGATTCTATTATATTACACTACAATGGGAAAGATTTCAATAATTTTACTCAAAAATTTAAATTCCAGTCCGCATACATACATTATTGTGCATCACATCACGACTTCCCCATATCAGGTTAGATTCCAAAATAAAATAAAATAAAATTTCCTTTATGTTTATCAAAATAGGGGAGTGGGGAGACGGGAGATGTAGGGTCACGTGTTTTTTTTAGTACATTTTGCTAAATAAGTTTTTTTTCTTTTCTTTTATGTACTTTTTAAAAAATCTAATGATCTGGCACATCTTCTTTACTATTATAAACCAAATATCTCGAACTTTCAGCTTTATAAACCGAATACTGCTGATTTCGCTATTATCGACATCAAAATATAAAATTTTAAAATTCACTAAATTTAATAGTATGAGACATATGATATGACTATGTTCTCACAGAAAATTCAAATTTATAGTCATATACCTACATGCATACTCTCTCTCATAAAAAAAAATACAGACATAGACAGACACATAATGTAGTTTAAGTATACATTCTTTTTATTAAGTAAAAGTAGTTTAGTATAGGATTTAGATCATCTACGGTTAAATAAAGACAGCAGATACGGCTGTTTATACACTACAAAATAATATTTGATTTAATAAGAGTCAAAAACCGTCATAAGCATGCCATTAATTTAAAAAGTTGTCATAGATCTGTTACAGATTGACTAAACTGTCATAAAGCCGTCACAAAAACCGTTGCTAACAAACTCGTAACAAAAAATACCGTCACTAATTCTATCGTTATTTGAGTATTTTTTTTTTTTTATAAAACGGAAAACTTTCCCTTCATTTGCTAACCAACTATAATCTCTCTAGTAATCCCTTAATCTTTACTATTATAATATGTGCTCCACCATTTTCTCTTTCTAATTAATTTGAAGCATGTGGCTTTGAACTTTAAAGTGAAACTATTTATACAATTATACATTGGAGAGATTATATGAACAACAACTTAAATATCAATTTGGACACTTTTTTTATAAAAATGCTCCAAATCAAGATTTGGCTAATGCAAATCTCCACGGTTTCACGACGGGAACACAAATACGTTTCTTGTTTTATTATGTATAATGACATGTTTTGAAAATTATGGTCAAATTTAAAAATTCAAAACATGTCATTGCACATCTCGGAAAAAAAAAATAAGACGCATATTTGTGTTTCCGTCGTGAAACCATGAAGATTTGCATTAGCCAAATCTTAATTTGGAGCATTTTTATAAAAAAAAATATCCAAATTAATGTCTAAGTTGATATTCATCTAACCTCTCCCATTATACATATACTTTATATCATCTGCTGTTACCATTTTTTAAAAGAACTTTGTTTACAATTTAACAAACATTCCTTCATTATGAATAAAAGAATTTCTTTATTCATGTGAATTTAATTCCTTCGTCTAGTCTTCACATAACTTTTCGCGTGTGTTTAAGAAAACTTGAATATAAAGCCATACATTTTCTCCAACAATTATGATTAAAGCATACAGAAGACCGAAGATGGTCTCCCATTATTTTTTAAAGAAATGAGAGTAAGATATTAATTGATCAAAGACAAAAGAACTAAACTAATATATAACAAAAATACAAGGACCATATAAAAGGATTGACGCCTCTGCTGTTATGACAGAGGATCTGAATCATTTAGTATACTAAATCAAAGAAAAAATAATCATATCTTATGTATAAAAGTAAATTTGCAGTTTAATTTAAAAGTTGTGTAAATTAAACCAAAATTTGGAGTTTGGAACTAACTAAACTAACTCGAATAGCAATGCCACATTTAATCGGCATTAGAAATGGAACATTTATTCACTAATCAGTTTATATACTAGAACTGTAACTTTTCACAAAATAAGAATCAAATTAATACTTGTTATGAAATATGAGACGGAATGGTAAATTTTAGGAGTAACTAATTGTCATCCAAATTGGACGTAGCTTGATTGGTCAAAGTTTTGGTAAATCAGTAACCAAATTGAAAAAAATTCATAGGTAGGTAGGGTACAAAAGTTTGGTAAAAGATGCTAGATGAATATGCTTTTTTTTAAAATAAAATAAACGGACAGATCGATGAATATGCTACTAAACCACATTTTCCTTTGACATTATTTTTTCCCCGCATATTCCAATCCAATAAATATGCTACTGCTAAACTAACTGTCATCCACCATTTGATTATACATATATTCTGAATAAACAAGTTACTTTTTTTAAGTTAGGTGATCAAATCAATCTTGAAGTTTTTACATTATTAGGAGAGAAAAACATAAAGGTCTCATCCTAGTAACTTGGCATTTATAAGCTCATCAAGCTGGATTGATAAGGTTTAAGCTGAAAAATTGTAGACAAACATGAATTTTATACGGAAAAAACACTTACAAAAAAGCTTCACAACACTTAAGATCTGTTTATCAAACTACAAAAGGGCCACCCTAACTTCAGTACACACATTCTGGATGAGACCATAATAAAGTTGTAAGTGTATGAGACTTTAATAAATTTATATAAAAGCACTATGATGAAACCTAAATATGGATTAGTGTATATACAAGCACTTCATGTATCAATCTTAAAATAAATATGAAAATGTATATACGAGCACTTTTTGACAAATAAGTCCATGGATGCTTCTATTAGAACAGCAAGATGACGATTGAGTCGCAAGATCAATTAATGAATCAAATGACACGAAAGTAATTAGTTCATCCTATACAATCCCATTCATAAACTTCAGTCTAATAAAAGATAGTATATTTAAAACAATGTAGTTCGCTTCAATCTTTTACCTAAAAACAACAATTTTGTTGTTGAAACCGTCAAAATCATAAACAAAAAGGGTTAATATTGATTTTTTTTAAACAGTTTGAGTCACATTTGTTTAATATTTGAATTTTATTGTCTAGTACTCTAGTTGTATCTATTGAGTTCTGGGATCGGATTTTACTTTGATAAGATTTGTTTACATTCCAAATTGGTTAAGGTACAAATTACGAGCGGATAGAGTTTTGTTGTCGCCACCATTTATTTCAGCCACCACAAGCCCATTATTAAACTCCATCCATTCACGCCAAAATACATTGTGAAACAGAGAAACTCATATATAAGCATAGACTATGATCGACAACCCATAAACGTTGCACAATATTTAACATTCACGAGCTCAAATGTGTGATTCACTGGGGCGAGAAAAATGACGCAAATAAAAAGTGGGATTTAAAGGGAACCGTCAGCGATGGTGGTGATTTGTCGGAGCAATCTTCCCCGGTAGATATACCATAGCGATAATGTGATGACTAAATGACGCCATACCAAAACAAGAGCGACAAGATGGCGTTTGAGACATATATATATATATATATATATATATATATATATATAGACGTGAGAGTGATTGAGAAAATAACGAGATAAATGGGAAATAGACTAGGGACCGAGATAGATTGCGTGAGGGGGTTTAAGGGATGACGACAGTGATGCCTCGACTATAGTTTCAACGATGTGGAAACCGATAGATAATCATGGATCGATAGGAAAAACATGCAATGGTGTTCGTCGGATAGAGATTTGCTAAAAAGAGAAAAAGTAATTTTAAAGACTCGGTAGTATTATAAAAGTTTTAAGTAGTGACCAAATTAATTAATTACGTCTTTGCGCACATTCATAACTTAAATATTAGCATATCTTTTTACTAAATACTTACTTTTTAGTGTTCTAAAAACGAGTATAGTTGAAAATTAGATAGAGCCTACACGGACAGACTGAGCACACGTGACTTGTGGATTTAGTGAGATTAAACTATTAGACGATGATAAGCTGAATGCGTATGCACTAAACGGCTTATTTCTAACTAAAACTGGCCTTATGCTGTTTATAATATTGTTTTTTTTTGTTTTTTCATTGTCCGACGACTCTTAAAGGGCCCAAAGGTGTCACATGAAATTGGCCCAATAGCCCAAAGAGAGTCAAATGAGACAAAAGCCCAATGACAATCTACCAAATCATTGATGACTCAGATCGTTTATTAATCTAAGGGCTTAGAAACAGCCACGTCATCAAGTCAAAGAAAAGATATACACAGAAGCTCTCTGTGTTAAGGAGAGTCTCTTTTGAGGCCGCAAAGGACTTTTTTTTAGGACCTGGATGAAATTTCCAAATCCAAATCCACGTCTTATTTTATTTTTATTTATTTTTTCAATTTATTTTATTTAATTTCATTACAAAATAAATAAATTTAACATCACTTCATTATATCTCATTACACTTTATTTATCTACAAAATAAATAAATTTACTCATTCTATCACACTATTAATTAATACATTCATCTGCTTTTTTTCCCACTCAAACTAAATACAAAATTAAAATATTTTATAATCATAATATTATATCAAGTTAACACTTTCAATTAATTTATATTTTGCACTTTTTTATTTATTAATTTTGTTACTTCTGAGTAAATAATTAAATTGTCCCAAAAAATCCTACACGTCATTATTTTATTATATTTTTACCTACCAACACTTCTAAAAACATTAGTCGGTTAACTTGAAAGTGGTTAAATGTGGGTAGGTAAATATGGAATAAAATAATGACGTGTATGGTTTTTAGAAACAATTTAATTATTTACTCGGAAGTAACAAAATTAATAAATAAAAAAGTACAAAATATAAATTACTTGAAAATGTTAACTTATATAATATTATGATTATAAAATATTTTAATTTTGTATTTAGTTTGAGTGGAAAAAAAAGTAGAGGAATGTATTAATTAATAGTGTGATAGAGCGGATAAATTTATTTATTTTGTAGATAAATGAAGTGTAATGAGATGTAATGAAGTGATATTAGAGTTATTTATTTTGTAATGAAATTAAATGGAATGAATAAAAAAAAATAATACGTGACTTGGATTTGTAATTTTGATGCAGTTCCTCGAAAAAGTCATTTGGGGCCTCAAAAGAGACTCTGCCCTGTGTTAACCCTGAACTTTCATCTCTCTCTCTCTCCTCAAATTGTATGTATATGTGTATATATATATATATATATATATATATATCTATGTCCATATAAAGAAAAATAGAAAAAATTAAAATATGTATATCTATGTCTCAGGCCTTATCCCTCTTTCATCAACCTTGACATCTCTTAATCCCAAACAATCTCAGATCTTTTCTATTCTAACAATGCTCAGTTTTTTTTTGTTTTTTTAATTTAAACAAAACTCAAATCTTTTTTATTTTAGAAAAGGTCTGATCTTTTGTTGTTGCAGATCTTGTTAATTTCTCATCTAAAACTATTAACAGCTTGTGTAAGTATTCTCTTTATATCTTTCTTATGATTTCTTTGTCATGTGCTCATTTTTTTTTTAATTTTTGTTAATATTTGGGAGCAAAATTAAACCATACCCATAGATATTCATATACAAACTTCCTTTTCGCTCCATTTTATATGCAATTCTTTATATTAACTGTGATTGCTTATTTGTTTTCTAGTCTCTTTAGTTTATAGTCAGAGCCTTTCACACCAATCGCTTACACACATACAATCTTTAAATTTCTGTTTCTACGTGAAATAATAACGAAAATATATTTAGCAAAACTGCAAAAGTAAGGTTGTGCTCTTGTTTTTTTTTTTCATTCGGAAATCTGATTAAGATAAATTACACCTTATGGATTGATGGGTTGGATATCTAGATATATTAGTTCCAAGTTTTTGAATCTTATGCCTGAATTTGATCCCTGACTATGCGTTGAAGTTGTTTTTGGGGTGTTATTAAAATGTCTATTAATATTGTGTACTCTGCATAATACAAGAGGATTATAAACTCATTTCCCTCGTTTGCTTTATTTTTTAGCCAAATTGTTGGCCTTAAAGATGAGACAAGCAAAGAACCTCGCAAGTTGCAGTTGCTTGAAGGTAGCTTGTAATGTGTCTGATTGTCTTGTCATTAAAATTATTGATGGTTTGGCAATAAATTATACTTCTTCCTACTATCTGCACTCTGCAGTATTCGGCTCATATGTCGAAAAATTGGTGGATTCACGGAAATCTCGCAGGCTTTCATCGAATTTGAAACACTGACGAATATTTACTTATTTAGTACTGTGTGCATTTCATGCTACTCTATAGGTTACTAATTTTGTGAAAGACTGCATTTTGATCCTTTATACCTTGTTTTTGAAAACTCCCTACCTACACATGTTTACAATTTCCATATTTATAACTGCTTCTGAGATAGTGGATTGGAGAACCTTGTAAACTACTAGAATACCATATATTATGACATGGACCATTTATTAGTGATAGAAAATGCTTAGAAATTAGTTGATCGGAGAAACCTTATGATCTAAGAAATAAATTATCACTTGTAAATCTTTGGAAGTTTCCTTTCACTTCAAAATTATAGCAACCGCTGTCATAACCTGACTTTGTGTGCTTACTTCTTCAGCCTCGTACTTCATACTTATTCACAATAAGTGTAAGAATGCATCACTTCCCTGCCATGTGTATATGTTAACCGTCTTCCTTTAAATCCAGTTTTGTGAATGTATTAATTTTTAACTGTTTAAATTATTATTCTTGTTTGTTCCCCGGCCTATATCCCAGCCTTATCCCACTCTCATCAACTTTGACATCCCTCAAGTCGAACCATCTTAGATCTTGTTATGTAAACAAAGGTCAGATCTTTTTATGTAAACAAAGGTCAGATCTTTTATATTTAGAAAAGGTCTGATCTTGTTTAATTTAGAATATCTACATCTTTTTTATATCAGTAAAACCTAGATCTTTATTTTTATTTTTAGTAAAGGTCAGATCTTGTTCATTTCTGAAGATTCTTATATCTTGCTTTCATATACTATAAAAGAATTTTGATTTTATTTATGTCAAGAGATCCCAGATGAAAAAAGCTATGTTTTGGTACAACCTCGATATTTCTCAAGCAATGAAATTTTAATCCTGATCATATTTCTTTACTTATTTCTTATAAAATGTTGAGATATCGATTCTCATCTCTCCATATCATATTCGACCATTTTTCAATGCAGATCATGTTAATTTCTGATGAAAAATACTGCAGGCTGAAATAATTCAGATATTTTTATGCATGGATAGAGACAGCTCGTGTAAGTAATCTCTTTATTTTTTCGTATGATTTATTTGTTTTTTGTTATGCACTTCCTTTTTGTGCCAATTGAAATGCAGTCATTTATATCACTTAGTCTCTTTAGTTTTACCTACAGTCTTTCACACCAAACTATTACACAGATACAATCTCTAAATTTCCTTTTGTAGATGAAATATTAAATTAGTATTAGGCAAAATGCAAGAGTAAAGTTGTCATCGTGTCATTAACCTATGTAAATCTGATTAAAATAAATTACAGATTATAGATTGATGGGTTTGTCATTGTGTTCTAAGTTCTTGAATCTTGCACTTATATTCGACAGAGATTATGCATTAATCTTGTTTTAGGGGTTTTCTTATTAAAATTGTTATTAATATTGTTCACTCTGAAAAATACAAGGGGGAGACCTCATTCTCTTATTTGCTTTATTTTATAGCCAGATTATTAGCCTAGAAGAGGAGACAGGCAAATAACTCTGCAAGTTGCTTGAAGGTAGTTGATTATAATGTGTTTGATTGTTCTTTTCTTTAACATTTTGAGGTTTTGGCTATATATTTCAGCTCTTCCTTCTTTTTGTAGTATTCGACCCTGGATTGTTTCATTAGTCACTTCTCTGAAAATTGGTGGACTTGGGGAAATCTTGCAGGGTCCAACTAAATAACGATCCTAATGAATATCTCTACCTATTTAGTGGTGTGTACATTTGATGCTCTAAGTTTTACCAAACTTGAGAAGGACTACATTCCGATTCTTGAACCTTGTATTTGAAAACACCCTACCTACCCATATTTACAACTCCCACATGTATAACTGCTTATGAAATAGTGTATTGGAGAACCTTGTAAACTAAAATATAATTTATGACTTGAGACAGTTATTAGTAGGAATACGAGCTTACAAATTAGTTGATTGAAGAAACATTAAACCTTTGGAAGCTCCTTTTCATTTTATAAATTGTAGCAAATGCTATCATAACATGACTTTGTGTGTTTACTTTATCAGCCTTATACTTGTATATATGTTTACAAAAAGTTTAAGAATGCATCAATTACCTGCCAAATGTATAGGTTGGCCATCTTCCTCTAAATCTAATTCTGTGAATGCATGCGATTAAAGATTAAGTGTTCATACAGTATTATTCTTGTTTGTTCCTCATAATCTATAAGTGGTAGATTGACTTTTAATTGTTCTGCTATCTAAGTTGACCAACTTACAGCCAACTACCATCACATAAATGCTTAAAGCTCTTTTATATGTTCTCCGTTTTATGTTCTGTGTAAGCATGTATTGAAATATGAGTTTAAATCTTTTACCCCATGTTATCTACCCCATTTCGTGCCCCCTTGGTTATTTTCGCTCAGATTTTAAATTTTCACAACTTCATTCGCATGTTATAAGCTTTTGTAATATATTATCATGCAAATATTGCTTTAGACAATCTTTTTAAGACTTAATGTTTAGTTTAAACTACTTTTCATATTTTTTTCAAAATTAAATGAGTGCGACTTTTCTCTTAAAAATATTTGTTGGAATGTATTAATACATGTCTAATTGTAATTCTAGTTTTATTTTTAACTTTTTTTAAAAATATTTTGGGTTACATAACCAAGGGGGCACAAAATGGGGTAGTGAATAGAGGTAGAAAATTTGGTCTCTTGAAATGTAGATACAACATAATTAGCTAATTTTCGTTTCACAGCAAATTTTCGTTTCACAGCTAATATTCGGCCTGGCAGATCGTTTTTTTTATGAATAGAAGCTGTGATCTTGTTTATTCTGGGGGGAATTTTCCCTTTACTCTAAGCACATATGTTGTTTATTTAGAAAAAAACCGATTCTTGTTTTGTTTCACAAAGGCCAGACTTTGTTAGATAAAAGAAAACTCTGATCTTGTTTTGTCGGTAAAGTCCCAGATCTTGGTTATGTAAAAGAAAAGATTAAATCTTGTTCATCTTACAAATCTCTTGACTTTTTTTAATCTGTACCAAGTCTGATTCTTTTTTATTTAGAAACTCCCAGATCTTGTTTGTTCAGAAAATTCACAGAACTTTTTTATTCTGAATAATCCTAAACCTTGTATATTTATACCAAGCCCTGATATTGATTATTTTTACAAAGCCCTGATCTTGTTTATTTAGTAAAGCTCAGATCTTCTCCTTACAAAACGTCCCCGATCTTGTTTTTCAGAATAGTCCCAGCTCTTGTTTGCTAATATGAAACGTGACGATAAAAACACAGATGAAGAGAGAACTACCATTCTCTGCTATCTGCTGTCTCATTGACAAAGGCAGATGAGGTAAAATCCTTATCAATCCTTATGATTAGTTATAGACATTGTAGCTAATATCTTGTTTATAAAAAAATCGTATCCTTGTTTCATTCAAGACACTTATTTCTTTAGGACTTTGGGTCAGACCTAAATCATACCTTCATTAACCTCTTACACTAAACTTTAAAGAAATGCAATATTTCCTGAATTTTCTAATCACTTCATGTTCCACACTTCAAACACACATTAAAGATTCCAATATTTTCCAGAAATTTTAAATCAACGAAACAGTCTTTTAACACAATACAGAGGCATGTCTTAACACAGCTGCAGTAAACACATCCAATGAGATTCTTCTGAGAGACACTTTTAAGTGGAAATGGAAATAAGCATGGTGATCGCGGGTTCCAATAGTCTTGAACCTGTTGCAACATTCACCACACTCATGAGATAAATTCTGATTCCCATGGGCGCTCCTGTGCTTCTTTATAGGAGCGCCCATGGTAACCATAATTTACCTCATGAATGTGGTGAATGTTGCAACAGGTTCAAGACTACTGTAGCCCGCGATCACCATGCTTATTTCCATTTCCACTGAAAAGTGTCTCTCGGAAGAATCTTATGGATGTGTTTCCTACAGTTGTGTTAAGACATGCCTCTGTTATTGTATTAAAGACTGTTTCGTTGATTTAAAATTTTAGAAAATATTGGATCATCTTTAATGTGTGTTTGAAGTGTGGAACATGAAGTGATTAGAAAATTCTGGAAATATTGCATTCCTTTACATGTCATAGTTTAAAGTTTAGTGTAAGGTTAATCAAATGTATGATTTAGGTCTGACCCAAAGTCCTAAAGAAATAAGTGTCTTGAATGAAACAAGGATACGATTTTTTTATAAACAAGATATTAGCTACAATGTCTATAACTAATCATAAGGATTTTACCTCATCTGCCTTGACATTTGTCAATGAGATAGCAGAGGAGCGCCCATGGGAAGCAGAATTTACCTCATGAGTGGTGAATGTTGATGTTGTAACAGGTTCAAGACTACTGGAGCCTGCGATCACCATTCTTATTTCCATTTGCACTGAAAAGTGTCTTGTACCTGTTGCATTCACCACACTCATGAGGTAAATTCTGGTTTCCATGGTCGCTCATATAGTGCTTCTTTAGTCCTTCAACATTAGTGGTTTGGTTTCTCACATGTGATGCATTCTATACCCACGGGCATCCTAGGCCCTACAATAAAAAAAAAAATTATGTTATTTGCCTAAAAATAGATAAGATTGCCTGCCAGCAAATACCATTAGCTAAAACACTTAAGTAATAAACTTTTCTTACTCTCCACACCAACGACTTCCAGGATTTCCTCATCCACGTAAAGCACCATAGTTGGTTTGGCCTATTATTTCTATCACTGCAGAAAAACACATACATAAAACATTATAAATACATACAGTGGCCCAATCCGAATAAATGTACATAACATCATACATACAAACATATTTGTACACACGTACGTAGATATGTAGATCAGTAAGCATCCAGAACTGATTTGTCCCAATCTGAACATACATACATACTTTGTACTGTTCTACATACAAATAAATACGTACGTGCATATGTAGATCAGTAAGCATCCAGAGCCAATTTGTCCCAATCTGAACATACGTACTTGTACATTCACATGCAGGTGCATCATCTACATCATGTACAGGTTTATTATCATTTTGTACCTTCGTTTATTCACTTTCCCCCCTTTTGTACATTGGTTTCTTTAATTTTCTTTTTTGTACCTTGGTTTCTTCCTTTTTTTTCCCTTTGTGTATCTTGGTTTCTTATTTTTTCTTTTTTGTACCTTGGTTTCTACTTTACTTTCTTTTTTTGGTCAAATTTTAAACTCCAAAACTTGGACACGTGGCTTTTATGCTGCTGGTTTTTTGAAAGTTTGAAAAAGAAGTCAAAATGGAAAAAATAATAGAAACTAAGGTATAAAAAAGAAAAATTAAGAAACCAAGATGCAAAAAAGAAAAAAGTGAAGAAACAAGGTACCTAAAGGTATAAAGCCCCATCATGTACGTATAGAGCTGATTTTGGCCCAATCTGAATATATATACATGCACATCTAAATACATGTACTTATATGCTGCAGCTAGCACCTATAGAGCTGACCCAATCTGAATGTATATACATACATATATGAATATGTACAAACATACACGTAGTCAATATGTAGATCAGCTGTGTTCTGTACTTACGTTAAATGACTTGAGATCTATTGTATTACGTGACTTGGTGTTTAATTATTTTCTGTTATATATGGAGTATTTTTTTGATTAATAGTGTCACTGTAAATGCAGATTCTGCTAACCAGGCATTTGGATCTAACGTTTGCAACTGGAGCTTTCATTCTTCCAACATTCACTTTACTTCGTCATTAAGGGTTAGAACACTTTCCTATCAGTTTTGCTTACTATCTTTCGGTTATAATAACTGTTCACACTAATTGATCCCCTCTAAACAATTTTAACGTCTAAAGACTCAATGTTGCTCTTAGAAGCACCTAAAAGGTCAGCTATGACTTCTTATTAGGGACTGCCAAGAGTAGGCTGTATTTATGTACACACATGCGCACGCATGCACAAACACAGACACAGACACAGACACAACTTTTATGTGCAAGTACACCTACATAGAAGAATACCATAGACTGGGGATTAAAAATAGAAAAACAAAACAAGAAAAAATACTAACGACTTTTTTCTATTTGGTCACTAAGGGTGGAGTAACTTTTACGTAGATCGAAAAATGACAATTTAGTACATATTTAAAAACTTATTTACAAGGTTGTTTTAAACTTGATGACTCTTTTACAAAAAAGAGAGAGGGAGAAACGTGGATGGTTATAGATGACTGTTAACAAACGTATTAGATTACTTAAACAGATGTCATTAAAAGTTACTCCTAAGGGTGTGTTTGGAACCCACAAAATGAGTAGGAAAAAGAAAATGATTTCCTAGGAAATATTTTTTCTGTATTTGGATACCACAGAAAACTAAAGAAAAGACAACCAGAGAAAATGCAAGAAAATTTGTGTATGTGAAACTGACCACTGGGTTTTCTGGCCAAAACCCACCGGAAAAAGAAAACAAAATCCCTCTCTCACCTCATCATTCATCCGTAGACACACACACTCTCTCTTTACCTCTTCTCTCTCCATCTCATCATCATCTCTCTCTCTCTATCTCTCACCTAATTTTGATATTTAGCTATGCAATATATTATGTATATTATATATACTTGAGTCCGTTTTCATTTTAATTATTTTCTTCTATAGATTTTTTTTAAATTTTTATGGTTATGTTGATATCTTTTGGGAATTGTGACTAGTGTGCCTGCCCTAAAATTTCCCCACTGATAGTTAGTTTGGCAACAATTTCTAGGCTTATATTTTTGGGCCTTTTTGCTTAAAACCTCAATTTATTAGGCTGACTGACTGTTTTTTTTTACCCGAAAAGAAAAGAATTATTTTTTAAGCTAGTTTTTTTTTTCTCATCAACCTAAGGTTTCCAGCTTATTGATTTTATTAATTAAAAGCTGCAATCAAATTAACGAGGCTATTATTAGTTGTCTGACATACAAAAAAGTTCACATTTAAGTTGTTTTATTCCATGCATTTTTTTTAAAAATGTGTAAAAGTTTTATTTTCTATGTATGAGTGCCTAACATAGAAAAACACTTTCTTATGGTACGTTTTTCCCTTTCTTGACATTTTCCTAGGAATACCAAACACGGGGATAGAAAACCATTTTCCTTTATTTTCTTTCTTTATGAATAAGTTGAGGTACTAAGCAACTTTAGGTTCCACAAACCTGAAGGTGAGGTTGGTGTTCAAATACGTAATTGTTCTTGTTTTACCATTTCAATCTAAAATGAGCTGTTTGTGCGTTCCCCTTGCCCGAAAAAAATCTGATTAGGGCCGGTCAAAAAACCGGACAAAAAAAACGAAACTGAAAAAACTGAACACATCTCGGTTCAGTTTACTATAAAACCGAACCGAAAAACCGAAGAAACCCGAAAAACCCCCGAACCAAATGAAAAAACCAAAGAAACTCGAAAAAAATCAATTGAGGGCTGTAAATTTTAGTTACTCATAGCCAGTTATTATGTTTTGTTATGTATATTTTAATTAGTTAACATTTAATTTAATCATAATTTGTAACTGTCTTGGCTTTTAATAACTAATTTTTTTTATTAATTAACATTTTCACAATTAGCATTTGAAACTAATATTTGCATAATTATAAGCTCTTAACAGTTTCAGAACCCATAAAATTTTATTATAAATTGTAACTATCTAAATAATTGTGATACTAACTTTTCATTATTAAATGCTCTATTTCATCTTATTTAAACATTGTCAAAAAACAAGTCAGACTAAAAAATACTCATAAATAAGTTATCTTTTATCATTTTACTCATTTTTCTAATAATTAAGGGACATGCAATTTGGAAATGATATAAAAGATACAAAATTGATAACTTTTTTTTTTGTTACCATTTTTACATATCTAAATTAGGAGATTCGTAATAAATAGATTACCAAAATAAACATAATAATATACTAGCTAAATCTATAAATGGACATGTTTTAAAATATAGCAACTAAATGTATTTTTTTAATTAAAACTGAAAAAAAACCCTGAAAAAGCCCAAAAACCGACCCGAATCCAGCCCTATATCTGAATATCTTTATACATAATACTGAATATGTAGATCATTAAGCACAACTGATTTTGTTCAATAAATACATGTACGTACGCCTACATATACATATATATTGATCAGCAAGTGATTTGTAAGCCGAATTGGCCTGTCTGGATTATATATATCAGAAAGCGCGCATACATGTATATCTTAGAAGCATTTTTTTTAATCTTACTTGAAATGCATTTTACTTTTTATGTTCTCATTCATAATATTCCAAACCAGCCGAACTAAACCAAATTTTAATTGGTTTGGTTTGTATTTTTGCAAAAAACCAAACCATATCAAACGTTCAACAATGTACCAAGGATCATTCCCCCACATATGTAGAGCTAAGTACAGTAGTAAATCTTAGCCGATTTTGCCTATATTTGACAGAATTATATATATATATATATATATATATATATATATATATATATATATATATATATATATATTCACAACTGATTAGATATCTTTTCATGTCACAATATGGGGTGAGTCTTTTTTGACCACCCATTCTGCTTGTCTGAGAACCTCTTTTGCTATTTTGAGGACCTGTTTACTAAAACGTGGATAAAAGATTCCAAGTCAACGTCACATCTTATTTTTATTTATTTATTTTTTCAATTCATTCAACTCAATTTCATTACAAAATAAATAACTCTAACACCACTTCATTACACTTCATTTATCTACAAAATAAATAAATTTACCCACTCTATCACACTATTAATTAATAAATTCCTTTGTTTTTTTTTTCACTCAAACTAAATACAAAATTAAGATATTTTATAATCATAATATTATATCAAGTTAACACTTTCAATTAATTTATATTTTGCACTTTTTTATTTATTAATTTTGTTACTTCCGAGTAAATAATTAAATTGTATACAAAAACCCTACACGTCATTATTTTTTTCCACCTTTACCTACCCATACTTATTTCAAATAGGGATTTTTGAAATGAATGATTTTTAATGCAAACAGAATTATTTGAAATGAATAATTCCTACCCAATTATTTTTGAAATGTAAATAATTCCTAGTACGTCTGTGATTTTTGCTTGATTTGATTTCAAATAGTTTTGTGCTTTATTTCAAAATTCGACGAATTCCTCCTAAAATAAATAACCCTCAACACCAATTCATTCAACTCCATTCCATTACAAAATAAATAACCTTAACACCAATTCATTCCACTACAAAATAAATAACAATAACACAAATTCATTCCACCCCACCCCCATTACAAAATAAATAATCATAACACAAATTCATTCCACTCCATTACATTACAAAATAAATAATTCTAACACCAATTCATTCTACCTCATTACACTTCATTTATCTACAAAATAAATAACTCTAACCAATCTATCACACTATTACTTAATACATTCTTCTACTTTTTTTCCGCACTCAAACTAAACCCAAAATTAAAATATTTCATAATCATAATATTCTATCAAGTTAACACTTTCAGGTAATTTATATTTTGTATTTTTTTTATTTATTAATTTTGTTATTTTCGAGTAAATGGTTAAACTAACATTTATTAGCTTGTTTTAATTTTTGTTAATGTCTACTTCAAAAACGTTATTAAGTTGTAAAATCAAATTTAATTTATTTAGTATTTTTTACACTAAATATTTTTTTGTATATTTACAAGATTGATGAGATTTTATTAGTTTATACTTTAAAAAAATTATTTAGTTGTAAAAGTAAATTTACTTTATTTAGTATTTTTTACACTAAATATTTTTTTGTATATTTACAAGATTGAAGAGATTTTATTAGTTTATACTTTAAAAAAATTATTTAGTTGTAAAAGTAAATTTAGTATATTTAGTGTTTTTGTTATATTTTTAGTATATTTTCAAGGTTCGAGTGCTTTTATTAGTGTCTAATTTTTATTTACTCAGAAATTATTATCTCTCCAAAATCATATACATATGGATAACAATTATGATATTTCGGAAATAGATCTAAATTTACATTCTCATGACGATACTTTTCAAAATACACAATTTTCATTTGATTATCATAATACATTTTTTCCATATAATATGTATCCAAATTACCAATTTTCGCCTGATATGTTTGAAAATACTAATTTCCCCTCTGATCCATATCAAAATTCTCATGTTTCATTAGATCCAAATTTTAACACACAATTTACACCGAATGACTATGACTACATGGGGAATCAACCTGAACCGTCAGAACAAACATTTATGAGCCACTTTGAAGAAGTTCAAAAAGATCAGTATGAAAATACCGAAAATTCTCAATCGGATCTTGATGAACATAGTGAACCAACCGAATTTGGAATTTTGGATATGATTATAGCGATCATTTTCAGAGTAATTTGGTGAGTTTACAATTTTTTTAATTTCATGAGTTTTTGCTTGTGTAACTTTTTTTATTTTTTACTTCTATTTAATTTCTTTCAGGCTTTTTTCTCGATTGATGAATTGAAAGATTACCTGAATGATACAGCAGAAGCCTTTGGTTTCTTTTTGAGAACAACTTCGTCAAAAAGACACTTTAATAAAAAAAAGTAGGGCCATTATGATGTGTACCAAGAAAGGGGATCCCCAACCGAAATAGAGTGTTACAAATATGAGAATAATTGCAAATTTTATATCAAAAATGGGATACACAATCATGATACGGCTGTTTATCCAGAAGCTCACCCCCGAGCACGTAGACTTAAAAAAGATGTAAAGGGGTTATTTAGAACCATGGTAGATAGCCTGGCGAATCCAAGAACTATACTTTCCGCTATAAAACAAAAATTTTCTGCTAATAAGTCTACTAGAAAAGATATCTATAACTTAAGGCTAGAGAAAAAGTTAAAGAAATGGTGGGTATGAGTCAAATGCAACATCTTATGAATCTCCTAGTTAAAAATGAATTTTTATCGTTTTATAGAACCAACCCCGAAACGAACCAATTGGAAGATATATTTTTTGCCCATAAAGATTCTGTAAAATTAGTACGTGCATTCCCTTATGTACTTTGCATGGATTGCACATATAGGTACTAATAGGTTCAATTTACAATTTTTACAAATTGTGGGAGTAACATCAACCCAAAAAACATTTTGTGTCGCATTCACTTGCTTACGTAATGAAAAGCAGCCGACTTACGAATGGGTTGTAGAATGTTTGAGACGATGATGAAAGATTGTAAAAGTCTGCGAGTTGTGCTGACAGATAGGGATCAAACGTTGACAAATGCGTCATAATGCAAACCATCTATTATGCACATTTCATATTGCTCAGAATGTCATGATTAATTGCTCTCCAAAAGTTCCTAAACAAGTATGGGACGTAATGAAAATAGATTGGAAAAAGTTGGTGGATAGTAAAACAGAATATGATTATGAAGCGGCACGCATGAAACTGGAAAGTGATTATAAAACATTTCCAAATGTATTGAAATATGTGTGATTTGCTAGACAAACATGACAAGAAGTTTGTGGCTTGTTGGACTAGCAAAACTAGACATTTCGGTAACCGAACATGGCGGATCAATTCTTTCTAGCGGAATAGGGCAAGCTCTATCCCAATAGTTACGTATAACATGGCGACATGGAAGGTTATTGACCAATGCTATCTCACACCGAAATGTCTAGTTTTGCTAGTCCAACAAACCACAAAAAACTTGTCATGTTTGTCTAGCAAATCACACATATTTCAATACATTTGGAAATGTGGACGCATTTGTCAACGTTTGATCCCTATCTCTCAGCACAACTCGCGGACTCTTACAATCTTTCATCATTCTCAAACATTCTAGAACCCATTCGTAAGACTGCTGCTTTTCATTACGTAAGCAAGCGAATGCGACACAATGTTTTTTGGGTTGATGTTACTCCCACAATTTGTAAAAATGGTAAATTGAACCTATTAGTACTATACGTGCAATCCATGCAAAGTACATAAGGGAATGCACGTACTAATTTTACAGAATCTTTATGGGCAAAAAATATATCTTCCAATTGGTTTGTTTCGGGGTTGGTTCTATAAAACGATAAAAATTCATTTTTAACTAGGAGATTCATAAGATGTTGCATTTGACTCATACCCACAATTTATTTAACCTTTTTTCTAGCCTTAAGTTATAGATATCTTTTCTAGTAGACTTATTAGCAGAAAATTTTTGTTTTATAGCGGAAAGTATAGTTCTTGGATTCGCCAGGCTATCTACCATGGTTCTAAATAACCCTTTTTCATCTTTTTTAAGTCTACGTGCTCGGGGGTGAGCTTCTGGATAAACAACCATATCATGATTGTGTATCCCATTTTTGATATAAAATTTCCAATTATTCTCAACTTTATAACACTCTATTTCGGTTAGGGATCCCCTTCCTTGGTACACGTTAAAATGGCCCTACTTTTTTTTATTAAAGTGTCTTTTTGACGAAGTTGTTCTCAAAAAGAAACCAAAGGCTTCTGCTGTATCATTCAGGTAATCTTTCAATTCATCAATCGAGGAAAAAACCTGAAAGAAATTAAATAGAAGTAAAAAATAAAAAAAGTTACACAAGCAAAAACTCATGAAATTAAAAAAATTGTAAACTCACCAAATTACTCTGAAAATGATCGCTATAATCATATCCAAAATTCCAAATTCGGTTGGTTCACTATGTTTATCAAGATCCGATTGAGAATTTTCGGTATTTTCATACTGATCTCTTTGAACTTCTTCAAAGTGGCTCATAAATGTTTGTTCTGACGGTTCAGGTTGATTCCCCATGTAGTCATAGTCATTCGGTGTAAATTGATTGTTAAAATTTGGATCAAATGAAACATGAGAATTTTGATATGGATCAGAGGGGAAATTAGTATTTTCAAACATATCAGACGAAAATTGGTAATTTGGATACATATTATATGGAAAAAATGTATTATGAAAATTGTGTATTTTGAAAAATATCGTTATGAGAAGGTAAATTTAGATCTATTTCCGAAATATCATAATTGTTATCCATAATATGATTTTGGAGAGATAATAATTTCTGAGTAAATAAAAATTAGACACTAATAAAAGCCCTCGAACCTTGAAAATATAACAAATATACTAAATTTACTTTTACAACTTAATAATTTTTTTAAAATATAAACTAATAAAATCCCTTCAATCATACAAAAAAATATTTAGTGTAAAAAATACTAAATAAAGTAAATTTGATTTTACAACTTAATAATGTTTTTGAAGTAGACATTAACAAAAATTAAAACAAGCTAATAAATGTTAATTTAACCATTTAATCGGAAATAACAAAATTAATAAATACAAAATATAAATTACTTGAAAGTGTTAACTTGATTGAATATTATGATTATGAAATATTTTAATTTTGGGTTTAGTTTGAGTGGGAAAAAAAAGTTGAAAAATGTGTTAAGTAATAGTGTGATAGATTGGTTAGAGTTATTTATTTTGTAGCTAAATGAAGTATAATGAGGTAGAATGAATTGGTGTTAGAATTATTTATTTTGTAATGTAATGAAGTGGAATGAATTTGTGTTATGATTATTTATTTTGTAATGGGGTGGAGTGGAATGAATTTGTGTTATGATTATTTATTTTGTAATGGGGTGGAGTGGAATGAATTTGTGTTATTGTTATTTATTTTGTAGTGGAATGAATTGGTGTTAGGGTTATTTATTTTGTAATGGAATGAAGTTGAATGAATTGGTGTTGAGGGTTATTTATTTTGGGAGGAATTCGTCGAATTTTGAAATAAAGCACGAAACTATTTGAAATCAAATCAAGCAAAAATCACAGACGTACTATGAATTATTTACATTTCAAAAATAAGTGTGGGTAGGAATTATTCATTTCAAATAGTTCGGCTTGTATTAGAAATTATTCATTTCAAAAATCCCTATTTGAAATAAGTATGGATAGGTAAAGCTGGAAGAAAATAATGACGTGTAGGGTTTTTGTATACAATTTAATTATTTACTCGGAAGTAACAAAATTAATAAATAAAAAAATGCAAAATATAAATTACTTGAAAGTGTTAACTTAATATAATATTATGATTATAAAATATTTTAATTTTGTATTTAGTTTGAGTGGAAAAAAAAGCAGAGGAATGTATTAATTAATAGTGTGATAGAGTGGGTAAATTTATTTATTTTGTAGATAAATGAAGTGGTGTTAGAGTTATTTATTTTGTAATGAAATTGAGTTGAATGAATTTAAAAAATAAATAAATAAAAATAAGATGTGACGTTGATTTGGAATCTTTTATCCACGTTTTAGTAAACAGGTCCTCAAAATAGCAAAAGAGGTTCTCAGACAAGCAGAATGGGTGGTCAAAAAAGACTCACCCCACAATATGACTATATAAATATGCATACATACGAATAAAATATATTATATTATTAATTCATTATGGAGTAAGTATATAGACAGACAAGCTTCTTCAGAATCTGATTTCATATAAACACACAAACATTGTGACGATTTCACTGGTAAGTTGTGGCAAAGCAGACAATATTGTTGATACGAGCGTAGCAACAATATTATATAGATCAGTTCAGAATATATATGCATACAACGGGAGAATTGACTCGTCTTTAAGCTTCAGTATAATCGAATCTTTACGTCATGAATCTACACGATCACATACAAAAAGAGGAGTGAATCGCTCTCATGTGTGATACAAAATAACTGAAAAATGATTATTTGGATTATTAAATCTTGAAAACTTTAGGACCATTTAGACATTTCTCAATAAAGTAAAAATTAGAATAAAAAACTCAAATTAAAAACAACTGCATTTAATTTGAGTTTTTTATTCTAATTTTACTTTAGTGAGAAAGTTCTAAGTGGTCCTAAAGTTTTTAAGATTTACTAATTCAAATAATCATTTTTTAGTGTAGAATTTTGGCAAATAAGTTTTACATTAGAGACATCATGTTACTATATTATTTTGCATCACACATGAAAATGTGATTCACTCCTCTTTTTGTATATTATTTCATGACGTAAAGATATGATTATACCGAAGTTTAAAGACGAGTCAATTCTCCCGTTAAACCTCATTGTACATATTCTACATTTGGACAGTGCTTGTAATGTGATAGAATGTGATTCACTCCTTTTTTTATGTGATCGTGAAGGTTTATGGCGTAAAGATACGATTGTACTGAAACTTAAAGCTTAAAGACGAGTCAATTCTCCCGTTATACTTGCATTAAACCTCTTGTACATATTATTCATACATTTGGACAGTGCTTGTAATTATGTATTTCACTTTTCGTGTAATGATAAATCTGTGGACATCGAATACATAAATAATTGTAAATTTGTTAATTACTTGCAGTACATTTGATTTAGATTCTATCCTTTAATTAGCTAATCATTTGTAAGAGCAATAGATACTTGATAATTATATCAACACACCTGCTAATTAGCTTATCTTACCGCAAATTGAACATCATTACCATGCAATTTTTTATTTTTGGCTCATGTCCGAGCACGGCCTACATTTATACATAGGTTCCAACAAGTAAGGTCCAATCCCAGGTATCACAGCATATGCCTGTCGCATTCATCAGCACATACTATTCCGCGTCCTAATTCAATTGATAGTTATTCCATTTTATTATTAAGTTATATATTAAATGGAAGTTGTTCAAAATATGATGGAAAGAGTAACGTGATTACCTTGTTCAAAATATAGAATTAACTAATAGATACCTGAACGTGATTATCGGGAAAAAATACGTTTTAGTGTAGTGTACTACAAACGTTTAACGATTTAGGTACTGGACTATTAGTTTTCACAATTGAGATACTAATATATGAAATTTGTCACAATTGAGGTACTAATATATGAAATTTGTCACAATTGAGGATTATTGTTAAATAAAAGGATGACACATGTTCTCTTGCATATCATATGGTGTATGTAATTCTGTCAACATCAATAAAAAATAGATCTCCAAGTCTGAGATATAAACACTGTAACTAAGTTTTTTAATTAGACAAAACTTTGTAGTTCGTTATCTCAATTATTAAAAGTAGTAGTCCGATACATAAATCGTTCACGACTGGTAATACAATATATTAAACGTTTTTTTTTTTTTGTGATGACCTTTGTATATACCTGTCACATTCATCACCACCATTACAACTCAGAAGTGTTATTTGGTAAGGATTTTTTTTGTAGAAGGTTAGTAATTTGATTCTCCAATGCATCCCGATAACTTGCGACCGGGAATACTTTTATTTTAAAGATATATTCAATTTCTAAATTGTTACACGTTTTCAACCCCAGCACAAGACTTAATGAACATGTCTAATCTATCTTTAGCTCTTGAAAGTAGTTTGGAAGCACTCAAGCTTTTACACGATTACTAATTGATTGAAATTGTAGCTTATTAGTTGGCGTCACCTCGGGTCACTATCCATAAACGACTAGTTTAGTGTACGAAATTTACCCAACTCTACATGGAAGTTAAAAGAATAGTTGATGAAGTGCCGCATTAAAAAGGCAAACAATGAGTAACAAAGAAAAGACCTTAGAAGCCGATGTAGTAACTGTAACACGGGCGGAGGTGATTAGAATATAACACGGTGGCATTAACAAGCTATATGGCACTTCCAAAAATATGAAAAACCTCAAAACTATAACACTGGCATTAACAAGCTATATGGCACTTCCAAAATATGAAAAAGCTCAAAACAATTTAGTGGATAGACAGTACATATTCTCCCTAAACATATGTTACCGGAGGTAATAATTCTCAATTCTGCAATAATGGTAATAGTTTCCTGTTTTGACTGAGTATTTGATTCCTTACCATCTTTATAGGATTGGTTAGTTTTTGAGGACCTCAACATTCGATAATTACATTTTAACATCCTATTAAAAAAGGCATATGATTCGTCTTGCTAGAACACTAGCTAATTGTTCGTAAATCAATCTTATTAATCATCCCTCTATTCTAAAGGAAAAAGAAATAGGAACGGTGAATTCTTATATTGTTAATTATAGTACTATCACTTTTGGTTCCACCCTCATACATCGTTTGCTAGCGGGATTCTTAATCCTAGGATTAACAATTCGGTGATTGTGAGCAGAATTTTAAATAAAGGTCGGATTAGTAATTCCGACGGGATCGGACTAAAGTAATACCCCACCCCCCATAGTATTAAAAATACACCATTTGGAGGGCATTTGGTATCCCGAGTCGATTGGTATTCTGATGTACAATTTTCTAAAAATTAGGGATATGTGGGACCTACCGGATTGGTGTAGTCCAATCCCGCTGCACTTTTACGCCAACCAAACAAGGCCGCACTAATACGTTATCTGACTTGGTACAAGTTACGTTTTGATACTTGAAAATCGAAATCAATAATTTATGGCAATTCAACAATACATTAAATACTAATATGCAAATTTATTGTTTACCGTTTACCCCTCAGATTTTGGTTTCTTTTTGAAATTTACCCTCTAACGTTTGGCAATTAACTTAAATATTCAATTTTAAAATTTACTAAATGGTATTTTTATATACGAAAACTAGTTTGGGAAAATATGGTTTTTGCTAATGTGTTAGACAATATAGGTAAAATAAAAGAACTGTCTTGTTAACTACCAAACGTTAAATTATTCCATTTAATTTTTGGACATTTGGGGTTCGCAAACCATTCATAATAATTGAAGGTGTTACATGCATTTTAGCATACTTGAAATTATACGTAGTGAATGTTTAACGACTTCTAATCTATCTCTGACTCTATCTTTCCATATTTTTATTCTTTTGGTACATCTTTCCATATTTTTATATGATGTCTGTTTGGTCCTATATATTGTAGCAAAATAGGTTTTCATATATAGAAGAACAAGAGATGGGTAATTGGGAAGAGCTCCTACCCGAGATATTGTATGTAATATGCAAGCGTGTCGGCTCTTTAAAAGAATTGGTTGCTTTCGGCGGAGTTTGTTCCAAGTGGCGAGACGTGGCTGTTGAACAAAACTTAGGCAAACCATTGTTACCCTTCCCATGGTTGATGCTCGCCGAGAATCAGGTTTAGTTTATTTATGTTTTTCTTTTCCCCTTTTATATCACTTAAATAAGATAATAATAATAATTCTGTAATTCGTTAACTATTTTACAGAAAGATGATAACAGAGATTTTTATAGCGCAACGGAGGGTAAAACTTATAGCTTCAATTTACCAGAATTAAGAGGTAAAAAGTGTATGGAATCAAAAGGATGGATTGTTACGGTTTCAAAAACCAGGAAGATGGCTTGTTAAGAGGTAAATCCAATGACACATGTCCAGATCGCACTGCCTCATCAGAATACCTCCAAAATCTACGAAGAGCATTTAATGGACCCATTGTATTTTGTGCGGAGGGTCGTGCTATCCTCACCACCTAATCCTGAGAACGAGAGAGACTGTGTGGTTGCGATTCTTCATGGTGATCTGGGTCATCTCGGATTTTGTAGGCTCGGGGACAAGGAATAGACTGTCCCTGAAAAGAAATTCAGAGGGGGAATTGAGGCGCTTGAGTATTACAGGTGACCTTTTCAAATGCTTAGATTTTGGTTTTTTGTTTACAATTTCTTTTTTGAGATCAAGAAAATTTAACGTATAGGTTTAGTAGGGGAAAACAGACAATAAGATGTTGTCCACTTATTATCGGGAAAGAGGACAAGTCTAGTTACTCGAGTAATGATAAAAACCATTCAAACCATTCCTCCTATAATAATGCTTTTGTTTTTAATGATTAATCCACTTTTTTAACCCTTTATTGTGAAATTTGTGATGCTTGTTTTACTTTAAAGTGTTTCAAGATTATATATAAAAAAAAAAAAAAAACAAGCTCATAAAGCTGACAAATTAGGACTCACAATGGTATATTATTGGATATATGCTTAAAAAATAATATTAGGTAGACAACTATTCAATATGGATGAAACTTGACTTCTACATATGGGGAGGATTTACCCTATTTCATGCTATAATTTATTAACAAATATTACAAATTAAATTATTTTCATTGTCAAAATTACATAATGGTCATAAGTTAGTGAACATGACACCGTTTGTATAAATTATTTATGATAGGTTGAAATATTAACCAAAAATTTGACCGGATAAATAGCAAATAATTTATCTCTCTTTTTTTTTGTTATATATGATTATATCTTTGTATATTTTCAGATTATATTTGAGTATAACAAATATTTTATTTTTTACTATTGATTTAAAAACATAGGTTGGAAGTATTTTTTTTAATGATTTTTTTAAAATTCGTCCGAGACATGTATTTTTAAAATAACATTACTGCAAACAAAATAAGTAGGTATTAATTGAATTCATAGAGAAGTTGCTCGCGACTATAGATAAATCAATAATTATTCAAAAGAATTGATATACACCATCTTTAAGTAAAACAATTGGTACATAACATTTTTTGATTTTGAACTTTGGCAATATAATGGAAGTATAGCAAATATATATTTCCTTAAATGTTATAATTTATAATAAATGTGTTCTTATAAAATATGAAACTCAAACATTTATTTTAAGTAAGATCAATTTCAAATATATTTGTTACAAATTTTGCGTCAAACCTGGTATGCTAAAATACTACACAAATATATATATATGTGATTAGCAGTATGTAATTTTGATAGTAAAAATAATTTGATTTGTAATATTTGATAATGAATTATAGCACGAAATAAGCTTTAACTATACTAATTTTTTC
Organism: Primula vulgaris; assembly: GCA_963920805.1. Lineage (NCBI taxonomy): Eukaryota > Viridiplantae > Streptophyta > Magnoliopsida > Ericales > Primulaceae > Primula > Primula vulgaris. Next base: position 32,985,726 of record OY987213.1, read on the forward strand.
TTTCATACATCTTAAAATATAATTGGTTCAAGTAGGAGGGTAGAAGGTAGATCCTCATTCCATGGTATAAGGCAGGTGTAACGACTCGGAAATTTTGGGTATTTATTATTTATTTGTATTATTTTTCTATAGGGATATTAATGTATTGTGTAATTGTATATATATGAAATAAATAATATAGTAATGCATATGTAACAATAATGTTGGGTTATATTTGTAATTAGTAATAACTATGTGGGCTAAGATAGTTATTTAAATAAAGTTTAAAACCTAATATATATATAAATACATCTAAGGTACAGCCGCACACTAACATATATATATATACACAATCCAGAGAGAGAGGTCGTCAGCGAAGGAAGAAAGGGTTGACCACTCCGATGACCAGTCCGACGAGTATAGGCGGCAGTGATGGTAGCGGAGGTGGTGGCTTTTCGGACAGCCGCTTCGGAGGCTGATATCGAGGTCTTCGGGTGTCCGTTTTTCACAATCAAATACATTTTCTTAATCTACTCGTCGATACCTATCTACCTGTGTAAGCCTGCTCCTCCGATTTTCACTTTTATAAAAACCCAGTTTTTAAGATTTTATAAATAATCCGAATTTGGTCTTTTATATTGATTCGTGCCTTATTTTAATTACATAATAGGGGCTGTTAAGGACTGTCGCTAGGCTGTCCAGGTTTTATTAGATGGTACGGCTCGAGTTTGGGAGTTTTTACAAACGAGCTCTCGTTTGTTTCGGTAAGGGGGAAGAATATGATTTCGCTTTAAAAGCGGGATTTATGTGTTGCTTGTTGCATGTTAATTTAGGTTCGGATATTGATATATGTTGTTATAACAAGTATGGTGGTGCAGTTGTAGTATAATAACTAATGATTTTGTATTTACTATATTTAGAACATAAATTGTGAAACTATGATATAAATTAAACCTTTGAGAAGTGTTGAAAGTGGTGACAATGTGTATACATATGTGGTGGTACTGTGATTAAAATGATGTGTTTCAAGTGATATTCGATAACTAATTAACTATAACATATCAAAGTGTTGTGTATTATTTTCGGTGTGTGGACTTTACTGTTTTTCGCCCTTTTGGAGCTTTTATTTATATATATATATATATATGTATATTTTCTGGGATTGTAGTACCAATGTGTGTGGGGTACCATTGTATGATGGGTCCCTGAGCAGTGGCTCTAAAGGTGGGTACATTTGTACCATTGTGGATTTAAGGATGAGCCCCGGAGGCTTACGGTGAGAGCCCGGAAACTTGCGCAAGTATTAGGTGTATCGGTACCATAGGGGTAGTGCCCTTAAAGCCGGCCCCATATCTCTAGTCACATACGGTAGTGTCAGCGTGTGGGTGGGGGTACCATTGTATTATGGGTCCTTGAGCAGTGGCTCTAAAGGTGGGTACGTATGTGATCAATCCCGAATTGGTTTTTGTTGAGTTTTATTTTTATTATCATAATCTATTTATTTAAACCTGGTTTATCTGTTCATTTATTGTGAATGTGTGAGTTACTGAGGTGGTTACATTTCCCATAAAATTGTCTTGTCATTATTTATCATGATAATATATTTGCCATGTTAGGATTGTGTGTGCGTGCTTAGTAGCATGCGCCGCTTTTTAAGCAAGATTGTTTTCTTACCTCCTTTCTTTGTTTCCTGTACATTTTGTTTTCAATCGACGTACAGGTGCCGACTTAAGCCGTGACGAATCTTAGAGTGATTGCTAGTGGCTCGGTTATCAGATTACACTTGATCGCGCGCACGTTAGACTTTTTATTCACGTTGGAACTATTTATTTAGTTGAGCCTTGTTGGCCTAATTAGTTGTTTATCGCGAGTTTGTTCGTTATTTGCATACAAATACTTTATTCGTAGCTTATTTATTTTGACCATATGTTTTGGATCTTGATGGTTAGCTGGGTTGGATGTGATATTTTATTGTTGGATTGGTTTTAGAAATATCGCGATTGGCGAGTTTTAATTATCTATATCATGTTGTTTGAACAGGTTGATTTTTGTGGAATCAAATAGATACGTAAAGGTCATGCCGAAATTTCTATAAATCATTTTATTAAAATTGCTTTCTTTTCGTATCGTCACATTTGAGCGTTGTTGGCTACCCTTAGGCCAATAGTGACTCAAATATGACTATCGGCATGTCCTGAAGGATCCGTTTGGTTTTTATTTAGTGTGTTGTCGAATGCTTCCGCATATTTTGATATTTAAACATTTTTCTTTTAAATAATATTCACTACTCGGGTTTACCCAAATCCGGGGCGTGACAGCAGGTTTCATCCATTATGTATAGTCATGCCGAGGTGCTTTAGCGTACCAAGTTCATTAGGTACTAATACTATTATGAGAAGTTAATTGTTTTGGGGGTGTTTAAATGATTTTCATGTTGTTTTGTGCTTTTAAAGTACAATTTTCTCAATGTAACCTTGTCATATTTTAGGGGCAAATTTTACGTCGCAACTTGTTCTGGAAATTGTTGGGAGTATGACGTGATGGGAAAATATGGTGACACTGGTCCCGTCTCAACAAGAAGAATACACATAAACTTTGTAGACTACTCGTATGATGGCACACTATCGTATCTTGTTGAATCTGCAGGTTCCTTGTCGTTTTAAAAAACAGAGTAGGTTTTGGCAATTACGGTACTACTAAATTACGGGTTCTTGAGATTGATGTTGAACTATATGGTTATAAAGAGGTGTTGAGTTTAGGGACTAGAGCAATTTTTTTAGGTCATAGCGCGACCTTGTCCGTAGATACAACTTGGTACCTGCAATTAATTCCTAATTCTGTTTATTTCACGGATGATTGTTTTGAGCCGTACCTTGATGAGCCGGAAGGAGGGGGCATGAATATGGGTATCTACAGTTTGAAAGACGACATTGTCCGACCTCATTTTAATGGCAAATCATTGAGCTTCATTTGCCCTCCAGTGTGGACCTTTTTAACGAATAGATAGTAACTCTCTCCGGTTGAATCATATAAACCGATTGTTGTCTCTCCTTTTTTTCCTCCAAATATGTGTTTGTGGCAATGTGTATCAAATTAAAAGGCGAATTTCTTATTTCCTTCTCCCTATTGTTTTCCTAGTTATATTCTTAAATGGTGTGTATGAATAGTTTGAGCGTGCTCAGTGTTTTTCCCGGCTATTGTATGCCATCTTTATTCTTTCAAATAAGAGAGTTTGGTGTCCTTATAAGAATCAAAGCCAAACCGATTTATTTTTTCTTCTTAGAAGTGTTCCAAAGTCCACAAATAGAAGTGTTTCAAAGACTATTCCCAAGAATATTATCATTATGTAAAAAAATGTTTAATTTTGAACTTGATTAATCATTATAGTCGTCACGTTCTTCCATTACTTATATATATTTCTTCGGCATTTGATTTTACAAGTTACTATGTGGGGAAATTTAGAGTATGTACTTATTTATTTTTTTACTAAAATAGTACCTAGCTAGCCTAGGCTCGTAACATTTTGAGCTCTTGCCTCTTGTAAATTTGTTGTCCCAACCAGTCCCACTCACACAGAGTCCTCAAACTGGCTCGAGTCGGGTTTGACGGCCACATGGTTTAACAAGTTTTTATAAGCCGCAAAGTCCAAGTGCTAATATAGCCACAAAGTCCACATGGTTTGCGTTTTGAGTACTTGTTCAAACTTATTCTATTTTTTAAAATTAAAAGGTCCAACTCTAATTATATTAGTAATAGTGTATCAACGCGTTACTTGTGCGACGCGTAGTACGATAAAAATATAGAAAATAAATGTATTTATCATACAAATATTTAAAAAATAAAAAAGATATATATATATGATGAGAAGACTTAAAATAATGTTTAGTCGTTAAGAAGGGATAAGAGTATTGTTATTAGTTTCAACTTTTTATAATATTTTTTTATGAGAATATAGCATTATTATAATTAATAAAAATATGTAAAGTTATTTTTATAAAAAAAATGGCAAAATTTAAATTTGGGTTGCTTATAATTAAGGGTGGATTCGGTACGGTATCGACTTTTTTGACCATATACCAATACCGAACCGAACTTATTTGGTTTGAAAAAAATTATACCATAACCGAACCGAAAAAATCGGTATACTTGATACGGTTCGTTTTTCCATTTTATACCGAAACATTACTATTATTAAAATACAATTTTTAGTAACAATAAAATAGCAAAAAAGTTTATAAAAAATAAAATATGTACAACTATTCTTATATTTTACTATATGAGACAAGAAAATGGAGAAATATAAAATTATTGTATTTGAATTCGTAAATATGAAAATAAGTCATATGAAAAATTAAAATAAACTATAAGACAATATATTTGTAAGTTATAACTATGTGTAAATTTACATATATTTTATAATTTTAATGTTTAGTTCGGTTCGGTATGAGTTTGGTTAGGATGATGATAAATCGAGCTGACAACCAATTTATTAGAGGGTCAATTCCCAAAACATACAAGCTCTTATGAAATATTACCAAAACATACAACCCAAACAAATTATTCCCAAACCATACAATTCACCCAAATAGAAAAAAAAAAATATTTATTCTCACCTACCAAAAAATTTCTTAATCTCCTCCCTCTCCTCTCTCTTTCTAAATCATCATTTTTTCCCACAAAATACTATCTTATTTAATGTTAAAATGACTTCTAAACCGGAAAAAATAAAATTAAAACAAAAAATAAAAAAAAGTCGAGAACCTGAAAAAACCCAAAAAATGCTGAAAAAACCTTTAAAAAAGTCGGGAACCCGAAAAAATCCAAATAAATGTTAAAAAATAAAAAAAAACCAATAAAAATCCAAATTCACAAAAAAATAAAAAAAGTTCAAAAAAGTCGAGAATCCGAAAAAACCCAAAAAATGCTGGAAAAACCTTTTAAAAAGTCGGGAACCCGAAAAAGCCCAAAAAATGGTTAAAAAAAGTAAAAAAACAAAGAAAAATTCAAAATCACAAAAAGAATGAAAAAAGTTCACAAAAATCGAGAATCCGAAAAAACCAAAAAAGTGCTGAAAAACCCTTTAAAAAGTCGGGAACTCGAAAAAACTCCAAAAAAGTGGCAAAAAATTAAAAAAAAAAAGAAGAAAAATCCAAATTCGCAAAAATATATAAAAATAAAGTTCAGAAAAGTCGAGAACCCGAAAAAAGCCCAAAAATATGGTAAAAAACAAAAAAAAACAAGAAAATATGGTAAAATTACAAAAAAAAAATGAAAAAAGTTCAAAAAAGTAGTGAACCCGAAAAAACCCAAAAAATTGGTAAAAAAACCCAAAAAATATCCAAAATCACAAAAAAATGAAAAAAGTTCAAAAAAGTAGTGAACCCGAAAAAAACCAAAAAAGGCTGAAAAAACCTTTTAAAAAGTCTGGAACCCGAAAAAGCCCAAAAAATGGTTAAAAAAAGTAAAAAAATAAAAAAAAATCACAAAAAGAATGAAAAACGTTCACAAAAGTCGAGAAGCCGAAAAAACCAAAAAAGTGCTGAAAAAACCTTTAAAAAGTCGAACAATGTATTGTGTATGCCTGTATTATGTATGCAAAATTACATTGTGTATGCAATATGAAATCATCACTTTATGTGTAATGTATAACAATGTATTGTGTATGCCTGTATTACGTATTCCCGTATTAAAAAAACATGTATAAATTGTGTGTTGTGTATGCATGTATTAAATAACATGTATAAATAATATATTGTGTATGCCCGTATTAAAAAACATATATAAAATATGTATTGTGTATGCTTGTATTAAAGAATATGTATAAAAAGTGTAGTGTATGAATAATAAGAAAAACACAAAAAATAGACAGTGTCAATGGATACAGAATGTATTGTGTATGACTGTATTAAAGAGAGTGTATAAACAATGTATTGTGTATGCCTGTATTAAAAAACATGTATAAAATATGTATTGTGTATGCCTATATTAAAGAGCATGCATAAATAGTGTATTATGTATGTCCGTATTAAAAAACATGTATAAGCTGTATATTGTGTATGTCTGTATTAAAGAGCATGTATAAATAAAGTATTGTGTATGCCCGTATTAAAAATATATGTATAAACGGTGTATTGTGTATGCCTGTATTAAAGAGCATATATAAAATATGTATTGTGTATGCTTGTATTAAAGAGCATGTATAAATAGTGTATTGTGTATGTTCATATTAAAAAACATGTATAAACTGTGTATTGTGTATGTCTGTATTAAAAAGCATGTATAAATAATGTATTATGTATGCCCGTATTAAAAAAACATGTATAAACTGTGTATTGTGTATGCTTGTATTAAAGAGCATGTATAAAATATGTATTGTGTATGACTGTATTAAAGAGCATGTATAAACACTATATTGACAAGTTAATCGGCATTTTTCATATCGAGGAATAGAATATGTCAACAACACATCACTTTTATCCAAATGCGGCCAAAAATATCACAAATTTTAGCCACCAAATTTTCAAAACTTATATCGATTTGAATTGCAATTATAACATCTTAGAACTACCAACCGTGACAATATCTAGATTGTACATCATCAAAAAACTGCATATTGCACTACAAAACAACATAAACAAAACACACACAAAGTGTAAATGGATAAACAATGTATTGTGTATGCATGTATTAAATAACATGTATAAAAGATGTATTGTGTATGACTGTATTAAAAAGCATATATAAAATATGTATTGTGTATGTCTGTATTAAAGAGCATGTATAAATAGTGTATTATGTATGCCCGTATTAAAAAAACATGTATAAACTGTCAATGGATACAAAATGTATTGTGTATGACTGTATTAAAGAGCGTATATAAACAATGTATTGTGTAAGCATGTATTAAAAAAACATATATAAAATATGTATTGTGTATGCATGTATTAAAGAGCAGGTATAAATAGTGTATTGTGTATGCCCGTATTAAAAAAACATGTATAAACTGTGTATTGTGTATGTCTGTATTAAATAGCATGTATAAATAATGTTTTGTGCATGCCTGTATTAAAAAATGTGTATAAACTGTGTATTATGTATGCATGTATTAAAGAGTATGTATAAAATATGTATTGTGTATGCATGTATTAAAAAACATATATAAATAGTGTATTGTGTATGTCCGTATTAAAAAACATGTATAAACTGTGTATTGTGTATGTTTGTATTAAAGAGCATGCATAAATAATGTATTGTGTATGCCCGTATTAAAAAAACATGTATAAACTGTGTATTGTGTATGCCCGTATTAAAAAAGCATGTATTAACTGTGTATTGTGTATGCCTGTATTAAATAGCATGTATAAAATATGTATTATGTATTATTGTATTAAAGAGCATGTATAAATAGTGTATTGTGTATGCATGTATTAAAAAACATGTATAAATTGTGTATTGTGTATGTCTATATTAAATAGCATGTACAAAAAGTGTATTGTGTATGCCAGTATTAAAAAGCATGTATAAAAAGTGTATTATGTATGCCTGTATTTAATAACATGCATAATTATGTATTGTGTATGCCTGTATTAAAGAGCATGTATAAAATATGTATTGTGTATGCATGTATTAAAGAGCATGTATAAATAGTGTATTGTGTATGTCCGTATTAAAAAAATATATATAAATTGTGTATTGTGTATGCCTGTATTAAAGAGCATGTATAAAATATGTATTGTGTATGCATGTATTAAAGAGCATGTATAAATAGTGTATTGTGTATGTCCGTATTAAAAAACATGTATAAACTGTGTATTGTGTATGTCTGTATTAAAGAGCATGCATAAATAATGTATTGTGTATGCCCGTATTAAAAAAACATATAAACCGTGTATTGTGTATGTCTGTATTAAATAGCATGTACAAAAAGTGTATTGTGTATGTCTGTATTAAAAAACATGTATAAAAAGTGTGTATGCCTGTATTTAATAGCATGTATAATTGTGTATTGTGTATTAAATATCATGTACAAAAAGTGTATTGTGTATGCCTGTATTAAAAAGGATGTATAAAAAGTGTATTGTGTATGACTGTATTTAATAGCATGTATAATTGTGTATTGTGTATGCCTGTATTAAAGAGCATGTATAAACGGTATATTGTGTATGAATAACAAAAACACAAAGAAGGGGAAATGTCAATGAATGCAAAATATATTGTGTATGGCTAGGGTGGAAAAGGAAAGCGATAAATTCATAATTATTTAATTAATTACCAATTATGCCCCAAAAATGAGCATCGTTCCGATCGAAGAAAAACAAAATACTAATTCATATACAAAAAATGAAAATGAAATTATTGACTAAATCAATTCCAACAATAAAATCCATGAACAGGAAAACGATAAATCTCCGATTATTTAATAACTTATCAATTATGCCACAAAAATGAGAATCACTCCGATCGAAGATAAACAAAAACCAATTTCATATAAAAAAAAATGAAAATGAGGCTTCTAAGTAAATCAATTCCAACAAGTAGAAAACACAATCAGATTAAAAACAAAACAAAAATCCAAATAAATGTAATTCTCTACATACTTGATATCTAGAGTAAAAAAAAAATAATAAGTAAGAAATTATAAAGATCGGGGTTTATATGATAATTTTATTAGGGGAATGAGTTTTGATCGGACGGTGGAAATTGGGGTTAAAGTAGGAGTGTGGGGAAGATAGATGGTTGAGATTTGAGGAGGTGGTGACGGGATCGGAGATGGAGGTTGGTGCGGTGGAAGATGGTGGAGATAGGTGGCGGAGAGAGGATGACCAATGTTGTAGTTGACATTTTTGTATATATATATATATATATATAGAGAGAGAGAGAGAGAGAGAGAGGGAGAGAGAGAAAACTGTTAAAAAAATATAAATTATTTAGTATTTATAATTTTAATTAGTTGTATGTTTTGGAAATAAAGTATTGGAATGTAATTTTTTGATAATTAATTTAAAATAGTTGTATATTTTGATAATTTTACTAATTAAATCTAAGTATTACAAAAACACGCCTGTAAAACTTGGAGAGAGAAAGATAAGTTTATTGCTACTTAGTTTACCAAAACTGAATTGAGTTTTTTTTAAAATAATGGGAAAAAATACATTTTCCTACCTTTATAAGTAGTATTAATTAAAAAGAAAACCAGAGGGAAATTGCAGTGAGAAAGATGAAGTTTAGGGTTCCTCCGCATATTGTTGCGCAGCACCACCATCACCGCCGTTCATTTATTAGGAAGATACATACACCTAGATTCTCATCCAACGGCTCAGGAACCACCAGCTCTCAAGGTCCCCCCGTTTTTATTTTTATTTTTATTTCCTCACTATTAGTTTTGTTCACTTCAACAATTATGATACGTTAAAAAGTTGCACGTAGTTTCGTAGTGACTATAGTTTGATGAATGTGACAAGGTTTTTGATTAGTACACCAATTTACAGTATTATTTTGTTTTTGATTTTGTGAACTTTACGGAAACCATACATAGTGGACTCAAAAAGAAAAGAAAAATGTGATATACCGGTGTGCAAATTGTAAAAAGGATGATTCGTATTAGTTTTTCGTATCTAATCAGTACTCAAACCCATGACTTCTTTTTGAATTAGTACCAAATTGTGGGAAATATATTGTTAGTGTAATAGTTGCTTATATTTTACAGTGGTGTGTGAAATAAATTCCGTTGATACGTAGTTGTACAAACATGTAATCTTTCTTTGGGCATTTGTTATTTGGACTAAATGTTTGAGTGAATGCCTGTTTGGCAACAATTTTTTTTTCCTCAGCTTATTTAGCTTTTTGATTGAAAAAAATATGAGTGCCTGGTATGTTTAGTTTTTTAACTTTTTAAAAGCTAGCTTTTGGGTTAAAAAAAAGCTAAAAAAACTCAAAAGTAGAGAAGCTAGGGATTTGGGGAGTTTTTAGATTTTTTCACACAACGATTACCCAAACGTAGAATTTTTTGTTAAATCGTTTTGTATATTTACAAGTCACTAGTAAATTTAAAGAAGTAAAAAGTGACTTATAAAAGAAGTTATAAGTCGCTTATAAGGGAAAAGGCTAAGTTGGTGCCAGACAGCACACTGCAGCTTCTTTTAATTAAGCTTTTTCCTCATTGCTTTTAAAAACAGCTTTTTGACCAAAAAGCCGATGCCAAACGCCTTCTGAATTACTGTGGAGTAGTGAAACGCTTAAATGTATGAAGGAATTCTAGCATTTGAACAATTATTTACTCGTTGGGTGCTCATTTTCTAAGCATGCAATCTATTTTTCCTAAGTAGAAATAGTAGGATCAGACCACTTTTAGAGCTTCGAAGTCATTTTAGGGATTTGGTTGCAGGTGGTTCATCCATGGTGCCTGGTGCGACCTTGGCCACTATAGCTATGTTGGGTCTACTTCATGTTCGCCGTCTTTATGATGAAAGAAAGGTATGTAGATAAATCAATCTCATCTTGTTGACTTAGTCATTAGGTAGCTCATCTTTTCTGTTGCCCGCATTCGTTCATTTTTGCATGATAAGAATCTAATCTCATTGCTAACATCAGATCGTGGTAATCTAGTAGAACTAAATTAAGTTGTGGTTGCAATATTATTTGAGTAAAATGTTTGACCCGCTACCTGGAATAGTAAAGAACATGATTGTAAAATTGCCTATACTTGAATGAGTACACGAAAAAAAAAAGTGTCTACAACAGTTAAGCATCTAAACTGTCACAAGTAAATACAGTTGTTACGCAATCACCCTCATGTACACTGTAGTTCATTGACAACGATAAGTGAGGCATCTTATAAGAGCCATGTGATTATACTTCCCAACCCAACTAAGGGCTGGTGTTCTGTGTTCTTTAAGTTTCTTTTTGGTTGTGCCTATATATGTGCAAGTCCATTGGGTGTTTTATTTATTTATTTTTTCCTTTTTCCATTAGTATTATTTTTCAAATTTGCTCGCATGTTGATCATTATTGTTTCCTAATGGCAGCTTCAACAAGCAAGGGAAATGGGAATAGAAATTGAGTTCCGACCTGATGCAAAAGTAATTTTATATTTTCAACTCGACAATACTCTAAAGTCTAAAGTGAAAACGTGTTCATACTTATATATTCATGGTTGTTAACTGTAGGCTTCATTCTTAACATTGTTGCCATTGCGCTCCATTTCCAGATTTTGGGGCTTATTGACCAGTGTGGTGAGTTCTAAGTTCCAGATACTTTTTTTGTTTGCTTACTTTACGTCAACATTGGTAATTAATTGCTAAATATCTTATTTTAGGAACTTCCTGTTTGGCTTCGTCCTCGTGTATATAGAGCCTGGGCTCGTGCTTTTCACTCAAGTATGGTTCTTTTCTCTCACTCTGACTCTCTTTCCCTCTCCCTCTCTCTCCTTGATGTTACAAGAACTGAAATTTTCCATTTGGAGAATTCCAGATTTAGAAGAAGTAGCAAAGCCTTTGGACCAATATGCTTCTTTACGAGAGTTTTTTATCCGCAATCTACGAGAGGGTTCTAGACCAATCGATTCTAGCACGTCTTGTCTGGTAACTGGTAACCAGCTCTTTTGGCAATTTCTTTTTTTTTGCCAGATCCCTGTCAATTTTAGCGGCCTTTGTAATTTTTGTTTTGTTTTACCATGATTACAGACTAGCCCCGTGGATGGTGTTATTGTAAGATTCGGAGAGTTGAAAGAAGCAGGTACCTTGATCGAGCAAGTTAAAGGATTTTCTTATTCTTTATCGTCTCTACTTGGCACAAACTCGTTATATCTTGTTACGAATGAGGAGGATATACAAGAAGAGAATAGTGAACAAGAGCTCATTACGAAGACTGAGAAGAAATCATGGCGGAGAATAGCTCTGGCTTCTCCTAAGATTAGGGATCCGGTACCAGCCTGGTAACTTTTCTTGCATTTAATCTTTTTAAGTTTAGATCGCATTCTGAGCATAGTTTTGTCGAAGCTAAGATGGATATTGGTTTTACCTTTATTCTGTTATTTGAGGAAAAATGACGCTATCGTAGACGTAGTTATCTGGTTTAACTATTAGTACACCATACAACCAACTTCGCAATTTGGAGATCAATCAATTAAACATCAAATAAAATAAGTACCTCTCGCAATTTACACTACACACCATTCTACACAAAATTAAACAATCGTACACTGACCTGTCGAGATTCAGCAGTGCTTAAATTTTTTAAGTATAATAGCTGTAATTCTGGTTGTTCAACTTTGTGTCGGTTGGTACTTAGTAAACCAGCATGATCGAACAAATAGCACATGCAAGTGCTTTTCAGTAGAAATTTTAACTTTGCTGAACAGTGCTTACAAGGTTCTTTAACGATGATATACTTGTTGTTCGACTAGTACAGCAGCATGATTGGACAAATAGTACATAATTAGTTGAAAATTGAACATTGTTGTAATTATTTTTTTATATATTATTTTTGTAGGTAGGTCTCTAAATTGTTAAGTAGTTGTTGTTTTACAGTTAATTTGATGTTGAAAAGTGATACTTCATGTCTTCTTAGCAATTTTTAAAAAAAATACCAGGCACAATGTTCGTTAAGAAGATGGATTGGTGTTTTCTAGCGTTCTTTAGCACTGACAAATAGACTTTTGGTTTACCTTATTTTCATCGTGTATCTAGAACTCGTGTCACTGCAACAAGTTTTTTGATTGTTTTTTATCGTGTCCTTTTCATTTCTCTTTCTTTTGCTTTTTGAACTGTTATTATTTTCCAACAGCTCAATGAAGGGTCTTTTCTATTGTGTAATTTACCTGAGTCCTGGAGACTATCACCGAGTACACTCACCTGTTGATTGGAATATTTTAGTTCATAGACATTTTTCAGGTATTGTAAGGATAATATTTACTTATCCAAAGACTAATTAACTTTGCATGATCAAGATATATACTGTCGTGCACCTATATTGAAATTTAGATACTGCTTTAAGTTTAAATGGCAACTTAGTGTGTTTGCTGCTACCCATTTATATCCTCCATAGTTAACTAGTAAGATCTTTTGTATCATGTTTTACAAGGTCGGCTTTTCCCTGTGAATGAACGTGCGACAAAAACAATCAGGAACCTCTATGTCGAGAATGAAAGAGTAAGACTGATATGTTGTTGTTTTTTGCTTAAGAGTTTGATCTCATGTTACTAACTCATAAGTCATAATGGACATCATTATTTATAACCTTTTCCCTTTTACCATTATAATTGTACTACAATTTTAAGAATAATGGTATCTATAAGGTTTGAATAATACCGATTTACTTTATTTAAGTTCCAGACTCTCTATATTGGGATTGTTACTGTTTTCCAGGTTGTTCTTGAAGGCAGATGGCAAGAAGGTTTTATAGCAATGGCAGCGGTTGGTGCGACAAATATTGGATCGATTGAGGTGAATCCATTTTAATGCGTCATGTAATTTTTATAGTGAATCCTTTATGTCCGTGTTTAGCTAAACAGCTAAAAGTAAAAAAGGCTTAGTTTTTTGTTCTTTTGCCTGAAAATAGATAGAAGATCTAAGCTAGATTTACCCAGCTTTTTCTCAAATACAAAAGTCCAGAACTGATGCAGCCGAACTATTCCTATGCACCATCATGTTGTTGGATATGACTACTCTTGTCATGTGTTTCATACACGTAATTAAATCTAGTGAACCGTTTTTTTTTAATTACTGTTGCTGATTGATAATAAATTTTATTTACTGTGATTGATTACCTGAGAGATGCTTAGAGCTAGTGACTAGCATGCACTGAATGGTCGGCAGAATGGAACTCGGAGGAGTGTATTACTGGTGGGGGTTTTCTTCTTAATAAATAGAACCAATATTAAACTCACCTTGTATTGGTTGTATTTATGGTGATCTACGAACACTTGATAGGATGGCAAGAACCTGGCTTTCTGAATTTTGATTGATTTCATTAGGTGAAATCCTTGGTTGGAAAATTACTAGTATTGTACTTTATACTGCTGTGCCCCTTTCCCATGAATGAGACAGTATTGTAACTGAATTAGTCATGCACTTCCATGTGGCAGCTTTGCATTGAACCTGAGCTGCGAACAAACCGGCCAAGAAAGAAGCTTATGCACTTAGAGCCTCCTCAAGAGCGTATTTACGAACCTGAAGGTGTCGGTGTGATGGTTAAAAAGGGGGATGAGGTAAATACCTGCAATAATTATGACTTTTGCTTTTGATTCACAATAATAGACTTCTTCACGGTTTATTTAGGTCTAATAGACTCTTAACAACATTATTTCAGTTTTGTACACCAGAGATGAAAATATGTAGTTAGTGCACCAGGTTTTTTATTTTATTTTTAATGTAGTATCCCAAGTTAGACAATATTTTCAATTTCTTACTTTGAATTACCGTCAACTTTTCAAGAAGTGGCACATGTTCCTTCAAATGCTTCTTCGTAGTTCAGTCCTTTGATGTGCAGATTTAGAAAGTTGTGAATTTTGGGGGTACCAAAATCAATTATATTGTAGTAATTCGACAATAAAACATACTAGTTCAGTATAATACGGGATTAAAATTTCATAGCATAATCAACAAATTTGAAATCGGGTAAAAGTTGAGTGTACAAAAACCATATTAATCCCCACTCGGCCACTCATATGCTAGTTACTAATAACTACTGTGCCTCTGGCTTTAGTTTCACATTTGAATATTATCTCGTTACATTTGTTAATCATCTCAGATAGCTGCTTTCAACATGGGATCAACAGTTGTAGTTGTGTTCCAAGCCCCCATATCCAAATCATCCAACAATAAAAAGCCAGATTCATCAGAGTTCAGATTTAGTATCAAGCGTGGGGATCGAGTCCGTGTTGGAGAAGCTATAGGAAGGTGGCACGAGGAATAGTGTCCCCTTTTTTATTCTAATATAATTTATTTGTTGTACGTTGATGCTGAATTGCTTAAATATATTCACTTCATTTTGAGTGATGCCTGTAAACTTCACTTTTCTTAATGTTATACCCACCCTTTTCTAGAAGTGGTTTTGAGTTGAGTTTTTTTTTTTTAATACAAACTGCAAATTTTTATTAAATGAGAAAAGGCCAAAAGTAGGAATTACATGGGACAAAATCCCCCATGATAGCTGAAAAGTGAAGGTATTCCGAACTAAAACCGATTAAAGGAAAAAATCCGATTACAAGGGCCTATACTGCAAAATGGGGGATAAAACGAAGCTAAGGATTACATCACATAGAACTTAGAATGATTATGTACACACCTCTTAGACTTTTCCATACACACGAAGTACTCATCTGAGAGGATTAAGGACAAAAATGCAAATTTGTCATGTAGCGTTTGATTAATGAAACCAGGAAAAACTTAGGTTCATTCAGCTGATATCTTCTAGATTTGTTAGGTAGTGAAAGAAAAATACCGATTGATTCGAGCTCTCTTACTGAATTGCTCATTCAATGAACATTCTCAATATTATGCCTTGAAGAGGACTCGAACCTCCACGCTCTTTAGCATGAGATTTCTCCAGTCAACCAAATGCAGTCCGACTTTGAGCTTGCCAAGCCATTGTTACCCTTAAAAACGCAAAGCGTCAATTGTTTACTAATGCCTAGTGAGATTTGGTTGTTACAGCGAGCTAGTTACCAATACTATGATGTTTTAACACTAGCCTCCAATTGTATTCATGTGTTTGCTCGACAAGAGAAAAAAGTACTAGACCTCACTCCTTATCATGAACAGGAGTATAAAGTTGCACAAATGATAAATCAGATTGACCATTGGTTTTCTGGTGTTATTGTTGATTCCTTCCTGCAACGAACATTGGTTGTATTTTGTTATCGTTGATTAGTTTCCTTCAAGAATCCTTTTCTAAAGCTGGAAACCAGCTAATTATACATTTGATTCACGGGGAATCCATCTCCTTTCTTTGAATTGGGATTTAGCCATTACATAAGTGAGGAATGATTAACCAATTAAGAACATTGAGATCATTTGGGGATTGGTCCAAGTGGTTGAGAATTGAACTCGAACATTAAAACCGGGGACATTGAAAAACAAAATTCACACAACATACAATATTATCTACATTTATTTTGATTAACATCACAAACACCCCAACATCAAAATGTAGAAACACAAAACATGCTTGCATAATCGACAGCACACCAAAAACAAGTTCACATGACCCTTCAATTAAACCCCCAATCGTTTTCTCCTTTCAAGCATAGTCCTCTGACACTGGTAATGCACCATACGATCCAATAAAGATATCTCCGTAGATCAACCCTGCAATCCCACCACCGATAAGTGGGCCGACCCAATAGATCCAAATCTGGGAGAAGTCTCCGCTAACGATAGCTGGGCCAGTAGAACGGGCCGGGTTCATCGACCCGCCGCTAAATGGGCCTGCCGCTAAGATGTTGGCACCAACAATGAATCCTATTGCTATTGGGGCAATGGTTCCGATTGAGCCCTTTTTGGGGTCAGCTGCAGTGGCGTATACAGTGTATACTAATGCGAAGGTTATGACTATTTCCATAACGACTCCTCCGAATGCGCTCATCCCTGATGAGACACTGTGTGTCGGGATGCTCTGCATAATTGAAGTTATGAAGTTACAGAAAATGTATCAAAAGAAATAGTAGATACTCATTTCCAGAATAGATTCTTTTCTAAATAATTTTGAGAAAACAATCTAATGCCATGAGTACAATAATTTAAATAATTTCTAAACGCCTCAGTGTTTCCTCCATTTTTTGAAATAAAAAACTGTTAAAACTCTAGCAAATTCGACATGAATAACATTTACAACGAAGAAGGCTTGTCTGATTGCAACTTTTAAGTGAATAAGCTAGAATTATTTAAGGTTCAGCAAAAAAATAGGTTAGTCCGCTTAAAGCCGGTACATATTCCAAGCCATAAGTTTGGAAAAGCTCAGTTTGTAGGATGGTCAACCAAATAAGCTTTCACGCAAAAAACGAAGAAAAAGCTCGAAAATTGCAACAGCCAAGTCATGGCAACATACTAGCATAGTTGATTGACCATGATTGAGCTAATACTTTTTTGCTGGGAATTTTACTAGTATTACAACTACACTTACCATATCGGCAGTTGTAAATTTAAGGAGCAGGCAAGCCACGGTAGAACCGAGGACTTGGGCGATCCAATAGAAGATGCCGGTTATGATAGTGATATTTCCACCAATGGCCAATCCGAGGGTGACAGCTGGGTTTAAGTGTCCACCCGAGATGTTGGCGGCCATGGACACCCCAACAAATAGTGCGAAAGCATGGGCTATCGCGATGGCTACTAGGCCGGCAGGGTCAAGGGCCGCATCCGAGGTGAGCTTACCTACAAATTATTCATAATGTATTTAGATAAATTCTAATTTAGAACTGTCACAAGGAACTTATAAGCTAATTTGGCATAAAGGGGAGAGCACCGGCGTCAAGCGCAAATGAGAAATGTGAATTTTGTATATTAGTCTGAATAGATAATTAGTAACTATGAATTTACAAAGAGGAACTACGAAGTAATTGTGGGGAATGCATATGTTATTATCGCTTGTCACATATGATTCAAATTATTCGCGATATGATGGTTGTTCGCACAGATTGGTAACACTTTTTCCGGCAAGAACGATACCGAAGTACTAAATTAGAACAATCAATAAACTACCCCTAACAGTATTTTTGGTGCGAACTATGAGTCTATGATGCACATTACAATATGTTATACTAAAAGTGAATTATGGATATCTATCTCAATAGTTTACAACACAAATTTTCATATCAGAAAAGAAGGGCTATACCAAATAAGACACTAGGCAACGGTTAAACTTGTACAAAATGCTCGTTTTGAGGCGACAGACGTTAGTACTCAGAACATATATAAAGGTCTAAAGTAAAATTCAATTGTGTTAACTTACTGAAAGCTATTGCAGAGCCAACACCAGCAAAAACAAAGAGAAGTGTTGCGATAAATTCGGACAAATAAGCCTTTAGTGACGCAGCACTAAAGGAGTCACCAATGCTACCGAAAGCTAACTTCACCATTTTCTTATATTGCTTGAAAAAGTAATCCTGAAAATATGATTAGAGAATAGGCTCAAGTACTGAATATGAAGTGAGAAGTTGACTGTTGTGATTTTAGACTTTGTATTGATGCCTATATATAGGCTGATGGCTCAAAGGCAAGTGATGTGCATTATAATTTGTTATGAAAAATTAATTATTATAAAGATATGGTTAATTAGTTACAATCCAAAACAAAAGAGTCCAAGTGCTATTTCTAGGAAAGAAATGTTTATGCCTAATTAATTTTTCTATAAATTGTATTAAGCAAATCATTGAAAATTATGGCATAAAAAATGTGGTTTCCTATAAGCTATTAAATGACTATTTATTACAGATAATAACGTAGTTTTGGTACAAATTGCTTGTGCATTCATCAATTGTGATCAGAATGTTTAAATGTAAGAATAATTTACGTACAGGTTAACTATGAATTATAATCCAGAACAATCCAAACACTATTTCTCACGAACGTTATTCAAAAATAACATAATATATTAGCACAAATTGGTGTTACCAAAATAATAGGAAAACAATATTTGAAATATAAGTATCTACTAAAAGCAAGAAATCATCTTTTATTGATAGACAGCATGCATGTGTTATCATCCTTCTTGTTTCTGTTTAAATCATTAATTGATATCTCTCATATCATAATTATTCACTTTTCTTTTTGGAAGGTATATCATAATTATTCATTCACACACTCCCATATGCAAAATGTTAAAACTATTTTATTCCATTTTGTAACTAGAAGTTTCTGTAATGTATTAGTTCTATAAATTTTGTGGTTTAAAATTGTATAGGCGGCACCGGCCATGGGACCCAAAAGAAGCCTGAAGAATCTGGACCATCCGATCAAGACGACCCACCGGCCTAGATTTTATATATTACCCACGAATATGATGAGCATGACAACAACTTTTAATTAATGACTTGCAAACAAAAAATTTAAAGGCTTATGGTCGGATTAATTAGTGATAGGTATGATTTGAATAGAATATCATAAAAGTGAGCTCACTGGACTTGCTAAAATATTGATGATGTTTTTTCGACTTATGGGTGTTTGATACATGGGCGAATAGAAATTAAAAGTGGAGCAATTGAATATTACAATATGATTATATCCTATGTGAGAAAAATGATTGATGAGCTTAATATAAGATAAAAGACTTCTTGATTTATCTTTGTCACTAATATTTTTTTAAGTTGTTTACTTCTAAACTTAACATTAACATTTCTAGAATGTGTATGGAGCTGACAAAGGGTAAGGGAAAGAAATGAAAGTCATTAATATGAAAAAAGGGGAATTAAATTTTCTCCTAGCTGATACGAATAGGGGTGGGTAAAAATGGGGTTGACTCGTTTTTTTTTTGTTGAAAACGCAAACTAAATCAAGTTAAAGTCATTGGATTAGTTCAGTTTGGTTTGGAGAAAAAAAGTAATCAAAACCAAAGCAAACCAAATCACTAATGATGGCTAGTACTCTATTAAGTTTGCAATCAATCAAATATTCATTCAAAATGCTAACTGTACATCCCCGATTCGTCGTTCCGTTTTTTTTAATACAAGAATTTTTGTTAATGTTTGCGTATTAGGAAAGGGGTTATCCTAAAAGTTTGATATAATAGTGTTACACCAAAAATATCTACTAAAACAAAAATCAACAGTTTTTCTAATAAAATTGATGTCAACTTATATTTTCATGTTTACATTCCCAAAAATCGACAATTTGCAAAACAGAAAATATACTCCAAATTGGTCACCTAACGACATTTTAAAATTGGAGATGGAGTTGACTAGGTTTGTTGAAAAATATTTGGAAATCTTGTTGATCATTCGTAAACATACCATTATGTTTTTTTTTACAGTTTATCCTTTCTAATATTACAGCAATTAAATGAGTTTTTTTTACCTCACAATAAGATGTTCTGGTTTAAATATTATCTATCGGGTGTCCGAATCTTACATAAAACAGTAACAAAATGGGTTTAATCATGTAAAAGTAAAATAGATAATCAATTTAAATAAGCTGTGCGAATGCTCTTAGATCCTTATTTTGCCTTGTATGCTCAAATAGCTTCTCTCCCTTTCCGGTCCCTCTCTCTCTAAAAATATACACGTAACACGTATGACGTATATATATTATATACATGCTTAGCTTATGGATGCAGGCATGCTGCATGCATGCAACAGCCTTCATGCAGGGAGGTTTAATCAAATTCAGTCATCATTAAGTTCCTAAACCTTTTTCCCCTCTGTCTCTTTAATTTTTATGTAACCTAATATACATTTACTTTAACCATCTTATTACTCACATTGGACTCCTTACTTATAGCTAGTTACAAACATCTCTGCTGCTATCCATAAAAAATACTAGTATTGTAGTAGTCCTACCCACAACACTGAAAGCACTTTTCATAAAAACAAAACTGAAATACAATTACGGTTTTTACAAATACCGAAACAAACGGCTTCGCTTGGAGATCTGTTTTCTATCATGATCATTTTCAATGCTTGAAATATTAAAAGGCTTTTGACAGATGCAATTAGATGGATATTCCTGAAATTCACTTCGTCCTGGTCTCAGTTCCTCCGGTTCTCCCATAAATCCTCTCTGGCATGATTTAACTTTTCTCGCAAATGTATTCCAATCCATTTTCTCTCGTCCCATGAACAAAGAACTGAGCTTTTTCGCATTTGGTCTGATGGTTCTCTTATGACCCATGTACCTCCTTCATAAAATGAAGTCATTTCTTTAGCAGGTGAAATCAAATGAGTTTATTGCTGTTATGTACACTACTTGTCTACTTGCTTACCGAATTTTGTTTTTTTACACTGATCTACAAAATTAAGCAACTAGCACACTAACACAAATATTCTCAGTGATTTATGAAGTGTATAAAGAAAAGGAAAATCATAAACTAATTAATTAAGAAAATCTAATGATTTATGCACCATACTATTGTACTCTTTCTATTTTGTGTTCTTTCTTTTCTAGTCCCCAGCCTGTAGTTTTTTCTTGTAATGTCGAAAAAGTCAAAAATTGTTGATCATTAGAACGACTTAGGTTGTGTACAAAGCTATAATTATACCCATAGAATCATATCTTATGGGGCCAAAGATAAATCAGATGAATATTTACCTCCTGCCAGCAAGAATCTTTGCCATGTTCCCATTGTTATTTGTGACAAAAACATCACTTTCGTCGGAGACAATGTAGTCGATTGCAGCAAGACGAGAAGAGAAAGGCAAAAAGGGCCTTATTTGTTCACTAGCGAGCATCTCCTTTGTGTAGAAATTTGGAAAAAGCTCTCTGAGAGGCTTTAAAGTCTCTTCACCACCATAAATCTCACCAGACGCAACGTAGAGATACGTGTCGTTTTTAAAACCAAGTGCTCGTAGCAATAGACCGACTTCATGAGGAGTAAGTGGACATTTTCCCCGCTGTCGCTCGCCATCGGGGCTTAAATCCTACATAAAAACAAAATAGAGAATTCTGAACACCAGAAGAGGAACTTTATGTACAACCAATCTTATCGATCAAAAAAGTTCAATGACACCGTTTTCCAACTTCATAACAAGTTTATGATACCATTATTTTTCCAACATTAGTTAGTCTGGGCCAACCCCTTCTAGGTAAACAGAATAAAATAATTTCTGATGTGGGAAAGAAAATTCAGATTTTGCAATACAGACCATAATCAACAACAACAATGAGCGAAATAAAAAGATACCACATAATCATTTCCAGTAAAAACATGTTTGCTCCAAAAATTTAGAACCAAGAGAGAAATTAAAATAAAATTAAATCTTACAGGCAAAGTCGTCCATCTTTTCCTTATTTCACCGAGCTCGTACCTCTCTTTGTCACCTCCACCGTAATAACACCCAGAAAAAGCTAACATGTCAGGCTCAAATCTGTTGCATAAAAAACAAGATTTAACCACACTGTGGAAAGGATAAATAGTACTGATACAAGAACACTATATTTTACTGTAAAAACGTGCAAACTATGTAGGTAAATTTGACTTAATGGACAGGACATAGAGGCTAAAGGTTGTCTGGAAACTCTGGACTGATTAGCCATTCATTTTTCCATTAATTTGATGTTCATTAAAAAACGTTGCTGCTGACAGAAAATCTATATGAAAACTGTTTAAAAGCATAACGTTCATAACATAATGCTAAAATCAAGGTAGGGAATCTACATGACACAGAGGTTTGACATAATGTAGTTTTCTATAGACTTCATGTGAGTCCTCAATTATAGCGAGTTAAGCAACATCACAAGTAAACTTCCATCTACATTGTATCTTTTTTGGGAAAGATAAATCACAAACCTCAAGTGAACTGCGATAAAACGATTTGCCATATGTCGCATACTCGAAACAAGTTGCTGACCTAGATCTCGAATGGGCTTTGTAAATCTTAAAGCGTGATAATTTACACGACACCGCAACTTTTGCAGCTCTTCGTCAAGGTCGTTAGAAAGTCTGTAATCAAATTTAGTCAACTGCACTACCTGCAATAATAGTTGTCGCATAAATATTAATCTCTATTTTAAATAATCATAACTAAGCTTATCATAAATCTCAAACTACAACAGGAAGAGAACAAGAGATGTATTAGCAGTTGTATTGGATATCGATCTGATTAGAGAACTGCCATTAGTTCAGACTCTTCATACAAAGGTGAAGAGGAAGCGGAAAAGAAAATATAAAAAGTAGATTATGACTGTAAACCAATGTAATTCATACTTCGATATCGTACACCAACCTAAAACAGTTACCAATTATTAAACCAGTGTTACATTTTCAGAGATTTAGTACGCCAAGAGTAGCAATTAGAAAAAGAAATCATAGGCTCGAGTACTAATTAGGGATGCAATCTAGATTTTATAGTTCACTTTAACATGTTCTTTAAGTTACTCTGGATTGGGTTCATTCTTGTAGTAATTGGATACTAACATATTTTTTCTCTCTCTCCAAACTATGCTATTTTTCAATTCAGTGTACAAAAGCGAAGAAAAATGTTAAATTGGAGTAACTAATTGCTAATTTTCGTAGACTGTTGTACAACATTGAAGTTTGAAAATATGTTTGTGCAGTAACAGAATTTCATGCATAATCCAGGGCGACGAGAGAGTTGCAGAAACTCGATAACTTAGCATAACTATATAAATAAACAATATATTTCAGTGAAGTAGCGCATATCTCACAAGAAATGACACTTTAGTAAAACTTATATTTCGAGGATTGGAGCTTACTTACACTCCTTCTAAGAAGTATGGGAAAGACTTGATCCATATAATAGTTAGGTTCTGATTTTCTCGGGACACGCATAGTGTAAGGGGGTTTGTCCATAGATCTCATTACTTTATCTGGAACTCTCCCAACAACACGTATATCCTTTGATAGAGATGATATGAACCATTTTACATCAAAAATATCATGAAAGTCGCTGCAAAACAAAAAAACGCGAGTTAACAATTACTTCTATAGCAAAGACTTAATCTAAGGGTTTGTTTGGCTACAGACTTTAAGCAAATCATATAAGCTGATTTTTTTTAGGATGGGAAAAGGGTTCATCCAGCTTAAAGCTTTTTCAGGGAACCAAGAAAAAGAGAAAAGACTCGTTGATTTATAATGGTTTTCCGGGTGTTCCACAAGCACTTTAAAAAAGATTTTTAAATAGGTTTTCAGTTTCTAGCCTGTCAACCAATCTAGTCTTGGCTTAGAAAAAACAAAACAACTGAGCTTAAAAGCTGCAATCAATAAGGCTTTAATAAGATAGAACCGACCAACAACACCTTAGTGTTCTCGATAATAATGAGAAAAAGTAAGGGCTTGTTTAGCAACAGATTTCAAGCTATAAGCTGAATAATTGAGGTTGAGAAAAAAAAAGGCTGGCTTGCGTCAATGCTTCAAGCTTCTGAAGGCAAAAGAAGAAGACCAGAAATGTTAAGCTTCTGAGCTGGCCAACAAAGTGTTGCCTAGCTTTTAAGTGAAAAAGAGCCATAAAGCTGAGCTTACAAGCTTTATAGAACCCACCTATTATCCTTCCAGTATGATTGATGATCCAAAGCTGGTACAACTAAAGTAGCATTGAGAATCCGTGCAACAACTACAGCATCTGTAATCTGATGGGAAAAAAGTCATATTTAAGAAAATTTCACACATAAGAAGTGACATACAAGATATATTAGATTATTAATTATTAATTAAAATTTCTCAACACGATGCGCACTTACTCCTGTTCTTTGTTGGTTCAACCCTCCGCTTGTTGCAATAAGTAGATAGCCGTTTGAGGATCTCTCACTCACCGCAGCTACATTTCACAAACAATGCATATTTGAATCAATAAATTAAAGATCAACATTTTATATTTTTTTAAACTTTCGTTCCTTATATGTTTCAGGGAAATAGATTTGTTTTCAGCTTTATTAACCGTGGCAGTGATAATTTTCATTAGAATTGTCATTTCATTTCATCTCAGCATGTTGTTAATTAAGAATCAAAAGTGAGTAGTGACAGAGTGTTCAAGCATCTAAGACAAAGGGCCGATCACACCAAAGAAAGAAGATTCTTTTGAGATAAGTGAGGTTGAGGAACCTGAGGTTCCACCACTAGTGCTAGAAATTTCGAAAATTACTCTTGATATATCCAAAGAAAACAAATGAAGCATATTTTATTAGTATTGAGGCTTACGAGCAAAGTTAGGTCCTCTTTCACTGCATCCATAGTAAAATCTGGATATTCTTGATTTCCAAATATCTACTGGTGCACGACTTCCCCCATCCTATAACACAAGTATAAGATTGTTTAATTCAACAATCAGTTGTGCTAATCGACTAAGAAACTTTATAACTAAATCAGATGAACAAGTAAAACACGGGATCATCGGCATGCAAAGCATTACATTCACATCCATAGATGCAAAATCATAGACCAGTATAAAACATACAGATAGTTAATAGTTTAACAACATTGTCAACTTTTATGTTCGCAATGTCAAAATACAAAGAGCAGTATTTGACTATGATGGACAACGCATATGTTGCTTACTATGAGGTTCATGTCAACAAGCTCTTTGACTAAAAATAAGCCGTAAAATGCTTTCTAAGAAAAAATATTGGAGTCTGTTCTTTTTAAAGGGAAAAACAGCATAAAGCTCCAAACAGAGCTCTAGAACTATGATCAATTTTAATAGATTCTAGATTAGTGAGTTAGTTATTATATGCATCACCTGAAAAGCTAGGTAGCATATTTAGCACAAAAACTGGTCCATGAAAAAGAAATATAGAGAAACAAAAAGAAAAGGTATAATCATTGGTGTGAGAACTTTGGTGCACTCAGCCACTCCTTTTACAATATCAAATGTCTTTTTCCTCTAATTCTCTTATCATCAAACAAAACATAATAATAGTGGGCAGAGATTAGTGCTGCAAAAGCATGCCAAAAGCCTTGGGCTTTAGGTTGATTTCGGTTTTCCAAATTTAACCACAAAATGACCCAGATTTCTTTACTTTATAATTTTTTGAAAAGGAAAGACTTAATATTCTGTTTTTCATACAATCATAAGAAGAGAAGAGGAGAGAAGACCAATTTTGTAAAAGTCACATTGACCAGATACCCAAGGTTCAGACTTCAGAAAACATCAGCTTTCACAATAGCCCTTAGTCTTACCTACAGACAACAGTTCAACTCTAACTTTGCATGAAAAAAATTGTAAAAAAAGAAGTTCCTCAAAACTATTGGCCCAAGGCCCCAAACGTAGTCGAAAAGTGGCTTCAGCAGTCCAGCTCCATGTTTTTCTGAATTTGTTTGGTCACATTTTTAAGCAAATAAGCTGGTATATATGAGTCTGCAAAAAGAACTTGAATAACCACACTAAAAAATTTCTATCGTTTTCACCAACAAACAGAAAATTTGACTAAGATGTCAAAATCTAGCGAAAAATAACAAATTATACCATAATCAGTTTCTAATTAGGCAAAAACTGCAAAAGAAAGTAAATACAGAAAACAAAAACAGAAGTAAAGCTTTCACACTCCATGCAGCATTACCAAATTAGAATTAATTTCTTCCTCCACCACCACCTACCCCCAAAAAATGAAAATAAAAAACAAGGTTTTTTTGTCAGCAGAATTTAAGCAAATAAAATGCCTTCTTTCTGGATGAGAAAAAAGCTCAGATATTTCCATGGCAGAAAATCAAGTGTTTGCCTTTTTAAACTCAACAACTAAGTGCACTGCAGTTTACATATGAAAAGAAATGAGCTTAAAAGTTGCAACCAAACAAGTTAAACTAAATGCACTTATTTGCGGATGACAGAAAAGCTGAGATTCTTTCTAGCCTGAAAAAATCAGAAGAGTCTATCTTTCTTGACAAATGCAGTTACAGTTTTTTTTTAAATAAGCATAAAATTTGCAACCAAACAAGTTAAAACAAATATTACTGAACTATAAATCCAGTAATCCACACAACACACTCACAGGTCACATTAACAGAACAAATTAACAAACAATATGCTTAATACTTAAAAGACAAATAAAGACTACATGGACATATTCATATATATATACTGAACTAGAGTCTACTTTCTAAATCTTGTCATTTACAACCAAATGCATTCACATTTCTTCATTTATTGAGCTTATAACTTGCAACCAAACAACTTAAAAAAAAATTATCAATAAAAAATAAAATAAAACTAATATTACTGAACTGTAAATCCAGTAATCCACACAACATACTCAAATTAACAAACCAAATTAACCAACAACATGCCTAATACTAAAAAAACAAATAAAGAATACACATATATAGAGTGAGAGATACAAAAGCTGAGATGCATTCTGGCCAGAAAAATCAAAAGAGTCTATCTTTCTTAAACTTGTCAACCAAATGCACTTCAGCTTTTTTAAAATATTGAGCTTAAAAGCTGCAACCAAACAACTTCAAAACTAATACTTACTGAACTATAAATCCAGTAATCCACACAGCACACTCACATTTACAAACCAAATTAACAAACAATATACCTAATACAAAAAATACAAATACAGACTACATACACACACACACACACACCCCTGTATATATATGTAATAGTATATATATATATATATATATAGTGAGAGACTGAGAGAGAAATGGAAATTCACTAGTTAATAAACCAAACAAGCCAACAATATGCCTAATACTAAAAAGACAAATAAAGACTACAAAGATATATTTCTAAAACTTGTCATTTGTCAACCAAATCCAGTTAAGTTTTTTTAAGAAATGAGCTTAAAACTTGCAACCAAAACAAAGCACTTAAAAACTAATAATCCACACAACACACTCACATTAATAAACAAAATTATCCAACAATATGCCTAATACTAAAAAGACAAATAAATACTAAATACATATATTCACACACACACACACACACATATATATATATAAATATGTAGTGAGAGATAGAAAAGGGAAAATTACAAGTTTATAATACAAGCTCCTCTTAACAAGTCTCTGAGAGTACCACTCCAGATCAGATGCCACGTGTCCAGTGAACAGAGAAATAAGTCCCAATAAAAACAACAAAAACCCACATACCAAATGCCACGTCATCCCCTTTCTCTCTCCCAAAACCCCATTGTTGTTGTTGTTGTTGTTCACCTTCAAACCTCTCTCACTACCCATTTCACCACCAAAATTCTCATACTAGATACATACATAAAATATTATAATGTGTGTGTGTTTTTTTATTATTTGTTTGGGTTTTTGACAGTAATGAGTAAAGAAAATAGAAGCTTTTTTTAATATTTTATATTTTGTAGAGAGAGGTGAGTTACTGAGATTTTAACTGAGGAAACAAAAACCAAGATCTATTAAACATTTGTTGCCATGTGTGTTGTTTGGTTGTTTTATACTAATACAATGTTTTGCTTTCTTTTTATTTAGGTCCATCTAGTTTGAACTAGTGTTTTAATAGGCTTCCGGCGAAGCCTACACCGTAGACGTAGCCTATAAGCTTAACAGATTAGGCGGGATTATTCGCTATTAGACCAACTTCCATCTAAATTTCACTTTGTGCCTTTTAGAACACTAGTTTGAATTGTTACACGAAGAAAGGGGCATATTTATCTTTTTATATCTTCGAGATGTTGGGATTCAAGAGCGGTATAAGAACTCTCATTTTCCTTTTCATAGATTCCCGCTATTTCACATGCAAAATTTTAGAAATTTTTCTCTTCTTTCATTTTTTTTGTTTCATTTCCTGCTTTTTGTTCACCGTTTTGACAAATATAGTAGGGAGACTAAAGTATGTACTTTTATTATTATTATTAAAATAGATGGTAAAATTAATACTGACTTTATCTTAATGTAACATGTACCTTTGTATATTTTATGGAGTACATGAAGTTTATAATTGTTGATCTTAATGTAACATGTACCTTTGTATATTTTATGGAGTACATGAAGTTTATAATTGTTGTTGTAACTTTGTAAGATGTATTTTAGTTCTTTGACAATGGTGTGATAAAGATTTTGTCTAGGGGTGATAAAACATATTGAAATATAGATTAGAGATGTGGCATTTAATTAGAATGATTACGAGTGTCTTCTTAAATAGGTGTAATATTAGCTGCAGGAAGAGACATTCCTATGAAACGTTTCTAAAAAAACAAAAAACATTCCTAAATCCTAAGAAAGTAAAAGGGTTCTTTTCGATCTACAAACTAAAATTATTTGTTTCTCACTATAATAAAATTGTTAGAATAGTAAAACATATATCCTTGATGTCTCAATTGTAATATAATTGTCGTCGTATTTAGCTACAGATAGCAACAAACAACAACTGAATTTGTCATTATATATTGTTCTTAAATCCGACGACACTTTCTACAACCACGTACATTACATTTCAATGTTGCTATCCTGAAATTTCATTTCAATGATAAAAAACACACAACAAAAACAGAAATTTCTTAAAATATAATCAAGGTCAGTCTCCTACTAGGACAGACATACATATCTCTGCTCTATCGTATAATACAAAAGACTTGATAGAAAAAAACTACTATTGATTTTAATAGCTTACAAGATACTTACTATGTAAGATTAATGCTTATATGAGATGAGCTTAACTTAAATGAAATTTCGTTTACATAATGCAGGAAGAAATGTTATATCAAAACGTGTGGTAAAAACCAGATTTTCTCGAATATGCAGGGTTTAGTCATTTTGAGCCTCCGTAGTTCATACTATCTCCAATGTGTTGTGTAAGATTGTGTACCAGATATTGACTATAGCCAAAGAACGTATGTTTTGTTACACAAAATGTTAATACATGTCAATTTGAGTATATTTGTATATATGAAAAAGCTTAATAAATTGAGTCCAAATCTTCTACCCCATATTCTCTACCCCTTTCGTGTTTTCTTTCTTATTTTCACTCAAATTTTAAATTTTCACAACTTATACCGCAACTTTATAAACTTTTATATTATATTGTATTCAAATTTTAAAACATTTGAACATAATATTGTTTTAGACAATTTTTTTAATATTCAATGTTTAATTTACACTAATTTATACATTTATTCCAAAATAAATTTTGTGTGGATTTTCTTTTAAAAATAATTATTGGAATGTATTGATACATGTATTACAGAAATTGTATAATTTTTTTCAAGTTCTTTAGAATTTTTTTTCGGATAAAATAAGTAAAGAGGTACGGGAAAAGGTAGAGAAATGAAATAGAAGATTTGGATTCTAATAAATTGTATATGAGGTGAATGATACAATTAATTGAACTGTTAGTATACACGTTCATCATCAAATTATAACACACATAAGATTGCCAATTGAAAAATGAGGGTTATTTCATTATTAAAAAGAAATAGTTGTTGGGCGAAGCTCCGGTATTGATAATTGGGGAAAACTTGGGAAATAATAAATAACGGTGGGTGAAAATGAAAATTAGGTGGGAAATGGGGCCGTGAATTTATTGGAGGAATAAAAGCTAGCACCACTCTAACTTTTATGCTGGTTTTGGTAATTCCAAGATCACTCCTCATTTCGAAAACATTCTCTATGTACGTATTATTTTTTGTGTATAAAACTTTTGAGATCCTATCATCTCATTTTAAATTACTCATCAAACTTTTTGTTTCAATTTGACATATTGACTTTAACACATATACACATGCAATTTACAAAGTTTTCTCTATGATAGATCATTCAAAATGCACATTGTTTATAAGATTTTTTTTAAAATTATTATTTATAAGTTTAAGATGTATAAGTAAATGATAACTTAACCAAACCTATAACTAAAATTAAAGCATCCGGTGTGGAGCCATTTTTGCATAAGAACTTGTAAATAAAAAAATAAAAATCAGAGGTAAGTTTTTTTTCCACAACCAGGCGCTTGTGAGCATATTTTTACATACAAATAAAATGAAAAAATTACATTACCAAGTGACACTTTGTTGTTAATAACCATACAGAATATTGCAGCTAGCTAAACCATTATGGACATGTTTTAAGCTTTTAACCCACCGACTTGCGTATTATTTTATCTGAGTTTTTTTTTTTAATATATCCTAGCATCAACTATTTTTGTAAAACCATATCGTTTGGTTGCATTATTAGTAGTAACAAGACTATGAATATGTTCGGATTATGACGGTATAACAAATGAATGTGGGATTAATAGTACATACATGAAATATCAAGAAATTGTTTGTTTGATTTTTATTGGGGTTGAACTATTTTACAAATTTACATTTATATCTATAATAAATAAACTTGCAATATATATATATATATATATATTATTTTAATATATATATATACCACACTTCCCTTTACTCAAAATACACCAATTTACCAATACCACGTCCCATATTACTCCAAATATTATCATTCATTATCGTTTCTAATATGTTACTAATAGTCTCATTTTTACTTTTCATACCAAATGCGATACATATGGGCCCGACGGTATTTCTAATCTTATCCTACCATAATCTCACACTAAACAAACACCCCCTAATATTATATCGTTTTCAAATTTATCTTTCTATTATCAAATTATTTCAAAGCAGATATAGTAATTATAAATCCTATAAAGTAGTTAGGTTCCCTCCAAAATTTTAAGAATGTGGGAAGGATGGAATACTATGTACTTATATCCCATGGGCTTGTTTGGCATTACACGGAAGTACACTTCTGTATAATTTTTCTTAGAGTGAAAGGCGTTAACTGCAACAACTAAATGTATACTTGTTTGTGTTTTCGATTCATTATAAATTTAGTTATCAAAATTATATATATATATATATAGGGGAAGAATCTATCTATATATATATATATATATATATATATATATTGTTGTGTGACATATTAGCTCGTTATAGATATATATAGAGATATGTATAGATATAGAGAGAGTTATGAGAGACAACAATAAGGGAGACAACAATAAGGGAGGCTTTATTAATCATAATGTATGAATGAATTATCAAATAGAAGACCCCTAACCCTCTTTATATAGATAGAGGGGTAGGGTTACAAGCCCACTTGGGCCCATAAAGTACAAGCCCAATAGTCCAATAATATATTACAACACTCCCCCTTTGGACGTCTTGAATTCTTCGTCTTCATGCAGTCGATCTGAGTCGAGTTTATTCGCAGTGCTAAACACATAAAAACCTTAGGGCCGGAAAACCCAGTGTGGGACAAAACCGGTACCTAGGAGAAACTGTGTAGCCGAATGATATATGCCGAAATATCATGTAAGTAACTAACCACAAAACAGTGTGCCTCATCAAAACCTTGCCAGAGCAAACCCAATGGGAAAATCTCTGATCGAAGGAAAAAGAGTGCAACAGTGGTAGTAGTAGGGGATCAACCACAAAACAGGTGCCTCATCAAAACCTTGCTAGAGTAAACCCAGTGGGAAAAACCTCTAGTCGAAGGACAAAAGAGTACACAGTGGTAAGAAGTATACAACCGGATACTCCCCCTAATTTCGGCAATCTTAAGTGAGATATGATGGGAACGTGTCTCGCTAAAAAACCTTGCCAAGGAAAACCCAGTGGGAAAAAAACCTTGGTCTAAGGACAAAAAGAGTACACGAGCATACGACTGGATGCTCCCCCTCACTTGCACACGACAGGGTGCGAGGATTTCGACTAAGTAGTAATTAGTGCAATAAGCATTCACCTGTATGCTCCCCCTCACTTGCACACGACTGGGTGCAAAGATTTCATATTTCAAGAAAGAAAACGAGCATTCGACTGGATGCCTCATTTACTTACATACGACTGGATGCAAGAAAATCTAACGTGGAATAGAATGAGCATTCAACTGGATGCTCTTAAACTTCATTTGTGAAGATTAATTTCGGCGAGAAACGCTAAATAGCATAATGTAGTCATGTCTCTCTTGATCAATAACAACAAGTTGTCTTCTATGACAAGTGTTTTATCTGGATCGTGAGACAGAACATATGTAATTCAAATATGACTAATACTAGCTCGAAGTCATATACACTCTCTAGTCGTCTCATAGAGCACGAATAGATCAGAGTGATTCACTTGGAGTCATTCCAAGACCTCCAAGATGTCGCATTATTCCTAATGGTAAAGACATACCATGTTAGGAATATCCCTTATGCGGGTCTGATAAGTAACCAGCATCGGTATAACCGAAAAAAGGTTGCGTTAATTCGAGTACCGAAGGGGGTAGGTACACTCGATGACGCAAATGGGATAAGACAAGCCCTCATCCACAGTTACCTTAAGGTAATGGGAAAATGTCTTTTATGCCATTTCGATGGCAGCGTGTTAGCGCGATGCTGTGTCGAGCTATACCATTCACAGCAGACGAGATGTTCGTCCTAGCACATTAGACCAAGTACAATAATGCGCTTATTGTACTTAGATATGAACATCATGGTTCAATATCTCTTCATCGTCACATCAGGGACGGAATGGGTCTATATCAATGTCTAGTGATCGAACGATCATGGGAGAATCTGACGACTTAGCGTCATGATGAATACAACGTCATAACACCTTCTAGGTGTAGTCTGAATCATGGACTTAGATTCAATCTTTACGGGAGTCGATCATCAGGCCGAGTCACTACCGTTTCTTCCCAAGATCCTTCATCTCGAAGGCAAATCCAAAAATGGATCGCGTAATAAAACACGCAAGGGCATAATACTTGTTCAAGTATCCCAAGCTAATCAAGTACTCACTTAGGCGGTATACCACATCCGCTCGGATTATATTAATCCATATAGTGAACGTCTCAGTTAATTGAGATCGTGTTCCGTGGTCAGGAACTACTTGATTTAAGCATTATGAAGTCACACAGGGACCTTCATCTATATCGCTTTGTCTAAATCCCTATAGAGATAAAAACCGTGACCACATTCATGGCTGCATACTCAGTTTTTCGGAAACTACTAAACTGGTAAAGTAGGGGACTATTATAATGTCCATTACAAGGAAATCAACCATCTCGTAATCAATTCCAAGGTGTGAGAGAAGCCATGCGCTACTAGGCGAGCATTCTACAATCTCATTATTCTCATCACTTTTCCTTACGAATAACCAAATAAACGAACTCGTTTAACATTGGTGGTGTTGGAGCTACAGGTCCGAACACACTTTCGCTAAGGAGTCTACTTGGATTGCAAGTTTCCATTAGGTCAGTCTATTCTACGTTGACTTCAGGCAACGGTACATGGTTCCCTGTCATAATTTGCTCATATTATCAGTCGTCACCGAATATATGAACAAGTAATCAATGACAGTCTCGTTTCGCTTCAATATCGTCTAAGATATCATGATCGACAGATATTTCGAGATTCTTAGGATGAAGAGGAATCACACATCTCCTAGATCCTTTATAATCTCGTGCGACGAACGAGTTTCAGTTCACCACCTCTGGGGCTGAACGAATTAAGAACCGGTCAACTTCCTCATATCTTAGGAAGGATGACAGACTGACGGCCGACGACAGCGTCCTTTGCTTGGCGGGTTCGGCCAAAAGCAACGTGTTACGACAGGAACACGGCGTCCGACAGGGACGTCTATCCTTGCAAGCATTTTGCAGCAGGTATAAATGATCTCGTGACATCTCATAAAGTCATTAAATGCGTTTGGCATTTAGTTAGACTTGAGGGAGTCTATGCACTTACTTATCACTAAGTGCAGTTTTGGGGATCAAGCTAAGACTGAGTGGGTTATGCCACGTTACTTCACGTCGTTCCTTATTAACGGTAACGTGCAAATCTCCCCCTAACGACGGGGAGAACAGTCTTAGCGATGTCACTTTCGCATATCATGCGGTAAAGAGATCGCTTGCCAAGGTTACTCTATCAAATGATAGGCAGGAGATTCATAATCGACTTATGTCCCCTTCAGAGGTCCATATTTTGAACGCTAGAACGGCTCAATTAAAATATTAATTAATCACTCTAAACACGCGTTAATATGAGACTTCTGGCTCATAACCAGTAACCAGCTGGTACGCATATGGTGTTTGAGTGTCTATGGGCCTCATAACGGACCAATGCAGCAAAATAGCATAACCCACACGGAAATATAAATCTTGGTGCGCAAGACCAAGATGTGCGTGCAATCATTTGCAGTCGCATCAACAAACTTTCCGTGAGTCCATTTGGGTCTGAACATAATCGACAGGATGTTCAATTTGAATTTCCAAACTCAAGTAATTCAAATCGAAATTTCGATTATTACTCTTCGGAATTATCAAGTCGACTAGACTTTTCAGGATAATCCGGATCATGAGCCATCAACTTAATGATAGGGCTAAAAGTTTGGGAAATGCTGCATTTCTGTGGACAACAATAAAATGTGACCTTATTGTCGATGCATCAACCATAACCATTTATATTTATGGTCCGTTTTATGGTTGGATAAGTCCACAATAACTCCTTCAATTCTTTACAAGAATTCTACGAGTTCATTTCGTGATCTTTACACATACTAGTCTTTCAAAGTGAGCATTAGTGGCATGAATTTCGGATTAATCACGAAATATATCCTTAAAGAGAATCCAAATGCGATGCGATTATAAATCAAGCATCGTCTTTTGACCCGGGAATATCTAATCCGGTCAATGCCACAATATCAAAATGCTCTTATCAATCGACGACAGGCGAATGATAGTAAAGACAATCATGTCTTAGCATTTAAATTCTTTATCATTCGACGACAGGCAAAATGATAAGGTAACTTTAAACGCTTTAAAGAATGTGGTAGCAACCACTTGAAAGACATTCCAACTCCTCTAAAAATACGCTTTTGGTCGTATTGAATGGAGACTATGTAAAGAAATTTCAATTCTTTCATGAGCTATTACCAGGTAACACTGGTTTTCTCGAATATTTTATAACTCAACAAGGTACAACAGGACCTATAGGAGTATAACGCCTCATATTTGACAAATCAATTTGGCTTTACCAAAGATTTCGATTTGGAACGACAGGTCCAGAATCGCTGTCACTGAGTACACTTTTAGGCAAGTAGTTGGTGAAATTATGTGGTACATTGTTACCCACTATTTCCAAAAAAAACCAACTACACCACAAGTATTGCCTAAAATTTCATAATTTAAAGTTTGGTCACATTTGTCAAAGGAATTTGCTCAAAACACTTTAAATTATTTCGAGAAATTTCGTAAAACAGGCAAACCATAATCCAAAAGTATGTCCAAATGGAAAAATCATAATCCAAATGGAAAAACATAATCCAGATGAGAGAAAAAATGGCTCAATGATTTATCAAAATCAATAAAGAAAGGTGTCAAACTCATTTGAGCCACAAAATCGGGGGTCTCAAGAGTTTCCTTTCAATTAGCTTTAACCACATTAGCATCGGTTTTTCCACCTTTATAATAGTTGTGAACTATTTAAGGAGTACCGTGCATGACCTTTGTCTTTATAGCATAGAGTTGGCTCCTTGAGCATTATCTCTTGTTTTGTGACAATGGGCCATATTGTTCCTTTCAATTACTGTCTTGGAGCCACAGGTTTTCGATTTTGACGATTGTCTAAAATCTCGCTTGGCTAGGCGATTCATCGGGATCGCGACAGTTCGAGACAAATAACACTTGTCTCGGTTCTCGATTCGTGGAAAAAAAAATGTACACGAAGAGCATTAATATCAGGCAAACAATTCGCCATTGATCCAATAGGATTAAAACTACTCACCGGGGTAATTTTCTTATCCAATAACAGATGGGCGATAAAGGAACATGGTGAATATAAATTCACGATACTGCTTATGGAATACAATTTTCAAGCTAGTATTTTGGTGAAGGATAGCTCCAATATGTCAATTTCAGACATTTGTTCACCATAGACGTCATCACGTCTCAAATGTGGCGGCGGAATAAAATCAACGCCTTAGCATTCATCATGATGGTAACAACAAACTCGTGTTTTACTCATCAAAGATGGCATCCAAAAAAAAATTTTGGGCATCAAATTTTCACACATCAGGGTGACTAACATGTGGTGACGGAATAACATCACGTCTAAACAGTCATTTCGCAAGTATGTTTTGCGAATTTTCTCATCATAGATGGCATCCAACATGTGTTGGGAGTTCTGGATTATTTATCATATAAAACGACTGGTTTATATGTTTATGGTTTGCACAAGCACAAACTTTTTTTTCGAAACGACAGGTTCGAAAACATTAGTTTTGCTTCTCATGTGAATCGGTTTTCATTGATCGAACGACGGGTCGATACTGAAACACCAATTAGGCGAAACATACATCACTATATAAACACACTCGGGGAAATTATTATTTAGTCAACCCCTTTCGGTAGCTCTACTTGAAAAACAACCAGGAAAGACGGTGAGGGTGGAGGGCACGAATGCCACTTAAAACCCGACCTCATTAGGATATCGACTTCCGCCTATATCTTTCCTAGACATCGTATCCAAATAGGTGAGCCTAGTTGGGGAAGGTTCATAATTTTTCCAACTTAAATATGAAAATATATGATTTCGCAAATTATCATATCATAAACATGGCAATAAATTAAATATAGATTGTACCTGTCTATATTAACCATATATATATAAACATGTATAGATATAGAGAGAGTTATGAGAGACAACAATAAGGGAGGCTTTATTAATCATAATGTATGAATGAATCATCAAATAGAAGACCCCTAACCCTCTTTATATAGATAGAGGGGTAGGGTTACAAGCCCACTTGGGCCCATAAAGTACAAGCCCAATAGTCCAATAATATATTACAACATATATATAATTTTACTAAAAGTAAACTTTTTGCTACGTTGAAATACTTTCCACAATACTACACTCGGTTTCTAATTTATTGTCCACTTCGAAACTACATGCAATTTTGACCGCCAAATAACTTGTATTAAAATTATCGGAATGAAATTTTTCAAAAGTTAATCATATAGTTCAAAAATTAAATTATAGTATGATTTATTTTTGAATTTTTTTAGTTCAAATATTAATCAAGAACGGAGGGAGTGATAAAAAAGTATAGAGTTGCTATTTTCTAATTGGCTTATCAAAATAAAAGTTATTGTTTTTCTTCCAAATACATACCTAAATATCTACCAATATTAAATTATAAATATACTTTTATATTTATAAAATACAATAAAACAAGACATATATACCCGGAAAATCCTGATAATTATTGCATAGTCAGTCGTAGTCAATTAAAAAATAATTTAATGCAATCAATATGACACATTACCTGTGATTTAACGGTCTTTTGTTAGTTGGCATGGTCTGTCACATATCTTATAGTATGAATTTTTGCCGGTGCATTGTTATTCATACTAATGTAACAAAGTACTACAGCCAAGTCACTTTTACTATAAAAAATAAAAATCATAAGATAAAAAGAGTATATTAATGATTAGGTACTTCATTTGCTGGCACTAATTGTGCTGAAAGTAACCATTTAAAATTGCACATAATCCGACAAAGTTGGTCATATTCTGTTTGCTCACAACGTAGAGTACGTAGCTAATAGGAGAACACTCATTATTCAATGCTTCTACTAATTTTGATGCTTGTATCAAAATCAAAAATATATTTATACGGTCCTAGGCTCCTAGCTGCTCACGATATATATATATTTAAACCTTATAAAATTAGGGCTCCACCATTATTGCCCCTTTAATTGCGTCAGCAGTGCACTCCTGCAAACTATACTCAAATAATAAGTGCATGGTAAAACATCACCACAACAAAATGCAAAAAATTAGGGAAAAAATACATTTAGTATCCCAAACTATAGTACGGTTAACGATTTGGATACCCATCTTTCAAATTTTCCAATTTAGATACCACACTATAATAAATTTCCAATTTAGGTACCACCTTCTTAATAAATCACGAAATTATGTCACGTGACATTTGACAAACATTAATTTGATATGCTAATTTGATAATTTTGCATAAAAATATGTCATCCTAGAAAAACTTTTAGCATATAATCCAAATTTAGCATATAATCCAAAATTTTGTTATTTGTGAAATTGGGGAAAATATTTTTATAGGATGACATATTTTTATGCAAAATTGTCAAATTAGCCTCTCAAATTAATGTTTGTCAAATGTCACGTGACGTGATTCCGTGATTTAT
This sequence comes from Primula vulgaris, assembly GCA_963920805.1. NCBI lineage: Eukaryota > Viridiplantae > Streptophyta > Magnoliopsida > Ericales > Primulaceae > Primula > Primula vulgaris. Next base: position 33,024,491 of record OY987213.1, read on the forward strand.
TTAGACGGTGGTACCTAAATTGGAAATTTATTATAGTGTGGTACCTAAATTGGAAAATTTGAAAGGTGGGTACCCAAATCGTTAAAAGCAGATAGTTTGGTGTACTAAACCTATAAAACCCCCAAAAAATTATGGTAACCAACTATTACCCATAAGTATTTATAGATATGCACGGTTGTGGCGTGGCGAGCCTAATTTTCTTTCTATGCTCGGCTTATTCAACAGCACGCGTCGATTCCGTAACAAGTGGTCAGCTTCGGTGACGGGGTCCTCCTCGTGCCTGCACAAGGAACAAACAGGGGCCCGGGGTTGATACCAGGTTTTCACTCTCCAACGATCAAGTCAGTATAGTGGCGACCAGAAAGGAATATGTAGTCGAAGGGTAAGAGGGATCGTTCCGGTTACGAAGTGCGGTATCAGATTTGACATGTTGTGTTCTAGCAGCCCGGGTTGTTTCAACTTTATCTCTCTTCTCACTCTTTTTCTCTCCCCCTCTCTAAGTAGTATTAATGGGGGTATTTATAGTGTGATCCAGAAGTGTATTAGCCCTTGGATCACTGTACTGTCAAGTACTAATTCAACGGTGTTAAGTCATTTATGAGTCTGACAAGGGTACAACCCTTTTACGGGATCCACAGTCGATGGTCTGTGATTGGGCCACGTCGATAAAACCCTGAGGGGTCCCCCAAGGGAGCAGCAACATTAATTGGAGAAGCATACTCGACACGCTTCTCTGGGCCGGAGTAGACACAACTCGGCCTCTTAAGATCCGAGGTGGCATGTCAAATGTCGATTGGCAGGGGCCCGGATAAATCGTTTTGGGGATGTTACGGGCCAGTACAAAGGGACCCCGACATTCCCTCACCAACAGCTCGCTGTCCGGAGGCGTCGTTAAAGGACGAGGTCGGCAAAGGTCGTCGTTCTTTACGGGGGCTCCGGTCATTTTCAAGCTTCCTGAGGTACGTGACGCCACCGCACGGCCCGTCTTGTGACACGTGTCATACCGGGGCAGATTTCTTACACGTGGAGCATGCCTAACTTGCTTTTATGAGGCGCCGCCTCTGTCTTTTCGATGCCATCAATGTCATTAATGCCATTATAGTCAAATGGCTGCTGTGTGACACTTGGCAGATGGCCTATGCCTGTTGTACACATGGAGCGTGTCAATTGCGTGGTGGCGGTTATTTGTGGGAGTTCGTGCAATGGGTCGTTGATGTCTTTTCACCTTCTGGTAAATGTCTTTTCATCTTCTAGTGGGGGTCTATAAATACCCTCAGTGAAAATTCATTTTCACTTTCTTCTTCTCTCTCTAGAATTTCACAGCAAATCACTTTCTTCCTCTCTCTCCCCACACTTAGCAAATACAGCAAAATGGTTATTACCCACAGAGCTGGAAAAGGCCCGATGGTTGCTCCCCAACCACGGCGCCTGGCCGTGATGGCGAATGACCTGCCATTTCGGGCCATGATCATTGACCCGGCCTTGTCCGTGGCCGTCAATGATAACAACATCATGGTGAGGCTGCACGGGCCCAACCTAAACGAGTTTCGACAACTTTGTGGGATCGGTGAAGATTTCCGGCTTCGAACATGTGAGAGCGCCGACGAGGTGAACGGGATCGTAGCCGATCCCAAGAATATGGTGACCCTCTCCCTTTCTACTCTCTTATACGGGGGTACAGACCTCCCCATTCCGGAGCTGCTGGCGGAGTTGTGCGCCTGGACGCAGACTCTTCCATGCCAGTGGCCATTGCAGGCACACCGTGTCTGCGCCGGGATGGAGGCCCTTAACGTGTTAAAAGAGCTCTTGGCTTGCTATGAATTTCTGCAGAGCGAGCCAAGCTCTTAGGCCAAAAGCAGGCAACCCTATCTGCGGTGTCGGGCCTACAACCAGCTGATCATAGGTAACTCTGATTCGAATCAGGTTTACACGCAATATGTGATCGTGGTGGAGGGCGATTGGCTCCACCGAGATGACCTGGTTCTCCCAACCAGGCTGGTGGTTCTCCCAACTAGGCCGGGGAGGATGCTTAGCACCAAGGAAAACAAGGTCACAGTGGCCTCGAAGCTGAGGGGCCTTGGTGAGGCCAACGTCGGGTCACTGGAAGTGGCCCTCAACTGGTGGGGCCCGGATGGGTCCGATGCTGGCACGCGCGACACGGAGCGCTTGTTGACTTGTGGTTCCCCTACCACTTATAAGGGGAATGATTTTATCTGGCCCCACAGGACCTTCTGCCATGTGGGGTACTCCCGGGAAAGGTGGGAGAAGGAGCAGGGGTTGGAGTCCACTCTCCCCCCTAAAGCTCCCAAAGAACACGAGGCTATCGAGGGGTCTGCCACAGAGAGGCCTATGGCGAAGGTGGTGAAGGCGCCGAGGTCGAACGTCAAGGCGAAGCCGACGTCTGTGCCTGCACCCGTGCCAAGGAGAGCCGTTGGGGCTCCTAAAACGGCCGGGGTCTATTTCGAGGCCCGGACGGACGGTACAACGGTCAATTACCGGAAGGGGCCGGGGGGGACCAGACTCTACATCGACCAGTGGGGGAAGCCACTGCCAGAGGTCCTTCCCCTGAGCTCAAGGGAGCCTGATGCGGTGGGCACCTTTCGTCTGGAAGATAGCTCTCCCGAAGCACTCCCCACCGGGCCGAGCTTGGGCACTTCACGGACCAGGGTGAGTTTTGTCCCCCACTCTTCTGTGATTTCAGTTTTACACTTAGGTAAATTTTGTTTGAATTTTTTCTAACTCTCATTTATGTGGATTTTGACTATGCAGGTGGTCCGTTCTGATGAGGAGGAGGGGGAAGGAGATGGTGCCGATGAGGAAGGGGGTGCCGGCGAGGAGGTTGGTGCCGAGGAAGAAGGGGCTGAGGAAGAGGCTATCGTGGCGGGGGATGAGGAGGAGACTGTCATGGCTCCCACTGATGCCGACACCGCGGCAAAGGCTTTGAAGGCTTTGGCGGATCAGGCCAGGCTGGATCGGATGGCTTGCAGGGCCCAGGCTGGAAAGAGAAAGACGGAGGAGGCGAAGGCCCTTCGGGATGCAAAGAAGGCCAGGGCCGGGGAAGCCGAGACGAGGGAGAACGTCGTGATGGTCATGGAGCTGAAGGAGACGAGGGAACCGAGCCGACCTATGGTGGTCGCGGAGGAGCGAGAGGTGTCAGCCACTTGGGAGAAGGATCCGTTACCGAATGCTTCCACGCAGGGTTCAACCTCTGGCTCCCCGACCCACAGAATGCCCGTTCAAACCCCCGAGGAGGTGAAGGCAGCGACTGGGGTGAGAAGCATCATGGAGGCCCACCCATCTGCCGGCCTGCTCGCTCTGGCCGCGCTTCAACAGCAGAGCGTCAAGGCCGACCATCGCGGTCGTGACCTCGCCTCCTCCATGGCGTCGGCCATGGCCATGATCCCACATGTAAGTTGCTGTTTTTCTTAGTGCCATTTTATGTGTCTCCATTTATTTCCTAAATTTTTGCTAAGTGTTTATTTTTTCTCTTGTAGGCCTACTTGATGATGAATCAATACGTGTATCATCAGGGCCAACTGGTGAGGTCATGGGCCATTAAGGCCTAGGCCAGCGCCAAGCAGGCGGAGGAGGCCCATGAGAGGGCGGAGGAAGCCCGAACAAGGGCAAAGAAAGCCGAGGGCCTTAACGCCTCGGTGGAATCTCTGAGGGCTGAAGCCATGAAGGCTAAGACCGAGGCTGAGGAACGAGCCCAAGCTGCGGGCTTTTGAAGTTTAACGAGAAAACAGAGAAGACTGAAGAACGACCGATCGACTGGACAAAAATGACCGATCGTTTTCTGCAGATTTCGAAAACAGCTTTTCAGCTTATTCTGGAAAACAGCTTAAAATTTTTGGATAAAAGCCTCAACCACTTCCAACGGTCATAACACCCAAAAACAGATGTTTTCTGGTTATATAAACCACCCAAATATCTCTCCAAAGACATCGATTCACATACCAATCAATCCTTCAACCTCTCCATATACAAAAACCCAAAATCACCATTTTGGTGAAATAATTCGAAAAGAGGGAAATTGAAGAGAAAGAGATACAAGCTTCAACCAAAGATCAAAACATCATCAAAACCACAAATTAGCTTATTTAGAAGCAAATCAAATTGTGGGTGTTGTTTTAATTTTCTATAAATTTGTAAAGAGCAATTTATAAGCTCATTGTGAGTGAGTGTTTGGGTAGAAGCTTTTAAGCCAAAGTGTTGGTTAAAAGTTCTAGGTTAAACACTTGGATACTCATAGATTGAGGGGGAGTCGTTGACTCATTAAACGTGTTTGCTTGCACTTGTATCAAGCGTAGGAACCTTGGGTTGAGGGTGAGCCAATCGGTCGATTGAGCTCAATAGGATTTGTAAAATCGGGAAGATTATTTTTAGTGAAATACTCAGTAGTACCGAGGAGATGACGTAGGCCGTTTTGCCGAACCTCTATAAATCACGGTGTCATTTTCTTTCCCTTACTATTTACTTTCCGCAACTTAAGTATTGGTTATTTTCTTGCTAGCGTTTAGAATTTCTACCATTACATTAACTTTTGTTAAACGCATAAGCTTAGAATTGCGATAGTTTGGTGGTTAGTTGGACTTAAGTTTAATTAGGCGAAAAAGCACCAAAAACCTTATTCACCCCCCCTCTAAGGTTTAGCCGCACGGGCCAACAGTCGCCTTGGCCCTCAAGACACAGAAAGATTTCAATTCCTTCTATGTCGATGGTTGGTCCGAGGCGGCTGCTTTCATGAGGGCGGGACCGGATCATCCGGTGTGGAACATGGAAAATATCTTCGTTCCCGTCCCCTCAGCTCCCATTCCCGAGGTGGTTCCCTTAACTCCTTGAGCTCTTTCGGACGAAGAGGTAGATGAAGACGAGGCCAACTAGGGCTGGAGTAGTTTTGTTTTTTGTTTTTGATGTAATCTCCTTTTGATGCTTAGCTTGTAATAGCTTTTCATGGAATGAAATGAAAGAACGGTTTTCGCCTTTGGACTTGTGTTTATTTTTCTGTTTTTCTGTTTTCACTTTATTGTGTTTCCGGTGTGCTCCCAATGAGTGGATCATTATGCTTCGTCATAGGGTCCACTTCTTTCTTAAACAACACATAATCTAAACTAAGAAACTGGAGCTCCAGAGGGCCGAAACCCTCATGGGGCCGGATTTTAAAACGGGGTGCCATATAGGCTCGAGTGTTCTGAAACACTTAAGAAATTATAGAAATTCAAACTGGGGTGCCGTATAGGCTGGGGTGTTCTGAAACACTTAGAAAATTACAAACATTTAAACCGGGGTGTCGTATAGGCTCGAGTGTTCTGAAACACGTAAAAAATTATAGAAATTTAAACCGGGGTGTCGTGTAGGCTCGGGTGTTCTAAAACACTTTGAAATTAATAAAAATATAAGCCGGGGCAATCTTGAAAAAATAACAGTTTTATTCATAAAGCCCTCAGGCATATTTACATCAGATTTACATCAAAACACGAAGGTCAAGTCATTCTACTGATAGTACTTCCTAAGGTTGTTGATGTTCCAAGGTAGGTCCACCGGGGTGTCATTGGGGAGGCGACCCAATTGATAGGCTTCGCTTCCTATTGCTCCGAAGATTCGATAAGGTCCTTCCCAGTTGGGGCCTAGCTTTCCGTCAGACTGTACCCTCGAGTTGTTGTTCACTTTCCGTAGCACGAGGTCTTCATCAGGAAAACGTCTGGCGTTCACTCTTTTGTTATAGGAATGTCCCAGCTCGTTCTTATACTCGGCGTTACGGATGGCCGCAACCTCTCTTCTTTCTTGGGCATAGTCAAGCTCGAGTTCCATCATCCTTTCATTCAGCCCGTTTTCCACCATGTTGGTCCTCAGAGATGGGAGCCCGATTTCTAACGGGATGACGGCTTCCATCCCGTAAGTCAGGCTATAGGGGGTCTCTTGGGTGCCCCGTCTTTTTGTTGTTCGGTATGCCCACATGATATGCTGGAGTTCGTGGGCCCATCGTCCTTTTGACCCGTCTAATCTTTTCTTGATTCCATTGAGCACGGTTTTATTCAACACCTTGGCTTGCCCGTTGCATTGGGGATACGAAGGGGTGGAATAATAGCTCTTGATGTGATACTTTGCATACATCGCTTTTAACTTAGCCCTAGTGAACTGGCCCCCATTGTCCGCGACTATCGAGTACGGGATTCCAAATCTCATGATCACATCCCTCCAGAGGAATCTGATCACCTCGGCCTTCGTTATTTTAGCTAATTCCATGGCCTCTACCCATTTTAAGAAGTAGTCAGTGACCATGAGGAAGAACTTTTCCCCCCTCGGGGCCCTAGGGAATGGTCCCACGATGTCCATGCCCCATTGTGCAAATGGCCAAGGGGAGGTCACGCTGCTCATTTTTTGTGCCGGAGCTCGAGGTATGGGCGCGTACCTCTGGCACTTCTCACATCTGAGCATGAATGTTTTTGAATCCTTTTGCATGAGGGGCCACCAGTAACCATGGGTTAGAGCTCGGTTGACCAGTGATTTGCCCCCGGTATGGCTTCCACATGTCCCTTCATGTATTTCTTCCATGACTTTTAGAACCATGTTGGGGTGAACCCAGAGCAGGTAGGGCCCGGAGAACGACCTCTTGTAAAGCTTTTCGTTCGGAGCCAGCCAGAATCCGAGTGCCTTCCTCTTTATTTTTTCAGCTTCTTTTTTTATCATCGGGCAGATCGCCGAAGTTGTGGTACATGATTATAGGGTCCATCCAACTCTGCACCGGCGGGAGGTCGGTCACCACATTGATTTTTGGTTTAGCGTCGATGCTAGGCGAAGGGACATACTCTATTGTGATGATCCTTTCTCGTTTGTCACTTATCGTCGAGGCTAGGGTTGCTAGGGCATTGGCATGAGAGTTTTCGTTCCTGTTGATATTGATGATTTTTTGATAGTCGAAGGTTCGGAGTATCCCAGAGGCGATGGCCACGTAGAGAGCCATTCTCTCATCCTTCGTTTGAAACTCCCCACTTATCTGGCCGCTGACTAACTGGGAGTTAGTGCTTACAAGTATTTTCTTGACCCCAAGACTACACGCCATTTTTAGGCCGGCGATGACGGACTCATACTCCGGCTCGTTGTTGGTAGCTCGGAAACCAAGTTGGATTGACTTCTTGATCACGTCACCTTGTGGAGATCGGAGCACAATGCCGAGGCCAGATCATTTTTTATTGGCGGCTCCGTCTGTATGCAGGATCCAAGTTTCTCGGTTACACTCCTCAGCCCCGGGACATAAGATCATTATGTCAGCGACGGTGAACTCTGCCACAAAGTCGGCTAAGGCTTGCCCTTTGACGGACGTTCATGGTTCGTAGCGGATATCGTATGCGTTTAGGTGACAGGCCCACTTCGTCATCCGTCGGGACAAATCCCCTTTTTGAAGTATTTCTCGAATGGGCTGATTGGTATATACCACGATGCTATGTGCCGAGAAATAATGAGCTAGTTTTCTCGAGGCCATAACGAGGGCTACGATGAGCTTTTCAAGGGGCATATACCTAGTTTCGGCGTCGAGGAGGGTCTTACTTACGTAATAGACGGGCCTTTGCTCCCTGCCGAGCTCCTTGACGAGGATCGCGCTGACAGCTATATCCGACACGGCCATATATAAGGTGAGGACATCCCCGGTGTCGGGCTTTGTCAATAGGGGCGTGCTCCCGAGGTAGTTCGCGAGCTCAGTAAAAGCACTCTGGCATTCGTCGTTCCACTCGAACTTCTTCTGAGCCTTTAGGGCCGTAAAGAAAGGTTTGCACCGGTCTCCGAACCGGGCAATGAATCGATTGATGGCGGCTGCCATGCCGGCTAGCTTTTGTATGTCCTTTCTTTTTTCGGGGGTTCTTAAGTTCATCAAGGCAGAGATTTGGTCCGGGTTTGCCTCTATGCCTCGATGGGTTACCATGAACCCTAGGAACTTGCCGGCCCCTACCTCGAAGGCGCACTTAGAAGCATTCAGCTTTAGTCCGTGCCTTCGGATGGTTTCGAATACCTCTCTTAGGTCAGACAGGTGGTCCTCCTCTCGAGTGCTCTTCACCACCATATCATCGATGTAGACCTCCATGGTCCGGCCTATGTTTTTAGAGAAGATCTTGGTGACCATTATTTGATACGTTGCCCCGGCGTTCTTGAGTCCAAAGGGCATCACTTTGTAGGAGTAATTTCCCCTTGGGGTTATGAAGGCAGTCTTCTCTTGGTCAGCTTCCGACATGGTTATTTGATGATAGCCGGAGCAGGCATCCAGGAAGCTCATTCTGGCAGCTCCGGCCATGGAGTCCACTATTTGATCGATTTTGGGCAATGGGAAAGGATCTTTAGGATAGGCCCGATTAAGGCTCGTATAGTCGATGCACACGCATAGCTTACCGTTCTTTTTAGGGACTACTACGGGGTTAGCAAGCCATCTGGGGTAATAGATTTCTCTGATGGCCCCGGCCAACAGAAGCTTTTGCACCTCCTCGTTTATGGTATCGGCATGCTCTGGACTGACACGTCGCCCCTTTTGCATCACGGTCTTGGCATCCGGGTTGACGTTCAGTTGGTGACAAGCGAGGTCGGGACTGATACCCGACATTTCGCTCGGGGTTCACGCAAAGTTATCCAGGTACTGGAGCAGGAGCTCAACGAGATCGGTGATCTCGGGCTTGCTTAGTTTCGTGCCCACCATGAAGAAGTGGTCCTTGTCCAATCCTGGGATTTGGATCTTCAGCAGTCCTCTTTCTACCTTGTCTTCAGCTTCTGGCCCCATCTTCTTGTCCAGCTCCCTTAGCAGCTTAGGGTCCTCTACCTCAATATTCATGGCACTCTGGATCGGTACCGGCTTTTCGCCGGAGTACACGGCCATGGCACAACTTCCGAGACTTTTTGGTTTCCGGAGATGGTCTCTACTCCAGTTATAGTCGGGTACTTGACCTTTTGGTGCAGAGTGGAGGAGACGCCTTCTATTTCATGAAGCCATGCACGCCCTAGTATGATATTGTAGACGGAAGGAACATCCACCACCATGAACTCCATGCTCATAACATTGGTTCCCATTTTAACGGGCAAGGTTATGTTCCCTCTGGGATGAACGGCCTCAGAGTTGAATCCGTACAAGGGAGGGACGTTGGTTTCTAGGTGCTCCTCTTTTATCCCCATTTTGTGGAAGAGGTCTCCAAAGAGTATGTTCACCGATGCCTCTTGATCGACCAGGATACGTCCCACGGCACAATGGCCAACTTGGGCGGAGATGACAAGGGCATCGCAGTGGGGCAGGTCTACTCCCACTAAGTCGAAGTCGGTGAAGGTCAGGTCCGGCTTGGAATCGCGCTTGCCCTTCTTTCGGGGGCTCGAACTTTCGGTGAGGTAGACGTGCTGCTTTATCGCGGACTCACGGGCTTCAGTCCTCTCTGCTCCACTAGGATTGGGTTTCTTTGGTCCAGAGTGAATAACCTGACAGGTCATCATCGGTGGGGGGAGGTCTGGTTGCCTTTCGTCGGCCCCTTCTCGGCCTCGATCAGAGTCCCTTCGTGACCTGATGTATTTATCCATTAGGCCATCTCGGACCCATCCTTCAAGCCTCGCCTTTAGACCATGACATTCGTTGGTATGATGGCCACGGTCTCTGTGATAGTCACAGATTTTATCGTTGGGCCCATGGGCCAGTTCGTTCCGGAGTGGGAGAGGCCAGGAGAATAAAGGCTCGTTCTCTATTTCGCCCAGGAGGTCGATCAGCGGAAGGCGAAAGGTGGTGTAGTAGGCAGTCCCCGGGTCCGAAGGGTTAGTCCAACGGGAGTCTTCTTTTCTTATTTTAGGGGCCGGTTGTGGATTCATTCCCGTTCGGGGCCGTTCCATTCTCTCTATTATGGGCCGGTTTCTTCGAAGGCTCCTAACAACGGTCCTTTCACGGGGCTGTTCGATGCTGGCGACCGAACGGATTGCCCCGGCAGATCTCATGTCCTTCTCAATATCGACATGCTGCTTTATTAGTGACCTGAGCCGGGAAACCGTGCTAGGAGGGGTTGCTATCATTTTGTTGCGGATTCTGCTTCATACGACCATGTTCTGCCTAAAAGAAGCTATGGCAGTAGAATCGGGACACTCGGCGCACTCCGCATGCTTTTGCCAGAACCGAGTATCGTAGCTCTCGAGTGTCTCTTTGGGTTGGCCCTCATTTGGTATAACTGCTCTGGTTGGGCAACCCTTTCTTTCAAGTTCATGAACCGGTGCGCAAAGTCATATGCCAGGTCATCCCAACAGTGGATGGAGTTGGCGGGCAGGGACTGGAACCATTTACTAGCCAATCTCCCCAGGCTGGCGGGAAAACATCTGCACATTAGTTGGTCAAGGTGGGACCAGTGGTTCATCTAGTATCGATAGTGTCGGAGATGAGCCTCCGGATCGGAGTCTGCGTTGAAGATCTGGAGGATTGGGGCGACGAAGTTTCCGGGGGGGGGGGTACTGTACTCAATCTCGTCTGAGAACGGGATGCTGCGGGTGGAGGCTACGATTTTTAATGCTGCCTCGTCGGCGGCATCGTTTTGGCCAGCACGACAGCCTCGCCTTCGCGTTCGAGGAGGTTTGTCGGTTCATGCACGACTCGACCCCAGTCGTGAGTCGTGATCGTCATCCGGCCAGCGGAGCCGTGAGTACACGCTTCGCTCGCTGCCGTGGCGGGAATTCCCTTCGTGGGAACGCCTCGACTCCTTTCCCCTAGATGGCTCGTCAGGAGCATCTAGGGGGGTCGTCTCGGAAGTCCCAAGCGTGACATCACGCTTTTGGCAGGAACGGGCTCCGGTCGTGCCGCACCGCTCGCGACGGGTTCGGGCTCCGGTGTCATCATCGCGGTTATCAATGCTCTTTGTGCTGCTAACGCAACGAGCTCCTTTTCATGGATCTCAAGCATCATACGAGCCAGCTCATCGCGTGACTGGGGTGTTCCGGGTACTGCCGTTAGGGGGATTGGTTCCCTAACGGGCGTAGTTCTCGGAGGGGTGTCGAGAGATATGGTTCTTGGCATCCCAAATACAGGGGTATGTCGGGACGACGGGGTGTCGTACTGGTTATTATCAGACATGTTTTCTCGGGGACGAATTGTCAGAGCTAACGCGTTCTTTACACGTTTCTCACAGACGGCGCCAATTGGCGAGCCTAATTTTCTTCCTAGGCTCGGCTTATTCAACAGCACGCATCGGCTCCGTACAAGGTGGTCAGCTTCGGTGACGGGGTCCTCGTGCCTGCACAAGGAACAAACAGGGGTCCGGGGTTGGTATCAGGTTTTCCATGTCCAACGATCAATTCAGTATAGTGGCGACCAGAAAGGAATATGTAGTCGAAGGGTAAGAGGGATCGTTCCGGTTACGAACCGCGGTATCAGATTTGACATGTTGTGTTCTAGCAACCCGGGTTGTTTCAGCTTTATCTCTCTTCTCACTCTTTTTCTCTCCCCATCTCTAAGTAGTATTAGTGGAGGTATTTATAGTGTGATACAGAGGTGTATTAGCCCTTGGATCACTGTACTGTCAAGTACTATTCCAATGGCGTTAGGTCATTTATGAGTCTGATAAGGGTACAATCCTTTTACGGGACCCACAGTCGATGGCCTGTGATTGGGCCACGTCGATGAAGCTCTGAGGGGTTCCCCAAGGGAGCAGCAACATTAATTGGAGAAGCGTACACGACACACTTCTCTAGGCCGGAGTAGACACAAGTCGGCCTCTTAAGATCCGGGGTGGCATGTCAAATGCCGATTGGCAGGGGCCCGGATAAACCGTTTTGGGGATGTTACGGGCCCGGACAAAGGGAACCTGACATTCCCTCGCCATGGCGCATGCCCAAATAATATTTGGATTTGAGACAAAAATTGGGCTGATGCAAAAAAAACTAGACTGGAACAATTTTTTTTAATTTTTTTTTTATAATGGGCCTTAGACAAAAAAATAAAAAAATAGACTGAGGTTTGAACAACCAACAATAGTGGACCGACCACGCTCATATATGCACCACATTAATTTATCAGTTCAAACATGTTGAAGATCAAAATTATAATTTTATGTTTGCTTTAAAATAAACACTCACATCAACATATCACCCTCAACAATTAACTGCACCAGGTGAAGCTCGAAATTGCAAATAGGGTGTCGAAATTCACATGGCAATAATATTGCAAAGTGAAAAAAAATGCGTAGGTAGATAATCTGCTATCTTAAAAAAATTATAGTCAATTTAATAAAGAAAAAAAATGAATTTTCGTATCAAGATTAGGAAAGGTGTCGTCATGCTTGATGAATGATGATACCTAATAGTTTAAAATATAGACCAGGAAGAATGATACATTAAATATGCGGTGATAATTTATAATTCCCATGATCTTAAAGTTTATTTCTAAAGTTGATGTAGTGTATCGTTTCGATGATCAGTGGCGAGCCTATTTTTCTTTTTAGACTCGTCTTATTCAACAGCTCGCGTCGGCTTCGAGATCGTAAGAGGTCCGGTATAGATAAGGTCTGCTTCGACGACGAGTTCTTATCGTACCTGCACAAGCAACGAATAGGGGCCCGGGTTGATGCCAGACTTTCCCTCTCCGACGATCAAGTTATTACGGTGGAAAACAAAGCTAGTAACGGAAGATGTAAGTTTAGTTAAAGAGTGAGTGATGGCGGTTCGGTTACTTGGCGTTGTATCGGATTTTACGGGGTATAATGGAACAGGCCGGGTTCTTTCGGTTTTTTCTCTCTTCTCCCCTTTTTTCTGTCCCCCCTAAGTAGTATTAGTGGGGGTATTTATAGTATCATTTCAAAGCATATTAGCTCTTAGATCACTATACTGTCAAATGCTAATCCAACTGCGTCAGGACAATTATGACTCTGACAATGGTACAATCCTTGTTCAGGATCCACAATTGATGGCATGTGATTGAGTCACGTCGATGAAACGCTGAGGGGTCCTCCAAGGGAGCAGCAATATTAATTGGAGAAGCGTACTCGATACGCTTCTCTGGGCCGGCGTAGACACAGCTCGAGCTCTTAAGGTCCGGGGTGGCGTATCAATCATGATTGGCAGAGGCCCGGACACCTTGTTCTGGGTTCATGGTGAGACCGAACGAGTGAATACTGACATTTACTCATCAATCAGCTTCCTATAACAGCATATAAAGCGTTAGTCGATTCCATGTTTCTTCTTAATATGACACGATATATTATTTTGGATGCATCAGAACTGTTAATAATCAGAGAAATATATACAAACATTGGTCCACATATTTATGGTCCAAAATTAATGCAGCTCCGATGGACCTCTTTCATGTTGACCATAGAATGTGCCCGAAAAGGAGGTCTCTTTATCAAGGTAAGTGTCCTCATATAAAAAATGTAAACACTACACACCAATTAATATGCAAATATCTCAGTTCACTACCGCTCATGATGTAGTGGAACAATAAAAATGAAAAGGATGGGCTGATATTTTATACGGAATTTTTGTCTTCACATTTTGGAGCTGAAGTGCTACTTTATATATTTATGAATCTAACTAAGTTAACATGTTATTAAATGGAGTATTTTTCATGGATTCTTTACAAAATCGGAAGGAATGATATAGCCTAGCTATGTTGTTTACTCCCTTGTTACCAATAAACTAGACTATTTTCATCCATCTAATTTCAATGAAAATAATAACTATCTGAAGGGTTGGAGTCAGAGTTATATGTCTGGGGTTTGCAGAACAACAAACCTTTTTTAGTAAATTAAAAAAAATAACAACTAGGTAGGAATATATATATATAGGGTAATGTGAGCCAAACTTATTTACTAATTTAGCATTAAGTTTCGAAAAAGTACACATAATCCGAGTTTCAAGAAAAAAAGATGTGTGTAAATCATCTATTTGTTAGTAAAATTTAAACAAGCATTTAAAAAAGCACACCACATTCTTTCATGAGTAACACTGTTGTAGACCGGCTCTACTAAAAATATGGATGTGTCAACCACTAAAAACCCAACACATGTGAGAATCCAAAAATGACTAACCTAAATTTAATTTGAAATTAAAACTAAATTATTCTATTGGTTGTCATATCCTTAAAAAGTGTAGACCAGATTCATACAAGTATTTTATCTTCTTTCATACCTCGAAATTCCAAAAGGTTCAAATATGGATTCGATATTTATACTTTCACCAATTTATTATGCTTATGTGAGATATTCATCTCACTTTTCGATTAATGCTTATAAAAGTAATGATATGCTTGCATACTAGTAAATATATATATATATATATCACGAGAATTCACAAATAAATTATTTTGAGACAAATATGTATAACAACTTAAAAAATAGAAAGTTCAAGTGCGTGTTTTGTATACTAATTGACAGAGGAAGTGGTGTTGGATGAGTCAGGATCTTGGAAGACCAGAAAACGTACACGTGTTTATGTTCTTTTGTTTAAACGACGGCTTCCAATTTCAAATTGTTACGAATTTGTACAAATATTAATGAACTTTTATAATTTATTGTAGGTAAGTAAATATCATAATTTATGTAAAAAAATATAGATCATTTTTTTTGTGGGGGTATCCCCACAATTTTATTTCGCAATGATAAAATAACAATGTGTGTTTTTTCCCACCATTTATATATAAAAAAAAAAGAATCAAAATATTGCATTTGTAGTTTTGATGTAAAGTTTCCTTTGTTCTTATATAATTTCTCTCATTATAAAGAAAATGCATGATTTTATCTCATGCATATATGATTGATGGGTATATATAATTGCGTATAATTTTAACTTTGGGATTATGTCTAATCTTTAAATAGACAATTTTAATAATTTTGACAAGGACGTAAAAAGAACATTTTAAAAAGTTGGGAGGTCCGGACTGTGTTAAATTGGTCGGTGTGTCAATATTAGTTAGTGGGCTCGTTTGGTCGCATCTTTTATGTTCAAAAGTATACTTTTTGTAGATGGGTTGAAAAGTATACTTTTCTGTTTACTTTTTAGTAAGTAAATGCTGTTTGGTGAACACTATAAAAGTATACTTTTCATTAAAAATGTTGTTTGGTAAAATATGTTTACTTTTACTTTTTGAGTGAAAATGAATTGTTTATTCAAATAATGCACAATAGGTATCACTTTTGAACTTATATTACTTCTAGGTACCTCCCCTCCGTAAGTTCATATTCACAAAAAATGAAAAATAAATAAAAAAGAAAATAAAAAAATCACAAAAAAATATAAAAATTGAAAAAATCACAAAAAAATCACAAAAATTTAAAAAAATTACAAAAAAAATTATAAAATTATAAAAAATCACAAAATATTAAAATAAATAAAAAATCACAAAAATCACAAAAATGAAAAAAAAAACACAAAAAAATTATAAAAAATGAAAAAATCACAAAATTTTTAAAAAATTACAAAAAAAATAAAATTATTTTTTTTAATTTTTTGTGATTTTTTATAAGTTTTTGTGATTTTTTATATTTTTTTTGATTTTTCGATATAAAAAGTGTTATATTGACAAAAAAAATTATATATATATATTTTTAATTTTTTTAAAAGTTTGTGATTTTTTTCATTTTTTGTGAATTTTTGTAATTTTTTAAATTTTTTTATAATTTTTTTGATTTTTTGTGATTTTTTATGATTTTTTTCATTTTTTTTATAATTTTTTTTTTGTTATTTTTTGTTATTTTTTTTATTTTTATAAATTTTTTGTGTTTTTTTTATTTTATAATGATGATAGGAACTAGGTTTT
Source organism: Primula vulgaris (assembly GCA_963920805.1). Lineage (NCBI taxonomy): Eukaryota > Viridiplantae > Streptophyta > Magnoliopsida > Ericales > Primulaceae > Primula > Primula vulgaris. The sequence goes on from OY987213.1 coordinate 33,040,239, forward strand.
GAACTGTACTTTAAAAGCATATTCAGATTAAAACCTACTTAAAAGTATCATCAAAAGTAAAAGTATCATCAAACTTACTTTTAAAAAGTATCATCAAACTTACTTTTAAAAAGTATACTTATAGTCATTTACTTTTCACCGAAAGTATACTTATGAGATCACGTCCAAACAAACTAATATAAGTAAAAGTAAAAGTAAAGCCAAAAGTATACTTAATGGTTTACTTTTATAAAAGTAAATTTCTAAAGTGGCAGCCAAACAACCTGTTGAATAAGGAAAAGTAAAAGTAAAAATAAGTTACTTTTGGTGCCAACCAAACAAGCCCAGTATCATACTTTTAATTGGGTCTTTTTGCAAGTTAACTCACTACATTCCATTTGAAATTTTTATTAGCCCTTAGCTTTTGAGTTTTTGCAAATTTTCTTCTTCTTCTTATCTTTTACAATATTTAACTCATAATTATTGAAATTAAAAAACATGGTCATATTTTTTTTCAAAAACAATATAATTTTAAAAAGAGTTTCCAAAATAATATAATTTTAAAAAGAGTTTCCAAAATAATATAATTTTATAAGTTGTTTTGAATTAAAGTATTTTTTTCAAAAGTGTTAGGTTGCCATTGGAACCCCTGGTCACATGGAGGTTCATGAGATGGTATTGAAGAGTAACACATACTAACATCTATATACGTACGTAATTGTTGTGCATATGAAAATATACCAACTTATAAGTAAATTGGTTTATAATGAATAGATTCCCTGATTATATACTCCATTTACTTATCCAATCATAACATAAACAGCCAATTTCTGTACAAAATATATCAAGGGTAACTTGAGTTTTAAGGATTACTAAGAGTTTTGTGTTTTTCAGTTTTTAGAGTTACATACTTACATTTATCTTCGTCTTTGATAACTTTAAATTGTGAGAAGTAGCATACTAACTAATAGTGCTTCACTCAACTACTTATATTCTTACACAGTGCTTGTAATCTTATATAACATATAAAGTGAAAAAATAGAAGTTATTTTCCAACTACATTAGCCAATTTTGTCATTTATTGAAGTTGATATAAGAGTCAAGAGTACTATCGTCTATCTGAACTAAATTTAAATTTCATAGAAACCCCCCAACTGTGAGCATTGGTATTATATTTCTCTTTTAAAAAAACTCTTTATATTTTTGTTGTTCTTCTTCTTGTTGTTTCCATGAATATCATTAATACTGCATACATCAGTGGCGAAGCAATTCTCTCTTTTCTTGTAAGCAATTATGTGATCCTTCTACACCTTAACTATGCCAAGCCACTAATTAATAAGGCAGACAAAATATTGATGTTTACGTACAGTATTATAAGAAAATTTCTACACATTGATTTTATGTTTCCATAAAATACACAGTAGGCATGAATTCTGTATATGCATAATTCATCACGGTTTTATATAAAGTACGTACACTCATATTCTATTTCCTCAACTTGTCATTGTTATGCCAATGAAATTAAATTTTGGGTTTTAGTTAGGTTAGGTCAAAGTGAAACCACTTTACTATGTGTGATATTTACAAGATTAAGATATTTTCGTGAGAGTACGATGAAAAAGATGGGTCTTTTTTGGCGACCCGACGACAAATGATGTTACTCATGGAGTGGATGTTTCAATATAGCGTGATATAAATATCAAAACATATTATCGTCTTTGGCCACCTGAATTTGGACTTTTTCCAAAGCTGTTTAATGATCCTTTTTATTGGAATATGAGAATAATATGGATTTTCTTTTCTGTCGGTTGAACAAGGGGAAAAAATCTTCATGAATGATTATCAATCCAATAAAGTGGTTTAATTGTACGTAGGCTTTTTTGTGTGTGAATTTGTTATATAAAACTTATACTCGTGCACATCTCCTAAACAGATGGTAGCAAATTTTAGTTTACTTGTATATGGACAAAACTTGACTCCTACCATGGACAAATGATTTGATTTTTAAATTTTGGTATCAAATTCTAACAATTTCTTTTTTTAATTTTACTCATTTTATCTTTCATACATGTTTAAATAATATTGGACCAAGTGAGAGGATAGAACCATGAGGCAAGTTTTGTCCCTCGTATAATTAGTTATGCTTAGAACTGCAAATATTGTGATTCACTAATTTTATTTAGTGTAGTCTACGGTAATTAATTTGTCATGGCCATGGGTGTTTGTTAAGAAAACTCGTCAAATAATATATATGAACATGACCGAAAGATTAAAGGCCCAGGCTCTAGCACTGAGATTGAACTTGAACTAATATCGAATTGTGGATGTGTTATTCTAAAAAATAAAAAAATTGATAATGCTTGTGGTGCATTCTTTTCAAACGGAGAGCAATATTTATATATTTAACCTAGAAAAAAAAAGGGATAAGAAATCCTTGTTTTTAGTGTTATATAACAGGTTGGTTATATATACTGAAATTTTTATAATTTGAAACGAAACAGAAAAAGAAATATTTTATAAATTGATTTACTGCAAGTAAGCAGGCGATTAAAATGTGTGAATTCATGATATACGGGTTTGCCCTCCTCCTTCGGTTGTATAACGTAACTAAGAAGAGTGTTGTCACTTTTCAAGACTAGTCCTGCGCACTATTAAGTAAAGTAGTTATAAGAAAACCTGTTATAGCTATGCCATCGATCGAGCTGATTCGGCTACGTGGTAGCTAGATCCTATTTCGACAAGTAGGGGCAATTTGTTGCACCACACAGTATAGGTTCTACAATATTTTTTTTAGACTACCCAATTTCGGCTTATAGACTAAACGGTCGATTTATATTTTATTTTCCAGTTGATATTTTAGAGAAGCCGGTATGATTTGTATGTATTAAAAATGGGCCTAATCTAACGATCCATTTTCACTACGTATATGAACATTATAGAAGGAATGGACCAGTTGGTATGCAACTACTTTTGGGCAAATTTTTTGTCAAACCCAATCTGAACATCTATATACTATGTACTATCATTTGCATTATCTAAAACACATTTAAACTGGGAATGGAGATTTCGTTATGCCAAAATATCATTGTGCAAATGTAACTACAACTGGTCTGGAAACATAGAAAAATTAGACTAATTACAACTAGTCCTAGCATAGTTTTAGCTAAAGAAATTTTGCCGGTTTATTGAAGGTTCTCGGTATCCAAAATAAATTCCAACTCGTTTCCTTGTGCATGCGATAATATGCCAGCCATAATAGCATCGATTTGCCATACAGGATAGTTAACTTTTTCTCGTACAACATCTGATGAGATCCACATTGTGCGGTTTGAACTCAGCTTTTTCCAATGCTTCTCTTTGGCCATATTACACGCTATGTATATATATATCTCAACCTAATTGAGAAGTTGTATTCATTATTAACCAATATGCCAACACTAGGTCAGTTAGTCATAACTCATAAGCATAGCTGTGTATGTTTAAGTCAAGGATTTTAAATACACTTGTGCTCTATAGATTTTAGTCTTTTACCCCTATACATTTGTGATATCATAATTTTTTTGTCCATAAGAAGCTTAAGCCTATTTTTTAGATTTGGGAAGCCGCCGATATTTAATGGTGACCTTATATGTGAGAATATTTATTCTGATTCACTAAGCCAGCCAAAGGGGCCCTGCAACACCTCAACCATCGTCGCCCCTTGTGGAAAAAATTACAAAAAAAAAAACTCACTATGTATTTAGATATTATAGGTTCATTTGGCTGCTGCTTTAGGCCCACACGTTATTTATTTTTAAAGGGACAAAGAAGCTAGCTTTTCTATTACCTATAAGCTTAGTTGAAACATTTGGTACTACAAAAATATATTAGGCAGGAATATGTGTTTCTTTCCTTCGTAGTTTTGTTTAAGCATATAGTGACTAGAGTATCTAGGCGGACACGGTCGGAGATGTATTGGTGATGTAGCGCCCACCGTTCCGAACAAGAATGGCGATTTTTTTAATTTTTCGGTGTATTTTGATTAAGCGCTTCAGCCTCTAATACTATGAATTTTTTTTATATATAAAGTAGATCGAACCCTCAAATTTAATTAGGTTTTCCAAATCTGTCCCTAGAGACATCGTAGTGTGTCATACGTTGATAGATAATGACCACGTACTTTCTTTTCACTTTGAGAAAAACTGATATTTATTGACCAAAGCCAATCAAATTTAGAATAGTAATCTGAAATTTGAACTAAATTTCTGAACATAGCATTGGCAGAAAGTAGCCTAACATTGACTTGAGAATACAAAACTAATGGGCATGGGAGTTGCGTCACACAAATAAAATGGTTTTTGAAAAGAGAAACTATATGAGGTGTGACGTAGCTAGCCACACATATAGTCGCCCAAATTTGATGCGAATAAAACGAGCTAATTTGATTAAGCAAAACAATCGATAATGGTTCCAAGAAGGGGGAAAAAAACTAGAATAAAAAAAATGAATAAATGTGATAAAGCCATAATTTTGATCGGTCGCGTTAGACTTTTCAGCAATAATATAATGATAAATTAGCTGTAAATAATGAACACTTCTTGGTCTTTATTATTGATCGGATTATTACACTTGCTCGGATTATTACACTTGCTCGGATTATTACTTATTCATTACAATTGTGCTCGATTTAATTATTTAATCTCTTATCTTGGTCGTTCTTCTTCTTCTTCGATACTCGGCTCTTTCTCTGTTCGGTTTGTTTCTTAATTGGATAAGCTTTGACTAGTTTATCTCTTTTCTCAACTTCTCTCTATAATTTTTGAATAGATTTTCTGGATCCTTTTCTAGGAGGGGTAGTTGGCTATTTATAGGCAAATACGCCTTTTTGGATGTTGACAAGTGTCTCCATCTTAGAGGTTTTTTTAGATATGGGTCACTAGTTAAGTGGGTTTGGGCTTTTATTAGTATCTACCTCTATTTTCTAGGAAAGGCATGTGATGACCCATTTATGAAGTGTGGGTCGATTACTACCCGAATAGAATATTCGGGTCTAATTTTTATGTTCTATCAAGTGCTCCCTGACTTCCTCGGCGTGGTCTCCATGTCGAGGGAGTCATGATCGGTCTGTCGAGGATATTACTTCGGTTTTGCTGTTCCCAAGGTTACATCGAGAAATGCGATAGATTCACGACTGTTCCCTGGGGCCCATTTGAGGTCATTAAGAGGTCCTATCTTGGTACCCTTTTTCGAGGAAAAACCCTTGATCTTCCCCACATTTATCTACTATAAAGGTGCCCCATCCCCAATTATCCCATTTATTATTACTTCGACTGTGACACGATGGCTTCTTCCAATGGTTCGACAGGAGACAACTCTTTAGATTACGTTGCTTACTTGGAGAATGAGGTCAAGAAGGTTCGCGTCCTAAAAAAGAAATTGGCGGATGTGACCAAAAGGTTGTCAGACATGGATGCGGCGCACCACATGACCATGGCTGATAGGGATTGGGCCTTCGAGCGTATAAAGAGGCTCAAGGCTTCTCTGTCTAAGCAAAAGGCAGCAAAAAGGGCCTATAAGCTTGCCTTCAAGGAGTTGCATGCTCGGTCTAAACCGAGTTCGGATGATGATGAAGATGGCTCTTCCTCGGAATAATTAGTCTTTTGTGATTTCTTTGTATCGGGTGTCCTCACCAAGTTGTAATCGAATCATGGAAAAATATTAATAAAACATATCACATTTTCATTCTTGTCTGTTTATTCCTTTAATACCTTGTTGGATGACTTAATTGGATTTGAACTGCTGTAATTAACCATAAATGCTCTTGGGAAGTTCAAGAGGTTGTCTTTCTTCGAGATGACCTCTGATCTACCCCTTATTTCTTCCTATAAAAGGGGACTGTCCCTGTATTCTTTGTGCAACTCATTCTTTATTAACGAACAAATGGCTTCTCCTCATGAAGATAGTGGTGACAACCTTCATGAATACGTTGCTCATCTCGATGAGAAGGTTAGGAAGGCTCGTATCCTCGAAAGGAGGGTTGCCTTTTTAACCATGGAGGCTCGCCGAGCTGATGAGATGGACGAGCGCTTGGAGGCCATGGAGAGTGAATATCAGAAGTCTCTGATTGACAATATTTGGGCTCATGCTCGGATCAAAGAGCTTGAGGCCTCTAGAAACAGGCACATTGCTTCCAAGAGGGCTTATAAACTGGCCCTTAAGGAAGTGTATGCTCGGTCGAAGGGGAAGCCGAATGACGAAGCGGGCCCTTCTACGAAATGATTTTATTATTTTTTATTGTATTTTTTTTATGTTAACTGCTTCTTCTGTAATAAAGTATCAATCAATCAATAAAGACTTCTTTTTCTTGTTTATATCTGAATTACTTTCCCAATGCAATTTATTTGACTGCGCACGCTTGTGGCTTCATTAATGCTTTTTCTTGGGCCTTGCGTTTGACCTTATCCACTGGACCTTCTTAATCTTTGTGTCTAGGGACCACTGGGATTTCTTGAGCCCTGTGCACAAATCTTATCCTTTATATCTTAGTTCCTGTGACATTTTCCTAGAGAGACACGTGTAAGAGCTTTTCGAATTTCACACTCTTTTAAATACTAGCGTGAATCCAAGCGTTTCTTCTCAAGGGACTCAACTTTTAATAACGAATGGTTGCTCTTTCCCACTTAAACTTTTCTTAACAGACGCATCTTTTTAATTACCCCTGTTTCCAAGAGTTTTTTGACGAACGGTTGCAATTCCCCACACTAAACCATCCTTAATTTTTCTATAAATACCCTCTCAAGATATGGATTTATTCATAATCTTTTCTTTATCTCCCCTTACCATATATAGAACTTTATCCCATAATCTTTTTAGAATGGTCAGTTCTTTCACCAAATCTGCATTGGTCTTGCAAGTGGAGGCTTTTGAAGCTTCCTATGGCCATGCATTAAAACTGTTGAAGGATGCTGAGGAGGAGTTAAAGGTGATGCGTTATCACCATACCGAGATAGTTCGGGAATTAACTTGGCTAAGATCCGAACTGGATTATTGCCGACGTGCTCGTCAGGCTCTAGTCGAAGAGAATGAGGTGTTAAGGGGGAACCCGACACTTCGAGACAGGAATGTCTCTGCCGGGCCCTCTCATCGATACCGATCGACCTCCCCCTAACCTCTCCATTTTCCTTTTTTTTTCTTTTGATTTTCTTCAATTTTCTTCATTTCTTCATCTTTTCTCATCTCTTTTTCTTTTCCTTCTGCGCTTCCCCTTTCTTTTTCTTCATCTTCTTTTCCCACCACTACGATGTAACAATCAACCCCGAGTCCCTCGGTTTTTTTTGTTATATCCTCCTTATGTTTCTTTTTTCTTTTCTTCTTACTATCTTTTTCCTTTTTTTTTTTTTTTTTTTTGTACCTTCCCATTGTCTCATTGCGATTTGATTGATTGGATCGATTTTTCCTTGCTGATTGCTTTATTATTTCGTTATTCGTGTATTGGATATGCTTCTTGTTGATATCTCATTGTTCAGATTGATTTTCCTTCATTGTTTTCGCCATTTTGTATTCCATCGCCGGCATAATGTGACCTGAATTCTTCTTCTAATTTCAGTACCTGCATATATGCCTCATAGTATTCCTAGGCGTTCATTTGAAAACACGCCATGTTGGGAATTTCATAGTATTCCTAGGCGTTCCTTTGAAAACACGCCATGTTCGGAATTTTATAGTATTCCTAGGCGTTCCTTTGAAAACACGCCATGTTCGGAATTTCATAGTATTCCTAGGCGTTCCTTTGAAAACACGCCATGTTCGGAATTTCATAGTGTTCCTAGGCGTTCCTTTGAAAACACGCCATGTTGGGAATTTCATAGTATTCCTAGGCGTTCCTTCGGGAACACGCCATGTTAGGAATTTCATAGTATTCCTAGGCGTTCCTTTGATAACACGCCATGTTCGGAATTTCATAGTATTCCTAGGCGTTCCTTTGATAACACGCCATGTTCGGAATTTCATAGTATTCCTAGGCGTTCCTTTGAAAACACGTCATGTTGGAAATTTCATAGTATTCCTAGGCATCCCTTCGGAAACACGCCATGTTAGGAATTTCATAGTATTCCTAGGCGTTCCTTTGATAACACGTCATGTTCGGAATTTCATAGTATTCCTAGGCGTTCCTTTGAAAACACGCCATGTTGGGAATTTCATAGTATTCCTAGGCGTTCCTTCGGAAACACGCCATGTTAGGAATTTCATAGTATTCCTAGGCGTTCCTTTGATAACACGCCATGTTCGGAATTTCATAGTATTCCTAGGCGTTGCTTTGATAATACGTCATGTTCGGAATTTCATAGTATTCCTAGGCACTCTGGCCGTTTGGGAATTTCAGCTGCACTCGTTAGACAGCATAATAAGATATTTTACTCATTCAAAAGACAAAAGATAATGCCATTAAGTAGGAGGGGTAAGGTAGCACCTGTACTTGTACTAGTGCTTGTCAGATAGTCTATACGTAGTACTTCTTTAGGTTAGCCACATTCCAAGAATTCTTTTCCCCTCGGCTATTGGCGAACAGGACGCTTTTGAGTTTGTAAGAGACTGCACTCGTTCGCTTGACGATTTCATATGGGCCTTCCCAGGCAGGGCTTAGTTTGCCATGTATTTCGTTGCGGGTATAGACTGTTACTCGTCGTAGCACCAGTTCTCCCACCATGAATTCTTTGGATCCTTTTACTCTTTTGTCATAAGTTTGCTTCACGCTTTGTTGGTATTTGGCTAGTGTAAGGGCTGCTATTTCTCGTTTCTCGTCTATCATGTCGAGTTCTTCTCTCATTCTTTGTTCATTGTTTCCCTGCTCGACTAAAGTCGTTCGGAGCGTGGGTAGCCCGATTTCTGTTGGTATGATGGCCTCGACACCGTATGCTAAGCTAAATGGGGTTTCCTTGGTGCCTGTCTTCGGCGTAGTTCGGCACAACCATAAGACGTTGAGTAGCCGCTCGGGCCATCTCCCCTTTGCTTACTCAAGGGTTGTCTTGATGCCGTCTAGTATTGTTCGGTTTGACACCTCGGCTTGCCCGTTTCCTTGTGGGTGTGTCGGCGTCGAATAGAATTTTCGGATACCTAGTTCCTCGTACCACAACTGTAAATTGGCATCTTTGAACTGGGTTACGTTGTCGGCGACAATAGCATACGGTATACCGAACCTAGTGATGATGTATTCCCAAATGAATTGTTTGACGTTGCTGACTTTGATTTCTCGGAGGGGTTTAGCTTCGACCCATTTGGTGAAATAATCCGTCGCGACGATCAGATATTCCACACTTCCAGGTGCTTTAGGGAGTTTACCGACTAAATCAATTGCCCACTGGGCAAACGGCCATGGAGCCGATACTGGGGTCTTCAGAGACGAGGGGAGCCGTGGTATCTTGGCGAATCATTGGCACTTGTCGCAACGTTGTACGTATACATCCGCGTCTCGCTTGATATAGGGCCACCAATACCCTTGGGTGACTGCCTTGTTGGCAAGGGATCGCCCTTTGATGTGTGCTCCAGAGGATCCTTCATGGATTTCCTCCAAGACTGGCAGTTGCAGTTCGGGCGGGATGCACAGTAGGTGGGGTCCCCGGTAACTTGATTTGTATAGTTTGTCGTCCTCGAATAGCCAGAACCGAGGAGCTTTTCTTGTAATTTTCAATGTTTTTATCTTGTCGGCCGGAAGCGTTCCATTTCGCAGATAATGAATCATGTCATCCATCCAACCTAGTTCGTACTGTACTGACGTCACTCGGTCTACCCTTTTAATTATGCTCGGGGTCGGCAGTAGTTCCACTGTGATCGACCGGGTGTCGGTCAATGTTAACGTCGAGGCTAGGGTGGCCAAGGCATCGGCATGTGCATTTTCGGTGCGATTGATTCTTATTAATTCGCACTGTTCGAAGGTTGCCATCAAGCTTTGGACTTTTTCCTGGTATAGGATCATTCTGTCATCTTTGGCTTGGTACTCGCCGTTGGCTTGATTGACGATCAGCATGGAGTCTGAATTTGCAATTAAGTGGGAGCACCCGAGGGACCGGGCAATGAGCATGCCATTTATCATGGCTTCGTATTCTGCCTCATTGTTGGTAGCTCGGAAGCCCAGTTTTATGCTTTTTTCGATGATTGCTCCCTCTCTAGACTTTAGGACGATCCCTGCTCCGGATCCGTCCTTGGTGGCTGATCCGTCGACATGTATCTGCCAGTGTGATTGTGGAGAGAGTGCCAAAGGCTCGTCATAGCCTTCAGTGAACTCCGCGACAAAATCGGCCAAAACTTGTCCCTTTTATGGCATGTCGGGGTACGAACTCGATATGAAATTGGGATAGTTCGACCCCCCAGGCGGCAACTCGACCGCTAATTTCCGTCCGTCGAAGTGACTCTTTGATATGAAATTTCGTGTATACCCGGACCTGATGAGCTATAAAATAGTGTGGCAACTTTCTGGTTGCGACGACCAATGCCAGACATAGCTTTTCCAAGGGTAGGTAACGTGTTTCGGCTTCGACCAGAGTTTTGCTGACGAAGTAGATCGGAAATTGTTCGCGACCTTCTTCTCTTAGGATAACTGCACTCACAGCTGTAGTGGAAACTGCTAGGTAGCATGCCAGAATATCTCCTTTGTTTGGCCTTACTAGCAGTGGCAGCGTCCTCAAGTAATCTTTGAGATTGTTGAATGAACCCTCACATTCCGGGTCCCACACGAATTTCCTATCCTTCTTGAGTGATTCGAAAAAAGGTCGTCTCTTGTCTGCGGATCGACTGATGAACCTGCTCAATGCGGCCATCATTCCCGTGAGCTCTTGTATCTGTTTCTTATTCTTGGGCGCTGCTAGGTTCCGTAGAGCTGTGATCTGATCGGGATTAGCCTCTATTCCTCGTCGGCTGACCATGTGCCCCAGAAATTTTCCTTTGCTGATGCCGAATGCACACTTGCTCGAATTGAGTTTCAGTTTGTGCTCGCCCAACGTCCGGAAAACATCTCTGATATCTTGGAGGTGGGATGTAGCCCTTTCGCTTTTGACGACCATGTCGTCTATGTATACCTCCATCGTCTTCCCTATATGATCTCGACATACCCTTGTTATCATCCTTTGGTATGTTGCTCCCGCATTGCGCAGGCCGAACGCCATTACCGTGTAGCAATAATTTCCTAAAGGCAATATAAACGACATCTTTTCTTGATCTTCGTGGGCTAGGGGAATTTGGTGGTATCCTGAATATGCGTCAAGAAAGGTCATCCTTTCTGCTCCCGCAGTCGCGTCCACCAGTTGATCAATCCTCGGAAGGGGAAAGTGGTCTCTCGGACAGGCTTTGTTGAGATTGGTGAAGTCTATACAGACTCTCTCCTTTCCGTTCTTCTTTGGGATGACGACCGGGTTGGACAACCATTTTGGATAGTAAACCTCCCTGATGGCTCCGGCTTCCAATAGCTTTTGTACTTCAGCGATTATAGCTGCTCTGTGCTGTACATACACTTTTCTGCTCCTTTGAGCTATCGGCTTGTATTCGGCATTAACACTTAGGTGGTGGCATGCCGTTTCGGGGTCTAGGCCTGGCATGTCTTTGGGACTCCAGGCGAATTTATCAACGTTACTAAAGAGGAATGCTTCTAACTCTTCGGATTCCTGTTTTGGAAGGTTATCGCCGAGGAGGAAGTAGTGCTCCTCGTCCATATCTGGGATATACACCTTCCTAAGTGTTTCTCCTACTTGTTCTTCAACAACCCTCTCGGTTGTGGATATTTGGTTGATCAGCTTCTTTGTGTTGGTGGGTTGTTCGACAACGATCAACTGTTTTTACAGGGCTGCGGTAATGTCTTCACAGTGTCTTGAATCTTCTTGACATCCTCTGGCTGTCTCGATCTCTCCCCTGTCATTTGGGTATTTGAATTTTTGGTGGTAGGTCGAGGGTATGGCCCGCATGGCATGCAGCCAAGGTCGGCCCAAGATTGCGTTGTGGCCGGAGTTGTCGTTGACTACTAAGAACTCCACGGGAATTGAAACGGATCCAGTTGTGACATTGAGGACGATCTTAACCAAAGGTTTAGTCGTCTCAGAGATGAACCCGATCAATGTGACATCGGTAGGCTGGAGATCTTGTAGCTTGAGTTCCATCTTATCGAAGAGCTCTCTGTACATGATATCACAAGAGGCTCCTTGGTCGATAAGCACCCTGCTGACCGTGTCGAGGCCAATTTGAACACGGAGATTAATGGCGTCCCTATGGGGATAAATCACCCCTTCCTCGTCAAGACCCGAGAAGGAAATGGGTGGATATCGTCGGGGCGTGCATTGTCTTTTAGAGGTTGACGCTTGTGAAGCCTTGGCTACCTGGCCGAAGTGCGCCAGTTGTCGTTGTCGTGATCGTTCTCCACCTGTTCCCTTGGGTCGTGACATGTGAACGACGTTGATCGTTTTGCCCTGTCGGTTGTCGGCTCCCTCGATGGCCAGTTGTTTGCCTTTAATCCCCGTGCCTTTGATGAATTTGGCAAGGTATCCCGCATCACCCCACATGTTCATTTTCCATCGCAGGTTACGGCAATGCTCGGTGAGGTGGTCGTGATCCTCGTGATATGTGCAGAAAAGCTTGGAGTCTCTCATATTGGGGGGAGAGGTGATCGGTTGTGGTCGGGAATACCAACTTTCCCTACATATATCTTTTAGGATATCTTCAGCAGATAGGTTGAAAGTGTATCGCAGCTCGACCGGTTCGAAGATATTTCGGCGTTCCCTCTCTTGGAACCGACCTTGTTGAAGCGGTTTGGGGGGCATTGGATAAGTGAGCTGGAGCGGTTTATGTTCGTTGTTCGGTGTTGGGTATGCGATCTGGAGCGGTTTGGGCTCAAGTGCTCGTGGTCGCTCTACCCTCCTATAGACCTCGGGACCTTTGTCCTTCCTGGTCGGTTTGAATGCTTCTTCCTGGTTGTTCCTGGCTCTTTTGTGACCCACCTGTGCTTCCCGAACCGTTTCTCTCCTTGGTAGGGTTCGGTTGAGGAAACGCATTTCATCATTTTTATCGGTGAGGTGGGTACAGTAGGCCAGCAGAGAATCCGTGGTCGGGAAGTCTTTGCCTATGAACTTCCTTCTCGCCCAATAGCCATTAGGGATGGAGTTGATAAAGTTCTGGATGGCTATATTATTGGCGTACTGTGGAATCTGGTTTGCTACGTCGATGAAACGTATGCAGTAGTCGTTGAGCCTTTTATTCGGCATCATCGTCATTTTCAGAAGGGTTTCGATGCTAAGCTTCTTTTTCCTATGGGCAGCGTATCGGGTGGAGTACGCTCTTAGCAGCTCTGCCCAGTCTCTTATGGAGCCCCGTGGTAAGTTGTGATACCACGACGAAGCCTCTTGGCCCAAGCTGTTTTTGAAAAACTTGCACATGAGTGCATGGTCATCGCTCCACAATTCCATCTTCGTCTTGTAGTGCCTTAGATGGACGATAGGACAACTCCTTCCATCATAAAGCCTGAACTCAGGGATGACGAACCCTGCCGGATTGCGATATCGCATGATCTGTTCGGTACATGGGGTTTCTTGGCACACGTTCCATGCCTGTTGGAACGCGTCATCCGAGGCTTGGTAGGGGGTATCCCCCCTGATGTGGTGGTGGTCCGTATCCTCTCCCGATCATGTGTTCGGGATATCTACCGTCCTTCGTGTGGGTGTCGAGGACACGTTCCCTATGAGTGTTTGGGTGGACGATTATCGGAGGGATCATCTCTGGGACATTGCCCCCTTGATGGGGCACTCTTGTATCGGTTCGTCGACCTGCTGCTTCCAGGGCGGCCCTGTAAGCTGAATCTTCCGCTTCACGGCGGGGGTCTTTGTCTGTATTGGCGAGTTGGGTAATTGGCAATGCGATGCCGGCTGCTGTCATGGCCCTCATGCATGCCGCCAGTTGAGCTTGTAGCTGGGCGTAGTTCCTTTCATCGGCTAACGGAACAACGTGTTGTACTTCCACCGTGGGTGGTGTAATTATCCTCGGCGGATGAGTCGGTAGTCGGGACAACTGTTCGAGTACATGATCCCCGGGCATACCAAACCGGTGATCTTCGTTCGTTTGTAAACGAGCACCGGAGTTGACCGAGGCTGTTGGCAAAGGGACTCTTGAGCTCGGCCCTGCTTGGGATCCGGGTAGGCGTCTTCGTGCACGCCTTAATACGGGCATGACTTGTTCGTCATCCGAGGACGAGGAATGTTCGTCAACAATCCCTTCAAGTTGTTGGGGTTGTTCTTGGTTGACATAGGAGTTTGTTGGTTGGTTTCCGGACTGGATAGCGTCATATCTGTCACGGATGGCGAGTAGATCGTCGAGGTCTTGTTGGCTAATTTGCGCGTTTTGGTTATTGGTTTCTACTATCTCGGGATGGGTTTCTTCTACATTGGTCACCATTGTCGCTCTTCTGGTAGAGTATTGGTATTCGAATTCTAAACTAGTTGGGAACTAGATGATTCCCGGAGACAGCACCATTTGATAAAGCCATAACTTTGGTCGGTCGCGTTAGACTTTTCAGCAATAATATAATGATAAATTAGCTGTAAATAATGAACACTTCTTGGTCTTTATTATTGATCGGATTATTACACTTGCTCGGATTATTACTTATTCATTACAATTGTGCTCGATTTGACTATTTAATCTCTTATCTTGGTCGTTCTCCTTCTTCTTCGATACTCGGCTCTTTCTCTGTTCGGTTTGTTTCTTAATTGGATAAGTTTTGACTAGTTTCTCTCTTTTCTCAACTTCTCTCTATAATTTTTGAATAGATTTTCTGGGTCCTTTTCTAGGAGGGGTAGTTGGCTATTTATAGGCAACTACGGCTTTTTGAATGTTGACAAGTGTCTCCATCTTAGGGTTTTTTTTAGATATGGGTCACTAGTTAAGTGGGCTTGGGCTTTTATTAGTATCTACCTCTATTTTCTAGGAAAGGCATGTGATGACCCATTTATGAAGTGTGCGTCGATTACTACCCGAATAGAATATTCGGGTCTAATTTTTATGTTCTATCAAAATGCTTATTAGAAAGTATGATTTGTGGATTGGAAATGGATTAGGAAAAAACAGATAAAAAAAACTACTTCAGAAAAGAGCAGACAAACTGCTATCTTTTAGAAAACTTAACCAATATTCATATCGTTTACTAGTCAGGACAATTTTTTTCTTCCAAACTGCCTTATGTTGAAAATTTCTTTTTACTGGTCTCCCATATTCTCGATCTGCTTCTTTTTGGTAGTCAAATTTTCTTCTATGCTTTTAATTAATTTGTAGAAATGCACATATATAAAAAAAAGTTGTAATTTTCTTATGGAAACAAGACTTTCTTGCAATATTAGTAAGTATTTTTATTTGCTTGTGACAGCCATATTTTGACATCGATTTACTTTACTTGTTCTGAAAAGATAATATTTGAAGCCATCGCAACCTTTACCCATACGCGCCTTTTTTATTTTGTTTCTTTTCTTGTTTGATTTTGGCTTCTTAATATTAATACCTTGAAAAGTTTACTATACATAAACCAAATCGAATACGGTATAACCCTTAGTTAGAGACTTAAGAGTCCAAAAATACCGTTAAAAGAAGCACCCAAATTTGGTCAACAAACAAACCACAACTCCAACTAACTTGTGTATATATATTCAACCAAAGCCTATGTCATGATATAGTTAATACAATAAATGTAGCAAAATAAAATCATTTTAAAAGATGGAAAGAATGATAAAAGAACGAGTGGTTCACCCATATTCACCATATTCAAAGTCAGAATCTAGAATTAAAAGGCGCACACGAAAGAATCTTCCTAACTTTCTCATTCAATTTTCTCTTGTGCTTTGGCGTTTTCTTTAGTCATGTTCACAAAACATAGCTTTCATGACTTAGCATATGCGTATATAGTTCCATATATGTACTTACACATAGAATGGTTCAAAATCAGCGATAACTATTATGATTAACTAAATATCTAGCTATAAATTAATTATTTTCAATACTAGCGTGCGTGTTTCGGCTACCTTTTGAATATATATTGAGTTACGTACAATGATGATTTTTGGAGGATATTTCATCAAAATATATCTCACGGGAAAAAATTAAGGCTTGACCAGCCGAGCTAACACAATAAATAAATAAATTAAAGATGCGATATATTTTTTGCTACAACACTTTATGCATATAGGTATATATTTATTTAAATATATCAAAAAAGTAAATGTTGATTTTTGTTACAACACTTTATGCATATAGGTATATGTTTATTTAAATATATCAAAAAAGTAAATATTGTACTTCTGATGACTCTGTTCTATTCTATATAGAACACCTCGTTAAAAGCTTTGGATATCTCGACTTAGTACCCAGTTCATGTTGGATAAAACAAAGAATCCTAACCATCTCAATTAGATCAGTGCGTTTTTATCAGTCTATATCTTTATAGCTGTTTCGATTGGTCACAAAACATAATTTATCATTTTATTGTAGGACGGACAACCTTCATGAGTCGTAAAACAAGATAAAAACATTATTATTTCAATCGATTTTTAGGAAGAAAATATATATTTCCTTTTAATACTAGGAAAGTTTCTAAATGGACAAATTTCAAAGTAAATTAGTATGGATTATATTACCGCATGGGCATATATAATAATCATATTCATGTATTGCATAAATAAAACTTTTAAATAGATATTCTCATACGAGTTACATTTTTGTACGTATATCTCTTCAACACTATTTCATTAACATATTAGTCAATTTTTATTAAACAAGGTTTCTGTTCTTCTAATAAAGCTTTGGTCCAATCTCTGCATAAAGACACAAATCCCCAAATAACTACCAAACCATGTTGCCGTTTTTCAGTTACCTTCCCACCTTCTCTCTCCTCCTCCTCTCTCTTCCCTGCTTTCGCGCTCGAAACCTACCTAACCCAACATACCAACTAACCGATGGGCATGTGAACGACACATGGCGAGGCTTTGCAAAGTTCCTAGACGCCGATAAAGGCAGCCACGTTAACGGAATATCGGACCTTAAGAAATATTTTAAGCGCTTTGGATATCTCGACTTAGTACCCAACTCAAATTTTACAGATTTATTTGATGATACGTTACAAAACGCTGTTGTTTCCTACCAGAAAAGACTCGGCCTTGATGTTAGTGGGAAGCTAGATTCTGCCACCGTAGCACAAATTATTTCGCCTCGATGTGGTGTGACGGACCATAAGAATGGAAATTCTGTCCATCTGACACGTCACTATGCTTACTTCTATGGGGAGCCGAGGTGGGAACGAGAGGTCCCAACGATGTTAACGTATGGTTTCTCGCCTGATCATATGATTGGATACATATCACAATCCGATATAAAGTCCGCTTTTGGTATGGTAAAATCTTTATACACTTACCTATTAATTTTGATTTTAAACCCTCTTTCTTTTTAGGATAGCTTTGAGAATTATATCCTGTACTTCATAACATAACTTCTCGGTCTTTTAGCTTAGATCAGTTATGATATTGTTATGACAGTTTAAAATCTTATTATATGTATGTGAACTAATATTAATATAGTTGATGACCGTTATTAGGTTTTATGGTTTTAGGATGAGACCAAGCTAGCTATTGGCCGGTCTCTTGCAAGTTGCAACTAATTATTACATTGCGATAACTTTTGGTCATCGGCAACATAGTACCTCGGTAAAGTAAAGATAAAAAATGCACATGTTTAAAATGACATAATTATAAAATATTCAATTCAACCTTTATCTTACTTTGACATATTCATAGTTTGAATTTACAATTATTTCAGCCGTCCATAGCACAAGAATTGTTCGCAATACAAACGTATAGTATGTATATATCGCTCCAACTTATCAAAGAATAAAATTAAAAATAAACTTGCATATTTCTTAACAGAAAAAGCCTTCACGCGATGGTCAAAGGTGATCCCCATAAACTTCACGGAAGCACATAAATACTCGACAGCAGACATTAAAATTGGTTTCCACCATGGTGACCACGGCGATGGAGAACCTTTCGATGGTGTTTTAGGTATCTTAGCACACGCCTTTTCACCCGAAAACGGAAGGTTCCATCTAGACTCTGCCGAAACATGGGCAGTCGACTTCTCTAAACAGAAATCAAAAGCGGCTATTGATTTGGAGTCCGTAGCAACACACGAGATTGGTCATATTCTTGGGTTGGCCCATTCGTCGGTTAAAGAGGCCATTATGTATCCGAGTTTAAGCCCAAGGACTAAGAAAGTGGACCTAAAGATTGACGACGTGGAGGGGGTGCAAGCACTCTACGGGTCTAACCCGAACTTTAAGTTTAGTTCGTTGTTAGAGTCCGATACCTCTTCAAGTTGGACCGTTAGATTAAATGTTGGTTCCACGTGGAAGATCGTCGCAGTAGCTCTGATGGTGACCTTTTTCTTATGATGCTAAAGATTATTATTTTCTTCCTAACTTTATTTATACTGTACAGGAATTTAAAGGCTACTTACACAAATGATTAATTTCCTCCTCGTACTTATAAACTGGAACAATATCTATAGTTCAGCCCAAGTTTGAACTGCATGAAGTCTTTCGTCCTTGATTGATATGTACTCCACGTGTTTAGTTTTTTTTTTTTTGAAATGAAATTATCATTAAACCAAATCAGAGTATAAAAGTGACCGTAACTCGTCCGACAAAACCGAAAAGCGACTAGACCCTAGTCTTGCAAACTTGACTAGACAATTTGCCGACTTATTTAATGAGCAATTCACCCAACAGAATTTCCAATTCATACCTTCCATAAGATGAATAATAACCGTAACGATATATGGGGCATCATGTATTACTTATATGACAAATTGACCAGATATTAGCTCGTTATAAAAATTATGAAGTAAGCAAATTTACGACATTTAGAAAGCTGTGGAACAGCTGCTACGGTATATATAATTGAAATTGTAGGACCAAATAAAGTTTTCGAGTCCTATCACTCCTATGAGACCAAAGAAGATGGGCCTGGAAAAAAATTACGTGGAGGGTTAGTGGAATTGTATTAATAAAAAAGACAGATTTGTAAGCACAGCTTTTAATTTGTTAAGAACTTAAGACTATGATACGTCTTTAAGCTGGACCGTTTCGATTGAGTGCCAGGTCGTTGGTGTGGTCATAATAGCAGTTCTGATGGCAACGTTTTGATATTTAGAGTTCAAAATATATTTCCCATACAAATATAGTACATGAATATAGCTTTATAATTGTGGGTTATTTTTTTATAGGAGACTTATTATATCGTAACGTATTTTGTTAAAAACTTCTGATCAGATGTAGCAATATTGTAAGCATTATCTGAAATATATTAGTAAAACTACTGCTCAAAAAGTTGAGGCTAATTATTGAGAGTACTTGTAATATTGCACGACAATATTATTGGAGCTCCATTTTCAGCACCTCCGACAAGCGCCTTTCATCCTGGTGACAACTTAGAAGAGGGAATGAACAAGACAAGAAAATTGAATTTGATCGGGGTATGTCAAGGACCTTGACCTCGATATTACATAATCAAGGAAAACATTATTAGTTGGCGAGAACCTATAGATATACAATTTGCCTATTTCTGTAAACGGGCGGGTTGTCTTTTATAAATAAATAGGAGTCAAAAATCAAAACAAATCGTCCCCAAAGATCGCAAGAGCGTAACTACGGAAGCAAAATTAGATACCACCTATTTGGTTTATATAAAGCCTTTAAATAAATGTTAAGATTGCACGTACGTATAATCACCTTTTAATGTAGAATATCAATGCCTAATGAGTTTGCTTTTGTAGAAAGAAAGGGACCTGTATCCCCTGGGTTGAGACTTTTTTCGGGAAAACTGGTCTTGAGAGTAAACAAAATGTTCGGTTTCAAACCTGCATATCGTTCTGTAAAAACTGCATCTGGTTCACCTAAAAGTGCATATGGTTCAGCTGAAAGTGCATATGGTTCAGCTAAAAGTGTATCTGGTGTTGGTTTCCGTGTACGAAATAACAATTAACAATAATTAAAGGACTAAACAAGAATAAACAAAAACCAGTGTAATCTTTATTAATTTCGAAACTGATACAGAAATTAATGATTACAACATGTAGGTACTGAAACGTAAATAAAGCAAACGTTATCAGATTATTATTAATTAATAATCTGATGTGTTGAATTGCAATAAATATAAACTGCCGGACTGGAAAGTATAAACTTAACAGCCGGACTGTTCTGATTTAAATTGAAATAACAGGACTGAATTGAAACTATTCTAATTACTGAATTTAATTACAGAATTGAAATTACAGCAAAAAACAGAACTTTAAAGAAATTACAGAATAGTACAAACAGAATTAAAAGCTACAGCTAAGGACAGCAAATTAAAATACTGAAATAAAAAGGACAGAATTGAAATGCGTAAATAAAATGGACAGAATTGAAATGCGTAAATGAAATGGACAGAATTAAAAGACGAGGCTACTGTTAACAGTATGCCCTTAACCGATATTCGCCCAACCACCTTAAGGTTTCTGGTTGCGTTGGCGCTTCGATCCCAAGGTACAACGTCTCGGATGACTCGCCGGAAACTGGCGACGAGTCAAGGTCGAGCTGTTGGTGGGTGGTTCTCTCTGTTTCTAAAATGTAATGCTTCTGTTTGGAGAGATGATATATGTTACTGGTATTTGATTTCAGAATGTTATGTGTGTGTTTTGACATGTGGGGGGTCTGCCTATTTATAGGCTTGCTGAGTATCTCAGCTATTAAGGTCACTTTACTACTGTCAGTTTTCGAAATTCGAAACTGCAGTATTAACTTTGCAATGAAATCACATTTATTGCAACAGTTACAGCTTTGCTGGAAGCTTTTCCCGAACTGGCACACTTTTCCGAACAGGCACGCTTTTCCCGAACAGAAACACTATTCCCGAACAGGCGCGCTTTACCCAAACAGGCGCGCTTTACCCAAACAGAAACACTATTCCCGAATAGGAACAGGCGCACTTTTTCCCGTCGAGTTAAAAACCCAACGAGCAAGCCCGTCCGTCGAGCAAGCCCGCCCGACGAGCAAGCCCATGTGTGGTACACAATACACACATGTGTATGTGGACACATTACTTAATATCCACATAGGATACCTTAGTATATATATTGTAAAAATCACTCATGATTTTCCAATGTGGGATAACCCTCATGGGTTAAATCCCATTTCTTTTCTCATTTTCCAGCATTGACTTTATTGCCTCTTTCGAGTACCAACCTTCGAGTCCAATTAGCATTCACACCCTTCCTCCGAATGGGTCATGCGATATACCGTTGCGAAGCTCATCACACGAGCTACTCAAACGCATAGAGTATGGCCTCAGAAAAACTGAGGAGTCGCATTAAAAATTGACTCAAAGATGGTCCCTGACCACTTGGAACAACTATGTTTAAATTACATATTTTCCAATTTTTCCAACATCTGGTTCACCTGAAAGTGCATATGGTTCAGACAAAAGTGCATCTAGTTCAATAAAAGTGCATATCGTTTTGTAAAACCTGCATCTGGTTCAACTAAAAGTGCATCTGGTTCAGCTGAAAGTGCATATAGTTCAGCTAAAAGTGCATCTAGTACAGTCGAAAGTGCATAAAGTTCAATAAAAGTGATTTTTTTTGTGATTTTTTTCATTTTTTTTTATAATTTTGTGATTTTTTTTCATATTTTTTATAATTTCTTGTGATTTTTGTGATTTTTTATAAATTTTATATTTTTATAATTTTTTGTGATTTTTGTGATTTTATATATATATTTTTTTGTAATTTTTTAAAAATTTTGTGATTTTTTGTGATTTTTTTTTCATTTTTTGTATTTTTTTCATTTTTTCATTTTTTTTTTTTTTTTTATTTTTTATAATATTTTGTGATTTTTTTTCATTTTTTATAATTTTGTGTTTTTTTTCATTTTTTATAATATTTTTTAATTTTTTATAATTTTTTTTGTAATTTTTTAAAAATTTTGTGATTTTGTGATTTTTTATAATTTTTTTGTGATTTTTTTTATTTTTGCTTTGTGATTTTTTTAATTTTTTTTCATTTTTTGTGATTTTTTTAATTTTTTTTATAAAAATACATTTTTTTTTTAATTTTTACAATCTTTTATGATTTTTTTTTCATTTATTTTGTGATTTTTTGCATTTTATATAATTTTATGTGTTTTTTTTTCATTTTTTATAAAATATGTGTATGCTATTTTGATAAATAAAGTAAATAATTAAAAAGCGAGAATGTGAAATTACGAAGATATGCATGTAGAATATAATTTTAAAAGCGGCAGCGCATTATTTGAAAAAACAATTGTCCAAACATTAAAATTCTAAGCAATAAGGACCAGAAAAATAAAGTGTAAACAATATATATATTCACTTATGCTAAAACCCTGAAAGCCCTAAATATCAGCACAAACCCCCCTCTCTCTCTCTCTCTCTATATATATATATATATATAATGGCGTCGAGATGTGGGAGATTTATAAACCGAAGCTCATTAAATTCTGTAAAATCCGCGTTTAATTCCAATTTTAAATCATCCTCAAAACCCGCTTCTTCTCCCATCCCACGTTTCTCTTTGTTCAGGTTATTAATTTAATTTCAATCTATTCTCTCAATTCACTGCATAACTGTTTCAATTCTATTTTAATATGATTCTTTTCTACTTATATATATATATATATATATATATATATATATATATATATATATATATATATATATATATACCTCCGTAGTTATCAGTGTTGGTTTATCACTTAGAATTTGGGTTTTGTTTCAGCTTTTTAGCTTAATATGCTTTTCTTATTTGTGTCTCAGAAAATTAATGTTGGATTTTGTAAGGTCATCATTTTTATTCAATTTATTCAGTTCACTACATTAATGTTTCAATTTCTATTTGAATATGATTTATTTCTAATAGATATATGCATATACCTCCGTAGATATCAGTGTTAGTTAACTATTTGAGATTTATTTTTTTTAAATAATTTTATTTAGCTTTTTTGCTTAAGTAAAGCTATGGGTATTGGTTTCCTACTTTCCTAGTTCTTAAGAGGCCATTTTGTAGGTCAAGAAAGCTAAAAAAAAAAAACTAATAAGCTAGAAACTTGATGCTTTTTTTTTCACGAAAAAATTTGATGAGTAGAATTTGTCGTATAAAAGATGTTTATAGTTAAAAGTCACTTTAAGATGAAGTAAGTAATAAAATGACAAATTAATCAACTTATTTTTTTAGCCAAGTAAGTTGACTTATTTTGTGTCTCAGAGAGGAATGCTGGATTTTGTAAGGTGATATCGTCTCATCTAAAGGCTTAAGCTTTTTAAAGCCCGAGTACTTCGAAAATGCTGATGAACTACGTACCCGGTACTTTGGCTACACACCGGGGACTTTCATCTTGAACAATAATATAAATTAGCTATGATATATTATGAGGTATAGATAGAGTAGGCTGACTCATATATACAACAATGAAATATCATGGGGGTATTTATGAGACATATTGAGAGTGTTTTAAGTTCTTATCTCTATTACCCTTTTTATTAAATTTGGAGGTCGTATGAAATTACATTAACTATCCATCGTACCCACCTTTAAAATTTCAAAATCAGTCACATATCGTACTATACTTGTACCTCGTACCGCTACTGATGCTTCTTAGATTTGTGAGGTGACATTATACAATCGTACCTAGTATAAGCTTAGTGCCTGTTTGACTACTGTTTTTTTTTTCTTTTCTCAATACTCTTTTTAGATTTCTCTTAAGAAAAGTTGTGAGTGTTTGGTTTCCTAGCTTTTAAAAAGTCAGTTTTTTGGGTCAAAAAGCTAAGAAAACTCATACGCTAAAGACTTGATTTTCTTTTTTTTCTCTAAAAATTTGATAAGTAGAAATTGTGTAATAAAAGTTGTTTGTATAGATAGAAGTCAGTTCTACGATGAAATAAGTAGTAAAATAACAAATTAGTCAACTTAGTTTTTAGCCGAGTAAGACTTATTTTGTGACCCAAAGAAAAATGTTGGATTTTGTAGGGTGATACCGTCCCACCTAAAAGCTTTAGCTTTTAAGAGCAGTGATACATAACTCAGCGTTTATTCGCCAATTTTAATTACTAAAAAACCGGCAATTGGTGTGGAACCATGCCATTGTGACTAATTGGCTGACTAAATGATCAAAGCTGCTATTAGTCAGACAAAATGGTGATCAATCAATGGAAATGGTAACTCGTGATTAATCTAACTAAAGCAAATTGGTAGTTCATCATAAAAATTGGCGGTTGCATTGAATAGTTTACATTTAAAAGAATATAACGAAAAAACTGCCGTTTAGTTGGTGACTAATCGGCAATTGATTGGTAAAACGATTAGAGGCTACCAATTCATTGCTGAATACCATTTTTAGAACTTTGATTAAAAGTACTTGGCCTGCTTTGATACTCCGTATTATGTTAATGATGTGCTCGCATCTTTTCAAAAACTTTAAGCTATTATCTAGAGGTGTATTGTATTATATCTAAGTATTAAGTATGATTTGTCGTCCTGTATTGGGTAGCGGTGTAATATGAAACCAGAACCTAGAAGTTTAAGCTATCTTTAGTAAGAGGTGTATAATATTGTTTATCAACAAATTCATTCTTTTAAAAATTGAAGCTTTTCCGGCCAATAAAGTGATGCTTTGTGTTGGCCAACCAAAGGTTGTACTTCAACTTATAAGCAAAAAGGCAAAAAAGCTAAAGCTTAAAATGGTGAAACATCAAACAACATGTGAACACATCAACCTTGCTTACCATTTGGCAATGACATGATTTTGAATTATGGACATTCTAATAGCTATGTATTGTAGATACAACTTGTACTGTTCTGGCGATAGTCTTTGCTAAATGTTCGGGTGGAGTCAAAAGTTTTATTTTTTGGGGAAGAAAGTGACATAAACGAGATTTACTCTTGAGTTTAGGACGGAAGCATAGTTTGGGTCTTGTATCCTCTATAGATAAATTCAGGAGGTGAAAATGTATTTACAATGTCACAACATATTTACCTCTCCCCTTATTGTGCCAAGTTCAACCCTTCAGTTGTTTTTGGAAAACCAGAATTTCAAATCGTGAAGGGTTATATTTGCAATATGATTAATTTGCATTGTTAATGAAAGCTGTATTATATTACTTGAGCGATAACCTGTTGTGAATAGCCTTCCCTTGCTCGGTGCAAGAGATCTTTTCCTTCGATTGCAGAAGTAACCACTTATGTATCATAAAGCAGGAAACTCTGATTACAGTAAATAAGATATTGAGTCCTTGACATTTGAATAAGACGATGTGTTTTGGTGATGCTCACCTGCTTGGCACCATGTGCTGAGCCAATATAGGACTGGAATCACTAAAATGCCCTTGTTCATTATTAGAATTTACAAAACCCACCATACATATAAATAGAGAGTCAATATATTTTTTTTCCATTTGTGTTGCTAATTTTCTTCCCCCTTCTCCTATTTCCTCTTGTTGCAACTAAGTACCCTTTCAATTTTTTTATTGGGTTCTTATTCTGTGACGTGCAAGAGAACACAACAGTATGTAAACCACCTACATTTTATTTGGGCAAGCTTTAAGGAATCTTGGATGTAGATAATTTTTTGTGTACTGGATTTTGTTTTAATCTCTTTTAGGGAATCTATCATGAATATTGGACCTGTTTGTTTATTTTTCATTTGTTTTTCCCGCCAACTTTTATGCCTGCCAATTGTTTGATGAAATTCCTCTTCCATATATCTTCCATTTCTTTTGCTAAACTTTGTATTGTTTCGGATTGTAAATTAGTAGTCACTTTTTATTCCTTTATGAGTCAGATTGTAGTTGATTTTTTTGTGTGTCAACTTATTTTTTGTAACTAAGGTTGTCCAGTTAGTTTGAAATTACTTCTAAATTTATTAGAGCGGTTTTAATGGTAACAAGTTAATCTTCCATTTGATTTAGTAATTTGTAGTGGTGATTCTCGATCATTCTTTTGATATATTAATTACTATCACGTTTTACATATCTACGTATTTCTTTTGTTATATAAATTACTATCACGTTTTACATATCCTCGTATTTCTTCCCTTTGTGTTGGAAACAAGTTAATTACCTATTTGATTAAGATTGTGACCCCCCTCGTGCCAAATCCTGCCCCCCCCCCCTTGTGTAACTCAAAAGGGGGCTATTTTGCTGAAAAAACATACCGATTGTTACCATCAGTGTCGATTCCATCGTAGTATTTACAGCTTTATTGCATAGGTCACTTCCGAATCAGAAACCATTTTGCATTTCAGATATCAACAACTGATGGTTATTTCCCAACTAAAATATAGATTTCACTTCTCAACAAAGGCTGCTGACATCCCTTTATCCTTTGATCCAATCCTTGACACTCAAATTGGTGAAAGCGATCCCAATTACGACACAAATGTCCTCAAAATCCTTAACTTTCTCAAAGGCAGAAATTCGACAGACGAGATCGAACAAGAGCTTAGCCAGTCCGGATTATCATTAAGCGAGGACCTAGTCCTAGACATTCTTAAACGACATCGCTCTGATTGGAAACCCGCTTACATGTTCTTCAGTTGGATTTCTAAAGAGGGAAAGAAAAGTGGATATATCCCCGGGACAGACGCTTACAACGAAATACTAGATATTTTGGGGAGAATGAAGCGGTTCGAAGAACTGTCCCATGTGCTCTACGAAATGTCTGAGAGAAAAGGACTTGTTAAAGAGACTACGTACGGGGTTGTGCTGAACAGGTATCTTTTTTTTTCAATAACAGGCTCATTCGCTTTATTCATAAAAAATTTAAGGTTCAGTTCATGGCACAAGTTCTCATGATACTATTACGTTCAAATTCTGATCCTTATGACGCCTCTTTGTTGTGCTGAACAGGTATTGTGCCGCTCATAAGGTGGAAGACGCAACTCAGCTATTTTACAAGAGGCACCAGTTGGGTCTGGAGCTTGACCTGATCGCCTTCCAAACTCTGCTGAGGTGTTTGTGTCGTTATAGACATGTAGAAGCCGCCGAGTTTTTGTTGAACTCTAAAATGGCCGAGTTTGGGTTCCCACTTCATATCAAGACCATGAATATAATTCTCCATGGGTGGTGTGTGATAGGTCGGTTGAGAGAAGTGAAACGGTTTTGGAATGAAATTGTTACGTCGGAAAAGTGCAAACCCAATTCTCGTACGTACGGGATTTTCATTAATTCACTTACTAAAGCCGGGAAGTTGAGCATTGCTGTAAAGCTATTTCAGTCCATGTGGGAGAAGGGTACCAACCCTGATGTAACGATTTGCAACTGTATCATCGATGGGCTTTGTCTTCAGAGGCGGATCCCTGAGGCATTAGAAATTTTTCAGGAGATGAATGAGAGAGAGTGCCTTCCAGATGTTGTGACTTACAATACTCTAATAAAGCACCTGTGCAAGGCTGGAAAGATGGAGATGGTGCACGAGCTTTTGGATGAGATGGAAAAGAAAGGAGGGTGTTATTTGCCTAATTCTAGAACTTATGGTTACTTGCTGAAATCGACTGAAAGTCCCGAGGAGGTCGATGGGATTCTGGAAAGAATGAGGAGAAGTGGTTTGAAAATGAACGGCGACGCTTATAATTTGCTTTTAAAACTGTTTATGGATTGGGACCTTTTAGAGAAAGTTAGATATATTTTAGTTCAAATGGAGGGAGATGGGTGGGGACCGGATCAACGTTCATACACAATCATGATTCATGGGCTTTATGATAAGGGAATGATAGAGGAAGCTATGGGTTATTACGAAGAGATGAAGTCTAAGGATATGGTGACTGAGCCGCGAACAAATTTATTGGTCAATGCAATGAATCTTAAGCTAATGGACAAGGCCAGTAGTGTAGGTACTTTGAAATGAAGAACAAATAGTTAAAACATATACACAATGAATCTTACACTTATGGGTACTTGAAGGAATCGATTGAAAGTTCCAAGGAGGCTGATGGGATTCTAAAAAGAATGAGGAGAAATGGTTTGAATGAAGTGTTCAGCTTATAATTTGATTTTAATGCTGCTTATGGATTTGGACCTTCTAGAGAAAGTTAGATATTTTGTTGTTGAAATGGAGAGATGGGTGGGGACTGCATCAACGTTCATACACGATCATGGTTCATAGGCTTTATGATAAGGGAATGATAGAGGAAGCTATGGGTTATTACGAAGAGATGAAGTCGATGACTGAGCTGCAAACAAATCTATTGGTCAATGCAATGAATCGTAAGCTAATGGATAAGGCTAGTGTAGGTACATTGAAATGAAGAACAAATATTCAAAATATAAACAATTACTATGTAGTTATTGATATGATTGGATAGCTTCTCATACCTTCTGTGTACTACCTTTCACTACTACCTATATAGTGTTATATCTTGCTAATAATCATGCTTATTGATGTTATTCAATATGTTAATCGGATGAAGCCTGGTGCAGTTGTCAGTTGTCACATTCAATAGGTTCATGAGTCTTGGCTATTTTGTACACCATTCCTTTTTTGTACTTCCATTAGTATGAGTTTAAATCTCAAAGCCTGTTAGTGGCGTTTCTTTTTCTTGGGTGGGTTAATCCTTCAGTTGAATTCTGATCTACTCCGTATCATGCTTGTTTTTAAACAACCAGGATAAAGCATATATACTTTCATTATGCATCATATTAGTTCAAGTGTTAGTTGTTGAACCATGGCGTATAACTGCTATACGGCTATACCCCTATATTTCAGAACTTAGAATAAATTACTCGAATTTCGTTTAACTAAGAAATTACGTCAAGTATAGTTTTCAGCGAATAATTTTGATTGCCATGATTTCTCATGGGGTATTTTGGTTGTTCTTCATTACCCTCCGTTCCCAATTAATTGTCCTCTACGAAATTACGTGCAATTTTGACCGGTTTATAACATGTATCAAAATTGTCGAAATGAAAAATTTCAAAACTAAATCATATAATTTAATGTTTGAACTATATGATTAACTTTTAAAAAATTTCATTCCGACAATTTTGATACAAGTTATTGGCCGGTCAAAATTGCACGTAATTTCGTAGTGGATAATTAATTGGGAACGGAGTGAGTACATGTTTAGGGTAATGCCCTTTGTGATCTAGGTAATATCCGCAGATTTCTCCGGATCTTTCATCGCTAATTTCTTCGTATTTTGTAGTGATAATTCTCTATCTTTCTCTTGATATATTAATTAATACTACTTCTATATATCCTCGTATTTCTTTCCATTTGCGTTGGATTATGGACTTTTAGGAAAATTGGTCACTCGACTAGTCAAATTTCTTGAAGTATTTCTTTGCCTTGCATAAAATTGATGAGAACAACTGCTATTTATAAAATGATTATAAATACACTGTTATTTTTAAAATAATTCTTAAATGTTATGTTCTTAAAGATAATTAAGTTGAAGGATAGGAATGGCTTTGGTGTCAGTCCAACAGTAATCATCATTGAGTTCAAAATGAAGTTTATTGTTTGAGCTGGTGACGATGTTCGGCTGTTTTAATTTTTTTACATTATTGCCTTCTTGTTTGGATGAAATTTGTGTCTTGACAATAATAAAACTGTGTCCCCCCTCGTGCCAAATCCTGGATCCGCCCCTGCCCGGCACTGCTAATTGGAGTAGAATTAAAAGACTTTATCTTTATACGATCATTTAGTTTTTTTCTCCAACCTTTTCAACAATTTCTGCTTTACCTGGACGGCTATTATGACCCCAGAAAGTAAAAGTTCCTGATACAACCAGAAGACTAATAGTGTTATTATAAAAGAAAAAACAAGTGTTCAAACTGATACCGATGTAATTAAGATTTGGACTTCATGATGAGTTCTATGACTGGATCAGATTATATTGGTATGACAGTTAGGGTGCTAGGACTTCAGCAACATATATTGACGTATCCAGTGTGACATTTTCTTTTACACAGAAATATTTTCATCTTTGACATGATTAAAACTCTGACAGTGATTGTATATTTAATATTAATTAATCTTCTTTATTAGCAATTAATGAAATACTCCCATTGTCTCCACATCCTTAAATCCTAACTTGCATACCATTCAGATAATATAATCTTGTGATGTTCAGTTGCTTGATGGAAAATATTGAATTTGGTTTTTTTCTTGTTTGAGTAGACCTCCGTCTGAGCTTAGGTGCGCAATGTCTTTATTACCCCTGCACAGTGCGGTTTCTTCAGCAAGGATGACATCATGCCTGAGCACATTTTCAAGGAATTGTAGAGCTCTTTCTCAGGGTATGCTCTGATGTACCTATCTTTGCCTCCAATATATATTTTTGTTTTTCTTAAATGAGTTAAGAAACGTCAATCTATTCAAATATAACTACGTTGAGATCATTGTTACATTATCTGAATTTTGTTTGACCATCAACGGAAACGTTTCTCTGCTTGAATATTACTGGTAACAAAAGTTCTATCTGAATTGCCCTTGGCTTAAGAATTGAGTTTTGTTAGAACCTACAAGTGCAGCAACCAAATAGTCAACAATCTTAATCTTGTTTAAAGCTTAATGGTTTACTGAAACGTATTTCTGTTGGATGAATATATCCGGTGCAATATTTCTCTCCTAAATTGCCCTTAGTTTTTTAGGGATTCCATTTGACTTTCCTTCAAGAAATGACAATATTATACTTTATTTCTGCATGCCACGCTGCTGACAGAACTCCTAAAGTTATTATACCCATTGTTCTGTTTTGCTTGAGTATCAAATGTTTGAAAGAAACAGGGTTCTGTTATGGAATTAATTTTCTCGAAAGATGTACTAGTCAAAATACATATTTCGCCACGGACATGACTGGAGAGAGATTAATCTCTTACTAATATCTTACGTGCATATTATTTCAATAGGTAAATCTATAAGATTAGTCATTGGTTGGAGAGAGCGTGATTTGTATGTGTCCTTACACATTTTTCGCCTCACTAGCTAGGTGTTTTAGCAACGTTCTGTTTACCATGTGCTATCATGCATAATGTCTGTTAAGTTTCCTATTTAGAGTTTATTTAAGTGTCAGGTTTCTCAGTTTCTATAAGCACTAGTTGTTTCTGGCTGTGAGTAACATTATAATTTCTCTTGCTGATACATATTTTTCTTTCCATAGGTAATGCTTTTAGTCCATTTTTTTCCTTGATTTTTTAAACCTCGTAGTACTACAGTACGAATTAGGGGTTTGGTGGGGCTTTAAAATAGTAAACGTGTTTTCCTGGTATCTGACTGGAATCTTTGGTTCCTGCAGGTACATGATTCGAAACACTTGAGGGTTATTTTCTGGTTTTTGAGGACCTGCTGATTCCATATCAGTTTTTCATTCTGTATTAGTCTTCCACTTTCTAAAATAATTAGGTATTGGTTCGGAAGAAGAAGAAGAAGGAAGTATTTAGAATTTCAAATTTTTGAATTTGGGAACATGTACTTGGCCAGTCACTTGTTAGACTTGCAAGTTTTATTCAGAAATATAAGTCACTTAAATTGCTTGTATTTGATATATTGGGAGAAATAAGACAACATTGTGTTGCCTGTTATTTTGTTATCCATTTTTGTCACTTAAGCTGTGATTGTTTTTTGTTTTGAGAGCAACTTGTGGGTCTCGACTTCAAGAGACATCACACTAGCTCACCAGTTGCAAAAAAATCTACTTGCGGGTTTAAATTGAACCTTTTCATATGGTTATTGCATAATTGCCTTTTCTTTTGATATGCATTTGTTTCTCTCGAGTCTGTTGTGGAATAAATCAATAATTGCACATATTGGA
Source organism: Primula vulgaris (assembly GCA_963920805.1). Lineage (NCBI taxonomy): Eukaryota > Viridiplantae > Streptophyta > Magnoliopsida > Ericales > Primulaceae > Primula > Primula vulgaris. The sequence goes on from OY987213.1 coordinate 33,072,064, forward strand.
CTCGGATGTTCTTACTTGTTATGACAATTCTTTAACTGTCAGCCATGTGTTTCCAGTGTTCCTGATTAAAAAATGCAGCGAATGTGTTATCAAACCCTTATGCAGTCCCTTTTAACTTTCTTCTCAACTTCTTCACTTGACCCATTTCCCAGCTGTAATGCACCATCTTAGACATTTGACATAGAAACTTTCTTTTGCACGATTTAAACTTGATGTTCAACTTGTCTACTTCACCTTAAGTTTCATCGAGTGATCACGTGCAACTGATAAACACCTTGTTACAAACTTTTCATTTTCTCAGATAAAATTGACGGAACGTGAGATTCTCTGCTGTTACAAAAGGTAGTCTCGTCATGAATGATTCATATATCTCACTTGAAAAGATCGTAAGTTAAATGCCATTAGGGTATATTTACAATCTTTGTCGAATATAATATTCTACAATTATACAGTACAATGGTGAAACTGGGGTTTATTTTATACATTCCTTGTTGGTTTGCTTTTAGGCCCTGTTTTTGTCGAATTCTGTGCTGTTTGTTTGTGTATTGAATTCTACTTGTAAAAGCTTTTGTATATTGTTTCTGATCCCATTTTTTATTTGTTAATGGAGTAGAGCTAGGTCAATCGGTGCCCAGGTGACGTGAGCCTTTCATCAACTCGAGAAATCTATCTTCATGGGATTGTGGATACATGAATTTTCTTGATCCTTCAAAAAACTAATGTTGCTTCGATTAGTTTACGTAATCTTATTTTTTGGCCGGAGAAGTTTTTTGGTTATATTCAATTCATAATACATGGCATCAACTCAGTTGTATTGGCGATAATTTATTATTGAAATTTATCATTGCTTCAGTTTTTTATCAAGTGTTCTCTTATTCTTTTTGCTCCCATAATTTTAGTTATGTATTTTGTAATGGCTATTGCTGATGTGCAAAAGCAGCAAAACGAAGCAATATGTGCGTGCCGTGTGTATAGTATCATAGTAACTATTTTATGAGCAAACAAATATTTACGCCATTTAACAAATTAATTAGCAGTTTGGAAATGTGATACACAGTAAATGCTATAAATAAACAAAAAGAGCTATTTTTATCCACTATTTGCTTGTGTTGTATAATCTTTAACTCCCACACCTTCCGTTTGAAACAAATCTTTCCCCAATCAACCTACCATTTTCATCGAGTTAGGAGGGGGAGAAAGAAAGAAAAATGTGTTCTCAAAATTATCAAATTCTCTAGACAGAAGAAAAGTCTTCGAAAGTACAACAAGATGAGACTTTTTTCACCGATTAAGAATTATAGCTACATTTGAAACTGTTATTATAGAAGCAGTCTTTCGAACAGAAAAAAACACGAAGCTTTTTTTGAAGTAAAGAAGAAATGTTGAACGGAAAGGTGCTTGAGAATGTGGTAGTAATATCAGGGTTAATAATTGTACAAATAATAGTCGCCGGAAATGCCGCGATAATGGGTTATGTTATGACACTGGGGCTTAACTCTCTCACCATTGTCACCTTCTGTGCATTTGCTACTTTCTTAGTTTTTACCCCTCTCTCCATCTACTATGAAAGGCATGCTTCCATATCTCTCTCTCTCTTTAATTTCTTGAGGTGTGCAGGCTTCTAAAGATGAAATGGTTTTGGTATGTTTTGCAGGGATAAATGGCCCCAACAGTTGAGCCTAAAATTATGGATACAATTGATTTTAATTTCTTTTGGAGGGTGAGCAATACCTTCTACTTTTTTCTCTTGATATTACTATATGTTGAATCTAAGGAACGATTAAAGCAATGGCCATCACAGTTTCGACAAAAAAAAGTTGTTTGGTCTCCACATCATCAACAATGGAACTAAGCAGAACTACGGAACTGTTTTAAAACCATAGGAACCACTACAAATCCTTCTTTTCAACCAATCAAGAATCCAACATTTTGAACTTTTGAGCACTTCAAAACAAACATATAACTGCAAATTTCTTCACCAGTAGTTGCTTTTCTCAATACAATTATTAACTAAATTTATTAGATGGATGTTGTTTCTCTTTAGTTCTGCAAGAGTTAAATACTTATCTCTTGGTGTTAGTTTACAGGGTAACATTATTTCAGTGTTTATATCTCAAGGGGATTGAGCTAACATCACCGGCAATGGCAACCGCTATGCCAAACCTTACCCCGGGGATCATCTTTCTTATAGCTGCGACTTTAGGGTATTAATTAATTCTCTCTTTTATATATTGCCGTTTGACAAGAAAAATAAATTAGGAATTAATCAAATAAACCCTTTCTTATTTTTATAATATAATTAACTTGGTAAATCGTTAGAAGTATGAAACTAATAATTTTCATGATTGCATAATGTTGCAACAACTTTTCTGAAAAATACTCATTTTGTGCAATATAGGTTCGAAAAAGTAGAACTAAGGTGTATGTATAGCAGAATGAAGATAGTTGGAACGTCTTTGTGTGTGATTGGTGCAATTGCTTTGAGCCTATTGCAAAGTGGAACAAATATTGATATTGGAAAGGGAAAACATGGAATTAAGCTGTTTAATGTTCAGAAGCTAATTGGATGTATGTATCTCATGGCTGCTGTTTTAGCCTTGTCAGTCAACGTCGTTTTACAGGTACGTCGGAAAATATTTACACTAATGGCGTTGATTCCAATTTGTTTATTTTCATTGCAGCAAGATTAAATTGTGTCGTAGCTGGTCTAAGCTATATATGTCTGGAGAGTCCTCCAGAATTTTGTACATCATATATCCACTCTAGCTATGCATGATTTTATCATAGCTAGCAGTTTGGTTTTTCTTATCAATATTTATGGTTGTCTTTCTTATCAGTCAACGGTTATAGCGATAACGATTCTACAACCTTTTTTTAAAATTGGGAGCTCCAGACAAATCTTATTTTTCAAACCTCGAAGGAGTAGTATTTCATTAAATTGAAACTTTCTGAATACAAATTAGAGAGACTTATGGTTCAAACCATACTTACCCAGAAAAGAAAAATGGTTCAAACTTCAAACCATGGGAACCACGAGTGTAGTTCATCCTGTTTTGAGCCAAAGTTTCCTTCATTGTTACTAATGTTTAACATGACTTGTGACAGGCTATTACACTTCGTGATTTCCCGGCACCACTCTCTATATGTGCATCCACATCATTGATCGGTTTAGTTATATCAGCAATAATAGAGTTAATTCAGGAGCACAAATTTGATCCTGGATGGCCAATTCTCAGTGTTCCAGAAATTATTTTCTTTTCCTTCTTGGTAAATTATCTTTTCTCCCCCTTAATTTCTTAATTTAAGTTCAAACTCAAAGTATGGTCTCAGACAACACAATCTATGTTTTCTTTTGGAGAATTAATTGCTAATTCCTTTGGAATTGTTAGGGAGGCACTGTGAGTGGCGCGTGCGTTAGTTTCAATGCTTGGGTAATGAAGAAAAGAGGGCCTGTTTTAGTATCAATGTTTACACCCGTTGGGACTGTCATCTCTGTTCTTTATTCTGTTATCGCTGTCGGAGATTACATCACCCTTGGAAGGTATTGTTAATTCATATTACATTTCAGGATTAAAAGATAGTCCTTTCAGGTGGTTTATTGCACGAACAATAAGTTCAATAAGTTATAGTGCGAAACAAACATGCCGTATCAAATTGTAGCGCTTTTCATTAAAAAAAATAACGCTTGGGTTAACTAATTAAGGAGCTTTGACAAAGGAAAGTAGGGCTCCAAACAATCTCTTAGCAATTACTAAGTTCACACTTCACAGTTCACACGCTTAAGAAATGGAAATAAAATAAAATTGCTTCTGGGTGCTAAAGATTGGTAATTTTCACGAACGTAGCCCCTTGAGCTGTAATTCTAATTATTAGTATTATTTTCTTATTAAAGAGAGATTTATCATCTGTTTTTTTTGTATATATATATATATATATATATATATATATATATATATATATATATATGCAGCCTTGCGGGAATATTCCTCATGTTTACCGGCCTCTATTTCTTCCTATGGGCTAAAGGGAAAGAAGAGTGCTACATTGAAGAATTTTCATCATTACCAGTTCACAGTAGCGTCGATACACCACTGTTGTTGTGAAACTTAGATAAATAGTACTACCCAGTCTTGTTGAAAGTTAAAATGATAATGTTCGATATACCCTTTCGTCATTTAGTATACAGAAACGAATGAAGTACTGTATTTTGTGTATTATTTTTACCAGATTTTGGTGTAATAGAACTTGCAGAACTGATAAAATCGAGACTCGATCCATTTTAATTACAAAAATTGATGTCAAATCAAGTCTTATCACTACGCCACTTCGCGAGCTACCATAGATCAAGTGACACATGATGGAGAGTACATAAACACTTCGACTGACTATTGTTGTGCTCGTTATATGATTCCCCCCACACGTAGTTTATGCCTTAACCATCAGATCAAAACTCGGTTGCAGAAGTCCCTTAGTAAGACGAGAGAGATCGAGTGTGATCTGATTTTGAAAGGTTGAGAGCTAGAAAATACGTTTCCAGAAACACACTTTTTTTCCTAGAAAAAAGTTGTGTTTCCAGAAAATAATAAATTGTGATGCAATTCCTGAAGTTAAACATTCCACAAAATACCATTTCTATGCCGATTCAAGGTAGTTGGCGGTGTAAGTTATTCATTAAACTGATAAATACATTGGTGAGTAATGAGAAGTTTGGAGGTCTAAAATGAAAATGATGATACTGAAAAGTAGCGGCGGACAAAAAATCCGTAAATCCGTACCGTAACCCAATCCGCATGGATTGGGGCGGGTTGGATGGATTGAATGTCCAAAAAAAATCAATCCGCTATATATATTGGTTTTTAGGTATATATATATATATATATATATATAATACGTATATATATATATAAATATATATATATATATATATATATATATATATATATATATATATATATATATATATATATATATATATATATATTGTGTGTATTTTAAGATACCAACATTTAATTATTTTTATATTTTAGTTTTATTATTTGTTCGTGAATGTTCTAAACGTATTTTGATTGGTTTTAATTTATATTTCTGTTTGAAATATTCAATTTATTTTAAAAATTGAGTTGATTATGCAAACTATGAAAAATAAAATACCAAAATAAAAATTTAAGAATCAACCTAAACCCAACCCGCCTCAACCCGCAATTTATTTTGCGGGTTGGATTGGGTTGGGTTGGAGTTTTAATTGTAACGGGTTGGATTGGGTTGGGTTGAGTTGAGTTGAGATTTAAATTTCATCAATCCGTCCCAATTCGTTCCGCAATTTATTTTACAGGTTGGATTAGTATTGAAACAAATTCGCTCAAATCCGTCTCGTGCACACCACTGCCTGAATGGAAAGAAATTACAATTAATTTAAAGTGTTGCTCCAAATCACCAAATCAAAATTATCAAATGCCAAAATGTTCCCGTCACAATTATTTTAGAAATATCAACTGTCAACACTAACCATGTGTTGGATATTTCTAATTGATCACAAACTGTAAAATCACTAAAATTAGTCAAAACGTTTAGTATTACTTTGCTGTGAAGCCTGGTTTACATTATTCTCTTAAACCAATGTATCCATTATGAGCCACCAACAACCCTAAAATTCAATCTGTGTCATTTGGAGTGACATGTACTCCACTTATAAAACTCTAATGTAAATAATTTAAACATGCAAATTGGTAATAATGCTATGCAACAATCCCAAACCTTATAGGATGTAGCACTTCAAACCTCAAAAATTGTAACTTACGAAATTTCTATTTGTACTTGAAAGGAATCAGTAATTAAGTATTTAAGTGAGAACACTTATTTTGTACTCTAGTCAGAGAAGTTAAGTGGTCCTATCATAAACCATCCTATAAAATCATGCAACTATATATAATAAATTTACTTAATCCCGATAATACAATGAAGTACAATAGTTTTGTGTTTGAATGGGCATTATAGTGTGTATTTATAAGAATACGACTAGTACATAATTTATCCCGTAATTGGGGGATAATAAGAGGCTTCCGGACACTCTTAGTGGTTTTGTATTATGCATTTTTACTTGGCCATTTGAAGTCTGTTTCAGTGGCATATGAACTCAGTATTCTCGCATATTATTTGTAATAATAATGATCTTTTATTTATAAAAAAAAATTAATAGGTATTACTACTTCTCAGAGGCTTAAGACACGTGTGAGCACATGAAATGAAAGTTGGGTGTGGGACTCAACTTAAAGCACCGGCCGGCACGCTAAAGTTTGCCACCCTTGCACTTTGGCTCCTTGTTTTATTTATCTTGTTATAAAAAAATCAAATGAAAATGTTATATTTTAGTACATACAAGTGTAACTAGAAGGTTGGATTTCTTTTTTAAACTACGAAATGCAAGTTGCAAATAAAGTTAGTAAATATAAGTCAATACTGAAGATACAAGTATAGTAATTAATGATGTCCAAAACTAACTAGTAGAACAATATTACCAAACAGTATAAGACACCAGCAACAAAACTAAAGTTCTAAACTATCAACATATTAAGTTTTTCAATTTTGTAGAAAAATAAGTGTTTCAAATGTAAAATTTAGATGTACTAATTGGAATCTCCCTGGTTTGTTGAAGTTCGAACTGACATATATAACTAAATATCGTGAAGTATGATTTGATCAACACATAATAAAAAAAAGATACCAAAACATAAAAATGCCAAACGAATTCTCGCCAAACAAACCGTTTACGTATGTAGCTAGACTTCGTCAAGTCATAGACTTATAGACTCATAGCTTAATTACTTACATTGATTTTATTTTTTTTAAATACGGCGTAGCTACACTTGGACGAAGATAATGTTGATTCGTTTTCGTTCTCTAAATACTAGCGTATTATTTTCTAAAATTGTGTAGTCCCTAAAGTTACTTAGAGTTCACTTATGGTCCTTTATTATAATCTGTACCACCACTATTGATCCTAAAATCAAGTGATTAAGCAAGTGATTTTGACTTCCTAAAATCAAACCCAAGGAGCCCCATTTCATATTCGTGACATTAATTTTACCTCATTTAATCTGGCGCTTTTCCGTTTTAATTCTCTTTATGAAGTTAATAAACTATTGAAAGATATGTAACTTGTGAAAATTCTGCATGGTTTTATTGTATCGAATTAACTTGAAACGTTTGTTGGCTTTTATGAGATTAAATGAATAGTTTGTGATGTTGAGGTGTCCAAATGCATAGAACATCTAAGAATACGTAAACAAATAGGGAAACATGCTATAGTTTAGGAAATTAAGATGAAATTAACTCACTCAAAATAGACCACACCTTAATGTACATCTTTTTTTTATATTCCCCAATAGAAATATTTACAAGGGGAGATGAAACTAGAAACTGACACAATTCCAAATTCAATTTTTAGCCTTAACTTCTAGACAGATTTGCCAAAAGGAAGTTTACAAATTCGTATATCAACATTCTTTTGATCTTATCACATATAAACTTTAAAGTTACTCGATGGTTGGAACCTTTTAAGGCTAACATGGTATTTTATTTATAAAAAAAAGGCGTAAAAAGTTGGGTTCATGACTCATCTAACTGTTACAAGTTAGGTCATGGGATTAGTTCCAAGTTGGGTCAACTAAAAATAAATAAATGCCTTAGACTTATAAGTTACAAGTAAATACTCCAAGTCAGATAATTAGCTCCTTCACCCCTCAATTAATTTTGACACCCCAATCTATATTGAAATAGCAGTACAATTATTTCTGAATAATTCATCATGATTGGAATTTTACTATTTTTAAAATCATACCATACATAAACATAATATAACTTTTTTTGTTGTTGTTTAGAGTTCACTAAAAGAACTAATTGATCTCAATATCTCAATTGCAACTAGACTTCAATTATTAGGAACTTTACAGATTTAGTCCCCACGTTTTTTGAGAAAAGTTACATATAATTTAATCCCGTTTATAATTTTTCTTTTCTCATATTGAAAACCGCAAGATGCTCAAGTAATTGTAATTCAAAATCATGATACACAATTGTTAAAACCAGTTTACTACTAGACTCAATCACATACTATTTATCAGTTATACGCTCCTATTTAAAGTTTGAACTAATAAAGTTACTTTATCTAAAACTAGAAACTGAAAATAAAGGGACCATAATAGTAACAAAATTAAATTGAAAAAATGAATGTAGCATAGTATTTATTTATACCCAAAGCAAAAGCTGTTAAAAATATCACAACAGTAATGGGCAAGATATGCATGTTACTTCCACCTCTTTCCCCCATGTACAGATGAACTTATATTTTTCTTATTAATTGTACAGCTATATATATATATATATATAACAAACATATACATAAGTAAATATTTACATAAATAGATAGTGTGTGTCTTTTGGTGTAAGAATGCTTGTCACCTACTCCTTTTAAGTTCCCACTCTCTATGCTAACCCTCACACTACCCTCAAACCTTGTAGAGAAATATATTTAAAGAGAGATAAAACTCGATCTTCATAAAACAAACAAACAAACAAACAAACAAACAAACAAACCAACCCAATGGAGGAGAAATACAAGTGCAAGCTTTGCTTTAGGCTATTTAACAATGGTAGAGCCTTAGGTGGTCACATGAAATCTCACCTTGCTAAATTACCAAAACACCCCCCAAAACAAGAAAAAGAAGAAGAAGAAGAAGATCAAGAAGAAGATTGTTCATCTCTATCTACTTCAAACACTTCTCCAGAAGAGGATGTTGCTATGTCTCTAATGATGTTATCTAGGGACACATGGTACTTTGTTGACTCTGCCGAGCCGAAACAACACAAGTGTGAGGTTTGTAACAAGGTGTTCAAGTCAACTCAGGCGTTAGGCGGACACCGAACAAGTCACAAGAAGGCAAAAAAAGAGGGTTTATCTATGCAAGTCGAGGGGAAAAAGATTGTCAAGAAGAAAGCTCACGAGTGTCCGATTTGCAACAAGGTTTTTGGGTCCGGTCAGGCGTTGGGCGGGCACAAAAGGTCGCATTTTTTAATCTCAACGGTTGTTAACAATAATAATGCTTCGAGTTCTGCTGATTTTGGAGATGATCTAGAGGATGATAAATCGGTTAAAATTGGAGATAATTGGATTGATCTTAACATACCAGCTACTATGGAAGATGATGAGGAGATATCTGCAGTGTCTGTTGCTGAATTAATTAATTATTGTTAAACTATTGTTATTGCTAATATTTGGCCTTTTTATTCTCAATCAATCAAATTGAAGATGTTTAATTAAGTTTATTTTTGAATATTTAGTTTAGCGGAGAGATCAATGAATATTAATCTGTTGTTGGGTTTTAGTCAAAAGATGGTAATATTAATGGTGGATTGTAATTGCTTTTGCTTTGTTTTGCTTTGCTTTGCTTTGCTTTGAAAGTTTCACAAGTTGGTTAGTTAGTCTATAGGTGTTGGTCCAGTGGCTTCTAGTGTACCTATTTTAATGGTGGGTGTAACTGAATTTAAGAAACTTTATACTCTTTGACTTTTTTTAGCCACAACTATTTTTAGTCTCTTAGCTTCATTATTAATCTTGGAAGGTGCTATTGTGATGGTCCTCATGTTAGTCCTTTTGATGATTAATACACAATGAAATCAAACTTTTTCACATGACTAGTAACATATTTCTTTGTTTGAGACTAGTATTTCATAATCTTTTCTGTCCTTAATTTAAATATATTTATACAATTGTTTTCAAATAAATAAGTAAAACAGAAACTACTAATTATATTCATATCGTGCATGATGATCCGTCCAATACTACAAAAAATGCGCATTAATGCATGGTCGTTACATATCCACCTAAAAATCATATCCATAAGATTCAATTAGCTCATGGCAACAAATATTATCCACACCATTGCTGATTTACCGGATATTAATTCAATTAAGTCAAAGGATATTATCATCGATAGTTGTGATTTTTTATACAAAATACTACTCAATGCTTGAACAAATTACATTTTGGGAGAATCTCTTGTACTGCCTTAATTACTAAAGAGTGTACGTTACAGTATATTATTACTATAATTATCTATACTTGTTAATTGTTACTATAGCATTGTAAAAGTGGTAAAAAGCTAGGATACCTTAATTTTGCTTGGTTAAAAGAGTTACTTTATTTGTTGATAGTACGTACTCCGCTCATAGACTGTTAGCAAGTGAGCATCTCCTAGCTGTTTATTAGTCTACTTTTTTGTTTTATCAACATAATACAGATCTGACTTCTTTTAAATACTTTTAACTTATTTATTTATGCAATAAAATTCCAACTACTTTGAACTTTTTAAAGTCCCCATCATTGCTTTGTCTAGTTGAGAAGTGGTGAACAAGTACATCCACATCTCTATCTGCCAGAATTTGTTACTGGAAAAACCAACATAACCTCACTTTACAAGGAACTTATAAGAACTTTTTTTTCCAAAGGAAATTCGTTCATGTAAAATATACTCCTCCTCTGATGTTCATAGTCGTCGATAAACAAATTTGAGAGAGCAGTAGAATAAGAATAAGTGAATTGTTTTTTTATAAAGATTTGGTTTTAACTTAATTATAAACTACTTACACACTGAAATGATCAGTGGCGAAGCAGGAGTAAAACTAATAACAACATGTGGTGTCAAATGATTAATTTTAATAAAACATGTTAAAATTAAAAAATATAATTTTAAGTCCGTTAAGGGGTGTCATGACCTCATATAATATTCTTTACTTACCTTCCCCGATAAGAAGGATCTTACTCCTTTTATTAGGAGTAATTGTTACTTGCTAAGTATACTATTTTGCTTGTCTTATTTAAAGAAGGTTGGGACCGAATCATAAATTTTAAATGTGATGAGGTACGATATTCGATATAAATTTTTTAATAACTTATGAGTTTATTTTTTTTTAATATGAGAGAGCATGGGGCGAAACACTTATTTTTCGAAAATTTTGATTAAAAATACGTAGTAAAAGTTTATTTTTTTCATCTTTTTTTTTATCAAAATGGAAAAGGGTTGTCTGCCGGTCTCCGTTTTATTTTATCACATTTCCGATTGGGTTCTTTACGAACTTTTCCCTTAAATTTATTAATTGCATGTTGGAGTAACTTACAACGCAATACTGGAAATTTGGAACACCTTGCTTATTGTTCACAAAATAATGAAGCGTTAATGGTTAAGGACTAAGTCAGATTGATTATGCTATAATCCCTGAACTGCTGATGAGTAATCGGAGGTACTTTGCACCATTGTTAACATAATGAAAGAAAAAAATATACTACTAAATTACCCCAATTAAAAGCAAGATTAATTATAAATAATTGTGATTGACTTTCTGTATTGACCCTAATTAAAGTACAAGGGTTATAGTTGTTTACTCGAGGGAGTTTCTTTCAGCTTTGAATTAAAATTTGACAAACTTGCAAGTTGCGACCAATATATTACTACATAGTTGTGGGAGAAGTTCCCCAAAAACAAACTATAGTAGTTTTATTGATTTATGTTTTTACTTTTTTGGTTTAATCAATACCAATATCTAATTTGCTTAGGTAGGTTAAATGAAGTTTAAACTTACTATCATTTCTCTTAAGCAAAAGCATGCCTAGATGTTTTGTACAATCATGAGCCAGTGGGTGGAGATCCAATATTCAGCATATATGTTTGCGTGTTAATAAATTAGAATAAAGGACTTTGTATGAACATTGAAATTATCGACTAAGAGTAAGCTGTTTTTCAAGTTGCAACTGTATCACGCATGTACTTAGACAGGCATGCTTTCTTTCTATATTTTGGAATAATCGATGTCATGTCACAACAGAGTTAAATGTAAAATAATTTAAATTCGAAGCTAGACGGCGTGCATGCATGCGTACTGAATTAATCTGAAGCAAAGTTTCATTTGCTTCATTTTTTTTTACAAGGATAAGTCCAGTAGAACTATATGTCCCGGCGCATATATAGTTTTAATAAAGGACAGTCCTCCAATTAGTTTTAAAATTTACATTTTCTTACCCAAATTATTTCCACTCACTCCCTCAATATGTACTCTAGAAATGGTTTCTATTTTTCTCAATTTAATTAAAGTTGGGAGAAGAAATACGATTGGAATTGATGTATATATATATGTCTATTGAATAAATTACATTGATAGATGTTATTTAAATTTTAAAACTCATTACTTGTATCACTTTCCAAAGGCAAGGTCATTACTTGTATCACCACCCTAGCAGATTCTGATTACTCTATTTAAAAAAATATTCAATTGTGCCTAGAGAAATAATTACTATATAAATATCATTTGTCACGTTATAATGTTGTATATATCAAATCTCTCATTGTTTTCAATTATATATGCATCTTAATTGCTCTTTATTTATTTTCCCGCATTGCCTTTTTTTCTTGGGCTAGAATGATCATTTCACTTCCTTATCAAGCGTTGAACTGAAACTTCCTTTTGTTTTGTAAATTTCTAAAACAGGATTTTTACTTTATGAATTTAAAGTAAACTGTTACCATCCCATGATCAGACCACTGAGTGAAGCTTCTCATCATCCCTCTTGTTTCTCAAAAAGGAAGCTTACACAAATGGTCCATGGATGTAAAAAAAAAAGAAGGAATTAAGAGATATCGCATAACAAATCATGGTTATTAGTAATACTTATCAAAAAATAGAGGATCTGTAATTCCGTCCATAGTTGATTGGTAATATTAAGTTATCTTTCTATATTTGATTTCCCCAAAACATGTTACAAATCATGGTTATTAATGGGAATCAAATGGCATATTTTGACCAATTTAGTGGGAAAGGGGTAGAAAACTGCACTTTTATAAGACTACTATAACTGCTAATTTACGATCATTGGATTGATTAAGTTTTAATGGTCATGATTTAAGTACAAAAATACGAAACAAACCTAAAATACTTAGGGTAACAGTAATAGGTATTATCTTTGAAAGTGTTTATCATGACAAGCAAGTAAACAACTGGTACTATGAGAGGCATTTTCAAAAAGAAATATACATATTTACGGAATGAATTGTAATCAATGATGATTCAATCCATTTATCCCTTTAATCAAATCCCACGTATAACGGAATTATATAGTTTAATGTTTTATAATAAATATATAATTACACACAGGGCAGTCATTTTTTTTCCATCCAAAAAACACCTTGTAGAATGAAAAGCTTTTAGTGCCAAAAAAGTTAAATAATAAACAGCTGCATCTAGTGTTTACAAACCCCACCATTTTCTTTACAATTTTCTCATATTTAAGTTAATTAACATGAATTTTATATTTTTAAGGTAACAATTTAATTTTATACATTTTTCAGCTTACCTATTAAATTTCTTATCATAACTAAATATTACTATATTTTAATATACTTCTATCAATTTTTTTCAATCCAAATTAATTTAATAGGGCAACTACATTAAATAACTTATACGTTTTCTCGTATTTAAAGTAAAAATTATATTTTTATAACTTATAAGGAAACGTTTTGGTTTATACACATTATCAGTTTTTTTATCAATTTCTCTATGAGAACTATACAACTCATCTTTTTGTTATTTTATTAATTTATATGTCAAAAGTACGAATAAAGGAGAGAGAATACTTGAGAGAGAAATTATTATTTTAATTATAAAGGAACATCTTGATCATTTATATTTGAGTGATAATTGAGTTCATGTATATTTAATTTAATGCATAAGTAAACTGATGCGTGTACAATTTTAGAACAATCTCCTCATATTTAAGGTAAATTGGTGATATAAGAGAACTGATACGATTGATCTTAGTTGGTAAAGTTAGTATTACACCTAGTTTCGAAACGAGGACAGTTAGTAAAGTTAGTATGACACCTAGTTTCTTTGAGTTTTTTGCTGAAATGGTTCAGTAGCTGAATCAAATTCCCAGAATGGGCTACATTTCTGTAAAATTCCCAAAATGGTCTACTTTCGAAAAACGACCGATCGAAATGATAAAAACGACCGGTCGTTTTTATCATGAACTCTCTTGAACAATTTGGACCAAAAACGATCGGTCGTTTTGTCCAATTCGATCGGTCGTTTTTCAGACAAAAAACGATCGGTCGTTATTTACATTTCGATCGGTCGTTTTTATTGTGAACTCACTGGAAGAAATCATACCTAAAACGATCGGTCGTCACAAGAAAAACGATCGGTCGTTTTTCTTGTGAACTCTCTGGAAGAAATTTGTATTTATTAGACCGGTCGTTTTTTCAGAACGATCGGTCGTCTGTGGAAAAACGATCGGTCGTTTTTCACAGTCGACCGATCGACTGTAAACAATTTACATAAGAAAGAATTTTTGGCACTTTTCGACACTGATTTGGCAAAAAATATATAAAATGATGTTGTAAATTAATATGTTTAGTACATCGGATTTTCCGGAAGATTTATATCACAAGTATTATCACATAAAATGATGTAAAAACGAACGATCAAATGCAAGCGAAAAATTGGCCATAGTTTTGCCTAAAAACGGTCCATCGCCACAAATGAAAAGCAACACAAATAACCCAATCAACTATAGATATATATACGCACAAGTTATAATAACATCAAAATCGCATTTGTAGAATTATAAATACGCAATCTCACAACGTCATACAATTTAACATGTAATGATAAATAGCAACATAAAAAAGATTCATAACATAAATGCAAAGCGTTTGCTACTTATTACATCAAAAACAACGTAGTTCGAAAAGAAAATGAAAAACATAGGAAATACAACGCAAAATAAAAGAGGATATTTCTCCCCCTTTAACATCATTAAAAACATAAAACAATACATATAACCCAATCAACTAGCAATATATGCGCACGAAATTCAATAAAGTGATTAAGATAAAAACGCATACTATAAGTGCACAAACTCACAACGCATAAGCAACATAACAATGATTCATAAAATAAAGCGTTTGGTACTTATTACATCAAAAACCAACGTTGTTCGAAATCGAAAGAAATGAGAAATACAACGCAAGAACAAAAGAGAGGGTATTTCTCCCCCTTTGACATCATCAAAAAAAAAATAATAATAATATCCGCCTAGTCGCGGTGGGAGGTCGCATCATCCTCTTCGTCTTCGTTGTGGTCTGGGGGCCCGGCAAGGTCGGGAAAATAGCCGTGGTATTGCGCCCTTTGCTCGGCGCTTTCGCGATCTAGTTGGTCGAGCTCTTCTTGTCCCGGTTGCAAGAAACGAAACATCCGACGAGTCATTTGTGCATTCCGATATTGGTTGATGTAGAGATTATCGTAGAACTTATCGGAGCGCGGGACACGAGAGGAAGATCCCACGGGAGCTTTTCCTTGACGTCGAGAGGAGGAAGGGATATTGGTGGGGGGGATGGAATCGGAGGAGATAGCTACGTCCTCATTAGAAGCTCGCGGTGTTGGCTTAGGGCCGACATACTCTTCCTCTTCGGGGGTAAGAGGGGTATAGTCGGGGCCGGACACCCGCTTACCGGACCAAGTTATAGACTTGTCGGTATTATGGAATTTTATGGACATTTGGGAAAGATAGGAAGTGTCCCAAATATGTTTGTCCTTGTTTTTGAACAGCGTTCCACCGGGAACGAGATTGAGGTCCTTTAAGATGGCCGAAATCAAGGCACTGTAAGGTAGCCCATTCTTGGATTTCGTTTTTAACGAATCCATCTTAAAGAGAATGAGTGTCGCGAAGTCAAGTTTGACTCGGCTATGGATGCACCCAAGAAGGAAGATGTACTCATTAGTAACATCCGTGAAGTTGGAGGTATGAGGGAGGACTATGTGAGCGAGGATGTGGTAGGCTAGTTTGTTGCGAAAGAGAAGGCCATGGGCTTTGTTGGAGCGATTATTATGGAGGGGATGAAAAATTTCATCTTTGAGATCGTTAAAGTTATCGATCCCGAGAGTCTCACAAAGTTCATCACTAGACTGATGGACACCGTCGGTATCTAGCCGTAAGATATTTCGTAAACGGTCTATACCGTAGACGAAGGGTTGTCCGTTAAACGATGAACGCAAGCGAAGTGCGTCATCATGATCCCTATCAAGCACTAGGTGATGGTAGAATTCGTAAACGTTTTCTTTGTAAAATGGCTCTTTTCTTTGTAAAATGGCTCTTTGAGAGTAAGAATAGTATCGAGTTTGTAAAAGCTTAAATCTATCATAAGAGCGGCAAATCGTTCACGGAATAGAGGCATGTCGAGTGTGAAGTTAGACAATATACCTCGTTTTTCCATCGAAGGAGGATAGAGAGGAGGAAGAGGGCCGGAAGAGGCACCGGGAGCGGAGGAGGAGCCGGTGCGCCGAGCGCGAGGAATAGCCGGACGACGAGGGGGCGGAGGCACGATCTCGTCCTCCTCTTCATCGGCGAGGTTGAGTGAGGCTCTCTTTGTACGAACCATATTTGAAAAAAGAATTAGGGTTTTGAAGAATTGGGGATTTTTAAGACAAACGGAACGAATCGATAGTGTTTATATGAATAATAAATGGAATTGGGTAATATATTTATAGGAAATATGGATTTGTAGAAGAATTTTGAGAAGGGGACGAATTTTTTTTTGGAGAGAGGTTGTGTATTATGAGAGTTGTGAATGAATTTGATTAGGGTTTCGAAGATAAATACTGAAAAACATAAAAACGATCGGTCGTTTTTTGTTTCGATCGGTCGTTTTGGAACGAAAATGTTCCAGTGAGTACACCAAAAAAACGATCGGTCGTTTTTGTGGAACGATCGGTCGTCTGTTTAAAAATGGATGTTACGTTTGATTGACCAAAATTTTATTCCCTTTTTCAACATTTCTTTATCCCTAAATAAAAGACCAATTAAAGGATCATTAACTTGAGGATCCCAAAATCCAGGATACATCATATAATTTCTTCTCTGGTTACTATAATTTTCTTGAGTGTCGAACGGTTCATTAAACAAACTTGACATTGGTTGATGCATAGGAATTTCATCGAAAATAGTATTATTCGGCAATTGTGACCCACTTGATTGGTCGTTTTCATCCTCATCCATATACAAGCCCATTTCAGATGATAATTCTTCGTAGTCAACTTCTTGTACATTTTCTTCGTCATCGTCAGACTCGTTTTCGCTAATATTGACGTCCGGATCTTCATCCTCTGGTACATCCCCAAGTTCTATCGACCAACCAATATTATCTGCCAATCGACACACTGCATTCAAATGTGTCAAATCTGGTTCGTTGTTCTCAGAATATACCTCTGGCATTGGCTCTTGTCGAATGGGTGTTCTACTTGATGTACCGATTTCATTAGTGGAAAGAATATTATAATACGACCCGTAATCTTGATCAGGAGAGTAAACTTGCTCAATTTCAACATATAACTCTATAAACGTTCTTCCACTTTCTTCTATTAACTCAAGCATGGTTTCCAACGAATCATTATCATCAACAGCCAATCGCATATATTTAAACTCAGTAAGTGTAGTCAGATATGGATAACGACATGTTAAACTCAAACGATTTGAAGTCGATGATACATCAAGTACCTTAAACAATTTTTCCAAAAATTGGTCGTATGTCGTGTTTCTAGATACCTTAAAAAATTTTTTATAAGAAATATCATAAGATAACCCCTCGCTAATAGTTTCCATTATCGTACCTCCCCAATAACACATAATTGTAGTATTTTTCATTTCGATAACCACACGGTAAAACTATCAATTTTATTCAAATAATACTCCAACAACACAAAATATTGAGCTTTTACCTGTTTTGGAAGAGATCTGAGATTTGCCCTAAAATGATCTAAGAGCTCTGTTTTTTTTAATTTTACAGTGGTCTGGGAAATGAGATGAGTTTTTTTAAATAGGAAGTATTTCTGAAAAACGACCGATCGAAATGTAAATAACGACCGATCGTTTTTTGTCTGAAAAACGACCGATCGAATTGGACAAAACGACCGATCGTTTTTGGTCCAAATTGTTCCAGAGAGTTCATGATAAAAACGACCGGTCGTTTTTATCATTTCGATCGGTCGTTTTTCGAAAGTAGACCATTTTGGGAATATTACAGAAAGTTAGCCCATTCTGGGAATTTGATTCAGCTACTGAACCATTTCAGCAAAAAAACTCCGAAATGAGGGCCTTCGGTTAGGGAGTTAGTTGAATTTATGTTGTGCTATGCGTGTAAGGATTGCAATATAATGCATTGAAATCAATATATAGAATATTAAAAGTGGGAAATGTTATATGAACATCATCAAAAACACCCAACTAGACACTTTTTCGTAAAAACGCTCCAAATCAAGATTTGGTTAATGTAAATCTCTACGGTTTCACGACGGGAACACAAATATGCGTCTTGTTTTTTTTCCTGAGAGGTATAATGACATGTTTTGAATTTTTAAATTTTACCATAATTTCGAAAACATGTCATTATACATCTCGAAAAAAAAAACAAGACGCATATTTGTGTTCCCGTCGTGAAACCGTGGAGATTTGCATTAACCAAATCTTGATTTGGAGCGTTTTTACGAAAAAGTGTCTAGTTGGGTGTTTTTCATGATGTTCATATATCCTCCCCCATTAAAAGTTGCATATATATGTATTATTAGTTTTGGAAAAAAAAAAATCGGCATCTCCAAACGATCGGCACCTAAACTCATGGGGTTATGTGTCTGTGGTCAGGGCCGCCCCTAACTACACACTTCTTTTAAATGATAGTTAAATTGGTGTATAAATATGTTTCCTCCATGTCTGGTCTGAACAGAAGACAAAAACAATTTCAACATAAAAAATGAAAAAACATGTAGTACCTTGCATCTCATTTTTTATTATTTGCCTTGTTTGCTCAAACATCTACTCATTTGACTTAAAAGCTAGAGGCATGCTTTTTATATCTAACACAATTTCCGATGGGTAAGCGTTCATTGCAAATCAAAAAATGATGATAGGAAATGCAACCGATTCCTCAAGGAGGAAAATTTAACTTTTCATTTGACGTGAACCGTTGGGGAAGGACACTCTACTTTTGTTACAGGTATTGGGGTGCAAAATATCAAGTTTTCGATGTTTTTAATAACTCGATTGAAAAACACTGTGATAGCAATGGGTATGGTTAAGGTTGTAAGTAAAATCCGTGAATACGATCTAAACCACTGATTTGGTTTAGCTTTTGAATACTAATGGTCTGGTTTTGCATTCAAAAATTTCAACTCCGTCGTTAATGGTTTGGTTTATGTTTAAATTTTGTTAATCCGAACCAGAGTATTCCGATTCAAAACATTGAATCCAATCCAAACCGGTAAACTCAATCCGTTATAGCCATTAAAAACAAGCATTATTATTTAACTTACTTATGAAAAAAAACCTAAAACTTATTCCATATATATAAAATAATAAATAATAAACGGGCATATATATACTCTTTAGTCTAATGAACAATAATAATTGTGCGACAGATTTCAAATGTTTAACTTTTATATTCTCTCACTTCTACTTATACGAGTCATATTTCTTTATTTTCTAACCGAATTAATATGTTATTATGCATTGTCTGTATGGTCTCGTATATGAAAAATGTTTGTATTTATTAGTGTTGGTTATATATTGTTTGAAATTATTTTTCACATTATTTTTTTTTTGTAAATAATTATCATTAAAATATGTATTAATTTAGATTAAATAACGAATGACAAGCATTATTAAAATCCAAATTCGATGCGAATTTGCACCGAAACCATTGGATCCATAAAACCAAACCAAACCGGTCCGATCTGTTAGGTTTGGTTTGGATTGAAAAAATAAATGGTTTGCTTTGGATCCAAAATTTCACAATCATTTCTTAATTGTTTGATTTAGAATTGACGACAATCCGTTCAAATCCGACCGATTTACACCCCTAGACACGGCTATGGGAAATAGGCACGGCCATGGGAAATGCTTGTGGGAATCGAGATCCGATGGTTTCTTTTTTCTTTACAGAAAGTTGAGAGAAGAAATATGATTGGTTATAGTGATGAATATGTAAATCGAATGAAATACCTAGATGTTATTGAATTTTTAAATCTCATTATACAACTTTCCACAAGGCAATGGTTAATTTACCTTCTCTGGTCTTGTTAGCGTACTATTCTTTTTCTAAATTACAACAAATTATGCAATGAGGAGGTAAAGCCACACTATATATTAAGTAATTAAATAACATTTAACAATTATTTAAACATATGTGAAGTGAAGTGTATTTATTAATGGAATGAGAGTGGCTGAAGTTAGGTAATCAATCGTAGTGGGTGAAGCAGCCCAATGAATTGTTGGATTTATTCAGTCATCTAACTTATAAATGAGAGAAAGAGAACACGGTGCCAAAACAAGTACACTAGAAAACTTCAATTCTGGTTCATAGAAATCAATTTATACATTAACATGTACAGGTAGCATAAGTGGATTATTTATTTACTTATTTTTGATAATTAGTAACTCTCCTTTGGAGGTAAACCTTCTTCGGTGATGAACGTGGTATACTTGGGTACCAACAACTTAGACCAACCACTTTGCATAAGCGGAGTAGAGTAAACAAAAGCAAGCAGGTTAGGAGAAAAACATACTCAAAACTCAAATATTCAATACTGGTATAGCTTTGAACTTGAACTAAAGGGGTCAACGAGAGTATTCTTTAGGTACCCGATTTACTAACTTGTAGATCCAGGAAAAAACTGAAATTAAAGGAAAGAATTGAAGATAAGATAATGGGAGAACATGTAGGTAGAAACATAAAAGTAGCTTCTTTTATGGCTGGACAAAAGTTTTGGGCCAAAGAGAATTTCAAATTAATACAATATCCAACTAGAAATATAAGAGCATAGATAAAAAATAAAAATGACACTTCATCCCATGTAAAACTGGTTGATGCTTACGGACAAAATATAAGAGAAAAAACAGGCTTCGGAAACATTCAGTAGATTTCTTGCAGCAGCAATCCAAAGAGTAGCGTTCTGTATGTAGCTTCAACTAGCGAAAAGCTGCAACTTCCTCCTTGAGGGATTTTAGCAAATCACCAACGCTCATACCTGAAATATTATCGCTTCTGTCCCTCACCCGTACACTTACCTGCCTGGTCTTGACTTCCTCTTCACCAACCACCAGAATGTAGTTGTACTGCGCTAGCTGAGCCTCTCGTACCTTTTTCTGTATTGTCCTGTCACTTGTATCAACATCAACATAAAAGCCAGCTTCATGAACCTGATCCTTCACTTGCAGGGCATAGACTTCTGATTTTTCCGAAACAGGGCAAACAATAGCTTGGCGTGGGCTTAGCCACAACGGCCATTTGCCCTTGTAGTGTTCTAAGAGGATAGCAAGCATGCGCTCAACAGAACCGAGGATAGCTCTGTGTATCATAACAGGTCTCTCCTTGTTAGCTTCATCTTCCGCAGAGTACGACAACTTGAAACGACTAGGCAGTTGAAAATCCAACTGTAGAGTTGCGCACTGAAATTTTCTTTTTAAAGCATCAGAAACGCTGATATCAATTTTCGGACCATAAAATGCTCCGTCAGCTTCGTTTATCTCCCACTTTTTTCCAGATTCATTTAGTGCTTCTGTAAGAGCAGCCTCTGCCTTGTCCCACGTTTCTAGATCACCAAGATATTTTTCCGGCCTTGTGGATAGCTTCAGCTCATAAGTGAACCCAAACACCTCGTAAGTATAATTGATGAAATCTAGTGCTTGCATTACTTCGTCTTTAATCTGGGACTCCCTACAGAAAATATGGGCGTCATCCTGCTGAAACCTTCTGACACGTGTCAGCCCAGTGAGTGCACCACTGGCCTCGTTTCTGTGTAATACTCCAAAATCGGCCAGCCGTAGAGGAAGTTCTCGGTATGAGCGAACCCTGTGATCAAAAATCAAACAGTGCCCTGGACAATTCATAGGTTTAAGCCCAAACTCTTGCTTTTCAATCTCCAATAGGAACATATTCTCCCTATAATTTGCAGCATGGCCTGATGTCTCCCAAAGTTGCATATTATAAATATTTGGTGTCACGACCTCTTGGTATCCCCTCTTCCAATATTCTTTTCGTATAAATTCCACCAGCTTGTTATAAATTCGAGCACCATGCGGAAGAAATACACAGCTTCCTGGGCTAAGTGGATGGAAAAAGAAGAGCTCCTGATTCTTTCCCAGCTCTCTGTGGTCATATTTCTTGGCCTCTTCCAACATTTTTAGGTATTCATTCAAGCGTTTCTGATCTGGATAAGATATTCCATAAACTCTCTGCAAGCTTTCACGGTCTTTGTCTCCTCTCCAATAGGCTGATGAAGCCTTCAAACAAGCGAATGCTTTCACAAAAGAGGTATTAGGAATATGAGGTCCTCGACATAAATCCACCAAGGGGCCACATCTATACACTGTAATCGTTTTGTCTTCAGGCAAATCCTTAATAATTTCAATCTTGAATTTATTATCTGAAAACATATCAAGTGCCTGATCCCGAGTGACTTCAATGCGCTCAAAAGGCTGCTTTTCTGCAACAGCTTTTAAAGCTCCGGAG
This sequence comes from Primula vulgaris, assembly GCA_963920805.1. Lineage (NCBI taxonomy): Eukaryota > Viridiplantae > Streptophyta > Magnoliopsida > Ericales > Primulaceae > Primula > Primula vulgaris. Next base: position 33,094,668 of record OY987213.1, read on the forward strand.
TTAATCCCCTTAAAGTGGTCCTCATTCAAGCCTAAATCCCCATAAAAACCATCATAATAGAAGCCCTCCCCTCTTGTTGTACATGGTCCAATGCACAACTTGCACCCATACTCCATTTCGATAGCCTGACCAAGAATATGAGCACTTGAGTGCCATAAGGTATCACGTCCTTCATCGCTGTCAAATTTATACAATATGAGTTCACAGTCACCTTCAAGAGGCCTCGACATGTCCCACAGCACTCCATTGACCTTCGATATTAAAGCATTGGAAGCCAAACTCTTTGAAATTTCTTTTGCAATATCAAAAGGGGTGGACAAAAACTTTTTCCCTTCTTTCACAGTCCCATCTGGCATTGTAATCTTGATGGGATCTCCGGCGATGCTGAGACGCTGCTGGAGCTGGTGGGCAAAGATGGATTCGAATAGTGCGATTCGCTTGGGAATCACATTTTTTAGATAAACTTCGTCCTTGGGGTGTCCGGAGCCTGGCTTTGCAATCTGTTGCTTCTTCCCCATAACTGGTGATTCTGTAATAATAGTAGCAAATATATAATTCAATATACAGACGCAAGATACAAGTAAAATTGCAAGTGTATGAGAATATGCACAAACAGCTCTATATATATGTAAAAGATGAAAGCCTTTTCACTCGAAATTGGTTTGGAAGCAGGTTAGTAGAAAGGAAAGTTTCAAAGATTTATCGTAACTGTAATTTCCATCATGTGAACATGAAAACAAATTGAGCGGAAAATGAGCTTTTTGGCACGCCCAATTATATAACTTGTGAATCAAGATGGAAAAATGAGTTGCACATAAAAGAAAAGTTGTAAAGATGGCAGACCAACAAAATCATAAATAGGCAAAATCCCATTTATGGAACATATAAACTAATAACTTGATGCAACATACAAGCGAAGCTCGTATTAGGCACCAGCCTGCAATACCCAGGCTGACAGCCTTCTAGTATCTTAAATTTTGGAACTTACAATTTTCAAAAAAATGTCGTAAATATGCAAAAAGTGAGTGCAATTTTTTGACAATATTTTCTGCTTCCCAAAGGTAAATTTGGAGTTATGGTTCCAAATTGGAATGATCTTGATTCCTAAGGCCTATTTATCTTCTTCTTTTTTTGACAAACGCAAACTTGCAAATCATTTATTTCCTTTACCTTCTATACACAGTTTTGGAAGGAAATCACAATGAAAAATTAAAAGTGTGTTTTCTTTTACTTAAAGTGGTTGTTTTAAAAAGTTCGCTTCGAAGCAGAAAAGCTTTGATTCAAAGCTCGGGTTGAATTTTTAAAAGACAGAAAAAACTCGCTTTTCCACCTTATATGCTGATAAAGCTTACACTTTTAGCATTTTCCGGGCAAAAACATTCTAGCTAAGTTGTCGCTTTTAAATACACTGCCTAAAATTACCGTACACTGCATAAATCTAAATTCATCCAATGAGCCAACTTAACAAAATTTCATAAAATGAGTGTTTATTTCAACTATAATTTCGATAAGAAAGAGCAAAGTCAATGCATCCTAAATTTGCAACTGACAGCATAATGTTATGAATGTTTCGACATACATAAGTATATAACCCATTTTGCAAAAAATTGCCGAAAAAGTAAATTTTTTATATGTATTTTCATCAAAATCTCCATCCCCCCCTATCACGAAAAAAAAAATACCCATATAGGGTGAGAAATTTTTTACATAGAAATCCGCCCCTCCCATTTGCAAATCCTGGTTCCGTCACTGTACATAAGCTTATAATTTTACTATATTTCCTTATATCTATGCAATACAATTATATAATCCTATAAAAGTTACTCAAATTTGTACAGGAAACTTAAAAGGAATAACTTTCTAGTAATTATAAGTTATATCATGTGAATATGAACTAGAGCCATCAAAAGATAATATTTTGGGTTAAATCATTGTCTTAGCTTGTAAATCGAGAGAAAGCTTAAGAATTAAAACTTAGAAAGTAAAAAAAAAAATAGTGAAACATATCAAACTGATAAACAGCTCAACTAGGGTCTGTTTGGTTGTAGCTTTTAAACTAAAAAAAATTGTGAAATTTTCAACAAAACAAAAAATCCAACTGTTTATAAATGGTTCTTCTAAGCTGTAAAATACTCGTACCCAACAAAATAAACTGAAACAAAGGTTTATATCAATGTATTAAATAAAATAAAAGTGATAAAACAATCAGTTGAAACAAATAGAGAAACAGATCAGAGAATATATATATATATATATATAATAAATAAAAAGTGAAGGAGAGAGAGAGTTTACCTTGGTATCAAAGATGAGATGAAAAAGGGGCGGCTACAACTTTGTTGAAACTTAAAACCTAAAATTGAGTATATAACACAGGTAAAGGAAATAGTGGTTTTTCTTTTTTATTGGTCCTTCTTTTAAATATCATTTCTGTATTGTTACTCTCTCTTCTTTTTTTTTTTTTCAAAATTGCATTTTTATCTTTATTAATAAAACTAAATAGAGTAAAATTATTACATATGAGTTTAAGATAAATGGACAACAAACTGCGCCGCTAGTACTCTTTAAATAACAAATCCTAAATTTCTAAAGACATATTCAGCTGAAACTGCAGTCAACACATTTTTGTTCATAATTTTCTACACTCTCCTGGTAAGCTCAACAGACTCAGTAGTTTTCTAATAAAATTATTATAACATTGATCGGTGATCTTATTTTGTGCCCACATTTTTATATTTTTAGCTCAACAGACTCAATAGTTCTGTATATGTTTTTCTTTTATGCCCACATTTTTATATTTTCCTTCATCTATTATTAAAAAACAGTGATTAGGGATTTTATTTTTTTACTTACGACAGTATAGTTAACTAACTTCCTTCAAAATCATACTCTCTTTAAGTTCTCCAATAAAATTATTATAACAATGAATTACAAGTGATTTTCAAAACCCTAGTCAAAGTCACAAGTATGAAATACACTTGTGACTCGTAGTTAGGAAACGTAAATGTGATAAATGATTAGAGCTCCGATTAGGGTTTCCTCAGTTATCTTTATTCTTTGTAATGACTTGTCGTTTTAATTCTTATTATTTGGAGTTATAATTACATTGTGTACTGTAATAATTTTATTGGCCGGCTCGTAGTTGTTTACGGACCGAAGAAATTTCATATTCAAAAATTTACTATGTAGCTAGATTGATTATGCTGAAGGTTTGTTGTGATGATGATTGAAGCGTGTTTGCTTTTTTTTTTTCTTTTAAGTTGAATAAATGTGTGTTTGAATAAGACACGTTAGGGTTGTTTTTTAGTTCAAATATTGTAGTGTGGTGTGTTTTTAATTTCTAAGTTTATAAATGTGAGCATGTTTTTAGTTTGCAATATGATATATTGTAATGTGTGATATTTATTTAACGTTTGCTTCAAACTTATGTTTTTGTTTCTTTCACTGTTACAAGTAACTCATCAGATAAAAACAATATGCTTTAGGAAGAACAAATAGAGAAAATATTGTCAATGTTTTCATTATTTGGAATAAAAGTAGAATAATAACTTTAAAGAATAATAAACCATAATTGTGATAATTTTTTCCGTTCAGCTACTCATATTTTGCATAGTTCGTCCTTCAAATATAAAGCAGAGAATACAATGCATAATAAATAAAATCATAAATATAATAAGAAAATTTGTTGTTTAGTGTCTAAATAGACATTGAATTAATAATGCTAAACACACAACTTGTGAACAAATTGTGCACAACTCGTACATTACACGTGAGGGTAATTCAAATAAAATTATCTGTATTTTAAAAAAAAAATATATATATATATATATATATGACATGAATTGCAAGTACTTAAAAGGAAAAGAAAATCATAACTCTAACTTTTCATATACATCTTTGTATACGAAAAGGATAACGATATATACTTGAAAATAATGAGTTTTATTGAGAATGGGGAGGAATCGATAGAAAAGCAATTAAGAAAATAAAATAACCATATATACTTATTTTGGCTGCATATTTTCCCCACAGTCTTTTTCTTACCCCTCTGTACTTTGTAGAAAGATTACGGAGAATATACTCACGTCTACTCCAACAATCAACCATGAAGCATGCCATTGCAATAACGTAGAAAAAAATATTAGTGTAATCATAAAATAATAACAAAAAAATATAATGAAGATCGATATGATTATTAACCTGAAGCTCAGCAGTAGCATATCGGAGATAGATGACTATGTAGGTCATCTGAAAAATGCATCCAATGACGTTGACGACTATAACAAATAAGTCGCCTCGCCGAAACGTACAACCGTAGTATATCCATACTATCTGGCTAAGCAGAGATACATAGTAGGGCAGAGGTCGGTACTCGAATACCTAGTTGTCCTTGATAATGTGGACAAAAGTCTGTCTGTCGAAAATAAGATTATCAGGTGTAGTTAACATGAAACACACTTATTAAAAAAATTGTTACATAGTTTAATGAGAGTTTTTAAAAAGAGATGTGATAATTAAAGCGGGAAAAAACATAAAATAATTATGTATCATCGTATTTAATAGTTAGATACTTAAAATAATAGGTTCATGAATTAGAAAATTCCGGATTGATACATTACATGAATTTTAGAAGTCGAAGATTTTCTATTGGGTAAATTACTATCTAGAGAGGATGCATCTATGTAACTGTGTGGCTTATAAATAGGGTCTGATTGTTTTGAGGAAGTTTTTTTTTTTTTTAAATAAAATAAAATTGAGTCGGTCACATTGTGATACAACGTTTTGAGGAAGACTTGATATGATTAAAAACTGAATATTGAATGGACTGAGTTTTGTTTTCGGTTTTGATTAGATGGCATAGTTTTTAATTAAAAGGAATTAATTTGTACTAGTATTTGCAGAATACAATGCATGACACTAACATCATAAATGTAATTAGAAAAATTGTTGAATGAATAATGATAAACACACAAGTTATGCACGAGTTATGCACACGTTGTATAAATATTGCATACCTATGTTGCCACAATAGTTTTGTTAATTTTTAAATGTTAAGTAGTGACACATTATCGTTTAAAAATGTGTTAAATGACACGTATGCATTTTAAATTTAATAACCACATTAGTTTCACGTTAACAATGTTATCAATTTTTAATTAAACATTTCTCTTTTATTTTATTGGTAATTCTTATGAGGATAATTTATAGGATATAATAATATTAATTATGTGTTGTGTTTGTCACGTCACCAGTTACAAACATTAAAAACATTGTTAAATTTAACAAATTTTTTAACATTTATAAAGATAACATATACTTTAACGTAACTAATAGAGATAAAAAAATGCATTGTTAGCTAACCATTTTACTAAACAATAGAGATAACAACACTATTGTAAATGATCTAAGTATTAAAATTGTCGTTAATTTGACTCGAAAATAATATATATCTTGCGTATAGGATCGACTCTTAAAACAGTTTTACTGGTTAGTATTGTTATACATAACTACAAAAGTTGTTAACTTCACGAGTGTACATGTAATATGAATCCTTAGCATCATTCTTTATATATACTATATAAACCAACGAATAAAATAACAGCTAGAATTTACAAAGTCAAGTGAATTAATCGAATCATAATGGGTGTTCATGACTAAGCATCTTGCGGATCAATCCAATGCCTTCCATTGACAAAACTCTTCGCGAGGAATGGATGAGCCGTCTCATAATCAAGTTCTCGGGCCCATGAAACTCCCCTTACAGATGCTACTCCTGGCCCCGAGCATTTGTACACTCCGAAAAAGACAGTCCTGTATATACAAACGAATAATTAATTCAAGTTACATTATACCATTATCTCTACAAAACATATATATAATCACATAACCCAACAGGACATCAATCACAAGTTTAATTACGTTCCTTTGCGGTGAAAAATAATTTGAATGGTTTTTTATCGTAAGGTTATCCCCGAGAATCTTTTCGATACTACATGTTCGATATGCTTTTACATTCTAGTAACTTATTTATTTACTCGGAGAAAGGAAGAGAAGACGATGTTTGAAACAAATGGCGAGGTGTAATCCATGTTAGTAGGGTTGTATCGCCTAATATATATTCCGTCCATAACTTACTCTTCGAATACATTGAGCATAATATTACTTATAATATGCGATAGATTCCAATAATCCAATACTGAAAGAACCATAAGAAATAAATGATGTACAAAAACTAGACTTCATAAAGTTATTAAGTACTATAATCCTAGAGAGAAATGATCATAACACAACCGAGAGGCAACTTATAGCGAGGATCATTTTTTAATGTATGTTGCTACCGTCGGTATCTTAGGGTAGTTCAAAAGATATCAAATAAACCAAATTTATTTTAAAAGCTGCTATCAAACAAACAAGGACCACCTTGTTAGTTCTCACTTCTCAGACAAATGAAATCAAGAATTTGAATATGCATCAAGACAAGTTTCCCCATTATTTGAACCATGTTATTTTGGTGAACTTTTGTTCATTTAATTCCCGTGATTGTGCATTTATGTGTAAAAAGGATCATGAGATATGAGAGAGTACACTCACTTATTTTTGTTATTGACATGGTCCCAATCATCCCACCCACCATGCGCCACCACGTCATCGAAGTAGGTGTACGAGAAGATGATCCTTGAGTATTGGCCCATGGCTCGGCCCACGTATAATGGCCCTGTACCCGTTACCCGACAGCCCACAAAAGCAAATCCGGTTTTCTCGTTGGGAGAGTTTCTATCCTGCGCCGCAATGGAACCGAATCTCGTGGCTATCGAGTGGAGCTCACAGTCCTGCACCATTTAAAGTAGAATAAAGGGCTTGTTTCGCTACAATCTTAAGCAACTAATCTGACATAAATTAACTAGGTTCATAGAATATATTTCAGCTTTAAAGTTATAGATTTTCTTGTAAGAAATGCAGTTACTGCTTGTTATAAGTTGATATGCCAAATGTTGTAACTATAAAAGCGAAGCCGAGCTTACGAGCTACAAGCCTACAACAATGTAACTAAGTAAGCAGTACGTTTCATGTACATTTAGAATTCTTAGGGACTTTAGTGTAATTTTTAGGATGTATGAGGGTGGATGGTAAGGATTGGAAATTTCAAGGGTGTCAGTTCAATTGACACTAACTAAAATTGCTATACAATTGACTTTTATATCTCCAAACAACTTAACATTTGTGCAAATTTATCATTTTACCCGGCATTCAAATGGTTAAGTCAATGATGTTACTCCAAAATGACAGAATATTCTTCAACAAACTATATCTTTTATCTACTTCTGCTAAAGTGACTTCAATGAAATTATGGGAATACAACCAAATAATATGTTGTGCTCGAAATAATTATATAGCAGCTGGTCCGATAAATTTGTCCATGTTTTGGAAAAAGCTACTAGCCTACAACAATTTTTACTTGTAAACAAAAGATAGTGAGGGAAAAAATATGACAGCCTTTCCCATACTATAAGCCAATTTATCCCATCATCACTTTTGAAACAGAACTTGTCTCGTTGGTTGTTCATGTGCGGACAAATTATGTACTTGAAGGAAGTTTAATTCAAAATATTTAAAAATGTTTACCATCCAGATAGTTCTTTTTGGGTATCAAAAGTTCCATTGATTCTAAATTTGAGTTGCAAAAAATAAATAAAATTGCTTACTTTGTACATGGACCTGCCATTACCAAAGATGAAGTCAATAGAGCCTTCAATATAACACTCCTTAAAATAATGTCGGCCTGCATCATCGCAAAGAGTGTCTTGTGCTCCGTAAAATCCGCAACCAGAAAAAAATGCTTTATCGCCGGAGATTCTAAAGGCCGCCGCTTGCCACCCCTGCATCCCTGGCATAGGTGCTGGTGCAGTGTTCTGTATCACATTGAATATAATTCATATGGTCGAACTCTTTCTCGCATATATATGACAATGTAACAATTTATTTATTAGTGAGACGTTAACAGTGGATTTGTCAAATTTCAAATAAAGCTAGGCCTGGTTTGATTCAGATGAACTGAAAATATTAGTGAGACGTTAACATTACTGGATTTGTCTAGTTACAATTAAAACTAACACTGGTTTTGATTCAGATGTATTTACAAAACAACAGTGAACATACATAAAAACATACTGTGGAAGTAAGCATTTTTTTTTCCTAGTGCTGCTTCTTTGTGTACAATATTATTAGGTCAAGAAATGCAGCCAATTGATGAAAAATGAGAATTTGTTGTTTGCAAGTCTTGAATAAAAAGTACTAGCGACATGACATTACCTTGTCATCGATTGTCTAGAACGTACTGGTCCACAAAATGGTAAGAAAAACAGCACAGTAATATTCAAAAGTTTTTTGTGAAATAAATTTTTGAATTTACATTAATCTATATTCAGAGTGCCAAAATGGTAAGACATGATGTGTGACAATGTTTCGAGCATGCATAATTAAGTAGCAACGGTATGGGTAATTCACAATAATCATTGATTTAATGTTTTTCTTAATGCTCAAGTGATAATCGTAAAGTAATAAAGCATGCTATGTAAGACATCGTCACATGATATGGTTTTTGTCGATTAGAACTATATATACTAACCATGACAAGAATTAAAATTGTTGTATTTAATATTCACGTACTATTATTTCAATCGTAACTATGGGACTGAGTGAGACTGACCTTGAAGCTAATGTTTCTAGCCGAGAAGTAGCTAGCATACACTGTGACAGATGCAGTCTGATACGTACGCAGTTGTTGACCGTTGGGTCCACGATCGCACGCCCTGTCATGCCATTCGATCACCGTAACCTCTCTTCCTGCTCCTTGAAATGTGATGTACCGCTTTAAAGCCGGTACCAGAACTTTTTCACTGCACCAAAACCACATCTTAATTATCAAAATAGTTAATTCTATTTAAGGAGTTGACGAATTTGAGCACATCAACTACTCATGCTAAGTTCAAATGGACTTTTACACAACACAAAAAGGAGTTGTGTTGTATATATAATCCAGATAATGATAAGTGTGCTTATATAATAATATAATTCTAATTACTAAGCTTAATGAAGTGTTAAAAGTGTTTATAATCCATAGTCTGGTCTCATTTTATGCAACCTCTAGATTGGCAAAATATAATGGTAAGAAAGAGAGCGAATCTACCACCTTATAACAATCTCCACGGACCTGATTTTTCATGTTTATAATCAAGATGCGTGGATTAATATTGTTCCATTTGAGACTACAATGATCAAATAGGATTTCCATCCAAACTATCGAAACCAGAAATCATTAGTGTAACTCAAACATTATCTTAATCTATCTTTTCAGTATGAAAATTTTGACGCTTCAATGCAGCAAGTATTTGTAATGGAGAAATATAATGCCATGGAAAATCAATCCGCCCAAAAATTTATTCAATTTCGCATTTTCTCACGAAATAACGACCCTCTACTTAATTTACAAGAGCAAATGAAACGAAACTAAATAAACAATCTTTACATGTAATGTCCAGCACTAATTAGGATGACGACATTCTCCATGTTGTACTCAGGGACCGAGTCGACAGCGGCCTGAACTGAGTGAAACTCTCCGTTCCCATTGACATCAACACTGATGTGGCGGAGACCTGTGGGTCCTACCCAGTGGTGGTGACCCTTGGTCACGTTATTGTTGCTATAAAGAGCTACATTCAGTTCATGTTCATAACCTGAAATTTCAAAGAGTAATGTAAGTAAGAAAAGAAGAAAAATAAGAGCGGAAACAGTAGACAAGTGCATATGTAAAGCCATTGAATTGGAATAACAATTAAATAAATATTAGTATAAGAATATGAATGTATCGAATGGATAGACGTGGGCAGATTGTGAATAATAAGTGGGAGAAGTGAGGGAGTGGGGAAACTGAGTATATATCATGCACAAATTATGAGGGATAAATTTGTAATTTTAATAATTGTATGCGGTGCTTACAACGGTCGTTTATCTATTATTTCTTTCTTGTCTTTCACATGAAATTGTCCAAAAATGTAATGGTACATTACCATGATACTATAAGATATATATTTGCAATTTTTATCGGCATGAGCATCATAACAAAACTGTTGAAATTGTTTTTTTTTTAAATTTAATCATATATTTTAATTTTTAAAACTACATGACAAGTCTTTTTCGACAATTATTTAGTTTTTTTTTTTTGAAAGAATAATCAGATAGAGCTAATACATTTTCGACAATTTATTTAAGTATTACTTGTGCGGCCAAAATTGCACTAGTTTATTAGAGTAGAAAAACAGTAAAAATGAAAGCGTGTGTGTTATAATTCAATTCCTAAGCTCCTCCCAATATATAGGCTGACCAGTTGGATGTGCTTTGATTGGCTAACGTGGTGATTTGCCATGATATTAGTTAGGGAGTGGTAATGTCTGACATACATGAAGAATGTGACAAAAAAACGATTTAAAGATGAAAGATAGTAATTCAGCGATTCACTTATAAAAATAAATGAAAGCCTTAAAAGTTACAAGCTTATTGCGTCAAGATTAAAATATTTTGTTCCTTTTATTTTCTTAATTTTAAAACTGCAATCGTAAGTCATAATTAGAGGATAAAACCCAACTTACATGATTGGTAACGTTTAAATTTACTTTAAAAAGTCACACACAAGACTTTCTGTGCTTGATATATAGCAGAGACGAAGCTGGTCCATGCATATACAAAAGAATGTCATATCAGTTACGGGATTAATTACAAGTTTAGATCCCTACGACCTGTTCGCCTACGGTTTTCCGACATCATTATCAATTTAACGATGAATCAGCGACAGTTTTGTCCATTACCGATGGATTCTACAATTTTTGAACTTTCCTAATCTCAAACTTTTCTGAATTTGAACTTTTGGATTATCGCTGTTGCAATTGTAACTTGTAAGTATTCCTCCAAGCAACCATAAAAAGTTGATGAATCCTACTTTAATGACACCATATACACATCCACAAATCTTGGCTTTCCAATTTCATTACTTTGTTTAAGAGTGCGGCAAATAAACAACGTAACAACATCAAGCATTGATATACATGGTCAAAGCATCAAACTTGAGCGTGCATGTAATTTGTAATGCTTCTAATTAATTAAGCTGTAAGTTTTAATTTTTAAGTAAAGACCATTTTTTAATTGTTATTTTAATACGAATTATTTACCCACTAGAATTCATTTCAGATTGAATGAGAACACTTGTCATAAAAAGAGTAGGAAACTTGAAGGATTCAGCAAAAAATTGCAACCAACACACTTGCAATTTGGAAATAACCAGACAGATGCATTGGCAAAATGGCAGTAGCCAAAATAGTTTTAGAAAACGGTCATTTTTGTTTGCCCAAATAGAAAAAGGGACAATTTGTCCCTAATAACATGTGAATGATGGTCCAAGTATGGGCTAAATAGTTAATGTCCCTTTTGTAGTGTCTATATTTATAGTGTTAGTGCTCTTCTTACATGTAACAGTCCCTCACTGTAGTACCACTTTGTTTTAGAAACGTAATTAATTTTAAAAGTTGGGTAAATGACTTAATCAATCCAATGAACACGTCTTTGATAGTGCGTTCCCACACACACACACAAAATAATACAAAATTATTTTCCTAACAATTTCATCTAGAAATGTACTAGTAGCATTTTTAAAGTTTATCGGATAGACCCAATTAATCAACCAAGTAACTTGCTAAAGTTGAACAAATTAATGAATTAGGTTTTACTCTTTGGCGTTAAAAAAAAACTCTTAAAGTAAATTAAAAAAACTCTTGAAGTAAAAAAAAAAAAAAAAACTTGCAGGCTTGCAGCTATGAGCTATGGATGAGGTCCCACAAATGGTATAACTTTTGGAATTTAATTAGCTATTTCCCGTGACCACTTTGTTTTTGCTGAGTAACGGTCTTTAAGGGTGAAAATTACGTTTGTGGTTTAATCATTTTTGTATTCACAATGCAGTGATTTCCCACTTTCTTGGCCAACTGGTTTAAGTGCATATTTTCCACTTACAAAAGTAACAAAAATTGCCCTGCTTCTGGTATAGCAGCCAGAAGGGAAAAAGCTCATGTAAAAGTCAATTGACAAGTACAGCATATATTTGACATACTTAAACATTCACCATTTTCATCCAATAATAATAATAATACTAGTATTAACCATTCAAGTCTTAACGCAAACAATAGCGAGCGGCACTTTATAAGTTTTCTGATGGCGATGCTTTCGTAAAGAACTTATTCCACAAGCAAAATATAAGCAAGAAATAGATAACAGTATAAGTCAAGAAGCTTGTTATCCATAATAACTTGTTTGAATTACACTTCAAATAAATACACCTATCTAACCATAATTTACATCATCAACCCCAAAATTCCCCACGCACCGATTCTCAACGCCGAAACATGATCCAAAAGACTAGCCAATTATACAGAGGGGGCCAAGTAATCGGAGTACTCTCCATTTCTCTCCAAAAAAATCTCTTACCAAAGAATCATGACGAATAATTGCAGCATATTATACCAACTAGCTTAATTCACAAAAAAGTTAAGCCTTGTGTGTCCTTAATACAACTTATTAAACCCTGAAGGGGGAGCAGATTCGACTAACGACCTTGGTATAAACGATTCTCTTTCTAGAGATCCTTGTAAACAAGAAACGATTTTAACCACTGAAACCCACAAAACCGGGGAAAAGCAAAAAGCGTAGGCAAAAACAGACATAGCTCTAACAACACCATCAGTATACCAAGGGTAAGACATTACCAAAAGGGAACCCAAAATACCAAGCAAAGGGGAAATAACTGGAAGGGTGGGGAGAATAAAGGCGTTTATTGCCACCGAAGAGAGAGAGAAAGTGCCGAGTAAGTAAAGACCCCAACCGATTTTGGGATGGATAGTGTGGGGGATTAGGAAAAAGGGAACTATATAAGCAGCCAGTATACACCATATAGCTGCTAGTTTTATTCCGATTTGTATTAATGTTATGCTTTTCTCTGTAGGACGGTAACAAAGTTTTGATAAGCTGGGTCGTGCTAGTTTTGACAGTGCGTATATTCCGACGTATAGCAGCAATAAAAGCACCGCGACTGGTCTCTCTTCATCATACCTGTTGAAATGGGAGTAAAGTATAGTTAGTACTGACAACTGTGATCAGTGAGATTTTATATTTACTGCAAAAATTACTGATTAACAATAAAAAGAGAAAACTTATTACAAAGCAGACACTTAATTGAAGATTTTTGCATAGTTGGAATAATTCAAGTAACTTTTATATAACAATGTCGCAATTTTTAATAATTAACTATAATTAAAATGACTTCCGTACTTACCCTAGAGTTTCAAGGCGTCGTTCATGCCATTCTATACCAAGAGGAAGGACCGGCCATGACCACCAATACCATGGTTTCAACCAGGATGCACCAGGGAATGTGATTACACTATTGGGCCCACACGGTACACTCCAGTGGAGTTTAAGATCTGGGAAATCAAATGATGAAATTTAGTAAGCTTCAATAGCATGTGGTTAATAAACAACAAAACGAAGAGGTGGCTGAAGATCCCCGTGAGTACTGCTTTAATGAACTTATTTTAGATTCTCATGGTGTCATTCATTTTAGACAAGCATGCTATTCGATAAACTTGCTTACTTTTGAAATGTTCAATAAAATCATCTACAGTTTGATGGGCGTTCATATCAATAAACTGATCTTGAAAACTTTCTCACTAACACTTTATGAGAAATAAGTCAAAAGTATGTCATGTGATGAGAATTACCCCTAAAAGTATGAACACTGTTTATTGTATACTTACAATAATAAGATGCATCCATTTGATACCCGAGTGGAAGTCTATATTGTCCATCAAGTTTGGAACCGTTAGAGGGTGGGTGAAACAATGGCTTATCAAGCAACTCTGAGAAATAGCCTCCGATGAAACCTTGGTCAGCCCCATCTGGGTTACTTCTTTGAACTTCAAGGTCATGAACCATGTCCTTGAACACTTCCATCGATGGCTGGATGAATAAAAAAAATATCACATTATGTTAAATCTACAGGCTCATTTGGTTCGGTTCTTAATAATTAAATTTTGAGTTTTTTAATTCAGCATTCTCTAGAAAATTTTGCTATGTATGGTCTTTTTTCTATCAATAAAATGGTTCTTATCAATTTCATTGATTTAAAAAAAACACGAGAAAGTTCTTCTTACAGAACAATATTGGATTATTAAGAGAAATTCAATTGTTATCCTTTATGATGCCTGCTTAAGTGAAAAGGCACACACAAGGTAACTTGGTATAGCTTAATTTGAACTTCCTGTATCCTTGTTTATTTGCAGCTTTATAAGCTCAGGGGGGAAAAACTTATAAGCTAAGAAGCCGGGCTCGTTTGGTCTCTTGGCCTGAATAAGCGAGAAGCTTTTAAGGTAAATGGACCTAGTTTTTTTATCAGAAGTTTAGAACCTCAAAAAGAGCAGCTTAATTTCTTTGAAGCAGCAAAATTAAACAATCCTTTATATTTCATTCAAATTTTTTGCACTTGTAACCCATTCACCTTTCTAATGCCATATTTGAAGAAGGAACTGGGAAAACCCAACAATCATGAAGCAAATACAAAATGCAACAATATGTTCAAGTTTAATAAGGAAAAGTAAAAGGAAGAAAAATTGATTACCTGTAATACAAAGAGGCCGGTGTGGAAAATGCAGGGATTAATAAAAGCAGCACAGAACTGGCCACATTGGAACAGCTCGTCCGTCTTTTGCAGAAAAAGATTATCTACATCGAGCATTACCACTCTCTCGTAATCCACCAAACTCCACGCATAAAGCTTATTTAAAGTCAGCTTAAACCTCCCTTCTTTTCCATAAGGGTTATTTAAGTTCTTCACTCGCACCACCCTCGCCCCATCTTCATCCTCCCTGAATAAATTGAAAAACTATTATTTCTAGATTCAGTTACGCCAAGTGCCTGATTGTAGTTTTCATAAATGCAAGGTGATTACTTACATTATCTGAAGCATGTGTAAAAACTCAAAAATTTGTTGTTTCTAAGCTACCACTATAACACTAGTAGTAGTGCAACTTTTCCATACAAGCATGGAGAATATAATATCAGAATCATAGGATGGTAAATATAAGACCTGAATAAATAAAAGAATACATTTTCTGGAGTAGAAATCTTTTAAGGGGGAGGGACCAAAAACAAGTAGTAGCTCCAATTGCAAGTTTAATTTCTAGATTTTTTCTATTATAATTTACAAACTAATGTCACAGCAGTGGCCATGTCCAACCATGTGACAGATCATGTGTATAATGCATGATTATACAGCTACTGGTAAAAGTATAAGTCACGTATATACGCCAAAGGAGAGGTAGTTTTCAACTGTGGATTGCTGAAAACAACTAATTTTTTATAGGTACCATCACAGGATAATTGATAAACATTTTGGAAAAGTCCACAACTAATTTTAAAAGGTTTTTTTTTTATGTAATTATTGATTTCTTAATTCCATTTATTGGTACAACTTTCTACTTAGTTTTCTATTCTAATTTTTGAATGGACAACATATTGAAATATCGAATGCATATGTTGTAGGGTCTAGGATCTTGAACTAAAAAAGAGTTCAGTAATAAAATAGTGACAGATTTTTGTACCAACGTCCAGATTGCAAACGAAAAGACGATGGATTTCAGTAAATTTGACAGCTTTTGTCATTTCGCAATCTGATTAACCTTTTGTTTTAGTGGCTTGAACTTAAGTAGTTTTTCTATTTACACTATCATTAGAAAATTTTAATTGAACAACTAGCTTATTGCAATAAAAATGCATATCCTCCAGGGTTTAGGATTTTTAATTCAAGCATCATTAGTTGCAACTTTTCAACTTAGTTTTCTATTCACACTTGCTGTCATTTGTGTTTTTGATCAAACAGCTTATTGTCATAAAAAATGCATATCCTCTTTACCCTTTAGGGAAAAGTAGACACTACCAATCCGTTAGAAAATGTGACCAAAAGCCTGCTCAAATATTTATACATACGGTATTTGTTATCAGATTGATGAGGTGAGACTTGAGAAAATAATTCACAGAATATTTCCAAAGTATCAAAAAATTAAAGAACACGCGAACCTTGTTACTTAAGCAATTTGTATAACAGCTCACGAATTGGTCTGAATAACATTATTCATTTATAAAAAATAATATGAGGTGTTTTTAGTGGCTCAAACAGTCAAGACTTGTAACATGTGGCCATACAAATACCACCAAAGACCATTTTCTTCAAATTCAAAAACTTTTGGGTCCAAATATTAGATTTTTATTTATAATTGAAAAGAAGAAAAGCATATACGGAGTATCATAATGTGTAATATATATTAGTAGTCAGTGGATATCTGTTTTTGCCAGAAAGTGTTCCATTTTTCTTTGGATAGACACAACGAAAAAAAGGTGAAATTCAGGGTTGGACTATCTAACGGTCATATGCTCTCACTATCAAGAATCAGTATATCCAGGAATACTAAAATATAACCTGTACCACCAATTCAAAACTCAAAAGATTATAATAAAGTCTGATCATTATCCATTTAAAAAAACTGCAATCTGATTGGCGGAACTCTCATTTTGATAAAGATGATAAAAAGTCAAAACTTTTTCTATGTTTTTAATTAAAAAACACAGTTCAATAAAAATTATATTCTAGGATTAAAGAAAATAGTTTCAATTGGCAAATTTTATTCTAGGATTCAAGAAAATGAGCACACTGACCTTTCTAGTTGTTTTTCTCATATGAACTTCTAAAAAAACTCACAGTAAGGGTAAAGTTAAAGTAGTACCCAATTGTTAAAATCGTAAATAAATCATTGATCCATCCATTAATATGGTTTTCCTCATTTCAATGACATCGCACTCGTGAAAAGCTTCACCAATTTTCTTTTCTGTTAAATAAACGAACTAGCATCCGTTGACCTTATCGGACGGACTACACTCGGATTCAAGCTTGGTAGAACCACAAAGGCTAAAAACCTTTCTTAACAATTATTAATCACAACTGTATTCCCAAGACTTGAACCCGAGACCCTGGCTAATCTAGCACAACCCCTTCCAGCTCAAATAGGTGTTAATTGATTTTTTTCAATTGAATTTAAAATATTGTTTGAAAAAAATTATGAGAACCACTAGTACAACTAACTTTTCTACACCTAGAAACAGTGGAATCCTGTCACCCCGCATATCGAGGAAAAAAAACGATCTTTTACCATTTACCATGTATCTTGAATTTTTCTATCGATTTTGGACTTTCAGCACCTCCAACAATTACGAAAAATATATTTCAAGATTCCCCATTGACTAGTAAAATATCATAATATTCTTAAACTAAATATGTAAAAGGGCTTATAACCAACTTTATAGCAGAGCTAAAAGAACAGAGTAACTAAATGAAAACCAAAAAAAAAACAAAAACAAAAAAAGACTTACAAAGCTTGTACCCAAGATAAAGGTACATCCATGGAGGCAATGACAACAAGATCCGCATCGACGTTAAGCCTCTCGAGTGACTTCAACATGACACGTGTCGCTACGTAAAACTCCTTATCCCTTGGCGTCCCCATATACATCATCGTCGCATACGCATTAATATGCTCGCTCCCCTTCCTATACGACACCATCCCATTAATATTCTCGCCTATCATTATCATTATTATCAATATCACCACAAGAACAAAACTCCACCTCGCCATTATATATCTGTATACTATATATAAGCGTGATAAATGTTTATATATAGTAAAGATGTAACGTATTATTTATATGTATGTATTTATTAGTTGCAACGGCGACCGAGGAGATATTCGTCGCCGGAGCTATGTGCGAATAATGCGGCGAAATATGCGAATGAATAATGTGAAGAGAGAGAGAGAGATTAGAAAGAATATAGATTAGAGAGAGATTAGAAATAATATAGATTAGAGAGAATATAGAAAGGGAGAGAGATATCTGGCAACACATGAGGCCATTAAAGAGGAAGATGTCCACTATATATATATATATAATACTAACGTTTTTTTAAAAAAATTTTATTTACTTTCACAGTTCTTGATCTTGAAACTTAAACTTATTTAGTCATATCTTGTATATCCCAAACTTTTTTAAGATAATGCGGAGTTTCAAAAAATGATAATTTAGTATATATTTAGAAACTTATTTATAAAAAAATCGGTTGTTTTGAACTTGATGACTCTTTTACAAAAAAAATACATATTTTGTGAACTTTTTTACAAATTGGTACATATGTCATTAAAAAATCCAAAAAAAAAATTCAAAATTAAAAACCAAAATTTTAAAAAATATATTTTTATACAAAAAATATGTGTGATCCTATCTTATCATGTCTAATTATGTACAATCCTGTATGTCTAAGCATGTGTAATCCTATTTGAAACTATGTACAATTTTTTATTTTTTTTCATATTTTTTCAAATTTTCAATTTTTTTTTAATGTATTTTGTTATTTTTTATGACATATGTACCTTGTAAATAAGTATATGTAGCTAATTGTAAAGAAATACACATATGTGAGTTTTTTTTTTTTTAATTAAGTTGATTGGTATGCATCTATTTGTAAGTCTTCATTTAATATATCATTCGCCCTATAATAATAGTTTAATTTTTTTTACTACCCAGTACGGACAAATATTATAATTCAGTTAATTTTGTAAAGAAATTAGTTTTTGTAATTAATGTGTATTGTTATTTGCGAATCATGGATATATGGATCGTTACTATTTTGATGGTTTATTCATATTGATATAGTCTTAATGAAAACGCTAAGTTGACTATTATTATGGGACGTCAAAGAGTATTCAATTACTCACTAGATTAGTTAATGCTACTCGTTATTTAGTAACCATTGAAATTCCAGATTATACATATATATTTTGGTAACTCGGACATAGGTGGTGGATAAGAGACCGACATAATGAAGGAAAAGTTATTTAATGTTAAGAAAATTATATGATCAGTTAAACTTATGGGACTTTTTGTTTACTCTATTATATAATCATCTCTAATAGTATAATTGTGACTTTTTTATAAAGTAAGGGAAATACTTGAAAAGAACTTATCGTACCAAATCCAACATTACATCAGGACTGGTGTGATTTAAATAAATATATGAGAAACAAATGAATTTTCTAAAAATTTTGATAACCATTTTGGAAATTTATAACTATACTCAGAGATGAGAATAACAAAACTTACAGAAATTAAGTGTAACACTATATCAAAGATGGAAATATTTTATGATTCAATTAAACTATGAGGAATAAATAGAGTTTCTTAAAAAACTCTGAGGAGTATTATGACAATTAATTTCACTCACTATGACTTTTATGTACTGCTGTAATCTGACGCGGTATATAGTGGGGGTATCTACCGTTGGTTTCATTGGACTAGTTCTTCGAAGGTTCATTGGTCAACTAAAGTCTAAAATTTATAGTATTGTAATTTTATGTATAAAGTTGTGAAAATGGAATGCTTAAACGTGTCCACAAACAAAAAGTATTAGCCCCAATTTTAAAATGGGTACTAAGTCTTCGAAGGTTCATTGGTCAACTAAAGTCTAAAATTTATAGTATTGTAATTTTATGTATAAAGTTGTGAAAATGGAATACTTAAACGTGTCCACAAACAAAAAGTATTACCCCCAATTTTAAAATGGGTACTAAGTTTTTTAAAACTTACCAAGTGGATTATATATGGTACGAAACTTTTTACAATTTTAAGGTACTTAGATTCAGTTTGTTTAGGTTTTGATTAACGTGTATAGAATAACTCAATACGAGTTTGAGACTTTTTATGCATAGATTACGTAAGGCCAAGGCCGGTGTTGTGTTCTTGATCATGTAGTTTTCTAATTTATTTGAATTTTAAACACGGTCGAATCTATAACATGATATTTGATGCCTATTGATTGGTTTAAATTTCATTAAAAACTAAATCAATTTTATTGTCTCTGAAATGATTTCAAATGATTCCATTGAAGTCAAATATGCATTCTCTCAGTCATATTCAAACAAAATATAGGTATAGGTTCTTGTGGTGAAATGCCTTGATTTCTGATTTTTTAAAAATAGTAATTAGATATGTGATAGCTTTTTGGCCTTTCATTGAAATTGATCCAAGTTCATATATAAGGTGTTTGCAACGGAGGAGGAGTGCCAGACTATACATTTGGTATAGTCTGGAAAACACTCCCTGTGGCACCATTGGATCTTACAGTGTGTGGGCTCCACTATTGATCCAATGGCTGAAGGAAGAGTTTTACAGACTATACCAAAGGTATAGTCTGTCTCCCCCTCTCTGTTTGCAACGTGGAGCAAAGCAGGAGAATATTAATCATATATCATATTCTATAAGATTCTATAAGATTTTTTTAAATAAAGGTTCTGGTTGAAACTTTTGTAAGTTACAGTCATCCGATCCAATAAAAAAAAGTTTAAAATTTATTTTTAAGCGTAAAAAATAACTTATAATCTATACGGAAAAGATATTAAAATGTAAAAAAAAAAGTTAAAATTTGTTTTTAATTTAAAAAAAATATATATTATAATCCATACGAGAAAGATATCAAAGTGTAAAAAAATAACTTAAAATTTATTTTATTTAGTATTTGTTTGAATTATTAAGTAAAAAAAATATATCAAAAAGTTATAAAAATAATTTTTTTTTATCACTTTTAAAGTGACTTACATTTAAAAATATTATTAAAATTTCATCTCCCATCGATCAGTCCCCAAATTGGTACGCGGGTCCAAGATAATTATGAGCTGATTGATTATTGTCAAGTCGTTTACTAGTTTCCTACTAATAAACTCCAAAGCCAGATAAGGCCAAGTCAATTTCTGTTTTCTTTGTTTTGTTTTTCGGAACACACATGGCCATATCCCCAACGCAAGTTGCCAAATGCCAACACGCACCATGTTGAAAAATACTGATATTAATGAAAGAGGAGGGTACACTTTCAAAAAAATTAAAAAAATAAAAGAGGGGGTGGTACATTGACTTTCTAAGCAAAAACCCACAAAGACACGTTGTGTAAGTTGTCTGCGCTTCGTACAATTTTTAAAATCTCTCTCTTTTAATCTACTTAAAGAAAAATAAAGCAATTTTTCAGGTTCTCCATACCTTAATATTGTCACTTGAATATGGTTCTTACTTCTTAGTACGATTTATAAATACGTTCATAAAGTGTTGAGGATCAAGGACTTAAGGTTATAAAATATGTTTTAACCTCATGACTTTCCGTGGAAAAACATGTCATGTTAGTGCAATTAAACTTTTTGAAAATAAATATTCAGAATACTATAAATTAAGTTGTCTTTTCATCAATATTCATACTCGTAGCAGCTCTAATTATACACCGTGAACGTCCTTATTTTGGGAATAAGTCCATAAGCTAGATACATCATATACACGAATAAACTATAATAGTGATGTATGCTGCAAGATTGTGAGAGTTTTTTGTTTTTAGTCCAAGGAATATCCAGAAACTAGACAAAAAAGGCATGTTGCCTTATTAAAAGTTCTTCCCAATTAAGTAATTGAAAGTGGACACTATTGGATAAGCACTAACATGCTGCTATTCATTGATCTATCCTTTTCCTGTTTTCCAATCATAAAGGGAAGTGGTACTGATCTTAATTTTGGAGGTTTTGCTATGCAAATTTGGGTTTAGTAAATAAATAAATAAAAACTAGATGCAATATTAATAGTTTAATCCTATATTTGCTTCTCGTCGTATACATAAATGGAGGGCATTGATCATGTGAGCTCTATCATTGCTCAACAAAATTATTAAGGTATGGGAATATCCTAGGGGTTGAATTGAGTTTTTAATGATCATATGAATTACCACTATATGCTCTGAGAATACTATCGTGTGCATGGTTCACTGGTTTGCTATTATGTGCCTTTTTCATTAGCGTGAAATTAATGATTAAAAACTTAGGATATAAGATAAGAGAAAATGGCAGGCCACTTTTTTTATTCCTTCGCGGGCGGCAGTTCCTGTCGATGAGCATGATATAATCGGATAACAACTACATAACTACCAACCACTTGCTCAAACGATAGACCACTTGTTCCTTTATTTTTATATTGTCTTCACACAGTATAAGAAAATAATAAAGATAAAAACAATTCGTGTGTTATTGTATGACTTGTTGCAGAAAATTTACTAACTGTATAGAACAGTTATCAACAGTTTATGTTACTATATTGTTATTAAGTTTCAATAACAAGCCGTATAGCGTGTGACTGACTGTCGTTATCTACATTTTTTTTTCTAGTGATAACTACAGTAATTGGAAAGATACGAACCCAATTCATTTGTTAGCGTGTCTTCAAATTTGGTTCCACCTAATTAGCAAAATTTATCCAATGAATCTCGAGTCTTAACTCGATCGTTTCAGCTTTTTGTAGCAGTACTATTAATATTTCACTTACAAAGTATCGACTAATGATTAGCTTGAGCCTATTGTTGTTATAAGAATACCATGGGTTTTA
This sequence comes from Primula vulgaris, assembly GCA_963920805.1. Lineage (NCBI taxonomy): Eukaryota > Viridiplantae > Streptophyta > Magnoliopsida > Ericales > Primulaceae > Primula > Primula vulgaris. The sequence goes on from OY987213.1 coordinate 33,117,273, forward strand.
ATAACGTCTCTGTTATTGAGTTGTTTTCTATAGCATTTGCGTGTCAACTTATTTTTTGCTAATATTATGTACTAAAATAATTGTTTTGACTCGTTAGAGAGCTCTAGCATCTGTATATCCTATTGTTAAAAAATAGAGAGAAAGACCAAGTAGCTGAGTTATTTATTTATTTATTATTATTCAATATCCGGTCCATTTTATTATTACTAAAATTAACCAAATAAATATTCATTCGTGGGCCAACCTCCCACAATGACTATTCCGACAAAAATCAGTAAAAAATACTGTCAAGTAGGAAACATAAACTGCTAATCAAGTAGCTGAGCTTATTACTTAATGCTTGAGGTATTTCAAATATATTTTTCAAAACTGATAATCAAGATGGAAATGTAATATATTTAGGTCTCTGAGAGAGATTAAGTAGGTGACTTATTACATAATGCTTGAGCTAAAGGTACATCACATATATTTTTCAATACTGATTTTTTATTTATTTGGAACAGCGGAAACTCTAGCAGGTCAGGTTACGCATGGAAACTTTGATAAGGGTCTTATTTACCCACCATTCACTAATATCAGAAAAATCTCAGCTGAAATTGTGACCAGAGTGGCTGCCAAAGCTTACGAACTTGGTGAGTAAATCGATTCTAAACTCTTAGAAACTAGCATTTTCAGATGTAAATGCTTACAGTAAAATTTACTCGTTTTCTCAAATAAAATTATTGTGCATAACATGTGTATCTAAATTGATGGCAGGTTTGGCTACTCGATCTTCTCTCTCAGCCAGAAAATCTAGTTGCAAATGCTGGGAGTTGTTTGTATACCCCCAGATACCGAAACTACCGTATTTCATTAAACGGAATCACTTGTTTTTCATTTTGAAGGACCCACTATATTGTCGCTTTCAATATTTCCTTCTCTTTTTTCTCAGCCTTTTCAGTTTTTTCACCTCCATTTTGTTCCGACTTATGGGCTCACAAACCAGTGGTTATAAAGTTCGGGTAGAACATGACCTTATATTGTTACAAGGTATTGGTAGTACGGTGGACTGATTATATTGTTGTCGGAAAAGAAATACACAATCTACGTAAAATGTATTGAATTTGATTTGTTCAATAAATTCTTTGGTTATACTTCTTTTTGAGAAGAACTAGTGATCTTTTGTAGCTTTTGAGGGGAAAAAAACCAACTTATTAAAGCCTGAGAAAAAGGTTGGGTTCATATTTCCAGAATAAAAAACTGTTCAGCCAAATGGAATTCAGCTTATTTGCAGAAAATTGTATAAGCTATAATTAAAATTTGCAAGCAAACACGGGTTAATGTTTTCACTTCAACAACATAGCGATAGTTCTAATTAAAGTGATACTACAAAGTAAAATTGAATGTATAAGCGTCTAACATCCCTTTGTTTAGGACCAAAAGTTGATTCTAGATAATCTCAACCCTTTATCTAGGACATAATGAAGATTTTAATCAATATTGTTCATAAAAGCAAAATCAGAGCTACAACGTTTTTACCAGAGTTATGCTAAAGATAGAGTAATTGGTTTTAGAGTTTTATCCTTGAAATGAAACTTTTTACCAGAGTGATTAAATATTTGTTAAATAAATTGAAGTGGTATTCTAACACAGTAATAAAACTAAAACAATTAAAGAACTCGACTGATATTGGCACAACGAAAAGGAGAAAATAGTCCTAATCTATACCGTTTAAAAACAAACCAATAAATAGGTTTGCATAATGTTCCGAATGTTGTTACGCGTTTCAGTTATAACTGAGAATCTGTTTCAGTTATAACTGAGAATCTGTTTCAGTTATAACTGAAGAGTTGTTGCAGAATAGTAAATAACATACGACGTTTAATTACGAAGTTCGATGTGTTCACCACATCTACGTCTCTGAGGCATTCAGCCAGTGTTTATTGATATTGTCAAGCTTACAATAGTAGACTCAAGTCTGTAATGACTCCCTCACTACTATTTGTCTATCAAACTATTAATCCTAACTGACACCTCTCAATATCTAATGACATACCGTCATGAATTTCTCTCAAAAAATAATATTTTTCCTCTAATATTTTGTCGGTCTCTTTTTATTTGATGTATAATTCATGATATAGAGACACAAAATATTAAAGTCTAATTGATTTTATTTATAAACTTATAAATAATCATAATCTTAATCAAAATGAGAACTATTTCATTTTTCTCTATTTTCTTCTTTGACCAGCATTCTTCTTTTGTCTTTCAAGTCTTCTAATCCAACAACGAAATCTATTCATTATCTCCAATCTAATCTTCTGAGATTACACGAAATCTTCTCGACTTGCTGCTCACGTCTGTGGACCTTGTAGAATATCTTTGACTTGATCGCCAAGTAATTTGTCCGCCAGTTTCAGTTATAACTGAGATTATAACTTCAATCCCATGTTTAACCACAACTTAATAAACGCGTTACGCATTAAATGTTAACATAATAAGAGTTCAATATAAGTTAACTCGGTATAATATTGACAATATGATGACAAACAAATATGGTACAATAGACTTGTACTTTTGGACCTAACACAAACAACTCCTTAAAAGTGATTGATTCCCTCTAAACGAGTTTTTGTTCTAATCAATAACATTTATTTATATTAATTTGTGAATTATATGAAAATAAAATGAAACTGAAAAAAAATCAAACAGTCTTAAATGAGACAAGTACTATTAAAGTAGAAAGTGTCTTATATCAAACTGCGTACCAAATAAGACAAATATTAATGATAATTTATAATAGTCAAATAATGTCATAATTAATATTAACATTTCTGTTTAACGTGTATCAAAAAAGTAATAATTTGCAAACGGCTCCCCGGAGACGGTTCCTCAAACGACTTCACTTAATTACAACCGGATGACATGTCGATATTGCACATTCTTATTTATACTTTAGTACCATATGCCTCATTAATTTTATAAATTCTCATCAACAAACCAAAAAAATTAGTCATTCTTGCTTACAGTGGACAACTATTAGTACATTAATTAATACAGTAAAATAAGTAAGCAATAAAAAATCCAACATTGGAGTTGAGCAACAGCATAGACAAACCGTGTACAATAATTCTATGTTTTTTTCTCAATAAAATTAAAATAAAGAAAATATAAAATAAATGCTCCTCCCGCCCATGCACGTACTTCACCTCTCTCTACCCCTTTGACATGTATATATACAATATTTACATGCAAAATATGTTTCTTAGTCGTAAATGCAATTTTCCTCTCTTTGTAATCTTTGTGTTGACAATATCTAGATGCAATTAATAAATGTATCTTGGTCGTAAGTGCGATTTTCCTCTCTTTGTAATCTTCGGTTTGACAATATCTACATGCAAAAAATGTATCTGAGTCGTAAATGCGATTTTCCTCTCTTTGTAATCTTTGGGTTGACAATAAATACACATTCCTAAAATCTCAGTAGTAATTAAGTCGGTTGGAATGACGTACGCGTCATTACGTCAACACGTGTCATCATGTGAGTGTATATATATGTATCGACGTAACGTCCGAGAGCATACACAAGCTGCATCTCTCTTTTAATCTCTCTCTCTGTTTGCTTCAAAGGCTCTTCATAGGTACGTAACATCAAACTGTCACTTTTTAGTTAAAATTTTGTTGTAAGATATTATTGGACTATTGGGCTTGTACTTTATGGGCCCAAGTGGGCTTGTAACCCTACCCCTCTATCTATATAAAGAGGGTTAGGGGTCTTCTATTTGATGATTCATTCATATTCATTCATTAATAAAGATCATATTGTTCTCCCCTCTCTCTCTACTTCTGTCTCCCTATATACGTAGCTAATAGTGTATTACAACACGTTATCGGCACTTTGCTCGCGGAGACTAGGATATACGCTCGTGGGTATTGGAGATTTTGGGTAAACGCACGGATATTGAATATCTATAAACCTTGAGGTTTAACCGGGTTTTATCGGATTATTGTTATATCGACCTTCACCAACATACCGTGAGGACGGTACATAAAATCCTATTTTTTTACTATATAAAACTAATACGAGAGCATCTAAGTAAAGGTTACATGAAATACAAACATGACTGTGAACATAATTGTCTGACCGTGTGTATAATTTATTGCATATAAATAAATTGCTTGTATCGGTGTACACTTGAATTAAAAAGATTCTGGAATTGGCCCATATATACTGTAAAAATCAAACCATGTATTATTGTGAACATAATTGGCACGGCTTGTCTGATTATTACTATAGTTTTTAAAAAAATTTACATAGTACATGTAGTAAACAGTATGACTGAATATGTAGTAAACATGTAGTACATATGGCTTGTCTGATTAATTGTAAACATGTAGTAATCTGCCGAACTGAATATGTTATATACTGAAAACAGTATGACTGTTTTGTAATTCGCTGAAACTTGTCTGAAATTATGGACTGAAACTGTAATAATGCTGTAAATAGATATATAGTTTGTTGTAATTACACGGATAGTCCCTGTATATATTACATGTATAAAAACAGTATATATGTGTTATAAAAGTCAATATTCGGTCTAAATATTCACCCACATGCATATATATATATTTATTAAAAAGGCAAGTGAATAAAAAAATTGCATGTTAATTGAATAAATTGATATGTTTCCATGTAAATTTAACCTTTTTGCATGTTAAAATATTTTTTTTACCATATATAGAATTGATTGGTAATTAAAAATATATTGCTTGCTTGCATGTTAAAACTACCATGTATAGAATTACTTATATGGCAATAAACCGTAGATAATTGATTGATATCTTATTAGTATAATCAACATATCTTTTGATATTACCATAGATATAAATATACCATATGGCAGTTAATTGATTTGATTTGATTTGGTATGATATAATTTGTGTGATTGATAATCCTGAATTGATTTAGTTTATCACCAAATCTACTGCATGATTAGATATATATCATGAATATATTTTATACTGCCTTGTATATATGTGGTTATCTAGAAAAGATATACCTGTTATTTATTGCCATGAATGGTAGAATTGCGAAATCATATATTTTCACATTTAAGTTGGAAAAATTATGAACCTTCCCTAAATAGGCTCACCTATTTGGATACGATGTCTAGGAAAGATATAGGCGGAAGTCGATATCCTAATGAGGTCGGGTTTTAAGTGGCATTCGTGCCCTCCACCCTCACCGTCTTTCCTGGTCGTTTTTCAAGTAGAGCTACCGAAAGGGGTTGACTAAATAATAATTTCCCCGAATGTGTTTATATAGTGATGTATGTTTCGCCGAATTGGTGTCTCAGTATCGACCCGTCGTTCGATCAATGAGAACCAATTCACATTAAAAGCAAAACTATTTTCGAACCTGTCGTTTCGAAATTAAAGTTTGTGCTTGTGCAAACCATAAACATATAAACCAGTCGTTTTATATGAAAAATAATCCAGAACTCCCAACACATGTTGGATGCCATCTATGATGAGAAAAATCGCAAAACATACTTGCGAAATGACTGTTTAGACGTTGATGTTATTCCGTCACCACATGTTAGTCACCCTGATGTGTGAGCATGTGATACCCAAATTATTTGGATGTCATCTTTGATGAGTAAAACACGAGTTTGTTGTTACCCTCGAGATGAATGCTAAGGCGTTGATTTTATTCCGCCGCCACATTTGAGACGTGATGACGTCTATGGTGAACAAATGTCTGAAATTGACATATTGGAGCAATCCTTCACCAAAATACTAGCTTGGAAATTGCATTCCATAAGCAGTATCATGAATTTATATTCACCATGTTCCTTTATCGCCCATCTGTTATTGGATAAGAAAATTACCCCGGTGAGTAATTTTAATCCTATTGGGTCAATGGCGAATTGTTTGCCTGATATTAATGCTCTTCGTGTACATTTTTTTCCACGAATCGAGAACCGAGAAAAGTGTTATTTGTCTCGAACTGTCGCGATCCCGATGAATCGCCTAGCCAAGGGAGATTTTAGACAATCGTCAAAAATCGAAAACTTGTGGCTCCAAGACAGTAATTGAAAGGAACAATATGGGCCGTTGTCACAAAGTAAGAGATGATGCTCAAGGAGCCAACTCTATGCTATAAAGACAATGGTCATGCACGGTTACTCCTTAAATAGTTCACAACTATTATAAAGGTAGAAAAACCGATGCTAATGTGGTTAAAGCTAATTGAAAGGAAACTCTTGAGACCCCCGATTTTGTGGCTCAAATGAGTTTGACACCTTTCTTTATTGATTTTGATAAATCATTGAGCCATTTTTTCGCTCATCTGGATTATGTTTTTCCATTTGGATTATGATTTTTCCATTTGGACATACTTTTGGATTATGGTTTGCCTGTTTACAAAATTTCTCGAAATAATTTAAAGTGTTTTGAGCAAATTCCTTTGACAAATGTGACCAAACTTTAAATTATGAAATTTTAGGCCATACCTGTGGGGTAGTTGATATATTTTGGAAATAGTGGGTAACAGTGTACCACATAATTTCACCAACTATTTGCCTAAAAGAGCACTCAGTGACAACGATTCTGGACCTGTCGTTCCAAAATCGAAATCTTTGGTAAAGCCAAATTGATTTGTCAAATATGAGGCGTTATACTCATGCAGGTCCTGTCGTACCTTGTTGAGTTATAAAATATTCGAGAAAACCAGTGTTATCTGGTAATAGCTCATGAAAGAAATGAAATTTCTTTACATAGCCTCCACTCAAAAACGTATTTTAGAGGAGTTGAAATGTCTTTCAAGTGGTTGCTACCACATTCTTTAAAGCATTTAAAGTTACCTTATCATTTCGCCTGTCGTCGAATGATAAATGATTTAGATGCTAAGACATGATTGTCTGTACTATCATTCGCCTGTCGTCGATTGATAAGAGAATTTTGATATTGTGGCATTGACCGGATGAGATATTCCCGGGTCAAAAGACGATGGTTGATTTATAATCGCATCGCATTTGGATTCTCTTTGAGAATATATTTCGTGATTAATCCGAAATTAATGCCACTAATGCTCACTTTGAAAGACTAGTATGTGTAAAGATCACAAAATGAACTCGTAGAATTCTGGTAAAGAATTGAAGGAGTTATTGTGGACTTATCCAACCATAAGACGGACCATAAATATAAATGGATATGGTTGATGCATCGACAATATGGTCACATTTTAATATTGTCCACATAAATGCAGCATTTTCCAAACTTTTAGCCCTATCATTAAGTTGATGGCTCATGATCCGGATTATCCTGAAAAGTCTAGCCGACTTGATAATTCCGAAGAGTAATAATCGAAATTTCGATTTGAATTACTTGAGTTTGGAAATTGAAATTGAACATCCTGTCGATTATGTTCAGACCCAAATGGACTCACGGAAAGTTTGATGATGCGACTGCAAATGATTGCACGCATTTCTTGGTTTTGCGCACCAAGATTTATATTTCCGTATGGGGTTATGCTATTTTGCTGCATTGGTCCGTTATGAGGCCCATAGACACTCAAACACCATATGCGTACCAGTTGGTTACTGGTTATGAGCCAGAAGTCTCATATTAACGCGTGTTTAGAGTGATTAATTAATATTTTGATTGAGCCGCTCTAGCGTTCAAAATATGGACCTCTGAAGGAGACATAAGTCGATTATGAATCTCCTGCCTATCATTTGATAGAGTAACCTTGACAAGCGATCTCTTTACCGCATGATATGCGAAAGTGACATCGCTAAGACTGTTCTCCCCGTCGTTAGGGGGAGATTTGCACGTTACCGTTGATAAGGAACGACGTGAAGTAACGTGGCATAACCCACTCAGTCTTAGCTTGATCCCCAAAACTGCACTTAGTGATAAGTAAGTGCATAGACTCCCTCAAGTCTAACTAAATGCCAGACGCATTTAATGACTTTATGAGATGTCACGAGATCATTTATACCAGCTGCAAAATGCTTGCAAGAATAGACGTCCCTGTCGGACGCCGTGTTCCTGTCGTAACACGTTGCTTTGGCCGAACCCGCCAAGCAAAGGACGCTGCCGTCGGCCGTCAGTCTGTCGTCCTTCCTAAGATATGAGGAAGTTGACCGGTTCTTAATTCGTTCAGCCCCAGAGGTGGTGAACTGAAACTCGTTTATCGCACGAGATTATAAAGGATCAAGGAGATGTGTGATTTCCTCCTCATCCTAAGAATCTCGAAATATCTGTCGATCATGATATCTTAGACGATATTGAAGCGAAACGAGACTGTCATTGATTACTTGTTCATATATTCGGTGACGACTGATAATATGAGCAAATTATGACAGGGAACCATGTACCGTTGCCTGAAGTCAACGTAGAATAGACTGGACTAATGGAAACTTGTAATCCAAGTAGACTCCTTAGCGAAAGTGTGTTCGGACCTGTAGCTCCAACACCACCAATGTTAAACTAGTTTGTTTATTTGGTTATTCGTAAGGAAAAGTGATGAGAATAATGAGATTGTAGAATGCTCGCCTAGTAGCGCAAGGCTTCTCTCACATCTTGGAATTGGTTACGAGATGGGTTATTTCCTCGTAATGGACGTTATAACGGTCCCCTACTTTATCATTTTAGTAGTTTCCCAAAAACTGATTATGCAGCATGTGATTGTGGTCACTGTTTTATCTCTATAGGGATTTAGACAAAGAGATATAGATGAAGGTCCCTGTGTGACTTCATGTGCTTAAATCAAGTAGTTTCTGACCATGGAACACGATCTCAATTGACTGAGACGTTCACTATATGGATTAATATAATCCGAGTGGATGTGGTATACCGCCTAAGTGAGCACTTGATTAGCTTGGGATACTTGAACAAGTATTATGCCCTTGCGTGTTTTATTACGCGATCCATTTTTGGATTTGCCTTCGAGATGAAGGATCTTGGGAAGAAACGGTAGTGACTCGGCCTGATGATCGACTCCCGTAAAGATTGAATCTAAGTCCATGATTCAGACTACACCCAGAAGGTGTTATGACGTTGTATTCATCATGACGCTAAGTCGTCAGATTCTCCCATGATCGTTCGATCACTAGACATTGATATAGACCCATTCCGTCCCTGATGTGACGATGAAGAGATATTGAACCATGATGTTCATATCTAAGTACAATAAGCGCATTATTGTACTTGGTCTAATGTGCTAGGACGAACATCTCGTCTGCTGTGAATGGTATAGCTCGACACAGCATCGCGCTAACACGCTGCCATCGAAATGGCATAAAAGACATTTTCCCATTACCTTAAGGTAACTGTGGATGAGGGCTTGTCTTATCCCATTTGCGTCATCGAGTGTACCTACCCCCTTCGGTACTCGAATTAACGCAACCCTTTTTCGGTTATACCGATGCCGGTTACTTATCAGACCCGCATAAGGGATATTCCTAACATGGTATGTCTTTACCATTAGGAATAAGGCGACATCTTGGAGGTCTTGGAATGACTCCAAGTGAATCACTCTGATCTATTCGTGCTCTATGAGACGACTAGAGAGTGTATATGACTTCGAGCTAGTATTAGTCATATTTGAATTACATATGTTCTGTCTCACGATCTAGATAAAACACTTGTCATAGAAGACAACTTGTTGTTATTGATCAAGAGAGACATGACTACATTATGCTATTTAGCATTTCTCGCCGAAATTAATCTTCACAAATGAAGTTTAAGAGCATCCAGTTGAATGCTCGTTCTATTCCACGTTAGATTTTCCTGCATCCAGTCGTATGTAAGTAAATGAGGCATCCAGTCGAATGCTCGTACTCTTTCTTGGAATATGAAATCTTTGCACCCAGTCGTGTGCAAGTGAGGGGGAGCATCCAGGTGAATGCTTATTGCACTAATTACTACTTAGTCGAAATCTTCGCACCCTGTCGTGTGCAAGTGAGGGGGAGCATCCAGTCGCATGCTCGTGTACTCTTTTTGTCCTTAGACCAAGGTTTTTTCCCACTGGGTTTTCCTTGGCAAGGTTTTTAGCGAGACACGTTCCCATCTTATCTCACTTAAGATTGCCGAAATTAGGGGGAGTATCCTGTTGTATACTTCTTACCACTGTGTACTCTTTTGTCCTTCGACTAGAGATTTTTTCCCACTGGGTTTACTCTAGCAAGGTTTTGATGAGGCACATGTTTTGTGGTTGATCCCCTACTACTACCATTGTTGCACTCTTTTTCCTTCGATCAGAGATTTTCCCATTGGGTTTGCTCTGGCAAGGTTTTGATGAGGCACACTGTTTTGTGGTTAGTTACTTACATGATATTTCGGTATATATCATTCGGCTACACAGTTTCTCCTAGGTACCGGTTTTGTCCCACACTGGGTTTTCCGGCCCTAAGGTTTTTATGTGTTTAGCACTGCGAATGAACTCGACTCAGATCGACTGCATGAAGACGAAGAATTCAAGACGTCCAAAGGGGGAGTGTTGTAAGATATTATTGGACTATTGGGCTTGTACTTTATGGGCCCAAGTGGGCTTGTAACCCTACCCCTCTATCTATATAAAGAGGGTTAGGGGTCTTCTATTTGATGATTCATTCATATTCATTCATTAATAAAGATCATATTGTTCTCCCCTCTCTCTCTACTTCTGTCTCCCTATATACGTAGCTAATAGTGTATTACAACAGTTTTTATATCAAGTTTTTTTGTTTTTTTTTTGCTAAAATAGTTAGATCATAGATGTGTTGTGTATATAAGAAGTGCTACAAATGTTAATTGTATGTTTCTAAAAATCTGAGGCGGAGCCAGGATTTGAGTTCGGGAGAGGGGGATTAAGATAGAAATCACCAATTTTGATTTAATAGTTAAAATATGAGTATATGGTTAAATTTGGGTAAATACGTAACAATACATGTTGTTTTAATAGTATTATCTACGTATTTAGGACAACTTTTGGTGTTAATTATCATGTTTTATATTTTAAATGATGAAATCTTAAGCCAACTATATGAACTAGACATATAACAGTTTATTATATAAAGGATAAATAACATTTTAATTGATCAAATAGTCTATACGATAATTGAAAAAAACAAATAAATAAAACCTTATTTTAAAAAAACAATGCACAAACTCTGATTTCCAAAAATTAATAAATTTAGAATCTTGATCAAAAACAAAAAACAATTGTAGATTATCAATGTTTATATAAGGTTAATAAAAGAATCTAAACTAAATTTTGGTTTAATTAATGCAAACAACATGTCTATTCTTCAAAAAGAAAAAAAAGCATGAAAAAAATGACTATATGTAACCCAACACCGAGTATCGAACTCGAGCAGGCGGGAACCAAATGACAATTTACTTGTTTTAAAAACAGGAGGGGGGCCTCTGGGCACATGCTGGCTCCGCCCCTGCTAAAAATGATGTTTCGTTTTTCTTAAAAAGTTTATAGATTTGTGAATCAGATTAAATAAAATCATTATTTTTGCATTTGATTTTAAATAATTAACTTGGTTATATCTAAATCATCCGAAGTGTTAATTACATCTTACGTTCTCTTTTAATTAATTTTATTTTTGTTGAATGCCTGTTTTCCTGCCATAGAGTGAAAAATGAAGTTTTATTAACCAGATTAACAGATCTGTTTATTACAGTATGTTCTAAATTATACTCTTGGTTAGGTGTATATCTAGAGCCTAAATGATTGTTTTATGTTTCAAAGAGTTTCTGAAACAAAAACAAGTTGAGAATACAGTTTTTATTTTTTTCCATTTCCACTTGTTGAGAATACAGATTATCGGCCATAGATCTATAAACTAAATTCGCTATAAAAGAAAAGTTCATTCGCTTTGAAGATCTCAAAACCTGCTTTGATGAATATCAAGATTGAATTTATCAGTTGCATGTTTGATTAGCATAGGTTTTTCGCAGTAGATATGGTAAATTTGTGTTATGATATTTCCTGAGGTTTACATAAACTTACTGATTTTCAATGTTACTTTTATTTTCCTTCACTAGTGTTGAGTTCTTGGTAATTTTTCATAGCAGTTTATAGTTTGGAAAATTCTAAATTTTCTTTTAACTAGTTAGATGAGAAGGTCGAAATCTAAAGTTGCAGATAAGCGTGTACTAATCTCTTTTATTACCATCGTATGTACCAAACGTGATCAGTACCCAAAACTGCATTATACCCATTATGCAAAATACTAACAGTTTTCATCGTTTTCGTTTAACCTTAATTTTTCTCTATATGCATACTAATGGATCTTCATTGTTCTCCTTCCTGCTCTATAATTGATTTTAATTTAATTAACCTTAGTTTCCCTCCAGGAAATGTCGTCTTACGGGCCTCGTCCTCCAAAGTCCCCATTTCCTCCTCAACCAAATGAATATCCACCAACACTACCACCAATGCCGCCACATCTACAACCACCAATGCCACAATTTCAACCACCAATGCCACACACCTGGGGTAATGGTGTTGGACAAATGGCACATAGCTCCGAAAACTATGCACAAAATCCACCATATCCGTTTTCATCCCCCCCTCCTATGCTTTATCAGCATTCACCATACTTCTCTTTTAGCCCTCAACTACTACCAATATTCCCACCGCTTCCTCTCATTCCCCCTCCTCCACCGGATTTTCCATGTCCACCACCACCGCCACCACCGGACTACCCCTACCCACCTCCACCACCTCCACCTGAGTTGCCATGCCTACCATCCCCAATTCTTGTGAAGGAGTCCAAGGTAGAAACCCTGAAAAGTTTCAAAAATCATGAACTTGGGAATTCAAATCATGGGAAACCACCAAAGCCCCACATGAACAAAATAAATGGGGATAATAAGGAGATGGTCCGTGTCCCTATTGGTCACCCACGGACGAAGGAGAGGACAAAATCACTTTGGGGTAGAAAGAACACAGAAAACCGGCTCAGGATGCCAACTGACTTCGTGTGCACGATGAAGTAAGTACATTGTCCCTACACTTTTATTATTGATCTATTGTAAATTATGTATGTTTTTTTTTTCGTTTTACAAAGTTTTCATGCTATCTATAGAATAGAAACCAAGTTTTTTCATGGTTGATGACTAGTCTTTTGGGAAACTAAATATTGCTGAGCAGTATTAACATTGATATGACAGTAATCGTTAGAAATAGAAACATGGGGCTATGCATTTTCCATATTGACATATAATTGAACCGTATTCCTTTACATTAGCTAATCAAACTGTAACCATAGATTTAGGACCATCAATGAAGCACGGGTATGGGCAAGTGCCTAGAAATTGTGACTTGGACACCACTGGAAACATTCACAAAAATGGAGGAAACGTGGAAAAAACAATTTTGCTATAGTATTGTGATTAGATTACTGAATATTCATGGTCGGTCATTTTACTAGGAAACTTATAGTACTAAGATCATATTTTCTGGTTGTATAGCTTTAGATTCGGATGCGTGTACGTGAGTACTACGCTTGTATTGTTTGAACTGTTCAACTTTTCTAGCTAGAGATATTCATATAGTTTACGAAGTATGTCTGTTACCAAAGTTTTGTTATAAGTTGAGATTTCTCTTCTCTGAAATTGTGATGCAACTAGATATGAATGATATCATGTTTATTGGTATTTGAAAGGAAGTTTTTCCTGAGTATGTATAATTGTCTGTACCCTGATAGTGTTGCTAGTTGCTAGCCCTTCTTGTGTTAAAAAAGAATGCCTCAAAGTTCTGATGGGTTACTGATTTTACAACTGTCAAAAAGAGAAACATTGGTAAGGGACCAACTTTTATTTGTTTTCATTCCCACGAGTGGCTCCTAAATTTCCCGTTTGGGTGATGGTGTGTTCACCCTTTTAACTGCTTAACTGGAGTTGATAATATAAAAAAACTTTCATATTTCGCATTTAACTCAAAGGGAAACAAGGTACAAGGCATGAATCTTTTCAATCTTTGTCTTGTGGTGATTAAATTTTTTTAATCCATCATTTCCTACAGTAGTAACAGAAACCCTTACTCATAAATCATAATATTGTGAAAATATTGAAGCATTCTGTACACAGAGATATGAAAATGCGTGTTTACGTTAATGTTTTTTTATGCTTATCTATCTAATTAAAATTTTCCGTCTGTAGATTCCGTAATGAGTTGCCAGATATAACTCGAGAGTGTAAGATTTTGCCTTTGAAGAAAGACCCAGAGAGGTACGTTGTTCTAAAATAACTCTGGTCATTCTGAATTTTGCATTTCTGCTATATCACAATAAAAAATACCACATCTCTTGTAGTTGTTCCGTATTTAGATGTGCTCAAGTTTTATTTAATTAAGCACTTTACTTATGCTTGTAGATACATAAGATATAATGCTGCAAGTGAGAAGAAATTGTGGAAGCCTGAGATACATCCTGAGGCTGATCTCGGGATTCCACTCGATCTGCTTGACATGAGTGTTTACAAGTAAGTTCTTTGAAAACTAAGCCCTTATTTAATCCTCCCAGTAGTCAATTAATATTTTGAGCAACCTAACCTAATATTATTTTTCTAATTTATTGACCAGTCCTCCAAAAGGAGAAAGGATACCCCTTGACCCTGAAGATGAGGAGTTGCTAAGGGATGATGATGACGATTTAGCTGTTGCAGTGACCCCCGCACTTAAAACCAATGGTTTAAAAAGAAAAAGCAGGCCAGATGATAAAAGTATCTCCTGGCTTGTCAAAACCCAATATATCGCTCCCCTCAACACAAAGGCAATAAAAGAGGTACGTTATCGACAATTATTTTAAACCTTTTCGGTACTCTATGAGTTATATCAATCTTCTAGTTTTTTTTTTCTGGGGTTTCACTAAAGCGTATGCCTCTCATAGATTTTGGTAATATTTTACTCAGTAAAAGTATCAAACTTTAAATAGAAATCCAGTGTTTATAATTGAATTTATGAAAGAAAACATTTTCTAGTGATCATTAAAAAGTTCTACTCCATATTATATAGTGGTATCGTCATTATAATCAATAAAAAAATAACTTTGTACACTTTTTTTTACATATCAAAATAGCACAGCTTAAGTTTTATGCCTTGAGTTTGCCTCAAATTGCAAAAAGCGTAAGCTTTGCTACTTTTTTTCCGCTTTTCAGGCAAATGTAACTAAAATTTTCACCTCTGCAATGTAAAACGAGCTTTACGGTGCTTTGAGCTAGTACTTTTTTTGAAAGATGTTATATTCAAACATCTCATTATTAAGTGTAAACCCCCTTTTGGCAGCCAGTAGCAAAAAGAGAAAACGTTGAAATGCCTCAAAGGTTGGGAGCACAAAATATTCTGGAAAATCTTTATGACAGGTATTTGTTGTTATCAAATCATTCAGCTAACAATTTGCGATCTGGACCAGACACAGAGTCTATATCCGATTTCTAATTATCTGTCTGTTTTTTCAGGGAAAGCAAAATAAAAGAAATAGAGGCTTCATCCGAGGCGTGCAAATCGCTCCCTGTTCATGCAACCAATAAAGAGCTACAGCCTGTAGATTACTTGGTAACTTTTTTAAAGAAATTTTTAGATTGAAAATTTCCAAAATTTTCTTTTAACTAGATCGAAAGTCGAATTCCAAAGTTGCAGACAAGTGTGCACTAATATCTTTCATTACCATTTTCCATATGTATCAAACGTGATCAGTACCAAAATTAAGCTGCATTAGACCCATTATACAAATTACTAACAGATCTCATCGTATTCGTTTAACTTTCTTTTTTCACTATATGCATACTAATGGATCTTCATTGTTGTCGTTCCTGTTATATAGATACTAATCGATTTTAATTTAACCTTATTTTCCCTCCAGCAAATGTCGTCTCTCAGGCCTCGCCCTTCACAGTCCTCATTTCCACTTCGACCAAATGAATATCCACCAACACTGTCACCACTACAACCACCAATGCCGCCACATCTACTACCATCAAAGCCCATACCCACCTTCAGCACCTCCACCCGAGTTGCCACACCTACCATCCCCAATTCTTGTGAAGGAGGCCAAAAGGTAGAAACCCTGAAAAGATTCAAAAATCATGAACTTTGGAATTCAAATCATGGGAAACCACCAAAGCCCCACATTAAAAAAATACGTGGGGATTATAAGGAGATGGTCCCCGTTTCAATTGGTCACTCGCAGATGAGTGAGAGGACAAAAGCACTTTGGGATAGAAAGAAGACAGAAAACCGTCTCAGGATGCCAACTGACTTCGTGTGCAAGATGAAGTAAGTACATTGTCCCTACACTTTTATTATTGATCTTTTGTACATTGTCCCTACACATAAATATGCGTGTTGACGCTAATGTTTTTGATGCTTATTCTATCTGATGAACTTTTTCCTCTGTAGATTCCGTAATGAGTTGCCAGATATTACTCGAGAGTGTAAGATTTTGCCTTTGAAGAGAGACCCAGAGAGGTATGTTGTTCTAAAATAACTCTTTAGTCGAGGGTCATGCTGGTTTTTCCATTTCGTACAATAAAAAATACCACATCTCTTGTAGTTGTTTCATATACAGATATGCTCAAGTTTTATTGATTGAGTAAGCACTTTACGTATGCTTGTAGATACACACGATATAATGCTGCAAGTGAGAAGAAATTGTGTAAGCCTGAGATACATCCTGAGGGTGATCTCGGGATTCCACTCGATCTGCTTGACATGAGTGTTTACAAGTAAGTTCTTTGAAAAAAAACCCTTATTTAATCCTCACAGCAGTCGATTCATATTTTGAGCAACCTAACCTAATATTATTTTGTAAATTTATTGGCCAGTCCTCCAAAAGGAGAAAGGATACCCCTTGATCCTGAAGATGAAGAGTTGCTGAGGGATGATGATGACGATTTAGCTGTTGCTGTGACCCCGGCATTTAAAAATCATGGGTTAAAAATAAAAAGCAGGCCAGATGATAAAAGTATCTCCTGGCTGGTCAAAACCCAATATATCGCTCCTCTCGACACAACAGGTACTTTATCGACGATTATTGTAAACCCTTTTAGGTACCCTATGAGTTATTACCAATCTACTAGTTTTTTTCTGAAGTTTCACTAAAGCGTATGCGTGTCAAAGTTTTTGGGTAATATTTTACTCAGTAAAAGTATTAAACTGAAATAGAAATCCATTGTTAAAAATTGAATTCATAAAAGAAAACATTTGCTAATGATCATAAAAAGGTTCCATTATATGACGGTATCGTTATTATCAACAATAAAAAAGATGACTTTATACACTTTTTGTATATATCAAACTAGCATAGCTTCAGCTTCATGTCGTGAATGCGCTTCAAAATGCAAAAAGTGTAAGCTTTGCTACCTTTTTCCGCTTTTCTGGCAAATGTAACTAAAATTTTCACCTCTGCAATATAAAACTAGCTTGCGCTTTGAGCTGGTATTTTTTTCAAGGTAGTAGTATTATTCAAACACCTCATTATTAAGTATAAACCTCCACTTGCAGCCTGTAGCAAAAAAAGAAGGCGTTAAAATGCCTCAAAGGTTGGGAGCACAAAACATTCTGGAAAATCTTAACGACAGGTATTAATTGTTGTCAAATCTTTCATCTAACAATTTACGATCTGGACCAGTCACATAGTCTATATCCGATTTTAATTATCTGTTCGTGCAACCAATAAAGAGCTACAGCCTGTAGAGGTCCTTCCTCTACTTCCCGATCTTGACAGGTTTGAACGGCTTCTTTTTACTAGAGTACGTATCGTATTTTTCAAGTAATTCTTGTTTGGTTTGTACTGTAGTCATTCTGTTTCTATTGTATTTCTTAACTTTAATGTCCATGTAGTACTAGTTGTTATTAAGCCCCACAACCTGCTTAAATTATCCGGTTAAAGTAATGACATGATCAAGTCTAATTAGACTACATTTAAAAAATTCCAGAACCGGAAGAAACACTGTCTTTTCCGAAAATTGAGTCTGCAATGTCGTGCATTTGCACAATTTAGGATGTCCAAGTCGTAGATTATCATGGTAGGTATTTGACGTAACGTTTCAATGATTGATATAGTACTTTTCTGATGGACACGTAACGTTTCAATGATTGTTAGGTGTCGACCCCTTGAGGTATGATAATATTGACATATTGTACTATTGCCAGCTTTGAGTTCCTTTTCTTTTGTGTTTAATACTTTAATTCAATTTGAATGATAAGTTATACTGCTATAATATTGATACTTTTTCATAGAAGCTTATGTAAAATTCATTAGAGAATAGACACCATAATGGTATGACATATTGCTTGTGGCATTACAATGATTAGAAAGTAGAAAGAAAAGATTATTATAACAGTGTCCTTTTTTTTTGTTAGGAAACTGCTGTTCCGAAAGAGGAAAATATTAGATAAGCCGGCAAAAGGCATGGGTGAATCCAATGACACAGAGGAGACCCATCGGCTTATAGCTTTTAGGGAGGGAATTATAGGATAATACAAGAACCCAAAAACTATATATACTTTATCATTACGACATACAGAAACCCACAATTTATACCTCAAATCTCGAAGGATCAAACTTTTCGGGGTTACTGAAGAAATCTGCGTTGTGATAAATCATCCGAAACAATGGCATAACCTTCCATCCAAAAGGAAAAAAGCTATTGGCGTATAAAAAGTAAAAAAAAAAAACTCATACAGCTGTTGTTTAGAGTTTAATCTCAAAAAACCAGAGAAAGGAACCATTGTTATGTACAATTATTGATTAATAGACCAAAGAAAGTAACCATTGTAATCTACAATTATTGCAGTTATAAATGTTATAATTGTTTTTGATATGTTTATTTGTTCCTGAGGTCTTTTTCCGTATAATGATTTTGATAAGAGATTGGAGATTGCATTTTCATAAACATATATGGACAGTATACGATACTCCATTTGCAAGAAATGCATGAAAGCAGAACATAAGGCCTAGTTTCGTTGAATCGGTCGAAGGTCGGACCTGCAGACTATAACCTGGGATTGAGTCATTTGAATCATTTATTTTATGAGATTAGTCATGCTAGACACTTAAAAGATAGGCACTTGAGCATCCATTTATCCTCTAAATCAATTAACAGTGTCAGGTGCAAATGTGAAATATGTGCCATATTGATCCTGGCTAAAATCAACTATAGCTAGTTTGGTTTTTTGATGTAAGACGTTAGAATACACTCCACGGTTAATTAATGTAAAGTTTGGCTAGTGACATGGCCAACTTATTGATTCTAATACAATTCCAAAAGGTAAATATATATATATATATATATTGGTATAAGATTATTATTATTATTAAATACAACAATGTTTGTTAAAACTAGGGAGACTAATGTGAAACTTAGATACTAACCAAACTTGGTGAACCTTGCTCTAAATCTATTTTATTTAAAATTTTAACACTTTGTTCGGTATGGCATGTAGGGGTGTACTTTTTGTACCCATCTGTATTAACCGATCAATTTTTAAACCGAACCGACCAAGTTGATACCGAAATTTCGGTATACCGAAATTTCGGTACGGTACAACTGAAACAAACTTTAAAAATCGGCTCAGTTTCGATATTCATTTCGTATGTTTGGTATAATACCAAACCGAACTAAACATTAAAATTATAAAATATATAGAAATTTACACATAGTTATAACTTACAAATTAATTATCTTATAGTTTAGTTTAATTTTCCTTACGACTTATTTTTCTATTTACGAAGTCAAATACAATAATTCCGTGTTTCTCCATTTTCTTGTATAATGTTTTAAAAGAATTCTTAATTTATAAGTGTACTATTTTAATCAAGTTCACGATAAATGTAGAAAATATAAGAATAATTGTACACATTTTACTTTTTACAATTTTTTTTACTATTTTATTGCTATAAAGAATTGTTTTTTAATAATAATAATGTTTCGGTATAAAATGAAAAACCGAACCGTAACAACTTTTTCAAACCAAACAAGTTCGATTCGTTATTAGTATATGGTCAAAAAAGTCGGTATCGTATCAAAGTCACTCTAATGTCATGTAATAAAAACCAATAAACATGGACACATGACAAAATTGAAATAAACGAGAAATGGTACGGTTTGTTGTGATTTGAAATCAAGCCAAATCAAATTTCAACCAAATCAAACTCAATCCATTTTAAGCAGTTTGGAGGAGGGTTGGGTTCGCGGTTTGTTTATTTTAGTTGTTAAACTTATAAAAAGATACAATTTTAACGAAAAAAAAAAAGAAGAAATAATAAAAGTCGAAAATAAAAATTAAAAATTTATAAACCAGTAGTATGTAACTGATAGTTTGCCATATATATGGAGTATGATTTACTAACAACAATAAATCCCTGCATACTACTAGAGAGAGAGAGAGAGAGAGAGAATGTCAGGGTGCATATTTTGTCAGGTCGCTCGTTCTTCCACCTCTCTCCTCCACTCCGTCCGTTTCCTCTCTCTCTCTCTCTCTATATATATATATATATATGTATACAATAGTTTTGTGCAATAAGTAACTTATATATATATATAAATATTGCTTTTTAATTTTGCAGGATGAAAGGGTGGTTGCTTTTCAAGATATAAATCCTTCAGCTTTCAGGTTTCCAATTTTCCATTTACCATTTTTTTTTTCCATTTTTCACTCCACTCCCTTTTATTATTATTTTTTTAACTTTTTTTTTATTTTGTTTCTTGGATATGAGTTACAGCTAAATTAAATCATAATTCTTTATTTACTATATATTCCCAATTTCACTCTCTTTTCTTAGTATTTATTTAGTTTTCTTTTTTGTTTCTTGGATATGAATTAACAGCTAAATTACATCATTGTTACTTGCTTACCACTTGGTGTTGTTGTATTTACTACTATTTGATGGTTTTGAGGCTATGGGTTTGTTTGGCTTCAATTTTTAAGGGAAAATGCTTAATTACCTTGTGGTTAAAAGCTGAAGTTTTAGAATTTTCGGGCCTTGAGCTTGAAACGAAAAAAGGGTTAACTTTTGAGCTGATTGATGAAAACAATTATGACTTTTAAGAATACGAATAAATTTCTAAATTTAGTCCCTTTTTAATGGTTTTTTTTTGCTTTTTTCAGATATAGGATGTAGCTAAGTTACACCAATGTTAGTTACTTATGAGTTTCGAATATTGCTGTACGTATTGAGTTTAGACCGGGCATTGGTAATTGCAAGGCTTAGGGATTGTTTGGGTGCACTTTTTGAGCAAATAAGCTTGAATTTTTTGAGACCGACTGAAAAAACCTAGGGCATTCCAATGGAGTTGTAACATCCCGTATTTTTATAAGTGTTTTTAATTAGAAATTAATTTATCCAAAAACGTTTTATACAAATTTTACCAAAAACCGGTCACTCGACTAATTTTTAGCCAAAAACCGAAACTCTTCCGAAAAACTTTATTTTTAAAACATGTTACTAATTTTACTAATAAAAAGGACCCAATAGATTTGTTTCTAAAGATTTGTTATTTTTGAGTAGTAAAACAATATTTTTGGATTAAGAGTTAGCTTTTAGAACTTTGAGGACCAAATAGTTCGCTTCCACAAACTTTGTAAAAGCAGTTTTTCTAAACCTAAAATCAGTCACTTTTCATTCTTTAAACCTAAAATCAGCCAAGAGAGAGAAAAAGAGAGAAAAGAGAGAAGAAGAAGAAGAAGAGAAACCACCATTAGCGGGCTCATACCGAAAGCATCTCCACTACGCTCTAAGGTAACGGGGGTTATCCATTGCGACTAGACGAGGGTGTATGTTCGGTTTTGGTTTTGCGTTTATTAGAAATTGGGGGTTTATGCCTTTTATCTTAATTAGGTTTATAAATTGTTAATTGGGTTTAGTTGTTACATGCTTAATTCATTTATTTGTTAATTGGGTTTAGTTGTTACAGGTTTAAATTCATTTATTTGAATTGGAGAAATAGAGGATTTAGTCGTGTTAATTTCGGATTTATGAGAATATGGATGAGTTTGCATGTCTTGATGTAGTGATATTGTGTTATTATAATTGTTGATAAATCGGGTAATTTATTGTGGAATAAAGATGGATTGTAGTTTATGCATACAATGTGTTTGTTAAAATACCAGAATGGGTTTTTATGTTGTTGAAGTGATTGGCTAGTTGTGAATCTAGCATCTATGATTATGGTTTATGTTGTATTACGTTAAGTGGCGAATGAGTTTATGTTATTTGAATAGTATAATATTATTGGCCGAGGCCTTAATATTTATACGTATGAGATGGTGTTATTTGAATGATTTTATATTATTGGCCGAGGCCTTGTGATTTAGCTGTAGTGGCAATGGTCTCTGTCTCTCCCTAATTCCGGGGACAGAAGACGGCCGAGGGGATAGGGAATGACTCGTCTTACGGACCGGGGCGAGTGGCATTAGAGGTCCTAGTGTGCACTATATTTACTTTTATGTTAGCAATGGTCTATGTCTCTCCCTAATTCCGGGGGCATAAGACGGCCGAAGGGATAGGGAATGACTCGTCTTACGGACTGGGACGAGTGGCGTGAGAGGTCCAAGTGCGCACTATAAATCTACTTTTCTGTTGCAATGGTCTCTGTCTCTCCCTAATTCCGGGGACAGAAGACGGCCGAAGGGATAGGGAATGACCTAGCTTACGGACTGGGGTAGGTGGCGTGAGAGGTCCATGTATGCTGTTGATTTGTATTTAATTTATTTATATCCCGTTGTAGAATGTTATCATATTTCTTTTTATACGTCGATTATAGTAGTTGTAGAATTTGTGAGCTCTTGCATTTAAGGGATGGAGTGACGGTATTTGTGGTGCCGTCCCGTCTAGTTACGTGCGTGGGACTCACCGTTACAATTTTTGTCTTTCAGGTACAAATTAGGTTGAGGCGTTGGCTAGGTTGCATTAGCGCGATATCGCATGGGTTCGGGGCTTCTTTAATCACTTTCTTTTTATTTAGTTCATTTTGAGGTTGTAGCCTACGGGCAAATTCATTCGTTTGTTAACTTTTAGCTTTTACAAATCTTGTCTTGTAGCCGCGTTTGGCAAACTTTTTATTTATCCGTTAATTGTTCCTTTAGCTTGCAAATGTTTTCTTTTAAAAATTTTAATTTCGTACCAACAGGTTCTCTTTTCTTTTCTTTAAAAAGGTCATGCCTCGATATCCGTGTTCTATGGATTTTGGGGCATGACAGGAGTAGTAAACTTTAGATTTTTCAGACCCTGGAAAAAAAAAGTCAACTTCTTGAGCTAATTAACGAAACTAACTGTGACTTATAAGTAGAGGGACAGTTAAGATAAGTCCAAAGCTGCAATGAAATTATCCATTAGGCTTGTTACACGTTGGTTTCATTTGTACACTTTAGAGTTCCCACTAGATTGTAAATATAAAAGAAAATTTGAATGGTTGGTTCATGGATCAATGGAACCTTTTTACACCGGATTTTTTGCAATTGAGAAAAAAAAAAGCTAAAGGATCTCTGGCATGAACAAAAAATTTGAGGTGTATAGATTTATCTGATATTGTTTCTTTAGGAGGGGTTATTTTTTGTCAGGTTTTGTTTATGTGTATTATTAGTGTACATTGTAAACCAGGACGTATGGATGTGCTTATACATCATGAAACTTAAACATAGAAAATGCATTTCGAAATGTCTAAAATTGGAAAATTGAAGAATACTGTAGGTTTGAGAGTCTGAAAGTAATTAAAATAATCTTCTATTTTACAGTAGGTTTGGTCAGCGTAAGAATTCTGCAAACCCTAGCTTCTACATTCTCTTGGTTGAGCTACAAACGACTGCACACGAACTTCCATAAATTTGTCTCTTTTCTTGTTGATCAGCCAAACTGGTTCCTTGTATCATCTTGTATTGGTGTGCTTGATTTGTTATGTTTTAAGTTGAGCATTTAGTATGTTAACCATATTTAGTAACTTGTAAATGCTGCAATGTCAAGTGGTAGATTCTTTAATAAGAAGACTTGATAATATGTTGTTTGCTTTTTTTCTTGAGTACTTGTATATAGCATGCCCCATTCAAATTAGGCAAAATACTAATGTTCTCAAATCTTGTGTCTAGTTAGGCATTACTTGGTAATTCCTGTGGAGCATATTCCAACTGTCAAAAACCTGCAGAGGAGAACTGAAGACTTCTCCTTGGGTAAAGAAACTGCAAAACTTAATAATCATGGGAATGTTTTGAAGATTGTTTATTTATCCTTGGCTTTCATCTTTCTTGATTTTATCCTAATTTAGAATTTTCTATCTTGTGTAGTGAGTCACATGTTAAACGTGGGACAAGATTTAATCCATAGAGACGCACCCAATGCCAAGCACTACAGGTATTGTTTCTTTTTCTCCTTGGACCACATTTATTGATAATGGTTTGACATAATATTCTTTAGCTGCAAATATTACATCTTTGCATAGGTTTTGACTGCTCTTCTGGATTGCTTCAGTATTATGTATCATGTTCTTCTATTAGGTATTCATAAAAAGAGCTTGGACAGATAGGTTATTTGCAAGAGAGCTAGACAAATAGGATTCAATATTGATTGTGGTTTGAGATAGATTATGATTGCAATTGAATGCTTATCTGTTGACTCTTTGGTATCAATTTATGTTTATGACTTGTGGGTGTTTTCAGTCATTTCAAATGGCGAATTTTCTTGAATCATTTGAACCTATGTTATCCTACAAATTACAGTCATTAACTCTTGATTCCATATCCTCACCATGTGCTGAAACACTACCTAAGTTGATGAACATAGTGTTTATTATTTTTTGTAAAGCTTCCTTATTGTATGTTCTGATTTGTTTTAGTATTATTGATGGAAATTCAGTTCATCATTGTGATTGTCGTAACTGCAAGAGAGCCTGGATAAAAAATTGAGAAGATTTCAGTTCCTTATTCTTCGTGGTATATGACCTTTCTAGGTTTGGATTTCATCAACCACCTTTTAATAGTGTTGATCATATGCACCTCCATTGCTTTGCCCTTCCCTATATACCCGGGTGAGAGAATCTTATACATAATTTCGAACTGAATGTGAATACTTTGTTTTCAATTACAAATTTAGTTTCGATTATTTAAAGTTCTCCAATGAAATATATTCGTCTACATAGTGAATGCTTGATATTTTCAACAGATGGAAACGGGTTAAGTACATGTCTCTAGGATCGCTGGGGGGATTTATTGAAGCTGAGAAGTTGTTACAAAGAATAAATCCGCTATCCGCTTTTAAATCAAATATATAAGTTTTTAAGCTCTAACATCCTTGCTACCGATATGTGGTGTATTATCGATCATTTAACATGTTCCAATGAAAATTCGATCTTTTTGCACATTTATATATGTAATTGCTTTTGATTTCACCAGGTATTCATGTGATTATATAGTAACTTGTTAGTAGTATACATAGATACAAAGAAACTATCCTCATTGCTTTATTTGGGGGGAAACGCACGGGTTATTTGTTGCCTGTTCTTGGAGTTCTTCCCTTATGTTGCATTTTGATGTGAGATTTTAAATCAATACAGATTATAGATATCTTAGAACTTTCAAGTGGTAAATTTAATGTTAGTTTCCGTTTTATTCTGTCAATCATTCCGGACCCATGACCTTTGCCATATCAAGGGTCGTCGATTCAATTCCTCACTCATATGACCTTCTTTGGTTGCAATTTTTACAGCTCAGTCTGTGTGTTTTTGCTTGAAATTTGGACTGCATGTGGTTGTCTGCTTGATCAGTCTAAAGCTGAGCTTATCTGGTTTTTTGGAGTTTTAACATGAGATACCAGCAAAAAAGGGGAAAAATGAAAGTAAATATTAAGCTGCAACCAGACAAGCCGTCACTGTAAATCCTAGTAAGAATTATATATAGCGTCCATAAACCGCTCAGATGAAAAAGATAAACTGAGCAGTTAATAAATTTAGCGTCCGAAATCACAATAAAAGGGAAATGAGAAATCCTCAATTTGGAAAATGAAGAAAAAGTTGGAAAATGAAAAGGAGGGATAATAAGAGTGATAGTAGAAAACAACCAAGTGTTTGGTTTTGTTTGACCAACCAAAGGAAGGGATAACCCGTGTTTTACTGCCACTCCTAAATCTGCAAAATCCTTTCTATATTCAGTTGTTTTCATTTTTCGTTCCTCATAGAAACAACTCTGAGAACAAAAAAAGGAAAGTAAAACAGGAGCGTAGCTACTACTTGACGAAAAATGGCGTCGAAAGTGGTAGCTAGTGCTCCAACTTTATTTTCTATGTTCGTCCGTAACCTCTCCCACCCTCCTTATGGTGTTACTCCTTTGGCCACCACCATGCGGTCATTCTCTACATGTTCCCTTTCACGAAACTATTCACCTTCCGATAAAAGTGGTATTTATCGCATTAATTTTCAATACTTGTTTGTTTGGTTATAACTTCATTTATTTCTACCAAAGTGGTAACTTATAGGTTGACAAAGTAAAAGTAAAACTTAAAAACTGAGATCTTAATTAAAAGGCATAGCCAAGAACTGTTCAAGATGGTATTTACAACCTGCAGAATGCTATCGATCCAAAGGAACTTTATAGCAGAATAAAGGAATTAGTAGAGAATTATAGTGCAAAATTGCAAATTATTGTAATTTTTACTTTTATGAGAATTAGTAGAGAATTATACATGTATGGAACCAAATTCGTTAGGTTGTTTATGAGAGAAGCCATGTTAATTCTTGTCAGCTTATTCTATTGTGTTGCCCACATTTCCAAATATGATTCACAAGACTTCCCTTTTCCGTGAATATTTCAGAAAACCCCATTCTTTGTAAGTATTTATTAAAAATTCCTTAAAAATAAACAAATTTGAAGATTAACCACTAATTTCGTAAAACTAAACTCTCTTCTCTACAACATTTCTGTCCCTTTTTTTACAAGTCTCTATTTAACGAATTATTATATAAGGAAAGTCGTTTCATGTTCCGACCACATTTCACGCTAGTAATTTCCATACTATATCCACATCGACCGGCATCTAAAATTATGCCCAATTCTAATACCATGATCAGTCTGTGCAGATTCCCACCCATTTCTTAGGGCTGGTGAGTTAGGTCATTGTCGAGTGGACAAAACGAAGAAAGATTGTCACGTCATGAGAGTGGACGTTCCAGGAATTCCGAAGGATCAGATGGTATTGTGGGTCGAATCAGGGCATATATATTTTTCTGCCAAGGACTCGGAACTCCCGTATTATAATTACGATGGGAGGGTATATAGAGGCTCGATTAGTTTTGATCCGAAAAAGTTTGATTCAAATCAGGTGAAATCCGAGGTCAGAGACGGGGTTTTATGGATAGTTGTCCCAAGGTTGAAGAAGTAGACAGATTTTCTGAAGATTTTTTTCAAAGTCCAAGCTTATTTTTTGGTTCAAGAGATGTGGAACTAAAGTTGTACCGAAAGATAAATTCATAATATGAGATATTTGCTTTAACCACAAGTCAACATAGTGAATGAAGGAAACTTACTATTTTGGCTGTAGTAATTTTATTTCTATGCGTTTCACACATGCGAATGTAGCTAGTATATCTAATGCGATTTTCCAAGAAATTAATGATTGGTTTGATGATATTTTGAAAATTATACCATTGTTCCGGAAAAAAAAAATCAACTTTATTTTCTTTAAAAAATGGGCTAGGAGATGATACTATAACCGTGAACATTATAAAAGCGCCAAATGTTCATAAGGAAAAAACCTACTGTACTTTTTACAAACAAAATACGGGAATCCACCGTTAGAAAATGAAAAAGTTTTTGAAGACCCTTTTTTTTATATATATTGGCGAGGGGATGTCGGCACCCACTCGTCCGGACCGATATCAACCCCACAGCAGGCGATCCGGGCCTGTCAACCATGGGTGACGCGTCACCCCGGATCTTGAGGGGCCGGAAGAAGCTTGTTGAGCACACTTCCCCAATTAATGCTGCTGCTCCCTTGGGGGACCCTTTATGTGTTTCATCGACGTGGCCCAATCACAGGCCAGCCCTGTGGGCCCCGGATGATGAACAGTGCCATTGTCAGAATCATAAATGACATGGAGCCGTTGAATCTTTATTAGACAGTGCAGTGATCCAATGGCTAATACGCCTCTGATCAGACTATAAATACCCCCACTAATACCAATTAGAGGGGGACACAAAAAGAGAGAGAGGAGAGATAAAGCTGAAACAACCCGGACCACCATAATATCAATCGTGACACCTGACGCCACGACTTGTAACTGGATCAATCCCTCATCCTTTACTATATTCCTACCTTCAGTCTATACTGATACTGACTTGATCGTCGGAGAGGAAAAACCTGGTACCAACCCCGGGCCCCTGTTCGTTTCTTGTGCAGGCTTAGAGAGCACCCCGACGACGAAGCAGATACCACCTACGTCAACTACCTTGGAAGATCGGAGCCGACGCGAATAAATACATAAGTCGAGCTTGGGAAGAAAATCAGGCTCGCCAATTGGCGCCGTCTGTGGGAAATCATAGCGCGCTAGCTCCGACAATCCGTTTTCAAGGAACGATGACAGATAATGATCAGTACGAGAGCCCGCCCCCACGGCATGTCCCAGTGTTTGGAATGCCGAGGACCCTCTCTTTTGGCACGCCGGGAACTGCGCCTGAGGGGCAGCCTACTCCACTGAATGCGGTCCAGGGGACGCCCCGGTCGCGCGACGAGCTGACTCGCATGATGCTAGAGATCCATGAGAAGGAACTCGTTGCCTTGGCGGCTCAAAAGGCATTGATAGCCTCTATGATGGCATCTGAGCCCGGACCCGTCTCTCGTGGCGTAGAGCAGCCAGAGCCCGTTCGCATCCCCGTCAAGAGCGTGATGTCGCGGCTGGGACCCTCAAGACGACCCCCCCTAGAGGTTCCTGAGGAGCCGGCTAGGGGAGAGGAGTCAAGGCGTTCCCACGAGGGGAGTTCGCGCCGTATAAACGACCAAAGCGTACACTCGCGGATCAGTCGACCAGGTGATAGTCACGATTCACGGCCCGCTTCGAGTCATGCTCGGACTGAAAGGCCTCCCCGGAGGAGGAGGCGAGGTCATCGCGCTGGTCGAGATGAAGTCGCGGACGAGGCAGCGCTAAAAATCGTTGCCTCTACCCGCAGTACTCCGTTCTCAGATGAGATAGAGTACAGTGCGCCCCCCGGAAATTTTACTGCCCCCGTTCTCCAAGTGTTCAACGTAGATTCTGACCCGGAAGCCCACCTCCGGCACTATCGATACCAGATGAACCACTGGTCCCACCTCGATCGCCTTATGTGTAAATGCTTCCCCGCAAGCCTGGGGAGGCTCGCAAGTAAATGGTTCCAGTCTCTGCCTACCAACTCCATCCACTGTTGGGATGATCTGGCCTATGATTTTGCACACCGGTTCATTAACTTAAAGGAAAGGGTCGCCCAACAGGAGCAGCTATACCAAGTGAGGGCCCAACCCAAAGAGACCCTCGAGAGTTACGATAATCGGTTCTGGCAGAAGCATGCTGAGTGTGCCGAATGCCCCGATTCTACGGCTATAGCTGCTTTCAGGCAGAACATGATCGTGGGAAGCAGGATCCGCAACGAAATGATAGCAACTCCTCCTGGCTCGGTCTCCCAGCTCCGGTCACTAATAAAACAGCATGTCGATATCGAGAAAGACATGAGATCTGCTGGAGCAACGCGTTCAGTCGCCAGCATCGAGCAGCCTCGGGGAGGAGCCGTCTCAAGGAGCATCCGGCGAGATCGCCCCATAACGGAAAGGTTGGGGAGACCGCGAACGAAGGAGAGCCCGCAACCGGAAGCTAAGCGTAGAAGAGAGGATACCCGTCGGGCTGGCCCTTCAAACCCAGGAAATGCCTACTCCACCACATTTCGCCTTCCACTGACCGATCTGCTCTTTGAGATCGAGAACGAGCCATTCTTTTCTTGGCCTCCCCCGCTCAGGAACGAACCGGCACGGGGGCCTAATGACAAATTTTGTGACTATCACAGAGGCCGCGGCCACTATACCAATGAGTGTCATGGTCTAAAGGCAAGGCTAGAAGGATGGGTCCGGGACGGCTTGATGGAGAAATACGTCAAGACGCGAAGGGACCCCGATCGAGACCAAGAAGGGGACGACGAAAGGCAACCAGACCTCCCCCCACCGGTGATGACTTGCCAGGTTATCCATTCTGGACCAAAGAAGCCGAAGCCAAATGGGGCGGAGAGAACCGAGGCCCGTGAGGCCACGATGAAAAAGCACGTCTGCCTCGCCGAAAGCTCGAAGCCCCGAAAGAGGTGCAAACTAGGTACCAAGCCAGATCTAAGCTTCACCGACTTCGACCTAGTGGGGGTAGACCTGCCCCACTACGACGCCCTTGTCATCACGGCCCAAGTGGGCCATTGTTCAGTAGGACGCATCCTCGTCGATCAGGGGGCGTCGGTGAACATTCTCTTTGGAGACCTCTTCGAAAAGATGGGGCTGACGGAGGGGCAGCTAGATACCAACGCCCCCCCTCTGTACGGATTCAACTCTGAGGCTGTTCAGCCCAGGGGGAACATAACCTTGCCTGTTAAGACAGGAACCAAGGTTATGAGCGTGGAGTTCACGGTGGTGGACGTCCCCTCCGTTTACAACGTCATTCTGGGGCGCGCGTGGCTTCATGAGATAGAAGGCGTCTCCTCCACTCTACACCAAAAGGTTAAGTACCCCACTGCGAATGGAGTCGAGACCATATCGGGAAACCAAAAGGTCTCGAGAAGCTGTGCCATGGCCGTATACTCCGGCAATAAACCGGTTTCGGCCCAGAGTGCTATGAACATAGAAGCTGAGGATCCCAAACTGCTGCGGGAACTGAACAAGAAGATGGGTTCGGAAGCCGAAGAAAAGGTAGAAGGAGGTTTGCTGAAGGTCCAGATTCTGGGGTACGACGAGGACCACTTTTTTATGGTGGGCGCGGGGCTGAGCGAGCCCGAGGTTTCAGGTCTCGTTAAGCTGCTGCTCGAATACCTCGATAACTTCGCGTGGTCTCCGTGCGAAATGCCGGGTATCAGACCCGACCTCGCCTGTCATAAGTTGAACGTCAACCCGGATGCGAAGCCTGTGATGCAAAAGGGGCGCCGCGTTAGTCCGGAGCATGCCGATGCCATAAACGAGGAAGTACAAAAGCTTCTGCTAGCTGGAGCCATCAGGGAAATCTTTTACCCTAGATGGCTCGCTAACCCCGTGGTGGTCCCTAAAAAGAACGGAAAGCTGCGTGTCTGCATCGATTATACGAGCCTTAACCGGGCCTGTCCAAAGGATCCGTTCCCTCTGCCTAAAATTGATCAGATAGTGGACTCCACCGCCGGAGCCACCAGAATGAGCTTCCTGGACGCCTGCTCCGGATATCATCAAATACCCATGTCGGAGGCTGACCAAGAGAAAACCGCCTTCATAACCCCAAGGGGGAATTACTGCTACAAGGTGATGCCATTTGGGCTTAAGAACGCCGGGGCGACATATCAGAGAATGGTCACCAAGATATTCGCTAAGAGCATAGGCCGGAGCATGGAGGTCTATATCGACGATATGGTAGTGAAAAGCGCCCAGGAGGGCGACCACCTGTCCGACCTGAGAGAGGTGTTTGAAACGATACGAAGGCATGATCTGAAGCTGAACGCCTCTAAGTGCGCCTTCGGAGTTGGTGCCGGAAAGTTCCTAGGGTTCATGGTAAGCCATCGCGGTATAGAGGCGAACCCGGCCCAAATCTCTGCCTTGAAGAACTTGAGAACCCCTGAAAAGAGGAAGGACGTACAAAAGTTAGCCGGAATGGCCGCTGCCCTCAACCGGTTTATAGCCCGGTTCGGAGATCGATGCAAGCCATTCTTTACGGCTCTGAAGGCTCAGAAGAAGTTCGAATGGAATGATGAATGCCGGAGTGCGTTCACGGAGCTGGCGAACTACCTCGGAAGCGCGCCTCTGCTGGCCAAACCGGACACCGGCGACGTCCTTGCCTTGTACCTGGCCGTGTCCGAGATAGCCGTTAGCGCCGTTCTCATCAAAGAGGTCGGCAGGGAGCAAAGGCCAATCTATTACGTGAGCAAAACCCTCCTCGACGCCGAGGCTAGGTATATGCCCCTAGAAAAGCTTGTCCTGGCACTCGTCATGGCATCGCGAAAACTGGCCCACTACTTTTCGGCACACAGTATCGTGGTATATACGGATCAGCCCATTCGGGAAATACTCCAGAAGGGAGACCTGTCTCGACGTATGACGAAGTGGGCTTGCCACCTGAACGCGTACGACATCGGGTACGAGCCGCGAACCTCTGTCAAGGGGCAGGCCTTGGCCGACTTTGTGGCAGAATTCACCGGAACGACAACGTCCCCCGGCATCGAGGAACGTGCCCAAGGAACATGGACCTTGCACGCCGACGGAGCTGCCAATAAAAAGGGATCTGGCCTCGGGGTGGTGCTCCAATCCCCACAGGGTGATGTAATCGAGAAGTCAATCCAGCTTGGCTTCCGAGCCACCAATAACGAGGCGGAGTACGAAGCCGTGATAGCTGGCCTGAAAATGGCCCGAAGCCTCGGCATCAAGAAGATACTGGTGCACACTGATTCCCAATTAGTCAGTAGCCAAATCAGTGGTGAATTCCAAACAAAGGACGAAAGGATGGCAAAGTACGTGGCCATCGCCTCCGAAATACTCCAGAGCTTCGAGTATCGGGAGATCGTCAACATCAACAGAAACGAGAACACCCATGCCGATGCACTAGCGACCCTGGCCTCGGCTATGAGTGATAAAAAGGAGCGGGTCATCACCATAGAGTACGTCCCTTCTCCTAGCATCGACGCTAGGGCAAGCGTTAACATGGTAACCGACCTTCCGCCGGAGCTAAGCTGGATGGATCCCATAATCGAATACCATCGCTCCGGCGACCTTCCTGACGATAAGAAGGAGGCTGAAAAAATAAAAAGAAAGGCATTAGGGTTCTGGCTAGCCCCCAACGATAAACTTTATAAGAGATCGTTCTCCGGGCCCTATCTCCTCTGTGTCCACCCTGATATGGTGGTAAAAGTCATGGAGGAGATACACGAAGGCACGTGTGGGAGCCACACCGGGGGCAGGTCGCTTGCCAATCGTGCCTTGACTCACGGATATTGGTGGCCCCTCATGCAAAAAGATTCTAAAACGTTCGTGCTCAAATGTGAGAAGTGCCAGAAATACGCCCCCATACCTAGAGCCCCGGCCCAAAAGATGAGCAGCGTGACGTCGCCTTGGCCCTTTGCCCAATGGGGCATGGACATCGTCGGACCATTCCCTCGGGCCCCGGGAGGCAAAAAGTTCCTCCTCATGGTCACCGACTACTTCTCGAAGTGGGTCGAAGCCGTAGCATTAGCAAATATAACAGAGGCCGAGGTGATCAGGTTCCTCTGGAGGGATGTAATCACGAGATTCGGAATCCCCTACTCTATAGTGGCTGATAATGGGGGCCAGTTCACCGGGGCTAAGTTAAAAGCGATGTATGCGAAGTACCACATCCGAAGCTATTATTCCACCCCTTCGTATCCCCAAAGCAACGACCAAGCCGAAGTGTCGAATAAGACCGTCCTCGACGGAATAAAAAAGAGGCTAGACGAGTCCAAAAGACGATGGGCTGATGAGCTGCAGCACGTCCTTTGGGCCTACCGAACGACGAGAAGGCGGGGCACCCAACAAACGCCCTATAGCCTAACCTACGGGATGGAAGCTGTCATCCCGTTAGAAATCGGGCTCCCCTCGCTCAGAACCGACATGGTGGAGAACGGACTGAACGAAAAGATGATGGGGCTCGAGCTTGAATATGCTGAAGAACGAAGGGAAGTGGCGGCCATCCGTAACGCCGAATACAAGAACGAGCTGGGACGTTCCTATAACAAAAGAGTGAACGCCAGACGTTTCCAAGACGAAGACCTAGTGCTGCGGAAAGTGAACAACAACACTAGGGTACAGTCCGACGGAAAGCTAGGCCCCAACTGGGAAGGCCCCTATCGAATCCTCGGTGCGGCAGGCAACGGGGCCTACCTGTTGGGTCGCCTCCCCAACGACGTCCCGATAGATCGACCTTGGAACGTCAATAACCTAAGGAAATACTATCAATAGGGCTCGACTTTTGCGTTTTGATGTAAAGAAGAGTATGGTGTAAATGTGCCCAAGGGCTTTATGAATAAAACTGTTGTTATTCCGAAATCGCCCCGTCTTACATTTCCAGTTCATTTAAAATTCTACAAGTGTTTCAGAACACCCGAGCCTATACGGCACCCCGGTTATATTTATTTGAATTTTTCAGTTCATTTAAAATTCTACAAGTGTTTCAGAACACCCGAGCCTATACGGCACCCCGGTTATATTTATTTGAATTTTTCAGTTCATTTAAAATTCTACAAGTGTTTCAGAACACCCGAGCCTATACGGCACCCCGGTTATATTTATTTGAATTTTTCAGTTCATTTAAAATTCTACAAGTGTTTCAGAACACCCGAGCCTATACGGCACCCCGGTTATATTTATTTGAATTTTTCAGTTCATTTAAAATTCTACAAGTGTTTCAGAACACCCGAGCCTATACGGCACCCCGGTTATATTTATTTGAATTTTTCAGTTCATTTAAAATTCTACAAGTGTTTCAGAACACGAGCCTATACGGCACCCCGGATTACATTTTCAGTTTATTTTATAAGTGTTTCAGAACACGAGCCTATATGGCATCCCGGATTATATTTATTTGAATTTTTCAGTTCATTTAGATTTCGCAAGTGTTTCAGAATACACGAGCCTACGAGCTATATAAAATGAGTGGCCCAATGCCGAAGCATACCGGCCCCCTCATTGGGGGCACGTACACACAAGAACGTACATGCATCGGAAACAAAAAACAAAAGAATAAAAGACAAGACAAAATTGTTTTTTCATTTCATTCAACAAGAAGCTATTACAAGCTAAGTACAAAAAAGAGATTACACCAAAGAAAAGAAAATAAAACTATCCTAGGTAGCCCCGTCGTCATCCTCCTCGTCCTCTTCGTCGGAGAGAGCTCGAGGAGTGAGGGGAACTACCTCGGGAACGGGAGCCGAGGGGACAGGGACGATGATGTTGTCCATATTCCACACCGGATGATCCGGTCCCGCCCTCAGAAAGGCAGCTGCCTCGGTCCACCCCTCGACATAGAAGGAATTGAATTCCTTCTGTGTCTTTGAGGCCCAGGCGGCACTCAGCTCGGCTTGACCAGTTTGGACTGCCGTCTTTATCTTATCGGTTATGCCGGCCTCAGCCTCTTTTAGAGCCGCCTCCGCAGCCTGGGCACGCTCCTCGGCCTCCATCCTAGCCTTCACGGCCTCAACCCTTCGAGCCTCAATCGAGGCATTAAGGTCCTCGGCCTTCTCCGCCCTAGTCTGGGCCTCCTCCGCCCTTTTCTGGGCCTCCTCCATAAGCCTGGCGTTAGCCTCGGCCTTCGCGGCCCATGACCTCACCAGCTGGCCTTGGTGATAAACGTATTGGTTCATCATCAGATAGGCCTGCAAGGAAAGGAGCAAACACTTAGCAAATTATTTGGAAAGAACATGAAAACATACATACAAACAAACACTATGAGGAGTTTCGTACCTGAGGTATCATGGCCATGGCTGACGCCATGGAGGAGGCAAGGTCACGTCCCCGGTGGTCAGCCTCGACGCTTTGCTGCTGGAGAGCAGCCAAAGCCAGGAGTCCGGCGGACGGGTGAGCCTCCATTATGCTCTTCACCCCCGTCGTTGCTTTCACCTCCTCGGGTGTTTGCACAGGCATCCTGTGAAACGGAGAAGAAGAGGAGGAACCCGAGCTTTGAGCAGGGCCCAACGTCACCCTCGGCCTCTCCTCCACTACCACAACCTCAGGCGGGGGGCTCCCCCCAACCCTGGACTTCTTTCCATCACGAAGGGGCCTCGTCCCCTCCACCTTCCTCTTCCCAAGCTGGGCCTTGCGGGCGGCCCGATCAAGCCTGGCCTTAGCTGCCATCTCCTCCGCAGCATCGGCACCGGGTAGAGGTACGACAACCTCCTTTTCCCCCCGCCTCAACCTCCTTTTCCCCCGCCGCGACCGCCACCTCATCCCTAGCCTCTTTCACCCCCTCCTCCACAGCCTCGGGCTGAATGACCTCACCCCCGCCGTTGCCCCTCTCGACAACCTCATCGTCATCCCCCTCCTCCCCTTCTTCCACCTCCTCGTCCTCCTCGTTAGAACGGACCACCTACACAGGCCATACAAGAAACAAGTTAGAAAAATTAACAAAAATTTCTAACACAATTTAGCTAAGTGTAAAAGTGCAAAACTGGAGGTATTGAAGCACAAAAGGCAACGTACCCAGGTCCGAGAGGTGCCTAAGGTTGGGCCGGAGGGTTCGGCCTCAGCGATGTCGTCTTCCAAGCGAAGGGGACTCCCCGCGGTGGGCTCCCGAGACCTTAAGGGAGTTACCTCTGTCAGAGGTTTCCCATACTGGTCTATGTAGTTGCGGGTACCGTCCGGCCCCACCCTATAGTGGAGGACGGTACCATCCGGCCGGGTCTCAAAGTGAACCCCGGCCGATGTAGGAGCGGAGGAGACCACCGTGACGACCTTCGCCTTGCTGCTTAGCTTAGGCTTCGGCTTCGGCTTTATCGCCTTTTTAACCACAGGCGTTGCCCCGGCATCGGCCTCCTCCGCCACCTTGGGAGGGAGGGTCGACTCCAGACCCTTCTCCTTCTCCCATCTTTCCCTGGAGTATCCCACGGGACAGAAGGTCCTATGGGGCCATTTGAAGCTGTTCCCCTTGCAGGAGGTGGGGGAGCCACAGATTAGCAGGCGCTCCGCATCGCGCGCCCCTACGTCGGTCCCATCTGGACCCCACCAATTAAGAGCCACCTCCAACGACTCTATGTTGGGTTCGCCTAGGCCCCTCAGCTTAGAGGCCACTGTGAATTTATTTTCCTTGGTGCTCATCACCCTCCCCGGCCTGGTTGGCAGAACCAGGTCGTCGCGGTGGAGCCAGCGCCCTTCCACCACGACTACATCTTGCGTGTAACCCCGATTCGAATCAGAGTTACCCGTAATCAGCTGATTATGGGACCGGCACCTTAGGTAGGGCTGTCGGCTCTTAGATTGGAAGCTTGGCTCGGTCTGCAAGAATTCATAGCAGGCCAAGAGCTCTCTGAGCCCCAATGGTTCCGGGATGGCCGGGCCCAGCATGACACTTAGGGCCTCTATCCCGGCGTAGATCCGGTGCGCCTGCAGAGGCCACTGGCATGGAAGAGTCTGCGTCCAGGCGCAGAGCTCCGCCAGTAGCTCCGGAATGGGGAGGTGGGTACCCCCGTAGAGAAGAGTAGAGAGGGAGAGAGTTACCATACTCTTGGGATCAGCCACGATCCCATTCACCTCGTTTGCAGTCGCACAGGTCCGAAGTCGGAACTCCCCCCCTATGCCGCATAGTTGGCAAAACTCGTCTAGGTCAGCCCCGTGCTGCCTGACCATGATGCTGTTATCGTTTACCGCCACGGATATGGCCGGATCGATAACCATCTCCCGGAATGGCAAGGCGTTCGCCATTACCTCAAGGCACCTTGGTTGCGGGGCAACCATCGGGCCTTTTCCAGCACCATGTTTGATAACCATGACGGCTAGATGTTTGATGAAATCTGCTAAGTGTGAAGGAAGAAAGAGAATAGTCTGTTGTGTGAAAATTTTAGTGAGAGAGTAAGAAGGTCAAAATGAGATTTCACTGAGGGTATTTATAGACCCCCACCAGAAGATGAAAAGACATTTACCAGAAGGTGAAAAGACAGCGGCGGTTCATTACACGAACTACCACAAATAAATGCTACCACTCAATCGACGCAGTACACGTGTACAGCAAATAGAGGTCAACTGCCAAGTGTCACTCACCAGCCGTTTTAGCATTGATGGCATTGATGGAATCGAAGAGACAGAGGCGGCGCCTCATAAATGCGTGATGGGCGTGCTCCACGTGTCAAAAATTTCAGCACACAAGAACACGTGCCGGACTACTCCGAGGCGTTTCCACACCGTCAAGCACAAGAACACTATGACCGGAGCCCCCGTAACGACTATAGATCCCTGAAGACCTCGTCCTTAACGACGACTCCGGACAGGGAGCTGTTGGCGAGGGGATGTCGGCACCCCCTCGTCCGGACCGATATCAACCCCACAGCAGGCGATCCGGGCCTGTCAACCATGGGTGACGCGTCACCCCGGATCTTGAGGGGCCGGAAGAAGCTTGTTGAGTACACTTCCCCAATTAATGCTGCTGCTCCCTTGGGGGACCCTTTATGTGTTTCATCGACGTGGCCCAATCACAGGCCAGCCCTGCGGGCCCCGGATGATGAACAGTGCCATTGTCAGAGTCATAAATGACCTGGAGCCGTTGGATCTTTATTAGACAGTGCAGTGATCCAATGGCTAATACGTCTCTGATCAGACTATAAATACCCCCACTAATACCAATTAGAGGGGGACACAAAAAGAGAGAGAGGAGAGATAAAGCTGAAACAACCCGGACCACCATAATATCAATCGTGACACCTGACGCCACGACTTGTAACTGGATCAATCCCTCATCCTTTACTATATTCCTACCTTCAGTCTATACTGATACTGACTTGATCGTCGGAGAGGGAAAACCTGGTACCAACCCCGGGCCCCTGTTCGTTTCTTGTGCAGGCTTAGAGAGCACCCCGACGACGAAGCAGATACCACCTACGTCAACTACCTTGAAAGATCGGAGCCGACGCGAATAAATACATAAGTCGAGCTTGGGAAGAAAATCAGGCTCGCCATATATATATATATATATATATATAACAAACATTATGGCTTATGATATTTAACAAACATTACGACGATTACATTACCTAACCTCCGACCGGGGTCGCACATCTTAAATAAAACTGTCTAGATCACAAATGGGGAAGCAGGTCACTTGGCACTCGTCGCTTACAAATTATCTTTGAGACGAGAATTATTAGTGAACACTGAACACGGTCTTGAGAAACATTACCCTCATTTAAATTCAATGAACCTTACATCGAGTTTCTGTCAGCTTTTATGAGAAGCTTTTCTATTCATGCGTTCTTTGTTTTAGCCAAGAAAACAAGTTACGATTACCAAAATATGCTTTAGTGTTTGAAATGTATGTCTGTGATCGAGTGAAGTGGGGATTTAAATTATATAATGATGAACAAATCTACGGTCAGTTGAAGACCAAATATATTAATAATTTATCTAGTTGCTCGATAAAATCAAAATGTGCTACTTGCTCAAATACAATTCAAGTTTGAATTAGTTTCAGGTTAAAATGTGGTTCACCGGCTTTAAAATGGCTGCAGTAATTTACATCGAGGCTTCGCCAAATTTTATAAGCAAATTTCCCATTCACAGAGTTCTCTAATTTGGCAAGAAGACCAAAATAGTATTTTATAGACTGGAATTAAACTTCTGTTATCGTCTAACGCGGGAATGTAAATCATAGCGATCAAGTCGTGTGTTTCAGAAGGCCAAATTTCATATTGATCTTTTCTTTAATTCATAAAACCACAACAGATGACAACAATCGTTTCAGAATCTCATAATAACACAATTGCATGTGACTTTACATAGACGCCCTAAAAAAAACCAAAACTATGAGGATCAGATAAATACCTAACGAGGCGTTTTTATCAGAATATGAAGTCGTTTAGTTGAGCATTCTTGTTGGCATGAATATCCCTATGTAAAATATATGCAGAATCCTCTACACCAGCATTCAAACAATTCATTCTGTGCCTAATTACAATACATATGCACATAAGTGTGTATTATAACTTATAAGCCAAAGAGAGATTAGAAATTCACCAGAAGTTCGTAACATACCATTCAAAGTGATCTTCACAGCATATTGAATTTCCAATAATTGAAAGCCCAGCTCCCTTCCTGTTAATGGAACACGAGAATTAGAGAAATAAAAAAAAGATATGATAGTTGCCTATAGAATTAATTACTGAAGCAATAATGCCTACTGTTTAATCGGGAGAACAAAAATAGCGCGATAAAGAGCAATTGAAACTTGAAAACCATATAAACAGCATACCAAGTTGCAGTACACATGTCATAGAACTTGTCAAAGGCTTTGTCAAAACAGTAGTGGCAAACGAGAAGATCCTTGATATCAGTCACCTTACATGTAGATTTACAGCATTTCACCTAGGCCGAAAAATGATGAACCGTCAAGTGGGTAAATCTTACTAATAATCGTCATATTATGTACCATTAGGTATTATGCCACTAAATTAGCATAAGATC
This sequence comes from Primula vulgaris, assembly GCA_963920805.1. Lineage (NCBI taxonomy): Eukaryota > Viridiplantae > Streptophyta > Magnoliopsida > Ericales > Primulaceae > Primula > Primula vulgaris. Next base: position 33,157,586 of record OY987213.1, read on the forward strand.
GGAAGTTAACAAATTAAAAGTTCATATTTCATTTAGCATGCCAAACACGATTTCATTTCCCAAATAGATATCCAATATTATCCAAGTACTTTCCTTTGTCCAATAAATCAAATCCTATGGCAAAATCCTAAAATCAACACCGATAGAATCCTTACACATGCTTTGCCAATAATTTTTTGTCTTTTCTGTACTTTTACGTTTTCCATAATTGTATTGTGCTTTTATTATCCTCCAAAAATGCCAAGATGGGTGCGATAAGAGAAGCTTTGCAAGTGAGATAGATATAATGAGAGTTCTATTAGCTAAAACAAGAAAATAAGATGCAACCACAGGACTATCATACGAAGGCTACAACTTAGAAGAGTTGTCTTACCAAACGTTTTAGCTTATACGAGTAATACTGTCCATGAGATGGATGTTCTTTAATGTGCAGGCTCAAATGACCTGCACTGGAAATTTAGTTTATTTCAATTTCATGGTCCTCATAAGACTTGCAATCTTCAAGAGAAACATCGCAGAAGAAACAACACAACAAAGTTGGAAAAAAAATGAAGCATGTAACAATCAACACACCATCTAAAGATAACTTTCAGGTATAAACAGATAAATCTCTCGATTGGTTAGTACACCAATCCTCTTTACCTATTCGTAGAATAAGAAACTTAAATGCAAATTGCAACTTCCAGCCTTTCTTATGACTCCAGGGCCAATCATATAATCAACAAAAGGCTTCAAAACCCAGCACAAAAGTATAAGCTACATATAATCAATTCCATCCGCTTTTTGACGGTTAATATGACAGCTACTAGAAAAGAAAACTGTAATGCATACTCATTATTCAAGGAAATCTATATATACTATCTATAGTAACCGATGGCAAACACCTCAATAGATCCCGACTCTGGTTCACTAGTTAATACACGATGTTTTGGCAATCTCTCAACTTCCGCATATTACGTTTCTTAATCCCGTTTCTGAAGAGAGTACTTCCTATAACATGCTCCTCTTTACACTCCAATGGTTGAATTGCACTCATCTCCAGTGTCTGCTTCTGCAAATACTGGGTAGCCTGCGCTTGGACAGTCCTTGAACCCGATGACATGGCAGAAACATCCTTCAACCTCTTGATTTTGTCAATCATTTCACTTTCCTTAATGAGTTCACATGACGCTGCTTTTTCACATGCCTTTTTAGCAATAGAATGAAAACCTTTTCTGAACGAGTGCTCAGCAAATGTCATCCATTCTTCGCAAGAAACTTGTAGCCATAAATTGTTGGCAGATCTCAATTCCCTTAAATTCAAACCTTCGTATCTCAAAGCCAAACAACTCTCGGTATCACCAGCAAGTGCAAACGCAGTGATCAGAAACTGAAGAACATGTAGCTTATGCTCAACTGATCTATTCGCAATTTCAAGAATAATAGAGATATATTCATGTCTCATAAATTCCTGCAAACTCGATTGTACTTTGAGCAATGACTTTACGTCTTTGAAAACCATAGCTGACTCGAGAACCTGGAGAGTTATATAATCGAATCTCCTGCGTTTGACTTGGGAGCAAAACAGGCTGATTCGATCTGCCACTCTGCCAGACATATTAGATATATCTGGCTGTTAGGAATCAGTATATGTACTGTCCTACAGTCTAGTTACTTTATGTATGTCTTTATCAGTGATTCAGTATCTACTATCCATCCATGTTGTACTAAGCACTTATGGAAACAAACTGAATACTGGCAAATTACAATATTAGACATGCATTCATAAAATCAAGTCACTTGTATTGGGTTTCTGAGTTTGTCTATGTATGTCATCATCAGTGTCCACTCATAAGCAGATAAACAAAAAAGAATGCCAAACAAATATGATCTTCAGTGTTCATTCATAAAATGAAATGAAAATATCGGATGGTCTGATATATACCTGTCACAAAATGCATTACTGCACCCAAGACATGTGGCCAATGTAGAAGTCCGGCAACATGAGTTACACCTTGCAGTAGATGTGTTTTTGCCTATCTGATGGCATCTGCAAAGATAAGAGTTAATATTTGTATCTGATTAAGAGAGAAATAAATTTCAAAATGGGTTGGGATATAGTGATTAGCGAGTAGTGTGTAATTATGATTTATGAGTACAATAAACATGGTAGGAAAAATACCTTTTGTACAGTTGAAGGAGGTCCCTGGGTATGGGAAATGGTTTATTTTGACCTACTGGCACCTAAATAAAAATATAGCTCCAATAAGTACGAAAATCTATTATAAAAAGGGAGTGTAGATATAAGATCTCCGGTATATCTTTGCTGAATTATGAAGCTATCACCTGGTTATTATGTTCATTTAAACAAGAAGGCTGATGAAGATTAGACGATTTCACCAAACAATCTTCAGGGAGATGTCCAGGCCTGTGGCATTTCCAACTATAAATGGAGGAAAAAGAAACAATTCATCAAATGGTGGTATATCTCTTCGAATGACTGAAGACCAAAAATATAAGAGTCTGTTTGCTCATAAATTGCCAAAAGCATTCCGTATCCGAAAAAGGTTCAACATTGGCTTGTTAGATTATAGGGGGTTATTACATTTTTGCACAAGATTCTGATTTTGTATATCAACCTACAAAAATTAGCAACTAGTACAAAAAGGTTACATTTCTCGACAAGTTCAGTACACTACGTAGGGAAACAACAATAGATTGTGGGCTAATATAGATTAAAAAAAACATGACGGGGGAATAGAACAGGAAAAATGTGCTAGAATAGTGTACCATGTACATACGGTTATAGAATATTGTATAATTTTTTTTGTTTGATGACCAATTAGTACCCATGTCCATGATTATGTTACCGATTTGATACACTAAAATCATCGAGAAATTTGATGTTAGTAATTGCTAAATCGTGTAGTTGGTGAACAAATCTGCTGATACTTTAGAGTAGGAAGCTGTAATTAACCCTGAATTATATGAACGGAAAATGCTTAAGCAACGATATATACCATTCATAGGTACAGAGGCTTGATCTCTTTCTGGACCAACGCATACGATTATGATCCCAAGTGTCCCCTCCAGATTCTACCATGAGCGACTCACTACGACTAGGAAGAAAGTCATCTTGATTTTGTTTTCTTAATGGTTCCTGATACAGAATATAATAAGATTTGGCATTTTCAGATTGACAAAATAAGAGTAATTGATATGCTTAAAAAAGGGGCACAAAAAACGAAACCTGGGAAAATTTCAGGCTCTTCAAGAGCTCGGCTTTACAATCCATGCTGCAGACATCATCCTCGGTCTACAAAAAATAGTAATCTTGATGTGAAGGTTAAACACACACACACGCACCGCTATATATATATATGCATTATAGCAAAGGAAAATAAGGTATGATGTACTACCTCGTCACAAATATATTCTCCATAATTTCCACAAATTACGCAAATAGGTTCTCCTGGTACTGCAGAGCGCTGCTCATTTCTTCTTTTCACGCGGTCAACTTCAACCAAATTACCTACAGAATTTAAATTAGCTAAAAACGCAAGCAACAAGATTCTTGAGATAGACATGTAGGCATATAGGTCAAGCAACTAAGAAGTAAGAAAAAAAATCTTTTTAAATATTATAAAATAAAAGATGTTGAGTTTAATGATTTCTCAAGTTTAACATCCTTCATTTTCCTTATACTTTACATGAGTTGTGGATGTAGTTATAAGTGGATACGCACAAAAAGACTGACTGTGCTAAACTTTCAGCTCGGTCAAACAGCTTATTACAAAAAGGCAACTGATAAAGTAGTTGTGCAGTGGGAGAAAAAACAAAAACAAGATACCTCATGAACTCTTTTAAGCAGATTTTGCCCATCATAAGCAAATGGAAAGCAGAAAAGTGAGAGAACAAGTTGCAAAGGGACTAACCACAATGAGAGGGTTCTGGAATCTCTAGCTTATCCTCACAAGCCGATGAACTACTTTCTTCACCTGACATTCACAAAATGCAAAATTTAAGTAAAATGGGAAGCAGTAACTCGTGATAAGTTCCTAGTTTTGAAGAAATGAAACAGATATGAAGTTATAAAGCAGTCATTTTAAAGATGAAAAATTACAGATCCAGATATATTCATTCTCCTCAAGAAAATCTATTAATCTTTTGGTTTCAATAAATAATGGTATTGAGAAGGACAAGATTGACAAATAAATTAGTTTCTGCAGAAGTTTTATCTCGCACTGACACAACTCTACATTTGGTGTAATGGCAAAGAAATCATTCTATAAGCTTGGTATCTTAATGAAACAATGAGATAGAACTGCAACGGTTAATAGAGTAACATTACACAAAAACCAGACAGTCGAACAGAACAAGAATAACAAGTTCATTCAAGAGGCAGTAGTAATTAGTAAATAATAAGAGGACGTACTGTCATATTCTACCAAAGGCAAGCTAGAGCAAGACTCTCCCTGTAACACAAAAAAAATAAAATTATTTTGTTTTTATTATATACTGAAAGAAATAAAACATTTGTCATAATAAACTTCATAATAAACACGCTATCATTACCAGAACGTCTGCGGTTAGTTCCTGGTAGCTATGAGAAGAATCAACTTCTTTCCTGTTCAAAAAAAGTGTACATTATTACTAAATTATTAACAGAGGTCCAGTTTTCCACTGACTAAATAAGGTCAAGAGATTTTACAAATTGAAGTACAACTCTTTTTTTTGGACGTTTGAAATACAATTTTTCTGATAATACTAGAGTCTTCATAAGTTATATTTACAGTTTTACACCATGGACAAGGTAAAAGCTATTTAATCTCTAGTTATAACTTGTATTATGATTTGTACACTACACATGTAAATACTTTCGGAATACAACTTGTAATTTGGTTAGCTAAATACTTACACAATTCATTGTTACCACTTACCCAATGCAAATGGAGCTAAATAGACATAGTAATTAACAGTGAAGGATACATATATTATTTAAACTAAATAAATATAGCGGCGACGATTCTGTGGTTCAGTGAGTTTTTCTTCCCTCAGTAACTTACTATCAAATTTACGAAACTAACATTATGACATCATAATGCAATTACTAATTCATCTACACTATCATACAATAAGTTTAAGCAAATAAGATAGATAACTGGAGTTTTTAAGTCAAACAAACCAATACACATCATATTTTACGCAAAAATGCAAAATAATAACCCTCACTTAATACACACATAGTTAATCCCGAGTCGAATCAAACGATATAAAACTCTGTCTCAAAACATACAAATAATCCTAAACTTCAAATTTCTCTGACGTAAAATCAATCTCATACTAAAATCCTAAATTAGAAAAAAAAAAGAAGCAATTTTAAAAAATATAACCTCCGCTTTTCGATATAATCACTGTGAGACATCGGCCGATCGATCTCTCCACCATCCCCCCTCCGTTCGATCCTAGAGAGAGAAACCCCCTCTCCTCTCTGCCGTTTACCTCTCCGGAATTCTCCACCTACGGAGACTGGTTCCTCCTCTGGAGAAGCAGCTCCGGTAAGCGCATTATAAGCTGCGATTTAAACAAAAAATTGAGAAAAATTCGGATTAAGAAAACAAAACCCTGATTCTAGAGAGAAAGAGATGAATTAATTACCTTTGAGGTTTTGAAGAGCGGTATTGAGACTTAAATCTTTATTATAAGTGTGAGATGGGTTTTTGTAGAAATTCGTTCTGTTACTCATTTTCACTCTCTCTCTCTAAATTAATCTCCCTCTGGTTTTTCGTTCTAAAATTCGAGTTAATTGGGTATTTATACTGGGGTGAAATCGTAAAGAGCCCCTATGAATTATGGGTGTTTTGCAAAAGTCTCGCAAAATATGGAAACCTTACGATTGGATTCTATGAGTTATTGTGTTGGAATTAATCCTCGTGCCGAAATCTTAAGGAGGTGGCTTTGTATACGTCGGTCCGTTTCGGATAGTTTTATTGTGATACATAAATAAGTAAATATATAAGAACGGGAAATGGGGATGAGTGAAAAGAGTCGTTCATGAGCAATCTTACGTTGAAAATACTCATGTTAATGAACATGCCCGGTTTATGGGTGGGTCACAAGAGCCCAGGCTCATGGCCTCCGAAAAATACCAAATTTAGAGTCATCCGTTTTTGAAAAAAATATGGTTAATTAATTTTATATAATATATAAATTATTATTTTGGCACATGTAATTGTGTGTTTAATATGATAGTTTGTTGAAAGTTAATTATATTTTGTTATCATTCTTGTAGAATGTGGATTCAATCATTGGTAGTAACATTTTTGTATTTATTTTATTTAATTTTATTATTAAATAAATTTAAATATAAATATACAAAAGATGTCTCGCTTCCATAAAGGCCCAAGGGCTCCAAAACCGTACTCCAACCCTGTTCATGAATAAACTAGATCCTTTATTGGAAGCTTAACATTAGCAAGTTGTGCACACGAATGTATCTTAAGTCTTACGTATATGCATAGAACATAAACAAATTATTCAAAATCATAAGAATGTTAGATGTATACACACTTATGTATTTTTAGATCTAATCATGGAGTTATTTACAAATTATAAATAATTTAATGAAGTTGATTGCAAAACACTCGGGTCGATAAGAGTTGTTTGCAATTTACACGGTGTCACATTGAGCGTAACAATATGGAAAAAAATGTTGGTTTTTGTGTACGTAAAATCAATAATTAAAAGTGTAAGAACTGAAAAGAAATAAACAATTTTATTTCTATAATGGAATATGACTCTATCACAAAATTCCGACACTTGCAGAATGTAAATGCAATTAATTAAAATTTCAGACAGAATAATATAAGTTATTAAACTGCTGAACTAATTTGTAATTAAACGAAACTGTCAGACAGAATAGTATGAAACTAAACTGCTGGACTGTTTGTTAATTAAAATAAACTGCCATACAGAATAGTATAATTACTAAACTGCTGGACTGTTTCTGTAAATAAATTGCAAGACTGAAATGAAACTAATCTAATTACAGAATTGAAACAGTACTTTAAATAAATTACAGAAAGATAAAACAGAATTTAAATGCTACAACTAAGTACAGGAAATTGAAATACTGAAATTAAATTACAGAAATGAATTGAAATAAAAAAGGCACAAAAGAAATAGACGAGACTACTATTTAACAGTATGACATTAACCGATATTCGCCTAACCACCTTTGAGGTTTCTGGTTATATTTGGCGCTTCGATCCCAATGTACAACGTCTCGGATGACTCGTCGGAAACTGGCGACGAGTCAAGGTCGAGTTGTTGGTGGGTGGCTCTCCGTGACTAAAATGTAATGCTAATTTGGAGAGATGATATATGCTGCTGTGTTTGATTTCAGACAAATGTGTTTTGACATGTGGCTGAGTATTTCGGCCATTAAAATCACTTTACTGCTGTCAGTTTTCGAAATTCGAAACTGCAGTATTAACTTTGCAATGAATTCATATTTATTACAACAGTTACAGCTTTGCTGCATGCTTTTCCCGAACAGGCACGTTTTTTTCCGAACAGACACGCTTTTGTCGAACAGGCACGCTTTTGGTACACAATACACACATGTGTATGTGGACACACAATTTAATATCCACAAGGGATAACTTTGTATATACATTATAAAAATGACTTTTCATTTTTCAACGTGGGACAATTTCTAATAATTTATCCTCATTTAACCCATTTTTTCAGCATTAAGAGTTTTCCTCTTTCTCAACCCCAATTTTTAACGCCAATTTCCATTCACTTCCATTATCCGAATAGGTCATGCGACATACCGTTCTGAACCTTGTCATATCATCTACTCAACCGTCTTAAGTATGGTGTCAAAAGAGAACGGCTGTCACTCGAAATCTTGACTCAAAGATGATCTCGTGAACATTCAGAAACTATCATGTTAAACATGGTTTTTTCCAACAAAAACATCTCTGTCGTTACGTTCATTTAAATTTTCCATTCTAATTTAATCTACATTTTTAATATCTTGTTGGTGGAGTAGATCATATTGGAAGCAGAATTCGACGATTATGAAAAAAATGGTTCATGTTTTAAACATTTTAATATTTATGCATCTCGTGCTAGTTTTGCTTATATATGACTAAGTTGCCTAATTAAATGAGTAAACCTTCGGGTGATCTGGAAATGTGTAATATAATGTCATAATTATATATGACTAAGTTTTAAAATCGTCTGAATTTGTGAACGTTGGTATAAGATACTTGTTCTATTCCCTATGCCTTGCACATGAAATTCTGCTTTGGCACAAACTAAAAATATTCCTTCATGAGCAATTTTATTCAAAAGAAAACTATAGTTAAAGCATAAAATGTGTTAGTTTTACAAACAAAATCTAGAACCAGTCCCCATCTCGCAATATGTCACTCACACAAATATATCTGGAGAGAACTATACCAATCAGACATCGCAAAGAGTACATATATGCTATTATACAACCTGATAAAAAAAAATCAACTATCACTAAGTCATTCTAAAATTGTGAGAACTTAAAAAGTACACGAAATCAGGCCATAGCGGAATGGATCCTTATAGTTACATTTGGGGGGGTGCAATTGACCCCCCTTGCACCATAAAGGATCCGCTCATGTTAACGGTGACAGAGATTTGTAATGGGTGGGGATCCTTCAGGTCGAGTCGTTACACTATATCACCTTCTTTTGATGAGTGTAGCGTAATTAAATATATGGTTTACGTCATACAACACTTCATTTTAAATTTTATTACTTACAATGATCAAATATAATATCAACACTCTTTTCTTGTTACATATGCTCCATCAATATTAAAGTGTATAGTTATTGGATAACATGTATATATTAACATGGGTTCTCCATAGTGGTCAAATATCCACTTTGATACAAATTTATAAGTGTATAGCACGAGGAATTGACAGCGTTCTCGATTTGTAAAACTTGTGCGACAAGATTCAAAACGATATATTTACTTCGACTATTTAGTTAGTGTATGTGAATTTAAATTGGTTTCAAACCTAACTTGTGAAAGGATACAATATCAAAAGTTGAGAAGTTGAAAAAACTCTTGGCGTTTTATCACATACAGGTTTTGCGTTTGCACGTTTTTTATGTGCGTCTTTGTCATTATCCGGTTCCAAATCTCAAACCAAAGTCTTTGGACATTACAGCGAGTTGTATCAATCGTATTTAGTGTTGCAGTTACACATGATAGACGTTGTAGAAACTCGCAAGACAAATATCGTTTAAGGGCAAACTGTTTGCAGTTGATTTATTGATTTATGAATCTATTAGTTGTTTGAATTAAAACCTAGTTATGAGCGAAATATGCTAAAGATAGCCTTACATACTATCAACTACTATGATACACTACAAAATAATGTTTGATTTAGTGAGAGTCAAAAGCTGTTACAAGTCTGTCGCTAATTTAAAAAACTGTCACAAATCTGTCGCAAATTGACTAAACTGTCACAAAACCGTCACAAAAACCGTCGTTAATAAGCTCGTAACAAAAAATACCGTCACTAATCCCGTCGCTATTTTGATATTTTTTTGTAGTGATAATTCGTTAAGTGTCGACCTTATTTCTCAAAGTCAACATAGAAATCCAAGACTTAACCGTGCTTAACCCACCCTTCGACCGATTTAAGGCTCTGGGTTAATCTCAGTTAAAAATGCAAATAATTTAAGAAGAATTAGAATAATGAAGGAGCATAAGAGCAGGTGAAACATATAGACGGGCATTCGAGTTATTTAATCGTGTTTATAAAAATTGAAATTAACAATAGAATATTATCACTGCCACTTAGATCTTGTTTAACAGTGAGATTGAGCAAGTGAGACTTAGCTAAGGGGGAGCAACTGCTGTTTAGGAATAGCGACTCGTCAAGTTGAACGATTTAGAGTTCGGGTGCGGAGTTCAATTTTTTAAAATATAAAATAAATAAATAATAAAATATAGTTTCATTAATAAATAACTTTAAAACTTAAGAAGTTCAGTTAAAGAAATCCTCTTTTAATCCTTATATATATGTATTTTTATGAAAATTTATAAAATAAATATGACTAAATGTTGTTAAAAAAACTGTTCACGTACTTGATTGTTTCTTTACCAAAGTCCATGGATCAATTTGTATTCAAAACCAAATAAAAAACACAAATTTAATTTTCTGTGACCAGTTTGCATGACTTTAAAACTAATCCAGAGACTGCATCAAAGCTCCAAAATGTTACAGGGACCGTAGTGTAGTTTTTCTTACGGACCACGCTTAAATTTCTCAATATTACAAGGCCTGATAGGTAAAGAAATGTTTTTTTTAATCCAGGTAGAAAGCTTGTTCTGATCTATCCTCTCTTCTCCGATTGCCAGCTCCGGTTTCAGTCGGCGGAGACGCGTCCCAAGAGTACCCTGCCGTGCTCTGCCCAGGGGCGGTCCAAGCCCAAGGCGAGTAACGCTTGTCCCTTGGGCAACATACAATCCAATTTTTTTGGCAGAATCATAACGGCCCAACCTGGACCGGTTTTATGCCTGTGTCAGCAGTGTCCATACACCGGACCCCAAAAAATGAGCCCCAAAACATTTAAATGATATATATATATATATACACACACATACATATAAGATTGTATATATATTAATTATATTGTTTAACATATATATGATATCATGAAAGGCTGTCAAAGTTGGCAGAATGTAGATGTACTAAGAATTATATTTGCATACCTTCAAAATTAGTTTTTAAATTACATTTTGTTTATTGTTCGTAAAACTTTTGGTGTTTACGAACTAAATAAATTCTAGATAAACTTTCGGTGTTTGTGAAGGGCCATATTTTTTATTTTGCATGGGGCCAAAAAAAACTCAGAACCGATCCTGGGTCCAGCACAACTTTTTATGAATACAGGATGCCCTTCGTTTCTTTTAAACTCTCTACCTCCACCTCTACGCCTCTGATAACGTGAAACTTGCATGTCCTATCACCTATTAAACATAATCTTAAAAGGGGTATATATTTTCTTATTTTAAATTATAAAAAGAAAGTTTTCAACAATGATCAAACTATTGGAAAGATTATTATTTTTATTATTGGGTCCGGAAAACAAAGATCGTATCGATCAACACTTAAACAATTAATAGGAAAACAAAGTTTTGGTAACCTGTAATTAACGTGATCTTAAGTCTTAATTAACCAGACAAATAATGATAAAACAAATTGACTTCTTCACCACAAAAATTACCAGAATCGCCATCATTGTCGAAATAAATTAAACAAAATAACGAATAGAGCAACTTAAAGAACAATAAATTATTGTCTGCCGCGTGACATGGGAATTATTCAGTTATTTATATCAAAAAATAAGAACAAGAAAAATCGAGAGAATCTTAAGGTTTAAAAGTCTAATTAACTAGTAAAAAAAATTTCTAATAAATAGTAAAAATCTTTCTAATTAACTAATTGTATTTATAGATGCTTATTGTATCTACTATCTATTATTGAATTAGTAATAAATGCTTATTGTATCGTTGCAACTTAGAAGTAGAGAGAAAAGCCTTGCAAAATGGAAAAAACTGTATTTGTACTATGTACATAGGCGAAAACAATCAAGTTGCGACCTTCTATTTTACTATCAATAAAAACTTCCCAACCTAATAAAAAAGTTTTAAAGAGTAATATCGTGCTTGAAATTCACCGTTTTCTGTACCCGTTACTTGTGTCAAATCAAAGACTATTTATGCTTACACAAAATCCAGGAAAAAAAAGAAGTAATAAATTAAATTCATCACTTTTTTATAAAAAAAAACCATTTAAATTAGGATATTCCAAAATCCAAAGTAACAATCAAGAAGCTGGATTTTTTCACTGCAATTTATCTGTTTCCATGTTAAAATCGTAATATTTTTTTTTACAAACCGTAAGTTAAATTTACGATTTGACTTTTGGTCAAACCGTAATTTTGACTTACGATTCGAAAGTCAATTTTACGGTTTTGGCCGTAAAATTACCAAATTGCCTCTGCATTGAAAATCTGAAAAATTTTCAGAGAGCTTGACAGCCGATCGATCGGAGCTGACAGCCGATCGATCGGCCAAGCCCTATGGGAAAAAGGAAAAATTTCAGAGACCTAGTTAACTCAAAAAGACATTTACGGACCGTAATCGTGACTTACGGTTTGATAAAAGGTAAATAAGTTAATTTGTTTCGAGTAACATGATAAAATGTCGTTTCGAGTACTAATCATTTTAAAAAATGGTTAATTTGTTTAAAATGAAATTTGGCTACTTAACTCAGAAAAATATTTACGGATCGTAATCGTGAGTTACGGTTTGATAAAAGATCAGTAAGTTAATTTATTTCGAGTAACAATGATAAAATATCGTTTCGAGTATTAAACATTTAAAAAAATAGTTAATTTGTTTAATACTATGGACGATTCAATAAGGTTGAAACAAAACTAAAACCGTCAAAAAAAAATCTAAAAAATAAAATTATGAAGGAGTAAAAACCGTAAAACCGTAAGTGATCCTAAACATTTTCAGAGATCGATCGACCAACCATCTGAAATAAGGACAATTTCGTAATTTATGGGTCAAAACCGTAAATTTGACAGATTTTCCTAATAAAAAATTACGGTTTGACATGGAAACCATTGCACTGGAAAAATCCAGGCTCAACAATGAAATAGTTACGTATGTAGAGAGAGAGAGAGGGAGAGGAAGAGATGAGCTACATATTGAAGACACTAAAAAATAAGCAAGAAGTGGACAAAATAATAAGAGATACAATTGATAATCTTCTCGTTCTCCGATTTGGCCGATCCTCCGATCCTGTTTGTCTCCGGCTAGACGACGTCGTATGTACCCCCCCCCCCTCTCATGTTTCAATTCTCTTACATTTTGGTCCCTTCTATTCTCATTTTGAATCAAAACACATACAATTTAGATATTAAACAGTTGTATAAGGCAGGTCTTAGTTTTTCTACTATCTGTTTACAAGACTGATGTATACTTATGACTTTATGAGTTATGATAGTAGTATGTTGATGTGATAATGCAAATTAACTTCTAGTTGATGAAACAAAATGTTCACGTATATTATAAATGTTTATTTGGTAGTGATATAGTACTTATGAGTGATGTATATGAATATATGATAAATGCTCATGTGATGGTGCCAATATATGAATATATGATAAATTAACTTTTGTGTTTTTTTGCACTGGATATTATTGAGGTTTGCGGAAGCTTTAGTGCAGGTGTGACGGTCAGTTGTCCCGACCACCATAGTTATCAGATGCAACAAAACATATGATGTTTTAGTGGCATTTATTTGTTATTTTTTGAATTAATTTGTTCGAAGATATTTCAGAATTACAAAGTTTTTTGACCGCTCCTTCGATCCTGTTTGTCACCAGCTAGACGACGTCATATGTGCCCCCCTCATATTTCAATTCTCTAGCAATTTGGTCCCTTCTATTTTCATCTTTAATTAAAACACGCACATTTAGATAATAAACAGTTCTAGGCAGGGGGGAAGCTAAGTGGGGACGATCGGGTGCCACGGCACCCCCCATAATTTTAGAAATCTCAAGTGACGCAAATTTTTTTTAGTATAATTTCTTTTTAGGTGTAGATTTGGCACCCCATAAAAATATGTTACTTGTACATATATTTTGGCACCCCCCATTTACACATCCTGGCTTCGCCCCTGGTTCTAGGTCTGGTCTTAGTTTCCCTATCTGTTTACAGGACTGTTGTATTATGACTTATGAGTATGATACTATGATAGTATCTTGATGTGATCATGCAAATTAATATTACCAAAAAAATGCAAATTAATTTCCAGTTGATGAAACAAATTGTTCATGTATTTCATCAAAAGTAATTTTGATAGTTATATGCTCATGTGATGGTGCCAATATATGAATATATGATAAATTAACTTTTGTGCTTTTTTGCACTGGATATTATTGAGGTTTGCGGAAGCTTTAGTGCAGGTGTGACGGTCAGTTGTCCCGAACACCAAAGTTATCAGATGGAACAAAACAAATGATGTTTTAGTGGCATTTATGTGTTATTTTTTGGATTAATTTGTTCGAAGATATTACAGAATTACAAATTTTTTTGAATTAATCTATCTACTTGGCCGGTCCTCCAGACCCGTTTGTCTCCAGATAGACGACGTCGTATGTACCCCCCTCGTATTTCAATTCTCTTACAATTCGGCCCCTTCTATTTTCATCTTTGATCAAAAACACACACATTTAGATCAATAAACAGTTCTACGCCAGGTCTTAGTTCTTCTATCTGTTACTGTGAGTTATGAGTTATTATAGTATGTTGATGTGATAATGCAAGTTAACACTACCCAAAAAAGAGATGGTGCAAATTTAATTGCCAAAAAAATTTAACTTATTCCGATTTGGCCGACGTTTATGTACCCCCCCTCTTATTGCAATTCTCTTACAATTTGGTCCTTTCTATTTTTATCTTTAATCAAAACACACACATTTAGATCAATAGAGAGTTCTAGTGCAGGTCATAGTTTCCCTATCTGTTTACAGGACTGCTATATACTTATGAGTTATGATAGTATGTATATGTTGATGTGATAATGCAAATTAACACTACCCAAAACAAACAAAAATGGTGCAAATTTAATTGCCAAAAAAATTTAATTTATTCTAAAACACACATTTAGATAATGAACAGGTCTTCTAGGGAAGGTCTTAGTTTTTCTATCTGTTTACTGAACTGCTATATAGTATATACATATGAGTTATGATAGTATGTTGATGCGATAATGCAAATTAAGATTACTCAAAAAAATGCAGATTAATTTCTAGTTGATGAAACAAAATGTTCATGTATATTATAAATGTTTATTTGGTAGTAGTATTTATGAGTGATGTATATGAATATCTGATAAATGCTCATGTGATGGTGCAAATTTACAAGTCATGTCGTTTTTTGTTCGGTGGATATAATTGAGGTTTCCGTAAGCTTTAGTGCATGTGTGACGGTAAGTTGTCCCAAACATCATAGTTATCAGATGGAACAAAACATCATTTATTTGTTATTTTTTGAATTAATTTGTTCTGAGATATTTCAGAATTACAAAGTTTTTTGACTGCTCCTCCGATTCTGTTTGTCTCCGGCTAGACGACGTCGTATGTTCCGCCCTCATATTTCAATTCACTCACAATTTGGTCCATTATTTTTTCATCTTTAATCAAAAACACGCATTTAAATAATAAACAGTTCTGGGGCTGGGCTTAGTTTTTCTACTATCTGTTTACAAGACTGTTGTATACTGTACTTATGGGTTGTTATAGTATGTTGATGTGATAAGCAAATTAACATTACCCAAAAAAAAAAGGAAAATTAATTGCCAAGAAATTAAACTTATTCCAAAATTGTTCCCCATCTAAAGAGAATTCTAGGCACTCTGGGGCTTGTTTTAGTTTCCCCTTGTGTTTAGAAGAGTGGTGTTTATCATAAATGTTCATGTGATGGTGCATATTAAGTGAATTAACTAGTCATGCCGGTGTTTTATAATTTTATATATTAATTTTTCTTCTGTGGAAACATAATTTTAAAAATAATAATTCCAAAAATTGTCCATAAGCTTTAGTCCAGGTGCGACAGTAACTTGTCTCAAACGACATGGTTATCAGATGGAAAACATAACATGTGATGGTTTAGTGGCATTTATGTATTATTTTTTGAATTAATTTTTCCGAAGATATTTCAGAAATACAAGATTGCCAGTTGTGTTAGTCACTATGTATATATAGATTTGAGTATTACGTGTGGAGGAAGTGGGCGATGACTCGTTTTGGCGAAAATTGACCAGGATTCAGTATTTTTCCATGGACTTTTTAGTTATAACATATGTGATACAACACTTTAACCTCCTAATAAGGAAAAAGTTGATGTGTGGATTTTGACCACTGCTCCTAAGTCGTAACCCATCCAGGATTCGTGTTTCCGTGGCTTCCACCACTGAATATGAATAGCATTTCTTGAGAGACCCTTTTGTTATCAATTTTCATGTGCTTGCTTTGAAGATTGGTACTCTAATTGCATTTGTGGCAATCTTATCTATTTTTCATTCTTCTGTAAAGAAATGGGTTCATTTTATAAAGTTTTAGAACTTAACTCTTAGTACTAGTTTCAATGTTTGTTCAATGTTTTTCTTGATAATCTTTGATCTTGTGTGCTAAATTGGTCATGATAGCACTTCATATATTGAATTAGTTGTCAGGGAGAATTTTATGTGTAGATAGTCGTAGTCTAATATATATGGACTCAGAAAATTTGTAGCTAATTTGCAACTGTGGGATTAGTAGGATGTTGCTGCATTTGTAATATGCTCTTTGAAAAGAAAAGTTAACTCATTCAGAGTGAAGGAGGGAGGGAGAGAGAGAGAGAAAGAGGAGGCATTTTGCCAATTTTCCCTAGATTATTTATTGTGATCTGATTTCAAAGTTACCCATGTTTCTTAAAACTGCAGCTTTCAAAGTCAGCTAGGGATGTATCTAAGTTTGCGACAGTGGCGCTGGTAGATATTGATGCAGAGGAAATTCAAGTATATGTTAAGTACTTCGATATCACATACATACCGTCCACCATTTTCTTCTTCAATGCTCATCATATGAAGATGGATTCGGGGTAAGAATTTAATCCATGAACCTAGTATTCTAGATATTCACGAATAAATTGCTTTATGTGTTGTTGGTACGTACAAACTATTGATAGATTGGTGTTTTCTTCGTTGATTCTCCGATCTCACGAGGGGATATGATAACAAAACTCACATAGGTATTAACTTTCTATGTGTAAATCAATTTTGTGCTGTTTCCCACTTGGATGTATTATGTGATGGTTTCTTATGATTTGGTGTTGCCGCATAGTTACCACTTCACCGTCATTTACTGAGAGAAACAGAAGCACTTCAAATATGCATTTAGCAAAGGACTAACCTGCTTTGGCTCTTAATCTTAATTGCTTCTTGCTGTTCAGTTCTTTCCTTTTTCGCTTGTACGTTCAACTTTTTAGCAAGTACCATGTTCTCCTTGATTTACGTCTTGTACGAGGAAAACTGTTTGCTTATTTTTTCTGCTAGTGTGTCATGACTGTTATAATTGTTTGAGTCGAAATGTATGGTGATTTTCAGAGAATTCCATCTTCTCCTTGCTTTTCTCTTTGAACCACATTTTGTTCTTGTTCTTGTACGTAGAGAAACTTTTAGCTAACTCGTTCTCTATGTCTGCCTATGTCTGATTGTTAAAACGTAAAAGTAAATGGTAATTCTTGATGGTTTATTTGAAAAACGTAATAAGTACTTCCAGTTATCCAGGGTTTGCAGTTTTCAATTTCTTGCTAAATGCTCGTTCAATTGTTATTCAGGAGTGCAGATCACACCAAGTGGGTTGGTGCTTTTCAAAGAAAACAAGATTTTATTGATGTTGTAGAGGTAAATGCTGCTACAAGTTTCAGTAAAAGATAAAGTCAATTCTTGAAAAATCACATTACTACATTAGAATCTCACATTATTAGTAAAGCTTTTCTCTATGACTGGAAACAATTTTTCCACTTGTGTGATATAGTGAAAAAAAGACAGAAGGAAAACAGATAAACAGTCCTTTACTCCTTTGTATGCATTTCTTTTTTGTTGGAAGTTCTGTTTCCTTCAGAACAAGTTCCAAAAGTAGGGCTAATGGTTATAATATTCTGATACTTCAAAAAAATGTTTGGCCAGGGCCTTGAGGCAAAGCTTGAACTCACACAAAATATTCAGTTATTTGACAACTTCAAAGTATCCCTCTATCTTTTACCCAAGTTCTGTAGAACCTGAACCTTGTAGTTGATGGTTTAAATCTTACTGTAATTTTGTCGCAGGCAATATATAGAGGAGCCATGAAAGGTAAGCTGATAGTAAGCTGTCCTTTGCCTCCCGAGAGAATTCCAAAATTTCAGCTATTATATAAAGATGTCTAGGAACTCAACTTTTTGGTCTATCTGAACTAAGATCATCATGTTGAGAAGAGAGTCAAATAATAGATTCGTCGAGGGTGGTTTATAGCCTCTTAGATGCTGTAATGGGGCTTGTAAATAAATGCTTGGTGATTGAAGTAGTACTAGGGAATATTCGAGAGCTTGGAGCTGGTAATAACTGGAACTTCGTCTGGTGTCTGAGGTTTAGAAAAATGGTGCTGCAGACTGCTTAGCGAACCCGCTAGACTTGCTATTTATTTCTGATTTTTGTTTAATAGTTGTAGCAGTCCGTCCAATTTTGCAAATTCTGTATAACGTAATGTTTTAATGATTACTCATTCTGGGAAGATGATTTTTTTTTACTTAAGATTGCATTTGTTGATGCAGCATATGACATATTGAATGGATTCAATGTTATTGAAATTTATTTATTTGTATCTTATATTGGGTTGGAAAGAAAAAAAAAATACTGATTTGTCTAATTATGAATAAACCTGATTTTGTATGTAGTAAAAGTCTAAAACTGTGCTCCAGTTACATTGTGACACCTCATAATTTATAGCTTCGTGGGGCCTAAAAGTCCGTCAAAAGCTAGTATTTTTTTATTTTTTTTTCCAGTTTCTATCTGTCTTTTCTGTAACACTAGTGCATATTTAAGCTTCTCACTCCACAGAAAATCTCACTAAACATCCATAACAATCAAGTATACATCAAGCCTATCGGCGTCAAGTATATACTACATTCCATAATTCTCTTTTTTAATGCTCATCGAATGAAGATGGATTAGCTATAATAGCTTCTTGTATAAACTGGTTCTGTCGCTGCCTTGCGGTCAAGGATTACTTTGTGATATAGTTTAATAACAATACATATGTTCTGTTTGTTCATGCAAACTATTCTATGAACCGGTGTGTTAAGTTACCCAACCTAAAAGATCAGTGTCCTTAGTAAAGGATAAAGAAAGCTAACGACGGACTTGTAGTTCTGTTTGTGAATTAGTTAAAGAGCGATTCCCCACTTGCACCTCAGTTAGGCACTTAGCAGTGGACTAAGTATCCTGCATCGGTTGCTAATCTATACAAGTTCTCGACTTGTTTTCCATTTATTTGCCATCAAGATTGCACATACAATAAAGAAATTCAGCTTATTACACCATATTCTCCTTGCTTTGCTTTTTTTCCACCATACTTCTTAAGTCATCTAATATGAAGGTTGTGATTGTTTAGCTGATAATATATGGTAATTGCAGTTCTCACAGAATGTTATCCGACTCTATAAAGAAAACAGGATTTTATTGATGTTGTAGAGGTATATGCTGCTGCTCAAGTTTTAAAAGCAATACTTTTGTAAGAAATATATTAAAAGTCTACGCATTACCAGCTTAACAGCACGAAAGCGAGCTTTTTCACCTTTTCAAGCTTCAAATCGAGTTCTTTTCAACTTCAAATCGACCTTTTTAAGAAAATGATGTTTACAGTAGATGTCAAATAATTCACACCCAGTTAGAATTAGAAACATCCTTTATCTTAATCTCTTGGAATGGGCTATTAAACTACAATAATTCACGTATTTAGTAAAGCAAAGCAAATTAAAAAAAACTGCATCAGGAAATAAAAACATAAAAAAAGAATCTAAAATTTTATTCATAGCTTCACATTAAAAACGACCACTCTCAAACCTCATTCTCTAACAATCCCTTCTTAATCTAATAACTTCGAATACGAAAAAACAAAAAACACTCAAACAAGGATCAAATCAAAGATCAATCATCGTCTCTCTTCTTATTAGTCTTACGATAATTCTCCTCATAGTGTTTCGCAATAACAAGGCCGGTGTTAAACAGCTTCTGCATATTCGGAACGTTGTAGTTTTGTGCCACGTATACACCGAACACCGTGCCCATCATGAACGTGAAGCTCCTCCTGATCAATCCCATCAATTTGGACCTTGGTTGGCAGTTTTGAAACCTAGGAGTTTGTTTTGGGAATGGTTTTTAATATATGGAGGAGGGTTTTAAATCTTTTGTAACCTCTTGCCCAAGACTTATTAAGGGAAATATTGTCTACATTCTGATTAGCGTAGATTGGGTGTGCCACAAGAAAACTTGGGAAATATTAGATGTGCACCGTTTGGGATCGACTTTTTGTTTAAAAAGTTATTTTGAAAATTTAATGAGAAAATAATTTGTAGTGTATTGTTTGGCATCATCTTAGTTTTTTACTTATAAGTGACTTATAACTTATTTTTGTTTATAAGTTATTTTATACTTATAAGTGACTTATAACTTATTTTTGTTTATAAGTTATTTTATTACTTATTTTGACTTATAAGTGACTTGTAAATATACCAATATCCAATTGTAAAATTTTCTACTTTTCGGTAATTTAATGTGAAAAACAAATCCTCAAATTTCTAGTTTATTTGCTTTTGAGCTATTTTAGCTTTTTATATACTCAAAAAATACCTTTTGAAAGCTAAAAAACATGACATACCAAACTCCCGAAGTTTTTTTCTAATCAACTAACAAAAAAATTGAGAACTTTTGTTGTTAAATATGCAATTGTTTTGGATTGGTGATTCCCCGTTTTTATGTACTTTTTTTCCGTTAAGTATCTTTTTACCGTCCCCTTTTCACTGTGCTTCCGATATTACCACCATTTTCGATTTTCGTATTGGCAACAAGACGGCCGGAAATATTTTTCACTTACGATTCAGCGTTGCTGCAGTCTCAGCGGATTTCAAAGGTCGGTGGCACAATTGGCGCACCTGCGGTGAAGTTTAAAACTTAGAGCCATGGGAACTCGCCGGAGATTATATGCGTAAACATTTCATTAGAGCATTCGGTCAATTCATTGAAACAAAGTTCGATGGAAGAGCTTTTGTGTTTTGACAATAACTTAAATTAGAAAGTGAGATGTCAAAAGGAGAGCGTGAACCTGCTCTATTGCATTATGATTCCCGGATCGAGTCAATATGATCAAATTGGTACTTATCCTTTGATCAATTCATTGAAACAAAGTTGACGGAACGGATTTTGTGTTTTGACAAAAATTTAAATTAGAAAGCGAGATGTCAAAAGGAGAGCGTGGAACCTGCTCTATTGCATTATGATTCCCGGATCGACTGAGTCAATATGATCAAATTGGTACATCTCCTTTGATCAATTCGTTGAAACAAAGATGATGGAAGGGATTGTGTTTTGACAAAAAATTAAATTAGAAAATGAGATATTAAAAGGAGAGCCCTGCGATCCCTTATCTAACTCCTCACCTGTTTAGAATCAATGAAAATAACTTTAAATTCAAAAAATTTCCTTTTAATTGTTTATCGGATCATCTTTGGACTACGACTTTGACGAAATTGTCGCTCTCAAACCGAAGAAATCATGTACTGATTATGTAACAATCTTTGGTGCCGTCCACACTAAAAGAGGCCCAATGAATTCTCTAATCTTTTGAAATTTTTTGTCGCCGCCTATGAACAATTATAGCCTAGGTACCAATTAAATATCATAGTCATCTAATGATATGTTTATACGCATGACGCATCTTGTCATGACCTTCAGAAAATATTTTTTGCTAAAAAATGAATTGGTGATAAACTAATTAAAATATGTAAATATTTAATTGTCCAAACTATGTAGGAGACCCCATAGTGAGTCGTGACAAACCATTTAAGATAAGGAGCGGCTTAAAGGAAAATGCCCCATGTGCTATGATTAGTTTATGTTCAACAACTATTCATAAGATAATACAATGTTCAATGAACAAGAAAACGATATATAAAATCCAAGTGTTTTCTTTTTCGCAGTGAAAACTGAAAAGGACTATAGAAACTGACTTTAGCCCCATCAGCAAATTTTGGATATAAATTTGCTAAAATGGGGTATATATAAAGTCAATATATATATATATAGAAAAATAAAAAGCACGGTCTCATGTTTATGTACATGGAGAGCTTCTTATCTAACTCCGGGCCGGAGTTAGATTTAGTAACATCTCATCCTGTTATAATTTCATCACCTTCAAAACCCATAAATTTCTTTTTTTTTTGACCTATCGGCTATCGGTCATTTGCTAGTCTGCGGGCACCTAAGATAAATGACACATCAAAGGTCAGGATTGATCCAATCTCTCTCACAGGGACTATAACCAAGGTGTGTATTAAAATAGTTATTATTTATATTTATATGTTTCGTTAGGTACATGTATTGAAAGTTTAATCAGCCTAATATTCTAAATGATCATAGATGACGACTTTCTAACATAACTAAGGTTTAGGATATTAAAATTCCAAGGCGGCAAAGATTAAAAAACACTTGACCTCTCTTTCACCATGTGAGATGGAGACATTATATTACAAGCCAAACAAAATTTTGTCACCATACTTGTAGTTACTACTTTTAAGTAGTACTCCGAATTTTGGGTCACAGAAACAAGCGTTTGTAAAAAGAACAAACATGAGATATAACTTATAAGCTAAACTTGTAGATTTTTTTATATTTCCTAATGGATAAAATATTCTTCTTTATAAGCATTGGTATTGCATCTTTCACTCTAAAACCTTATTGTAAAAATTAATATTACAGAACACGTAATGTAACTCCATAAGACAGTCAATGGTCTGCGAGTGTTTTAGCTAGCTTCTTAACTACCATTTGGCCAAACTAACATTAATACCAAATGGGAGAAAAGGTACGCCAATGTAGAAATCATTTCTGCCCATTGAGACAGCAAAAGAACACAAAAATTCAGAAAATTGTTTTTGGCTTGCATGTTGTTTTTCTTTTAGTCTACAACTACCAAGTGACAAAATGTTGGCCTGCATTTGCATTTATCTCTTTTATAGGAAAAACCTTCAAAAAAGACAAGTTACCATTTTCACATTGTTGTAAATATATATTTTATTTTTGTCCAAATGAAAAAAAATATCACATTTTTATTACCAACTTTTTGGTTTGTGGTGGTGGTAGCTCTTGCAAAATCATACTCAAACAAAAGAAAACGGTGAAAGGAAAAAAAACATAGGTACAAAACTAAAGGGAACTCCAAAGTTAAATTTTGAATACAAGCTTTTGGATTGGGAGAACATGCCCTTGGGAAAAAAACAATACTGTCTCATTCTAATTTGTCTACTACTTTTTTTGTTGGGTAAATAATTTGTATACTACTAGATTGTGAGAACTCAGGGAAAACAGGTTATGCAAATTTCCAAAATTTCACTTCAACCTATTTCTAATGAAAGATGGGAGAGGCTATTTGGGAAATTACAAATCATTCCGGGTCAATCATCATATTTATACAGAAATTAAAGCAGGTTAATGTTCATGATTGAAAAATTAGTAATTCAACCTAATGAAACTTGAAAATAACATTAGAAGAGCAATGTATCAAAGAAATTTGGAAGTACCAAATATTACAACTTGAAGCACTCTGAGTCTTTCAACTAAGTAAACTCGAAAATCTAAGACAAAAGGCAGAGATAACAAGCTAGATAACCGAACAAGCAGAAAAAAAAGGCATTGACCAAGGATATAAATTATTCAACTGAAGCAAGTTAAAGGTATATACCAATCTTTTTGCTTGCCAAAATGTCATCTCCTTAGCACCTCCAAGCCGAAGCGGTCACCAGCTCACGACCCTGCCAGCTCAGCACAAGCGAAGCTTGCCTCCTCTCAACATGAAACCCCCTTACTTGAGTCTTATTCAACACACATTCAGCTTGAATTTCCGCAAAATTGCTTATGTTAACCTGCGAAAAGCCAGCAGCTGCGAAAAGAGACCTCCAATGTGGCATCTGATTAGGGTACCCAAGCCGACCCAACACAATGTTTTCAATCCTAGGCTGAACTATAAACTTCTCAATTTTCGAAACAGTCTCCGAGTTGTTATTTGCAGCATCGACAGATTGCAATAGAGCCTCATGGTATTGCAAAGCATGTAAAAGATGGTTCGGAAAAGAAAGATCAGATCTTTCATACCCGTGTTCCATCGACACAACTAAATTCGGCGATAACTGCTTAATAAACCGTATCAGAGACGGAAAAGCCACCAAACGGTTTGAAAAAGCCCAAATTGGGAAATTCACCGCTAGGGTCGTTTCCTTATCAGACTTAAAAGCATGAACAGGGTAAGAATTCGGGTCAAAAGCGTCCAAGTTCACGACATCAAGCTCGAAACCAAGACCTATTTCGTTAGCGAGTTGTGTTAGGTTTTCATGCATAAGTCCTAGTTCGAAAGGGTGATGAGTCAAAGGGGAAGCAAAAGCAGTGATCTTTAAACAAGGTTTACCCAAAATCGCAAGCTCGGTCATAAAAGAAGCCCATTGGGCACCCGACCCAATATCGAAATCAATAACATGGACAAGTTCACAGTCCCCTACAACTTCTAACATAGCTTGATTAGCAGTGAAATTGACAAAGTTGGTTAAAGGGGATACCTCAGAGAGCAGCTTATAAGCCCCCATTTTAAAAAGCCCGTCGACCGGAGTAAGGATTTTAGGGAGGGAACCCGAGCCAGAACCAGGACCGAGGAGAGGGAGTTGAAGGAGAGCCTCTTTGAGGTAAAAGGAAGCCCTTTGGAAGGGCTGAGTGCCAGGTGTCAGCTGGTGATTGAGCCGCGCCAATATCGAATGCGCGTTTGTGAGGTTACCGCCCGATAGTATCATCTCAGCTGCTTTATAAAGCTGCTCGTAAACTATCTGTTGAGGCACCAAATGTAGTAAGGGTTCAGGGGGGTGTTTGTAAAGTTCAGAAAACCGAGGGTCCGAAACGAAACCACCCGAACTCTCCACCTTCCCTACATTCCCCAAGACCTGACCAAAAGTGTCAAATTTTGGAACTTGGGGATGAGATGTGAAATTTCTAGAACTTGGAGGTATACCCAAACTAAGGCGTTTGAAGGGTGGCTGGGTAGAAACCAAGACTTGACCAAAAGTGTCAAATTTTGGAACTTGGGGGTGGGAAATGTAATTTTCAGAACTTGGGGGAGTACCCAAATTAGGGCGTTTGAGGGATGGCCGGTGGAAGACAGCGAGAGGCTCCGACCGATTCGGAGCAAACGAGTCGAAAGATTGGGTCTTTTCAGGCTTTACATCCAGGGTTTCGGTTTCAATGGGGTAAATTGGCAAATTTTGAAACTGAGGGACCAAATTGGAAAACTGAGGAACCCCCGGAACCTCAATTTCATTAGGGTTAGGGTTTATTACATCACTTTGAATAACAAGATCGTTCGATAACCACCGAAGAAGAAGCTCATCTTGGCCCGAATCCGATAAAAGAGCATCCCAATTAGCTTCAGGTAACTGAGTAGTAACAGTTGGGCGGAGCTCGCCAGAGATTCCACCGGAGAAGGTGGAGGTGGAGGTGGAAGGGCTAGGGCTCCGGCGAGTGTCGAGAACCGAGACGGGTTCGTTGTTCGTTTTCCATGAAGAGAGAGAGACTAACCCAGCAGGGAACTCTGTATCTAATATCCCCATTTTTTTTAATAATACAAATGGTAAAGATTGAATATTTTTGATGTTTTAAGAGAAATTAATGGAAAAGATGAAGGGGGTAATTATCAGAATAGAGTTTGGCTAAGAAAAACCATGTGAAATTTCATCTTCTTCTTGTTCCATACCCTCAATTCCTCTAACAATAACAATAACAATAACAATAACAATAACAATAACAATAATAATAATAATAATAATAATAATAATAATAATAATAATAATAATAATAATAACAATAACAATAATAATAACAATAATAATAATATGTATGTGTTGTTATTTTCTAAGACACTTTTTTTTATGTTGCAACAGTGTTTTGTACCTTTCCTTGTTCTGCCATAGATGTGTGCATCACAAAAGAAAGGGGGGGGGGGGGGGGTTTAATAAAGTGTCCTTCACTTTCTCTCTCCAACACCTCTCTTTTCTGTCTCTATTCCTAATTTAACCTATTTTTCATTTTTATTTTATTTTTGTTTTGTAATGTATTTTTGTTTATTACTTAGTACTACTGTTGAAATTGATATATAGAGTTAGTAGTATGTGTTTGGTTGGTGGTACCACTGTTCTATGGTTGGGGGTAATGTCACTTCCTTGTTTGTAGAGGGGTCTGATAATTTAACTTAGGCACACTGTATCTTTGGTAAGAGCGCCTATATAATTGACACTTATGCCCTCATGCCATGAATATATATATATATATATATATTATTTACTCTATTTGTTATTTTCTGTTAAAAGACCACTATTTTATCACAATCAATCATTGGTGATAATTACCTTTTAAAAGTATATTGTTTGTCTTTCTTTATAAACGATTAAAGACCCTTTTGCTAGTAATATTTAGTAGAAAACTGGATAAAACACAGTTATAAAAACTGTGTTTACCTCTGTACTATCTGATCCAGTTATATTTAAATGATCAGATGATACATATCTAAACACAGTTTCCTTAATACCTTTTGCTAGTAATATTTAGTAGAAAACTGGATAAAACACAGTTATAAAAACTGTGTTTACCTCTGTACTGTCTGATCCAGTTATATTTAAATGATCAGATGATACATATCTAAACACAGTTCCCTTAATACCTTTTGCTAGTAATATTTAGTAGAAAACTGTATAAAACACCGTTATAAAAACTGTGTTTACCTCTGTACTAAATGATCAGATGATACAGATCTAAACACAGTTTCCTTAAACACTGCTAGTAGGTACTAGCAGTGTTTTATTACTTGAGATCAAGTGAACAGGGTATATTTCATGTGCTGTTAAATACGGATGGTTTTACTTTTAATTGTGAAATCGATGCTAAAATAGAATACATAAAGATTTAAACATGTTTTTTGTTCCATTAGTGTAATCGGTGATAACAATGAAGTGCTATGTTTTGTAATATTTCATAGTAAACTATGATTCTCTTAGTGAATAATGAATATTACCATTTAGTGGTAATTTTTTAAAATTGATTATTATTTTGTGGTACCAAAAAGAAAAATTGTACCTAATTGGTACAACTTTTAAACTATAGAAATATTGTTTTTAATTGATGAGTTTTTTCCATCTTATATTCGAGCCACACAAACCCATCTTCGTATATTATAATCGTTAGCACATCACTGATGGTGACAACGAAATATGACGACGTCGATGAAAACAGAATTGTCACCACTACCACAACAATGTCATATTCTATGAAGGTTGACGATGCATGGCTCATACTTGAGATGGTGACACGATGGTGTTGCTCCGTTACTAATTTCTGGTGACGACTTCATTGATTCGTTGATCTCACCAGCTTAGCTATGATCTCTACCACTAATCTCAATCTCCGATCTTCGCCGCTAAGATGAAGTTATATGATGTCGATCCAACGTCCACAAACAACCTCCTTATCTTTCTTTCTCTTGCAGTTCTGATGACGGTAAAGTCAAGAACCACTGTTTCAAATTTGAAATTTAGCAGAATTATCAATTAGTAGTTAAATATTTAGAATTTTCTAGTGGACCACTTTAATTTGAAAATCAACATTTATGACTTGAAAAGTTTCATAAAACCACGTTATTTATCATGTAATTTCCGTTGTCCAATATTTTTAGTATAAAATATTGTCATTCAATTCAATAAACTAACATTAATGTCATCACTTCAATAGTAGTGTCATTCACTATAACTTGATTGTCATCCGTTTCGATGTATATGTTATTCGCTTCAACATGGTTCTCGTTCATTTCAATATAAATATCATTTACATTTATTTAATGTCATTTGATTGATAAATATAAATGCCATTAATTTGATTGTTATTCACTTCAAATAATTTGTTTGTCATCAATACGGGAAAAACAATTATTATTCGTACTTCAATTAAATATTTTCCTTTATATTGACCGTCATTCGGTATGGGAGCCATATTTTTCGTGTGAGTGACATTCATTCAATTTTATTGTCATTAGGCTTAGTTTGTTGTCATTAAGTTTAATATTGTTGTCATTCGATTCAATTTGATTTTCATTAGGCTTAGTTTGTTGTCATTAAGTTTAATATTGTTGTCATTCGATTCAATTTGATTTTCATTTGTTCAATCAATAGTCATTCAATTCAATATTATTGTCATCCGGTTCTATATTATTGTCTTTCTCTTCAATATTTATGTCATTTGGTTCAATTTGGTTGTCACTTTATTCAGTTTTTTTGTCTAAGAGTTCAATTTGATTCTCATTCCGTCGTCATTTGCTTCTCATTCGCTTTAATATAAATGTCTTTTGTATCAATATGAGTGACATTCATTTCGATTTTACTGTCATTTAATTTTTTTAATTCGTATTATAATTTTTGTATATTTATATTTCATTTTTCATTTTTTTAATTAATTTTTTGGATTGTATATTATTATATTTGTATGATTTTTTTCCATCTTTATTTTTATATTATTTGTTATTTTATTTTTTATATTAGTAGTTTTGAATTTTATTTTATATTATTAATTTTCTAATTTTTTTAAAAACTTTTTCATTAGTTTATTTAAGATTCTTGTTTTTTCAGTGAGACATGCGAAACTAATAGACTAAAGTAAAACTTAATGCTAATTACTTTCTCCGTCCCAAATTGTTGGTGCTATACGAAACTACGTGCAATTTTGATCGACAAATAACTCATATCTAAGTTATCGAAATCGAATTTTTCAAAAGTTAATCACATAGTTCAAATGTTAAACTATAAGAACAAATTTTAAAAATTTATATTTCAACAATTTAAGCACGGCATATTTAACAGTTAAAATTGCAGGTAGATACATAGATCACAAATATTTTGGAGCGAATGATTAGTTTTTTTTGCTAATATCAAATGGTAATTGGTTTTCATTATTTGCACTGAAATGATAATTCAATCATTGTAAATCTTAATGTTTCAATTTTGTTAGCAATTAAACAAATTCATATATATGCATTTTCACATTGCAATGTGAGTCAAAAGAATTGCCAATATCAATGCAAATCACCTTTTCAGTTGTTTAGTACTTCTGTATTGCTTTTCGACTGCCACAGTAATAAAGGAAAAAAGCAAACTCTGCATGTTTTTTTTTTTTTTAATCTATTTTTCAAAAACAAATTGAGATAATCCCATTGGATAAAAAATTTAGTAAATATGAGTACAAACGAAAATAAAAATGTAGACGTCTGCAAACTTTTCACGATTGCTATGGGATACTGTCTCGAGTCTATCGAGAATTGTATATGTCATTGTATACTACCTCGTTCCCATTTTAATTATACATTACGAAATTACGTGTAATTTTAATCGGTTTATAACTTGTATCAAAATTGTCGAAATGATAATAAAATTTAACATTTGAACTATATGATCAATTTTTAAAAATGTTCATTCCGACAATTTTGATACATTTTTTTGACCGGTCAAAATTGCATTTAGTTTCGTATGAATAATTAAATAAGAATGGAGTATAAAACTTGTTTAATTAATTAAACGAGTATTCAAATTGTATACATTAGGGCTGGATCCGGTGCGGTTCGGTTTTTGGCAAAACCGAAACCGAAACCGAGCATATTTTTCGGTTCGGTTTGTTCGGTTTCGGTCTTTTTATTTTTTGAACCGAACCGGACCGGTTTTTTCGGTCGACCCAAATTTTGTTCGGTTTTTCGGTTCGATTATCGGTTTTTTCGGTTTTTTGTCCGAACCTGGTATACATACAACTTTTGCCGGTTCACATGTTATGATAAAAAATCTAAGATGGGTAGTGGGGTATGGGTACTATATTGACATATATATGGTGCAAAAATAATGTTCACAGCCGGTGCCTATTACTAATTTGTTTGAGCTCCGGTCCATAGTTGCCAACTTTAGAAAAGCTTTTTAAAAAACTCAAAAGTTGAATTAAATTTTAAAAAGCCAGTGATAGATCACTAAATTATTTAAGGTTCATTGATTATGTGCACAATTTTCTATTATAAGTTAATTTTGTGAAATATGCTACTTCTAAACATACTCCAATTGTGAATAATCCACATTCGACACAACTTTAAATTATCCATTGGATTTTGAAACCTTAATTTCATTACTACTTTTCCATATGGTAACATGGAGTTGCCGATCTTGTAGAGATGTTAGATTTAAAAACATTAATTCATTCCTTTTAATAAGTATGATAAGTTTTCTACATTATGGTGAGATGTTTTTTCAAATCCAAATACAAACAATTCGTGTAACATTAATAAGATTGACCAAAAATCTTGTCTTCTTGTCGATAGTTTTATGTATACGAACTGGCTTATACTTTATATAGACCGTCTGTGCTTGATACAGACGTTAATAGTACAAATCACGACACGTACTAAAAACTAAATCTACTAAAAACTCAAATAAATAAATTGAAACCCTAGTTAATTCTACCATAAATTTTTTTTTAATTTTTTTTTAATTTTTTTTTTTATTTTTAGTAAATTGAGTTTTTATTACGTGGCGTGATTTTTACCCTTACCCACTAATACATTCGCCGTCTGTATCAAGCACAGACGGTCTGCATACAGCCCAGACCATACGGAACTTAGATTTTAATGGTAATAGAAAGACAAAATAGAGACATATGAATATATGATTGAATTAATCATTAAATTTAGGAAATCATATGATGTAAACATAATTAAGTTGTACTGTATTTTCCTACCCCATGTGAATGTGATGGCCAGAACCTAGCTTATTGATATTTCAATATTTGTTTTAATTAAATTTTTTTGCTGCTGATGAGTTGGCCTGAGAAAAGTCATCCTTCATTGCATACATGATCGTTGGATCATTTAAACCATACCGCCACCTTGGGTACCAATCGGTAAGAGAATCGTAAAAAACACTTTTTAATATTTTATTTATTTATAAAAGAACGCCGTTTTAGCCAATTAGAGTGAGAAGTTGATCTCAATTGGGTTTCAATTAAGCTTCGTGAAGACTAATTTTGTCAATTTTTTGTATAGATGTAAAATCGGTTAATTTCATTTAAGGTTTCACAAGAGAACAACACGGTAGCCTAAAAAGCAATATGACTTCATAATTGGATAGAAAAGTTTAAAAATGAAAAATATACAAGTAAATTCAGGGGACTAATTGGAATCATATTACACTAAGCTCTGTTTGTTTTGTTGTAAAATGGGGGTAAACAAACATTTACGGGTAAAATAGATTTTCTGGGTGATTGGTTTAGCGTAAAACATTTTTTTTGGGAAAACTTTTCCCACATATCCAGTAAAATTGGGAGAAACGATTACCCCGCAAATAAAGTTGTAAACGGTTTACGGAGGCTCTCTCTATATTCTTTCTAATACTAGTATTATAACTATTATTAATTATATGTCTATTCTTTCAAAATTATTTAATAATTAGTCAAATTCTATCTAATAACCAATAAAAAAAGGAAAAAACACGAAAAATTCTAAAAAATAACAAAAATGGAAAAAAAATTTAAAAAAAATCCGAAAAATCTAAAAAACCCAAGAAAATTTGAAAAAGCTAAAATCTAATTAACCAATAAAAATATAAATAAATAGAAAAAAATCTAAAAAATAACAAAAAAATGGAAAAAATAAAACAAAAAATTCCGAAAAATCTAAAAAACCCAAGAAAATTTGAAAAAGCTAAAATCTAATTAACCAATAAAAATATAAATAAATAGGAAAAAATCTAAAAAATAACAAAAAAAATGGAAAAAATAAAACAAAAAATTCCGAAAAATCTAAAAAACCAAAGAAAATTTTATGAGTTTATATGTTGAAAAATTATAAATTATTATAAGTGACGTATATGAAATAAAATATGTATTTAGGTTAAGTTTCCTATACATGTTGACGAAGTTCCTTTCAGAAAAGTAGACGAACTTTTAGTTTTTTTCCCGTCAAAATAATTATGATTTTAATCACTATTGTTTTTAAACTTTCACGAACTTATTCATTTTTGTGACTTTTAGTTAATTTTTGTGACTTTTAGTTAATTTTTGATGTTTTTCATCTTAAAATATTTTGTTTAAAGTATGAACAATGTTTATTTATTTATGCATCGAATTTGTCTAATTTAAATAACTAATAGATTTTTTAATTTCAATAGAATTCCCATGGGAAACCTTTGACGCACCAAACACCCGTAAATAAAATGCAAACAAAAGTTTGCACCGTAAAACTTTACCCGAAAAATATTTTCCCTCCGTAAATATTTTACTACGAAACAAACAGAACCATTGAAAAGTTAAATTTTTATTTAAAAGTTGTGCTTTTCCAAAAAGCTCAATTGAGAAATAAATACATTTGAGAAGTAAAGTACTCTTTCGAAAGATAATTCCCTTTTAATTTACACTATTTGTAAGTCTTGAAAATGTCCTCTCTTAAGTATTTTTGGTGTACGTATTGTTTCTCTGATACGTGGACGTAAAAAAATCTGACAAACTATTTGCGAATTTGAGCTGCTTGGTTGGCTGTTTCTATTATGACAATTCTTCAAATCACAATTCTAGAAATATTTTTGCTTTTGTTAGTTTAATATTTAATTCAAGTTCTAACTTAGGAGCATACTTATTTTTGACTAAGTTACCCCTCAATTAATCAAATCAATGCCATTTGTTGCTGCATAAATCAAAATGAAGGTATTAAAATAATTTATTCAACTTTTAACCATACTTATTTTACAGTTAATCTATGTGTATTTTTAGTTTTTGTTTATTTTACAAGTTGAAGTATTTTATCTAGAGTTTTGTTGAACAAATAAAAAATCTTTTTGTCAAAGTTTCAAAGAAAAGGGAAACGAGTTAAATTCCAATAAATTTGCTTAAATTTCGCAAAAGAATGACCGAAATTGCGAAGTCACTGTTAGGTAGGGCCAAAGTAATCTAATTAATCTATGTACCAAAAAATAATAGGGATATTTTAATCCAAAAAAAGTTGAACACCTTCACGTTTAATCATAAGCAAAATCCAGTACGTTATATTATAAAATTATATCCTGCAAGTGCTCTCATTTAAATAATTAAATATCAGACGTTGGATTAACCAGATTACCAAATCTGACGATCAAAAACTTTTTAATTTTTATATTCACTATTATTGACCAATTGAAAAAAATTATACGTGTCGCCCAAGTAGAACGGACCTACTACTTGTCATACTATATAATTATTCTGTTTATTTAAAAATATAATAGTATTGGAAAACGGATAAGTACATAAGTAGTTGGAAACACAAGTTAAGCTTAAACTCAATCAAACTTCATCTTTCTATCTCTTGATTGTTTCTTCAAAGGTTTGGTCTTTTTAACTTTTATCAATTATTTTCTTTGTTTGACAGGAATTATTAGGATTTTAATGTAGGGTCTTTTTTAGTTGGGGCCTGAAGGATAATAAGTGAAACTCATAAAGTTATGATCTTTATTGGTTTTTAATATCTGGGTTTTTTTATGTCTTGGTTTTGATTTTATCTCTGTAATTGAAAAACAATAGTAATTTATTGGGTAGAGGGGGATTTTAATTAAGGGTATTTTTTAGTTGGGGATAGCAAGTGAAACTCATAAAGTTATGATCTTTATTGGTTTTTATTATCTAGGTTATTTATGTCTTGGTTTTGATTTAATCTCTGTGATTGAAAAACAATAGTAATTTATTTGGTAGAGGGGATTAATATACTTGCAATTGCCAACTTGTTCTGTTTTTTTAGAAAGAGGGTTGGTTCTAAACTTCTATTATTGTTTTTGGAATATTTTTATTTGATATAGTGGGATCTGAGATTGTTTGGTTGCAGCTTCTAAACTCAGTTTCATTTTATTTTTTATTTTTGCTTACAAGTAGTATTGCATCGCCTTTTTAATTATTGGCCTAGTTGAGTTTATATTTTTAGTTTTTTAATCACCCCTCAAATAAGCCAGCTTATGCCTAAAAGCTGCACTGGACGATTCCTGTATAGTTCTGTGACGGTGAGTCTGAAAATTTGAGTTGTCATTTCATTTTCAGGTCTTAATGGCAAAAAGTTCTTTCAAGCTTGATCATGCTCTTGGTATGCATCTTCTTGAGAGCAGCAATTGTATTATTGTTCTTGCCCTTTTCAGGCACTTTTAGTTTTAGATCATAATATTTTTATTTTGATCCGTTTCTTAAAAATTTATATGGTTTATTCTTTAGAAAAGAGAACTGCCGAGGCGTCTAGGATCAGGGAGAAATACCCGGACAGGATACCGGTGAGACATCTCTCTTTTGTTTGGAAGTACCGTTATTTATGTATTTATTTGAATTACTTTTGTTGTTATAATTGAGAATTTATATGAGGAAATCTAATTTGACTAATCTGAATAGTATAATTATGATTTCCTTCCCCCAAAAAATTACAAGAATTTGTGCTTTAGTCTTACTTTGTTTGGGATTGACGTAGCAACTGCTTTATATTGGCGTTTTTAAGTATCCAAGGTAACAAACTCACTTCAATTATGTTTACCCCTTAGAATTCTTAAAATTCTTCTCATTGAATGTGAGCTCTTATCAAATTCTAAATAATTCTAAAATAAATTTAGTGGTTGACACGGTGAATGATTTTTTTCTGCAGCTAGTCTCTGTTAGTAAATGGAAATATAGTTTGGTTTACCTTTCCGATTTATGATTGCGTTTTATTGTTCTTCGGAAATAATTGGTGTGTGTGTGTATGCAATTTTTACTACATATTATCTGCAATAGGCAATTGTGGAGTCTAGTTGGCTTACGAGACTGTCTTTTTGTTATGAAGGTGATTGTGGAGAAGGCCGAGAGAAGTGATATTGCCAACATCGACAAGAAAAAGTATGTGCTTTAATTCCTAGTATGATCCCTGTTGCTTTTCGCTATTGACATTGTACAGATTTATTCGTTAAAATCCAGTTTAAGTAACAACATTAATGTTCCAAATACTGGATCATGTTAGTTAACGCTACAAAGAGCATTTTTTATCTATATGCTCATAGGTGACAGGTTCGTGCCTAGGTGACAGGTTAACTTGCCGGTGTTCATGACTTGTCAGAAGTTAACAGTGTTATGACAAATACTTTAATACTTAGATATAGATTCTCGAGCAATAATATATTGCAATTGTCGCATTTTTTTCTTTTACCTATTTATAATCATCTCCTCTTCTTAATGAGAATTTCTATATGTTTTGCACAAGCACCAGCGCCTTCTATCTGTTGTATACTCCTATTTGTTTTTCTAATCATGCAGCATTGACATTTGTGTATCTGTAATATTTGAAAGATCATCTCCCTTGGGCCAGACACAACATATTCTGGGGGGGGGGGGGGGGGGGGCTCCAATAAACTTTTTTATTGCAGCCTAAAATGGATGGTGCTTTAACCAAACTTGTTAACTGTTTACTAATTATTGAGTACTTCTAAAAAGTAAAAACAATTTACCTTCCAGAAAAAGGGCAATACATCAAACTCCTACAGTTACAAGTCTGTCAGTGTTTTATCTTTGAATGCAATATATTATTGAATTACAATAAGATTATTCAGGAGAATACAATTAACTGTCTTGTAAATACTAAGGCCGGCCTAAGCATAGATGTATATTAGTTATAGCTATGACCGATTTGCTCGCATTTTTTTCTTCCTGTTTTATCGAGTTTTGGCTTATATAGAATTTTGAATAACAGGTATTTGGTCCCAGCTGACTTGACGGTTGGGCAATTTGTATATGTCATACGTAAGAGAATCAAATTGAGTGCTGAGAAAGCGATATTCATATTTGTGGACAATGTCTTGCCTCCAACAGGTAGAATTTGTCTCCTAATTTATTAATGCTTTGTACTTAGGAAGCTATTTGTTAAATCAAACCCTGGCTCAGATCATATGTTTTGGTTCTAAACGTTTTGGAAATTGGTTTCTGGGTGGTTCTGTTGAGAGCTTGTTTGGTTGCAGGCTTGTAGCTTTTATGCTTAAGTATTCTGGTTTTTGCCTATAACTAGCTTAGAAGCTGAAAAGTTTGGGTTTTCTGGGTAAAAGATATCAAAGATTTAAGCTGGGGATACCAATTTCAGCCTCAAAGAATCCAGCTTATTTATGCAGCCTGACATGGTTATGGGGAAATGAACTTTCTTTCTCATTTATAAGCTAAAAGCCTGGTTCTTAAGATAATTTACCAAATGCAATTGAAGTTATTAGGAAACAGAACATGTAAGCTTGAGAGCTATAAAAAGTGTATCTAGCATGGAAAAGGGAACGACCTTGAAAAAATAAGCAAAAGTATGGCGGCGGCCATAAGTTGATTGTTGTTTACTGCTTTACTCAGAAAACCGAGAGCATGTTGAGCTAAAATACCATTTTTGGTAAATTTATCTTTCTGTATTATTTTGTTCCAGGAGCTGTCATGTCGGCTATCTACGATGAGAAGAAGGATGAAGATGGATTCTTGTACGTTACTTATAGCGGCGAGAACACATTCGGGGGCCATCTTTTGCTGAAACAAAAGTATTAAAAATAAAGAAGAAGCTGTTTCAATGTTCTGTTTTTCTATTTCTGCACATATTCATTCTTTCCTTAGCTTTTCTTAATATTTATCTTTCTTTATGTTACTCTCCCTATCAAGACTTAAAAGTTATTGGTACGATGTGTATACATTTAACGTAGACGTAACTTTGTTAATAATTCCCTTCGAAAGTATGCTTGTCTCTTTTTTCAATGGTCTTGCTATGTGTCATAGTTGTGGCATTAATTCCTACTTACTGGTGAAATATTTCAAACTGTTGCGCAATGTTTACTTTGGTAGACTACATTACATTTTCCTCAAAAAATCAACTTTTCACAATGATATATGAAGTTTATATACCAAAGATATGAAAGCAATGTCTCGAAGTATGTTTCAAAATCAACATTGAAGAGCAGGTTTCAGAGAAGTTGCAGGCTAGGCAAGCTTCCAGAGCATAAGGTTCGAAGTATTTTTCTGTCAATATGGTAATATTAGGGAGATAAGTGCTTGAGTTCAACTTCAGAAACCAATATAATTCAATGAGAGCATATACTCAAATTTCTTTATTTTCGTACTTTTGAGTTTTGACAAGTGGATGTATAAGGATGCATTAGTCTTAACTCTGAAGTTTATTTGAGTTCAGATAAGTCATCTCAAGTAAATTGCTTAGTTTCTTTTTAAAAGGATCACTATGTTAGACTCGTTGTTTTGGTGATAAATGGTTTCATTGTGTGGTTACTTTTAGCTACATTCTTTTTGGGTCTATAATAGTCCATGTCCACCGAACAATCTATCAGGAAAGTTCTTGACTATACAAAAAGTTCCCATTCTTGGAGGTTGTGTGTTGCGGTACAACCTTATTCAAAGTGTGAGATTGACGAGGAATTCAACATCTCAAATACTACAAGAACATGGAAAATATTATTAACAAAAACTGGTGAAAATTGACACCATGTTCTACTTAGTAATTTCAGATATTACTAACATCGTACGTGAAAATTGACATTTCAAATGTACATGTTCGCTTGGTGTCCACTAACATCGTACGTGTTTACTGTTTCGTACACGACGGAGTGGGTTTTCTTCTAGAAGTTTGGTTAACATATAGATATGCCTAACTGCTTTTAATTTTCTGAAATATAAGTTACAAATAATGTTATGAATTTAAATTTTAACATCAAGTTCGCAACTTGAGCATAGACGAAAACAGGGGACTAAAACAAACCATTAAGAACCGCAAGAGGACTAATCTCATTAACTGGTCACCATTTAGTTGGTTTCTAGTTTCGCTTCAAAACCGGATCAAACTGTAACTTTTATTAATCGGTCACGGGTCACCATTTATTGTATTGGTTCGATTTCACAGTCTTTCTTTGAGTCGAATTTCTATTAAATATATATAATGTGATAGTATAGTTACTAACTTACTATAATGACTAATGGTTGTAAATAATCTTTTTTAATAACCGTATTTTTGGACAAGCTTCCAGATTCTCGACAAGTCTCCACAAAAGACTAGTTATACAAGTGAATATTCAGATGATGCTTCCTGGTAACATTAGTAGCTTTTATTATTTTTGAAATAGTAAAGGAATTGTGTAACAAGAAACACAAAAGTTGAAATTGTGCAACAAGAAACGCAAAAGTTGAACATTTGAAGGAGGTGTGCTCACCAAGTATATGCTTTGACCTTTTCATGGCAATTTAAATCTAGAATGTGTAGAAGGTGTTTCATGTGAATTTAAATCTAACCGTGTCGTTACGTGTGTGTGACCCTTAATGCAATAAAAAATATAAAAGAAAATAGGTATAGTTATGATATAAATATATGAATAATAAAAAAAACATAGTTTAAGATTTAAAAAAATATTTGATTGTTGATAAATATTTTTATTAGTTTTTATGAGATTATGATATTATTGTAATTAATATAAAGGTGTAAGAGTATTTTTGAAAAAAAATAACTAAATTGGACAGACTCATTGTGTCACTTGTCACACAAAATAGCCATTTGTTTTTTATTTGTTTTTTAAATTTTAGTATTAAATTGATAGAAAACCAAATATAAGCTTTCATGAAATTTCCTTTATGTGATACAGTGATGTTATAAGATCATACACAAAACGGTTGGGTTCCAGATTTGTTAGACTAGTCGATTATCGATCCCGAAACAATAAAAGGAGTCCAAAACTTTCGCAACAACTAAATAACAAGCAGATTATGATTTTCTTGATAGAGAATTGATAAGTTCACAGCTCCAAAACCTCCTGTTAATGGATGTTTATAACCCTTTAAAGTAACGCTCTTTGAAGTGTACCAATTGTGAACGAATCATCATCGGTTTCTTTACGACGGACCATACATGGAAAGATAAACGAGTGCAAGAGTTTACAGCAGTACCGGAATGGCCGAATATGTACCCAACTCGTCGTTGTCCTATACTTTTATTAGTATTAGCTTATAAGCATGTTTTTTCCAATTACATTGACCGTTGAAAAGGTAACGAAATTTCCCTTTTACCAACTAAGACAACTTTTCTTTTCCATTTCTTCTACCAGCATACACAATATGTCCATTGTACTATATAACCACATCTTCATTTCCCTTAATTACTATCTCATTCAATATATACACCATAAGAATCAAACTTAAAAATGCAAAAGAGCACTTCAACTTCATCATTGGGCCCAGGCGGCCTAGACATGGCCCAATCATTCTTCAGGCCCATTCAAAACACCTCCCCTCCCCCTCCAACCAACCGCCACGTCAAAATCACGGTTGTCGGAGCCGGAAACGTCGGCATGGCCATCGCACAAACAATCCTGACTCAAGACCTGGCTGACGAGCTAGTACTTGTGGACGCAAACCCTGAGAAGTTACGCGGTGAGGTGCTGGACCTCCAGCACGCAGCCGCGTTCCTTCCCAGGACCACCATACGGGCAGCTACGGACTACGCCGCCACGGTTGGGTCAGGGCTATGCATCGTCACCGCCGGGGCTAGACAAGGCCCCGGCGAGTCTAGACTGGACCTGATGCAGAGGAACGTCGCCATGTATAGAGGAATCGTGCCGCCCCTGGCAAAGTGGTCGCCAGAGGCGGTGCTGATGGTCGTTTCCAACCCGGTGGATGTCTTGACCTACGTGGCGTGGAAGCTGTCTGGGTTCCCGTCGAACAGGGTTATTGGGTCGGGAACAAACCTTGACTCGTCCAGGTTTAGGTTCCTGATTGCTGATCATCTTGATGTTAATGCTCAGGATGTGCAGGTAACATTTTAAGACTACTTTCAAGTTAGCATAATCTCATTTTGTTGAATGATCTGGGCCTATTCAGGAATTAGTTTTGTGTTCATAATACCAACCTTTAAAGTTTAACAAATAAGCGACCACTTTATTTATATCATAGCTAACAATGGCAGAGTCGAATTCGATTCTTGTTTACATTCGTAAGCCGAAACTACAGCCATTTGTGCTTCATAAAATTTTGACACTAGGACTTATACATAACACCCAACAGCTTGAGTACAAGTTATAAGATCAGTGCCAAGGAATGAAAATCACAAACTGTACTGCAGATTTTTACTTAAGTATAAGAA
This sequence comes from Primula vulgaris, assembly GCA_963920805.1. Lineage (NCBI taxonomy): Eukaryota > Viridiplantae > Streptophyta > Magnoliopsida > Ericales > Primulaceae > Primula > Primula vulgaris. The sequence continues at coordinate 33,197,671 of OY987213.1, forward strand.
AGAAATCATCATTTCTGAGTTGAAGTGATCCATTTACATACCCTACTATCATTGACAATGGTAGAGTCTACTCCCATCAGAAACTATAAGCAGTTAATTGCCAATTGCATTTGATAAGAATGTTGACACTAAATTATAAGAAGATAATTGCCAATTGCTTTCGTTTTTCTATCATAGAAGTACTCCTCTAAGATGCCGTACCTAAAATATGTTTTTCATGTAAATAGGCATATATCGTTGGAGAGCATGGAGACAGTTCAGTGGCGCTATGGTCTAGCATCAGCGTTGGGGGAGTCCCCATCCTAAGCTTCTTAGAACGACAACAAATCGCGTATGAAAAAGAAACCCTGGAGAAAATCCACAAAGAAGTCATACAAAGCGCTTACGAGGTTATAAGCCTAAAAGGGTACACCTCGTGGGCCATAGGGTACTCTGTCGCCAGCTTGGCTCGGACCATACTGCGAGACCAGAGGCGTATACACCCTGTCTCGGTTTTGGCTAAAGGGTTTTATGGGATTGAGAACGGAGATGTTTTTATTAGCTTGCCAGCACAGCTTGGGAGGAGCGGTGTTTTGGGGGTGACAAATGTGCATTTGACGGAAGAAGAAACGGAGAGGCTAAGGAGCTCGGCCAAGACTATCATGGAAGTGCAAAGCCAGTTGGGGATTTGAACGGGGATCGTGTTTTTAAGTCTACAGTTTAATAAATTATTCTTTTGTAATTTTATGGGCATTATAGTTATAAATTTGGGAATTTAAATCAAAAGTTCATTTATACATTTCTGTATTGAAATATGGTTTATAGATCTAAGTTTGGGTTTTTTGTAAGTTGAAGAAGCATGGTGTTGAATAAAGCCAAACTTTTAGGCTTGAATTACTTTTATTGTACTAGCAAATCCCTTAATAACATTTCCAACATTGTCTCTTATTAAACCACATCTTCTACTCTAATTTATACTCTTTTTGAACCCCACCGTCCACAAACTTTGCAGGCGGTTTAGACCGGTATACAGTGTTCATTGTCTAGAAAATTACAATTTTCCCAGATTTCTTGTTTCTCTTGAATAAAACATATACCTGCTCCTTAATATCGGAAATAATCACTTCAACTTTATTTTTTGCACCTTGCAATCTACAAAATCCAAATGGTGATAGAAGGAAGAACTTTAATATATAAAAGTACCCTTCTGGCCCTCTGTGAGTTAGATCGCAACCCTCGAGGCTCAAGCCATACCTGGGGTTTGATCCCATGTCCTATAGGACTTGCAGTGTATGTATTAACAGCCACACCAGTTCAAAAATTACTCATCAAAGCTATTAAGTATAATATAGCAGTCTAATATATATTTTTTTTAAAAACCTCCCTTATTGAGCCATGTCGCAGCAACATAGTCCGGCCCTGCTCATAGTCCCAAACAACTAAAAGAAATACGCTTCAGTCTAAGGAAAATAAATATCACCAAAACGAACCGTAGTCATCTCTCACACTATAATTAGTTTCACATGCAACACAGTCGTCGAGTCAGCTTAACATGTGAGATAGACGTGTTGTGCGGCGAACCCAGCGTTCATGATCATCACTTACTTGTCTAAATAGCAGACCTACGAGTTCTACGTATGTCTAGTGTTATTAGTTCACAAAAGAAATGACATCTATATGTATTTAATTTGAAATATATTTCATAAATACACACACTCACGCACACACGCACACATATATGTATAAACATTTTTTTATTATAGAAGTAATTTGTTCGGTTTTCAAATCTTTAAAACCGCAAGCGAGCCGATTAAATCGCTTTAAACTTTTTAAACCAAATCAAATCAAACCATTTTGATCGGTATGCACAATGATTTTTTCCTAGGAAATCCCCAAGGAAAAATACACATTATTTCTTCTTTTTTATCGAATCAATCAAGACTCAACAAATTGGATTGGTTAATAACTTAATACGAATTGATTTTGTATTACAAGAAATTGACGAAGCAATAGCCAATCGAATTGGTGCTTATAGCTATAATAATAATAATAATAATAAAATAGTTTACATTCGGTACGATTCGGTTGATTTTATTAATTCGGTTTGATTTAAATATATATATAAAAAAGCCAATCATATATATTAAGTAAGCCCATTGGTGACCCAATTACATTAGCCCCAAACACATTACACACTGATCCAATTCAATCACTGTAACTTAACTTACTATTTCAATTAAATATTTATTTAAATCTCACCCGAATAGCAGCAAAAGGAAAAAAAAAGAAAGAAATAGAAGTAAAAAAAATGGCAGGTCGATTAAGCCACGTGGCATCACGGATCATGGGAGGCAACACCGTCGCCGGACGTTCAGTCGGAACATCGATCAGAAACAGGTCCGGAATGGGACTTCCCGTCGGAAAACACATCGTCCCCAATAAACCCGTAATTAAATCAACTTTTAACCCTAACTTAACTTTAATTTGTTTTGACTATTTGATTATTTGATATTAATGTGATTTTGGTAGCTTCAAACGAACGATGAGCTGATTTGGGATAACGGGACGCCCTTTCCTGAACCCTGTATTGATCGTATCGCCGAGACCGTTGGAAAGGTACATTATTATTATTATTATTTATAAATAAATATGATTTTTTGGAGTTATTTATGCTAGTTATACATATGTGGCTTTGTTTGGTTGCAGCTTTTTAAGTTCAGGTGTTTCTTGCTTAATAGATGGCCTGCATAATGCAATTTTGGTTTATCATTATTGAAATTCAATTATTTAATGTAGTAATTTATGTTCATTATAGATACGTCGCCTTGTTTGGTAGAAACCTTTTAAGTTCAGGTGTTTTTTTCTTTCTTCAGTCTGCATGGTTTACTTACAGATAATAAATAAATAAATAAATAAAAAAGCTTTTTGGAGTCATTTATGTTAGTTGTAGATACCTGGCCTTGTTTGGTTACAGCTTTTTAAGTTCAGGTGTTTTTTGCTTAATAGATGGCTTGCATAATGTATTTTTGGTTGATCATTATTAAAATACAAAGAACTTTTTTTATGGAGCAACTTATGTTAATTATAGATATCTGGCCTTGTTTGGTTGCAGTTTTCTAAGTTCAGGTCTCTTTCGCTTGAATGATCGTTTGGATAATGCAATTTGGGCTGATCATTATTAAAATACAATTTTTTTAAATGGTAATTTATGTTAATTATAGATACGTGGCCTTGTTTGGTTGCAGCTTTTTAAATTCAGGTGTTTTCTTGCTTAAAAGATGGCTTGCATAATGCATTTTTGGTTGATCATAATTAAAATACAATTTTTTTTTATGGAGTAATTTATGTTATTTATAGATACCCGGCCTTGCTTAGTTGCAGCCTTTTAAGTTCAGGTGTTTTTTGCTTAATATATGGTTCGCATAATGCATTTTGGTTGATCATTATTAAAATGTAGGAACTTTTTTTATGGAGTAATTTATGTTAATTATAGATACCTGGCCTTGCTTGGTCGCAACCTTTTAAGTTCAGGTGTTTTTTTCTTACTTCAGTTTGCATGGTTTACTTACAGATAATACAAAAAATATGCTTTTGGAGCAATTTATGCTAATTATAGATACCTGGCCTTGTTTGGTTGCAACCTTTTAAGTTCAGGTGTTTCTTGCTTAAATGATGGCATTTTTGGTTGATCATTATTGAAATACAAGTTTTTAATGTAGTAATTTATGTTAATTATAGATACCTGGCCTTGTTTGGTTGCAGCTTTTTATGTTCAGGTGTTTCTTGCTTAATAGATGGCTTGCATAATGCAATTTTGGTTGATCATTATTAAAATACAAAAACTTTTTTATGTAGTAATTTATGTTAATTATAGATATGTAGCCTTGCTTGGTTGCATCTTTTTAAGTTCAGGTGTTTCTTCCTTAATATACGGTTTGCATAATACTACATTTTTGGTTGATCATTATTAAAATACAATTCTTTTTATGTAGTAATTTATGTTAATTATAGATACCTGGCCTTGTTTAGTTGCAGCCTTTTATGTTCAAGTGTTTTTTTTGCTTAAATGATCGTTTGCATAATGCATTTTTTGTTGATCATTATTGAAATACAATTTTTTTTCCATGGAGTAATTTATGTTAATTATAGATACTTGGCCTTGTTTGGTTGCAGCTTTTTAAGTTTAGGTGTTTTTTGCTTAATAGATGGCTTGCATAATGCATTTTTGATTGATCATTATTAAAAGACAAGAAAAATTTATGGAGGAATTTATGTTAATTATAGATACCTGGCTTTGTTTGGTTGCAACCTTTTAATTTCAGGTGTTTAGATGGCTTGCATTTTTGGTTGATCACGTTTTGATTTGTGCTTTTCTGGATTGAAACAAAATTTTCTCTCAACTTAAAGAAAAAAAATAATGATTTTTTGATAACAATAGTTTTAGTATCTGGATAACAGTAGTACTACAATATTCCTACCCTCCCAATTTTATAAATACGTACAATTTTGAAATGTAAATCTGGTGCTATTGTATGTAGACATTATGTTCAAAAGTAAGTCATATAATTAGCAACTTAACTATGTGAATAGCTTTTGAAATTACATTATAAGTAGGCCAAATTTACATTCTAAAATTTTGCAGGTGTCCCTTAAGTTCATATTAAAATAAAGAGACGGAAGGAGTACATAATTAAATAGGTTCATAGTGCAATTTACAGCACTCCCGCATTTAGAAATAAGCTCCTATGAAATGCCTTGAAATTGCAACGCGGCCGATTAGAATAACTAAATTATCATTAGCAGATATAATTACGAAAGGTCTGCATTCAGTGGCGGAGCTAGGGTTTGGATATGGGGTGGTGGAATTCCAAAAATAAAGTTATGGGGGGATAGACCACTATTTTTATAAGTTTATATCATTACATGTAAAATATCCACTGTTTGGTTGGATTTTTCATAATTTGGGGGTGACTGTAGCCCCTGCCATCCCCTCCTAGGTCCTCCGCATTTTCCCTTCAAACAGAGTAGTAGTACCCATACATAACTATGTCTGTACCGTGAGATTGTCAGACATCCGTTTACTTATGTTAGAAGTAAGTACCCTTTAAATGTCCTGATATTGTGGAATTGCTACTCAAAATTGCATATCCATCCCTACGTTATTATGCACTGTTCTATTTAACTTTTATATTTATGCAATTTTTTAGGGGAACCTACTTGATTATACTTGTAATTAGTGAAGCATAAGCATATGTTTAGTTATTTTATATATTAACTCAATTTGCGGGATGTATGTTTCTTTTGTTTTCTCCTGTATATCACTCTATTCATAACTATTAGTGCTTCAAAGTTTTTTTCTTAATTGTTATGGTGTTTGAGGCACCTTAGGCGTATCACTACTAAATATACAAGGAAGACTATTTCAACTACCAAATGGAGCAATTCTATAACTGTCTTTTCATGAAAGAACAGCTGTGTCTATGGAGCTGAGTACTTCTACGCTATTTAGGGTAGAAAGAAGCAGAACACCTCAGATTAGAATTTTGAACATCTTTAATGCGCTAGACGGTAATAGACTAGTGTTGAATCTTCTTGTGGGACTAATTTGATTTTTTTTTTCTGAAGTTGTCTTTCTCCCTTTTTTATTTTCCTGTTCCGGAAGGTATTATCATATTATGTATTACCCAGAAAATCTTAATGCATTTAGATGATCGAATTATAAAATTTCACTCTACTGTTCTCCTTGCTTTTCTGGTATAAAAAACTAGAAATTCGAGCCAGAATGGTCACAACCTTGTTCAGTAAGAAGTCGACTTGATTTTCTCAAAATTGCAGTCAAGCAAGCATAGAATGAGGATTGATTATACTTTACATTGTCGTGGTCGTTGTAGTGAATTGAAATAAAATTAGCTTTTGTGCTATCATCTATGTATCAGTATGAGGCTCTGGCTTGGCTATGCGGTGGTTTGAGTTGTTTCGCGGGCCTGGGACTGATGGCTGTTTGGAATGACAAGGCTTCTAAGTATCCATTTGTGAGTTCTTCTTTATCCCACCTCTTATATGTTTGTTATCATGAATACTGATGATATTTGTTTTGTTGCGTAAATTTTGTAAGTTGTTACATAAATTACTTTGCTGTAAAATGGTTACCGTTCCAATTGCGAGTTTTGTGCGTCAAATTTAGCCTCTATAGTTAGAGAAATTCTGCATAACGTCACAATATTTTTCTTTCACGCATGCTTTACTTTGAAGGGGAGTATTTTAAATAGATTCGACACGAGTTCCTATCAATGAGTGGAAATTAAACCATTAGATAAAAAAAACTACAAAGATGCTTCTCTGTGTATTTTGCCATTAACTTCTCACAATGATTTTTTGTGCACTGAATTGCATATTGCAATCACTTAATATTTTGTACACGTACAGAAACTGTAACCCCTTTAAATTACTTGGTATTTTTTTTTTCTTTCCCCAAGCCTGAAGAAGTTCGATTGGTCTGTAGAACCTTCATTTCCACTGTTAATTAGCTCAATTCAATCTCCCTATGCGAATTGCGTAGACTATTCATTATTTATCTTAGACCAGTGATTTACAAGTCCACAAGTTCATTTGGTTGAGTAGCCAATTCTATCTAACTCGCTTTATGTAGATACAAGGGAATGTGATTGACTTTTTAGTCACTCTGCTCTTCTTCTACGTTAGAAGTAGTTGGGTACCCATTATTAGTATCATTACCATAATAATAAAAAGAATGAAAATTGGAAAACCCATCAACAATGTTCAAGTTTAACCACCTCATCCAGACCATTTCCTTACTCATTTGAAATGTGTTAAGTATAAAATTAATAGAACTAATAGCCAGCTTGCTTATTGTGAGCCACATGATTTAACGTCAGAAAAGCTTATTTGAACTTGAATTACAGATTATAGATCCCAGACCTTAAAATTATGATGTTTGGAGTTGTCAAAATAAGTGGAGAAAAAATCCTACTGGTTTTACATTTTTGTTCGTTTGTTGGCCAAGGAGAAATTTGTTGCCAATAACATAGGCTAAATTTCATTGTTTTGGGAAACCTTATATATTTCGGCTGGCGCTGTGTTTCTTTCCCCTTTAACTTAAATTTATTTGCATTTGGTCCATGTCCATGTCCATGAGACCTTGTTATAGCATCTTTCTTTGCAATAACTCTGCATAGAAAGAAGAGAAGATTCTGAAGCTTAGTTTGGTTCGATCACAGTGACATCGCAAAATTAGATAGAATCCCGTTCTCATAACATATAGTCAGATCTAGTAATCTGTTGCCTCTTTTTCTGCTTATGAGATACTATATGGAAGTAGGTACTCAGAATTTGAAAGTAAAGCACAGTTGTAATTATTCATCAAATACCATATAATCCGTTATTTGCTTTCCCTGATGACAACTTCTTTCCTTTTCTTTTATTGAAATTAGAGATATTACAGTATAAGTTACAGACTCTTTACCCTCTCTTTCTTTCATAATTATTTTAAATCTGTGGCTAGTGTAGTTATTTTCATCAGTACTGATCCTGAACTTTTTTTCTTCAGACACCTAAAGTCTATCCATATGACAATCTAAGAGTCGAGCTTGGGGGCGAACCATAGGGGGCTTTTTTGGTACGCAACTGAGTGCAAAAGCTCCATTTGTTTTGTTATTTACTTGTAAGCTTTGCGCAAGTCATGAGAAACGGCGTCTTCTTCTCTTCTCTGTTTATTGTGAAACTAAAACTCTCGAACAATAATTTAGCTCTATTTGGTCTTGTTCAGTGTTTCCGTAATTGGTGATTATGATGAAATTTGAAGTTCGTTCTTTGTCTCGGCTTATTAATAAGAGATCCAACTCTTGAATCACACACTACAGAGGGAGTGTTTTGCTTGTCACTCAGAGCTTTTGCTTTTGTTTGTTTCTTGTTTTTATTGTGAAACTCTGTGAAGATGCAAGCAAGCATTATACATGAGATTATACATTGGAAATTGGACGGCTATGCGCCTACGGTCTTGCTTAATGTTACCCTTTGTGCTTTTGTTGACTTTGAATCTATATACTGAAAATAAAAAGAACATAGTAGAAGCTTTTTTGTCAACTTGGTTTTGGCCCTACAGTGGAAACATAAAAGCTATGCTTGTTTGATTAATTTTTTTTGGACAAGTTGGTTTCATTTTCAGATTCATTCATTGTTGTAGCTTAAAAAATTACAGCCTGTAATCCTAGGCGAAGCACTTGTAGTATATAACGTCTTCTTGATTTAGATAAAGGGATAGTTGCCCTTCTTAGCGGGTTTATCTACACATACCAGGTACTCCTATTATTATCAATATTTTGTGGATACAAATACCATATCAGCTATTACATATCTATATCCTCTGGATATAAATTGATCTTGTTTTGTAATCTTTGCCATGGCATTTTGGAGCAAGTGATTTCAATTGCAAATTGATCAAATTCGGAGACACCTGTGGACGAATTTTTTTCCATGTCCGATATGACAAAATATTTATACTGCCGTGGAAAAATTTCTGGTATAATGTCAACATCTGTGGTGTAGATACTGAGTTTTGAATATATAATCGTATTGAGAAGTTAATTTAGAATATCTCGACCCTCTTCTTTTGGTTTATCCTTTTGATTTTTGTTGCAGCATTCCTGGAAGCTTATATTTGACGGTGCATGGGAAACAAAAAAAATTATAATATGTGAGAAAATCAAAGTAATAAAAAAAAGTTGAAACTCTTTTCGCAGATATTAACTCAACCAACGTATATTGTTTCTTATGAATTTTGAAAATTTACGGCTTTAAGAGGATCCGAATCGTTAGGGTTGATACGCATTTTAAAATTTTAAATACATCTTGACGACCTGTCGAATTGCAACCTTGAGATACGTTATTTTTCGGAGATTTATACAGACAAATGTTCTATATTGTTTACAAATGTGAATGCACATGTGCATCAAATCAGAGGGATATCGGCCTGATTTTTGTGATGTTCAGAAAATCAATTCACTGAGCTCTCATGACTTTTTTTTTTGGTTCTTGTTGTTTATTGGCGACACAACTCTCAAGTCTACTGGTATAGGAATTAGGAAGGTCAACATTACTGCAAATTTAGGAACCACTTGTTTACTAAGTGTCTATTTCAAAAGTCGTCTATTAAGTTAAAAAATTCACCATCAAGTATGAGCTAAAGCCAAGTTTGTTTACCTATGTTGTTTTTAGATAAATACCAATCAATTTAATTATAAAAGATTTATTTATGTGTGTTTCTTTACAGTTAGTTAGATATACTTAATTACAATTAGCTATATATGTCATAAAAAAATAATAAAATAAAAATAAAATAAAATAAAATAAAATAAAAAATAAAAAATAAAAAAATATCGAAAAATATTAAAAAAAAATAATCAAAAAAATAGTACATAGTATCAAATATGATTGGAGATGATTATATAAGAATAAACAGGATTAGACGTTACAAGATTGAACATGATTAGACAGAATCAGACATGATCACACATATTTTTTGTATAAAAAATATATTTTTAAAAATTTTAATTTCTAATGTTTAATTTTTTTTAATAACATATGCATATATTTGTAAATAAGTTCACAAAATATGTATTTTTTTTAAAAAGTCAAGTTCAAAATAAACGGATTTTTTGTAAATAAATTTCTAAATATGTACTAAATTGTCATTTTTCCTTGTTTTTAAGCCAGTGCCGTTTTTATGTTCTTGTAAACCTAAGTAATTTTTAAGTTTGCTTTTAAGCTAGATTGAGCAAGTCTTTTTTCTCCTAATGATAAGAATAAGCAGTTTTGCGTAAGCTACAACAAAATAATTAGGATACGTACACACCCTCAACTAAAGAAATATTTAAATAGTTCAACAACTACAATATTAGAAATTGATTTGACATATGCTATGTTTCACAAATTGCATGAATTAGTGGGTGACGTTAATTTCTCAATATAATACGATAAATTTGTCTACATTCGACAAAAAAAACTTTTGATGAGAATATAAGGACGAATATATGTCTTAGATGATTTCATACCGACATACATTCTTAACCTCTAATCGTTTCATGTTAAATCAATAAGACAATTAAGGGATAAAATGCAGTAGGCTAGTTATTTCAATATTAGCTGTAAAGCTTTGATAATTGAGATGTATTGATATATATCGTTATCATGTATTCATTGTATAGTTGATTCTCTTGCCTTATTCTCACATGGACGACTATGTGCGCAGTAATAGAGACACCGTATGAGAGAAAACGTAAATATATATGGGATATAAACCGTTTACTACCATCTATTTTATTAAAAATTCAATTTTCTCTCATCTATTCTAGTTTATTCATTTTAATACCCTGTACAAATATCAATCAACTCAATTTTGTACATCATTTGTCAATTTTTTCACAAAATTGACAACACATGTCTGCACGTGACTAACTTTTGCTGGTTTTATGAGTTAAGTTTATGTTTGGAAAGAGCTGGGATGAACCGAAGATAGAAAATTATATTATTCTGTCCCTTGTATTTATTTTATTTTTATTTTTTATTTTTTTATGAGACCTATGTTAAAAATGACCAAAATACCATTTTCGTTAAAAGACGTTAATAGAATTTAGTCACGTGCAGACAAGTGTCGTCCATTTTGTAAAGTAATTGACGGATGAATTACAAAATTGAATGAATTGATATTGTACAGAGCGCTAAAATGGACAAAGTAGGATAGATGCGAGAAAATTGAATTTTTGATAAAATACATGATAGTAAACGGTTCATACCCCCGATTAATACTCATTTACCAAAATGATTTGCTTTAATAAGTTGAGTAATAAAACGACCAAACTCCGTGGAAGCTTTCGAATTCTATGTGGAAGCAATGGTCATTATTCCGATAGTGAAAAACTCCGTGCAATTTCTATATACGTTTTACCCACTATTTTAAAAAATTTAGGGGATCATTGCTTTAAATTTTACTTTTTTTGTGTAAGAGGGTAATAAAATACAAAAGACTCTTGCTGAATTGTAAGCTTTGCTCACTTATTAATGTGAGACTTATTTGCTAGTATTTATAATCAAAAGAGTACAAGTATTATGGAATGATTTAAATACAATGATTTACAATAATGATAGAATGAATGAATTTGTGCAAGGTTATGATTTGGCTCCTTTGATTTTGCTGTTATCTTGCTAAAATAATGGAATTGATTTCCACAAGAATATTATTCAAAATCATTTCCTTATGTTCTTGATGTCATCATTAACACGTCCTCTCAAGTTGAGCGGTGGTGAAAGCACCCGAAGCTTATCACGTAACCATGTAAAGCGAGGTGTAGACAGCGGTTTGGTTAGAGCATCCGCAATTTGGTCCCGAGATGATATAAATTGAACTCGAAGCTGTTTCTTTGCTACCCGTTCTCGAACAAAGTGAAAATCAATTTCCACATGTTTAGTCCGGGCATGGAAAACCGGATTTGCAGCGAGATAAGTCGCACCAACATTATCACACCAAATGACAGGAGCATTTCCAAGTGGAAAGCCCAGCTCTCGAAATAAGAAAAGAATCCATTGTAACTCAGAAGTGACGTTAGCTATTGCTCGATATTCGGCCTCAGTGCTCGAACGGGCTACAGTTTGCTATTTGCGAGACCCCCATGATATAAGATTAGACCCAAGATACACACAAAATCCCGATGTTGAGCGACGGTCAATATTGTCCCCAGCCCAATCAGCGTCAGCATAGGCATGTAGATTAAGACACATATTTCGTCGAAGAAGTAACCCATGCCCAATGGTACCCTTTAGATAACGTAGCACACGTTTTGCCGCTGACCAATGATCACGAAGAGGTTTATGCATAAACTGACATAGTTTATTTACGGCGAATGAGATATCGGGTCTAGTAAATGCTAAATAGTTGAGTGCTCCAACAATGCTACGATATAATGTCGGGTCCTCAAATAGATTACTCGAGTCTAGAGAAAATTTTACGGATGATGACATGGGAGAACCAATTGGTTTTGCATCTTCCATACCAACACGCTTAAGAAGATCAATAATATATCGAGATTGCGTTAAGAATAAGCCATCAGGTGAACGATTAACCTCAATACCTAAAAAATAGTGTAAATCACCAAGGCTTTTTATAGCAAAGTCGACACCCAAGTCTCGAATAAGAGATGAAATGGCTAAGTCCGATGAACCTGTGATAATAATATCGTCGACATAAACAAGTACCAGTGTGATATGAGGACCCCGAATATGGAAGAAAAGTGAGGTGTCAGCCTTAGAATTAACAAATCCAAGGGAGCATAATTTGGAACTCAAGCGCGAATACCAAGCACGGGGGGCTTGTTTTAGACCGTAAAGAGCTTTGTGAAGTTTGCAAACATGGTCTGGAAGTTGTTTATGAATAAAACCCGGGGGTTGTTCCATATAAACATCCTCGGAAAGAAACCCATGTAGGAAAGCATTCGAAATATCTATTTGTTTTGTGGACCACGTACGAAAGGCAGCCAAATAGAGAATAAAGCGAATTGTTGTTGGTTTAATAACAGGGCTGAATGTTTCCTCGTAATCAAGACCCGGCTGTTGGTGGTACCCTTTAGCAACGAGCCTCGCCTTGTATCGATCAATTGACCCATCAACTTTATGTTTAATGCGAAACACCCACTTACATCCAACAATCGTTTTATTTCTAGGACATGGTACTAATGACCAGGTACCATTAGCCATCAGGGCATCAAATTCTGAATTCATTGCTTTTCTCCAAGGTTCATATTTAACAGCTTCAGTAAAACATGTGGGGTTGGCCGGTGTTTTCAGGCTAACTGCAGTAAGTGCCTGAGGGAGTGGATAACGAACGGTACCGTCCGTAGGAACTTTCGGACGTATAATATTGTCCTTGAGTCTTGTCCTCATACTGTGACGGGGCGTCGGAGGGGGATCTGCATTGTCCAAGGAAGTGTGAAGGTCCGGTGAGGTAGGAGAGGTTGGACTAGGATGGTAGCTGGAATTGTCCGAGTGTGGAGAGATGGGGTACTCGGTGGTTGGTCCACTGGGTGAGGAGTTTGACTGAGGTTGATGAGTTTGAAACGATGATAAAGGCTCGGTTTCAGGGATAATATCTTGATGGTTGAGTGGGGATGTGGTAGCTTGAGGAATACGGTTTTCAGAGATCAAATTTGGGGGGCTTAATTCATTGGAGTTAATCTCTTGGAAATTATTCAGTTGCTCGGATGTTCCAGGAAGTGTATGGTTGGTTGCTGGGGAAGTTTGTTTTATATGTGGTGTGGTGCTAATGGATAAGTCAAGTGGCAGAGTATTTTGTTCATTACTAGAGGATATTTCGGATGTAGTAACTGATGAAAACAGAAATCTAGATTCATCGAAGATGACATGCCGAGAAATGTAGAGTCGGTTTGTTTTGAAATCGAGACATTTATAACCTTTATGTGCGGGACTGTATCCTAGAAAAACACAAAGAGTGGAGCGAAAATCCAGTTTGCGTTTGTTATATGGTCGAAGGTAGGGCCAACATGCACAGCCAAAAGTACGAAGGAACATGTAGTCGGGAGTTTTGGAAAATAATTTTTCAAAAGGAGATTTGTTATTTAGTACAGGAGTAGGGAGGCGGTTAATTATAAAACAAGCTGTGGAGAAAGCATCCTCCCAATATTTCATAGGGACAGAGGCAGCCGCAAGTAAGGCAAGCCCAGTTTCAACTAGATGTCGATGCTTACGTTCTACCGTACCATTTTGTTGATGGGTATGGGGACATGGGAGACGATGTTGGATACCAATCGATTTAAAAAATGTGTTTAATGGGCGAAATTCCCCACCCCAATCAGTCTGGATAGATTTTATTTTAGTACCGAATTGAAGTTCCACTTGCTTTTGAAATTGAACAAAAATACGTTGAGTGTATGATTTTAGGGTAAGAGGAAATATCCACACATAACGAGAAAAGTGATCAACAATGGTAAAAATATAACGAAAGCCTTTTATTGATAAATATGGAGATGGACCCCATAGATCCATGTACAATAAATCTAATGGGTGAGCCGACACGGACGACGATAAAGAAAACGGTAACTGATGGCTTTTTGATTGTTGGCATGCATCACAAACATCAAAAGCTCTTTTATTTAGACATGGTAATTTAAAATTTGACACTACGGAATGGACTGTTCGATAGGAGGCATGGCCTAGACGGGAATGCCAGGTGTCGATTGGAACACGATTGCAAAATAAAGCTATGGTTGAGGCTTTCGGTTTGAAGGGATAAAGTCCACCTTCACACTTTCCTTGGTGGAGGATTGTCCCCGACGCCGCGTCCTTCACAAAAAAACAAGAGGCATGAAACTCAACAGATACATTATTGTCTTTAGTAAATTGACTAATAGATAGTAAATTTTTAGAAATAGATGGCACATGCAGAACATTTTTTAGTCGAAAATTCGAGTTTGATAAGCACATGTTAGATGAACCAATATGTGTTATCGGCAAACCTGAGCCATCCCCAATGCGAAGTTGATCAAGACCGTCATAGGGAGCAGCACTAATATTTAAATTGTTAAGATCCCCTGTGATGTGGTTGGTAGCGCCGGAGTCATGGTACCATGTGTCAATGACTGGAGAAGCAAAACTCGCAGTGTTTGCACCAAAGATCGATGACGACCCCTGGAAGCCTTGATCATAACGACGGGGACAAGTGGGGGCCGTATGTCCGTTTTCACGACAAAGTTGGCAGAATGGTTGGCGAGAGTTAAGATTCCAGCGCCCATTCCTATTTCGACCTCGATGACCACGATTGCTGGGGACATGAGCACGATTGTAGTGGAAAACGGGTTGGCGATTCGGAGTTGAAGGCACCCGGTTTGCACCATGATGGGGTTGGCGAATAACAGAGTAAGCTGTAGGTCCTGAAACATCTACGGGGGAATGATTGTGAGTGAGACGATTTTCATGAGCGATGAGGTGGGCATAAACATCTTCGAGTGACAATGGTTCAACTTGGGTCGTGATTGAAGTTACAACCGAGTGACAATGGTTCAACTTGGTCTATGATGAGTCGAGACCAGCAAGTAAAAAAGCAACGAGATCAGCCTCATTTGGAGAATCACCAATAGAAGCAAGAGTATCACTGATAGTCTTAAGAGTACCATAATACTTGTCGATAGACATGTCATTTTTTCGCAGAGATGACAACTGGAAACGAAGTTGTGTCTTACGAGCACGCGATTGAGAGGAAAAACTTCTCTCAAGCTTTTCCCATGCCTCATGAGAGCTATTAACGCCGACAACGTGAGATAAAATTTCTTCAGATAGAGAAGAAATTAATGCACTAAGAATCATCTGATCTTGTTGGACCCATAAAATATAGTCCGGATTAGGAACAGTACCAAGAGCATCCGGAGCGATCAAGGGTAAAATAGGTGCAGCGACAGGCGTAGTTGCAGCAACACGGGTTGGTGGTGCGGGGTAGCTTCCATTAATGAACCCAAAAAGGTTCTGGCCACGAAGATATGGAACAAGTTGAGTTTTCCACAAAAGAAAATTTGCGCGGGTGAGTTTTATAGTGACAAGATGTTGAAGTTTGAGAATGGTGTTGGATAATTTCGGAGAGTTTTTGGAGTTTTGAGAGGTAGCATTGGTTGTGCTGTCACTGTTATTGACGGGAGTTGTGTTGCTGGAAATGGCCATTTCAAAGACTAAAAGATCAAAGGAGCAAGAGAGTAAATAACAAAGCAAAACTAGTGGGGTGAAAAAAAAAATAAAAAAATTTGGAACAGTGAGTCGTGAGACTTTTAGGCTCTGGATACCATAATAAAATACAAAAGACTCTTGCTGAATTGTAAGCTTTGCTCACTTATTAATGTGAGACTTATTTGCTAGTATTTATAATCAAAAGAGTACAAGTATTATGGAATGATTTAAATACAATGATTTACAATAATGATAGAATGAATGAATTTGTGCAAGGTTATGATTTGGCTCTTTTGATTTTGCTGTTATCTTGCTAAAATAATGGAATTGATTTCCACAAGAATATTATTCAAAATCATTTCCTTATGTTCTTGATGTCATCATTAACAGAGGGTATATAATATATTGTCTTTGAACAATGTGGTGCTTTTTACTCTCTAGCAAATAGCATTCACTAACTTAGTTGGACATTAAAAAAAATTGACTAGACAATTGTGAGATTTTCAAGAATAAGTTCTTTTATGATTATCGATACAAAAAAAAATTACTGGAAGAAAAGAGATGACTTTAAAGTAGAAACAAATGAAGATTTAAAATCTCTTAAAATGTGTGAGTACTTTCGGAAGAATATTTTACTTCAATTAATTTAACACTCATGTATTGTCAAGGATCTAAGAAGGTTGTAGCGTTTAAGCACCGAACTTAAAGATTGGACAATTTTTTAATCCAACCATAATTTGAACCGGTTTTGTTAACAAGTGATTTAGTCTCTTGTTGCACTTGCCATAGGCTTGGGATATTTACCAAGATGGAAAAAATTGTTTCACTTTATTTAAATTTGTTACTTGAACTTGAATTTACATGAATCTGTGGACACTGGACAGCTACAAGGCATTAGACCCATGTGCTCTCTCATGAAATTATATCACAACATACATTAATCAATACTATTACATTTTGAAAACATTCCATCCATATACTAACATTAGAAAAATGACGAAACTATTAGAATGGTGTCACATATACATGCACTTGACCTAATTGCTTAGTTAACATCAATTATCTCAAAATTACAAATACAAACATAAAGGTAAGGAAAGTTCTTCTTGTATAATTGAGGGAATGTTTGTACGCGCTTTAACCTAATCTTTTTTTTGGCTCTTAATTTGCAATACGTTTGCTTGACAACCGACGAGTGTAAAAGAGATTTTACCGTTTTTGGTGGGGAGAATCATTGATTAGTATATAAAAACATACTTAATTTTCAATTCTTGTTTAAGATTCGGTACATATAACTAATATTTAAAAATATTTTAGAGTTCATGTTTTTGATAATAAGTATTCCTTATATGTACATTTTTATCATTTTATCGTTTTTGGTGTTTGTTTGGATGTGAAAAACTAGAACATTTAAGATTTGATTAATCAGCATGTTTTAGTCTCAGACAATTTTTTCACCTCAAAGGTCGCAACTAATTAACATGAAATTTCACTTTGCATGTTATAGTCTACTTTCAATGATAATTCAATCAATTATCTGTATTTCCCATATCCAGCCCGAAACTGAAAATAAGAAATGTAAAATTTGAACAAGGTACCGTAGGATCAGACATTTTCTAGTATTTTAGTAATTTCATCAACTAAAAATGCTTCATCATCATTATAGCTAGGGATCTAAATTCTCAAGTGCATAACTTCATCACAAAAAGACCTCCAAGTGCATTACGTGACGTCTGTATATTGTTACAAAAATTACAACTTGATTAAGTTAATTTCATTCATGCGGCGTGCGAGAGGTGTATTTCGCAACACAAAAATTTAGACTCTCATGAAAGTAGTTCAACAAAGAAAAAAATTGTATACTACTATTTGTTTTGTTTGATTATTGCTTATCCAAAGATAAAAACACAGAAATATCTCTCTGAAGCAAGAGTAGCTAGTGTCAATATCAACAAACCTGTACGTGGGCTTTTGGCATGTGATACGATATTGCAGTAGTCAGAGTCATGATGAAACAAAACCCTAAAATGAACCACAAAGTTTCTACTCAATATTGTTACAGAAAAAAGTATCCTTTTAAAAAAATTAAAATAGACAACTAATGATGCAGAAAATTCCAAAATTTACAGTCGCACCTTCCCATTTGTTTAGGGTCTACATGCTTTTCTCTACATATTCCCCTAACCGGTATTAAAAAAACAAGAACAAATCATCACTATTTCATCTATAAATATTAAATACCCTATCTCAGTTCACTACATTTCCATCACCAACTCACTCACTTCACTCACAAAGCCATTTTGTAAGACCATTTCTAGTGTTTTTTACAAATGGCTTTGATCAAGGTATTAGTAACACTAACCCTACTCCTCTTATTCACTCTTGTAACCTCTCACAATGTCCCATGCCCACCACCACCGAAAACCCCTAAGCCCCATCCGAAGCCAACCCCATCTCCCTCTAAAAAAGCCACTTGCCCTAAAGACACCTTAAAGCTAGGCGTTTGCGCAAATGTGCTAAACGACTTGGTTAGCATTGTGGTTGGGTCCCCATCTAAGACCCAATGTTGTTCTCTGATCGGGGGACTTGCCGATCTCGATGCAGCCGTGTGTCTCTGCACTGCTATTAAAGCTAAAGTACTCGGGATTAACCTTAACGTCCCCCTTTCATTGAGCTTGTTGCTTAATTATTGTGGGAAGAAAGTCCCGAGTGGCTACAAATGTGCATAGATTCAATGATCTTGCACTAAGTTTATGTGTACTTTTCCTGAAATAAAGGGTTTAAGGTATTGTGTATAACATTTGTCTTGTTCGTGGTGATGTATGGTTTGTACTTGATAGTATTCTATTGTTTGGGACTGAAAGGGTTCTTTGTGTAAGGTTTCGATGTACTATTATGTATGGTTTGGATGTTCATTTTTGCCAAAATAATAAAGAAAAACTAAGTTGTGATTGCTAATTATACTCGTGTTCACAGATCACAGAATATCATCAAATTTTCACATTTTTAACGGAACAAGTTCTACTATTCTTAACATCTTCCCTACAGAAGTTAAAAGATAATCATTGTGATGTCTGCGACAATTAACACAAACCCTCATAATATTTACAGAAAATTCACGTCACACAGTACAAAAGCTAAGCATGCTAAATTTTTAGCAGCATACCCAAGATTATTTCCCTACACAAGCTATTCATGTGGAAACCTGGACAGAATTCATAAACAACGACACTCGACCATTATAATATCACTTCAAAATAATCAACCAATGCGGCTATTCTGATCGAGGCTCTTGAAACCATTGCTATCTAATCAACATTTGGACTGTTAAGTGCCGTCATGACAAGGAAAATAACTCGTTCAACGATAATTTTTAGTTGCAGCAACTTATTTGAGTGGTCCGCAATCCAACTTAAATTTCTAGTTATGCAGAAGTAAAATGAACAATTTAGTGAGGAAAATACATTGCAACATATATGTAAAAGTATAGCTTGATTTTAAAAGCTACAAACAAAGTTGCTCGAAGTACCTTTTAGCTTTACTGTAAATAAAAAATGGTAGTTACGTGTCAACTAATGCTAGGAGATATACCTAATCGTTGGGATAGCTTGAAAATAAAATCTTTTCCTAACCCTATAATTTGACTACTTTGTATTTAGGATCAACATTCGCGACTGATCCTAGCATCGCGTTTACAAGCTGAAAACCGCAGGTCCTCTGGGTGGCACAGGCTGTTGTCGCCTATTTGGGGGCCCTGCTATGCTTCCGCTGAACATCTCATTGTTAGGCATGTGAGGGCTGTCCGGCGTCGCCAACTCATCAGAGTGTAGACCCATCCCAATGTACTGTTGCACCACGAGCACAGACACCGTTGCTGCAAAATCTGAGGACGCTAATAAATCTCCGATAGCGCCTAACTCAGGACACTCGCTCCAGTCTGTTAAGCCAGCAGTGAGTAGAGATATCTTGCCCTGACATCTACCTACTATGAAAAGGTCAAGTGCAGAGTCCATGGACCTAATTGTATTCACCGTTTCTTCCCCGTTGTTTACAATCTTCTCTACATATTCAACCTGAAAATGGAATAAAAAATGGTCCACACTTAAAAAATGCCATACTTGTTGAAAAACATACAGTTAGAAGGTATAAAATGATTAACTTTTAATGTAATACTGCCTTATCATCTGCATACAGCTAGGCAGCTCGCGCCTACATTGGTTATTGTAATTGTAAACAAACTGAACAAAGTGATCTCCATAGTTTTAATTGCATAAATAAGCAGAAATTATTGTGTATTCTTGAAGGACTGTGCCAACACACTCTACACCACGAATATTGTATTTTATGCCATTTACATGCTAGACCCGGAGATTGTGTAGTAGCTAGGGTTAGAGGTTAGAGGATGTCTTCTTAAAGTACGACCAAATCTCTAATACATAAGACATAATGAAATGTTTCATTTATTACTAAATCTTTAACTTGAAGTAGCCCATTAATTATTCTGAGATAGATTTCCTTGTAATTTGAGCCATTACTAAATTATTAAACGTATGAACTAGAATTACCGAATCGTGGTGGGCTGTTTTCGCTCTGAACTCGTTCACGAAGTCTTCATCTAACTGTTTATCCCTATCACTATCTGTTACAACCGTTAATACCCTGGCATTATTAACTTCCTGGCCCATCTCAGTCATTGAATCAATCGCCTCATCTCCCGGGATAAACCTTACAACCGTCAGATTAGTCCCTTGATGCTCAGACATTCGCCAACCGTAAGCTAATGCCTCTCTACAATCAGTCCCGCCAAAAAACAAGACCGCAATATTATGAGTCACTTGATTAGCTGCTAAACGGGTGGACCCACTTAATCCTCGGTCCACTAGTATACCCACAGAACAAGGAGCATTGGCTAAAACATTTTGGTTAATAGTACGATAAGCGGGGTTAGTAGCTTCCATACCCCCATCTACCGTTTGTTGTTTATGGAATGGTATTATAATAAATGCAGCACGTTTATCTTCGGCCACACTACATACATCTTCATGCATAGTCGAATATGGTGAAATAGCCGTTAAGGGCTGTACCGCCACAAAACCTACGTGTTGTTCAAAATTTTCAAACGCGTTGATGATATGATCTGATTGGGCCTGAGTCCGGTTCAAAGCAGGCCGTCCCGATTTGCGGGTGTTGTGGACTATAAGCATTGCTGAGGCCCGGCCCGTGAGCTCAACTAGGTGGAGTATGTATACGCAAATAGGGGACCGTTTGGTTGGGTGAGAAGCTTCTATGAGATTAATTATGGTTGGGACATTTCGAGGGGTGTGTACGCAAACGAGGACACGAAGTTCAGCATCGGGTTTAGAACGCTGAATGGATCGTCTTTTGTATGGTACAAATCTTCTTGCAGGTTTGTATATATGTGTGACGATCGGGCTGATGACTGCTGTCATAACCACTGCGACTATAACCATCATCGCAAACGACTTATCATCTAGAACCTACAAATTGCGAATAAATATTATTATGAACTAGAAATGTCCATTCTCGAAAATGTCTATGCTTCATACAAAGTAAATGTACCATCTCCGGTCTCGATAATTTTGTCCATCACATTTGTCGGAAAATAGATATTACAGTCCTTAAAGCCTAGCATTAAATTTTGTCTTAGTCAAAACTAATATTTAATTATTCACCAAAATAATAGTGAGGCTATTCATATTTCACATAATGGATTGGCTTCCCACATGGTGTCTGTTTTGCCTTAAGTTAGACTAAGCATAATCGATTATAGAGCATGTTTTGGCAATTGCGACAATTTTTTTTTTGAAAATGAAGCTATTTCTTTCAATAACTTCAATGTACATAAGCTAAAGCATAAATATTGTTGGGATCTTTTATACATTCGTGTAAATTAAGAAAAAAAGTTAAAAATAAAGAACTTACATTTTGGTCTCTACCAACATTTAGCACAATCATCTCCACAAGCCCTTTAGTATTCATCAACAAACCAAGTGTTACACCTTCATATATGGGCATTTGATACCATTGCGTGACGATAACCGTCCCACCTATTTTTCCAACACATGCTAAGAAAATAACGAGAAACAAAGCCAACCAAGTCCATATTCCCGTAATAGAAGATATATTTGTTTTTAACCCGCTCATAGCGAAAAAGAGAGGCAACAAAAGCCCCGACACAAAATCCTCGAGCTTCTCAATAAGTGTCACACCAAGTGGCCCGTTTGGGATTATTAAACCAAAAACAAAAGCGCCAAAAACCGAATGGGTCCCAATAGCATCGGTTATAAACCCGGAGATCATAACTCCCGTTAGGATTAAACATATGTGAAACTCGCTTATGGATTCTCCCTCCGGGGTTCGTTTGGTTAACCATGTGATTAGGGGGCGCACAAGGAAGATACATACGATTACAAATGCGAAGCTGGAGAGAATGACCCAGAGAGAGGCAAGTGAGGTGGAGTCGTTCTCGGCCAAGGCAATGGCTAAGGCTAAAAGGATCCATGCGAAAACGTCGTTGATCAAAGCTGATGACATGGCGATTCGGCCGATTTCTGAGTTAAGGAGCTTGAGCTCAGCTAGGATACGAGCAAGGACGGGAAAGGCAGTGACGGATAAGGCGACACCCAGGAAGAGGATGAAGGTTCCCTGTTTTAAAAGACGGAACCACGAAGTTTAAATTCTAAATTTTAGAGATTTTGATCAAATCTATACCAAAAAAAGAAAATACTTTTTCGTCAAATTTTGGCAAAATAGTTTTGAAAGTCGGGTTGCGGTCCCTGACTGCGTGTACTTAGTCCTTTTCCGCCCGCTTTGACAAGAATGAAACTAGTGCAAACAGGTAGGAGATATATATATATAATTAAAAATCTTGCCTGTCTGACGCCATCCGTTTTTGGGTGGAGAACTTCGACGAAGGAGAAAGCTACGCCAATAGCAAATGGGAATATCATGCCAGCAAAGGCAATAAATAGAGCTTTTCTTCCGGTTCTACGGATCACAGCTATATCCATTTCAACTCCGACTAAAAATAAAAAATAAAGGAGTCCTACATTCGCCATTGTCTCGAGGACCATCACACTCCGAAGTGGGAATATCGTGTTCGCAAAGGCTTTGCTTTGGCCAAGTATTGATGGTCCTAGTATAACTCCACCCTACAAGCATTTGGCAAACCGTAATAAGCACTTAACGAACGATTAGAACGCATTATTCTTTCATTGTATGTGTCACGTATTGGGTACTATTTACTACACATCTAAACTTTATTTCTTTTTACAATATCTTTCACCAGCGAAGAATCTATTAATTTTATATAAACCAAATCGCCCTTATTACACTTAATTAATTGTAACGGGTGAAGAACAGCTTGCTCTTTAAGACTACCAAAAGTGCTATAATGGACCATTAGATGAGGAAATATCATTGATTTATTAAATAAAAATATACTTAATTTTCAAAAATATGAATTTTCAAGTCTTGTTTAACATTTAATATATATAATATAGTATAAAAGTTAAAAACAAATAGTAAAAAAAAAGTAACATCATGTAGTGTAATGTAGTGTAATGTAGTGTAATGTCTCGAAAATTTCCGTAGTTATTATTGATTTTATTATCTTTATAGTGATATTAATGTGTGGTGTACTTGTGGATATATGTGAAATATATGTTATGGTAATAAAATAGATATATAACAGTTCTGGTGGTGTTGTTAATTGAGAATATTTTTATGGACTAAGCTAGTAATTAAATAAACCCACTACCTAAACCTACAGTAAATACATATATACATTATTATACATGTAAACATATTATATACATACACACAGCCGTACATATATTCAGAGAGAGAGAGTGTCAGCGGGGGGAGAGAGAGAGGAGAAGGGTCGACAGAAAAGAGTTGCCGGAGACGTGGTTAAGCCGGTGACAAACCAGCGACCATGAGGGAGGGTAGTTGGGTGTTTTTTTTTGGGTTTCTACGTGGTCGCTTCGGAGGCTGATATCGAGGTCTTCGGGTGTCCGTTTTTCGCAATCAAATACATTTTCTTAATCTACTCGTCGATATCTATCTACCTGTGTAAGCCTGCTCCTCCGATTTTCACTTTTATAAAAATCCAGTTTTTAATATTTTATTAATAATCCGAATTGAATCTTTTATATTGATTCGTGCCTTATTTTAATTACATAATAGGGGCTGTTAAGGACTGTCGCTAGGCTGTCCAGATTTCATTAGGTGGTACGGCTCGAGTTTGGGAGTTTTTTTTTACAAACGAGCTCTCGTTTGTTTCGGTAAGGGGGAGGAATATGATTTCGCTTTAAAGGCGGGTTTGTGTGTTATTTGTTGCATGTTAATTTAGGCTCAGATATTGATGTATATTGTTATAAGCAAATATGATGGCGCATTTGCATTATACTGACTAGAGATTATATATTTACTATATTTAGAACATAAATTGTGAAACTACGATATAAATTAAACATTTGAGAAATGTTGAAAGTGGTGACAATGTGTATACATATGTGATGATACTGTGATTAAAATGATGTGTTTCAAGTGACATTCGATAACTAATTAACTATAACATATCAAAGTGTTGTGTATTATTTTTGGTGTGTGGACTTTACTGTTTTTCGCCCTTTTGGAGCTTATATATATATATTCTGAGATTGTAGTACCAATGTGTGTGGGGTACCATTGTATGATGGGTCCCTGAGCAGTGGCTCTAAAGGTGGGTACATTTGTACCATTGTGGATTTAAGGATGAGCCCCGGAGGCTTACGGTGAGAGCCCGAAAACTTGCGCAAGTATTAGGTGTATCGGTACCATATGGGTAGTGCCCTTAAAGCCGGTCCCATATCTCTAGTCACATACGGTAGTGTCAGCGTGTGGATGGGGGTACCATTGTATTATGGGTCCTTGAGCAGTGGCTCTAAAGGTGGGTACGTATGTGAGCAATTCCGACTTGGTTTTCGTTAAGTTTTATTTTTATTATCATAACCTATTTATTTAAACCTTGTTTATTTGTTAATTTATTGTGAATGTGTAAGTTACTGAGGTGGTTACATTTACCATAAAATTGTCTTGTCATTATTTATCATGATAATATATTTGCCATGTTAGGATTGTGTGTGCGTGCTTAGTAGCATGCGCCGCTTTTTAAGCGAGATTGTTTTCTTACCTCCTTTCTTTGTTTTTTGTACGTTTTGTTTTCAATCGACGTATAAGTGTCGATGTAAGCCGTGACGAAGCTTAGAGTGATTGCTAGTGGCTCAGTATATATATATACACTCGTATTTATTTGCTATGGATATTTTTAGAGAAAATGATGAAAAGTTACATATAAGTGGTACTTAATTATCAAAAATCCGGATCCTAAAACAATTTTAAAAATTAATACATATGTTATATGATGCTACTTCTTTTTATTATTTATTTTTAACTTTGATACTGCATGATTCTACATTATATATATTGTTGTAGTATATTATTAAACTATTGAGTCTTACTCATAGTCGGCCTAAGTTGGGCTTTCTAGCTTGTATAACCCTAATCTCTTCTATATAAAGAAGCTTATGGTCCACTTGTATTCACACATTCTGATTAATAAAGAGCATTGTTGTCTCTCTTTATATTCTATCTCTATCTCTATATCTATATACATATATATTTGAGTTAATATGTCACACAACATCAAATTTTAAACAATACTTAAGAATTCAGGATTTTAAAAACCAATTAGGTTTTTATATAGCAATCAATGATTCTCCCATGTTTCTAATCAAACACTTAAGTTGATGATTGACCATTTGGATATGCGATGTGTCATATCTGAAAGGGATGAGATACATATAGTGCCATGCTTGTTTGAATTGTATTCTAACAAAGTATAATTTGTGAGTAAGTACAGTGTGATTAGTGAGTGGGTCGAACCCACACTCTCAACTATGAGTTACAAAATTCAAGTCTTATGAATGAGGTAGCTAGATATGACATCATTTGACCCTCTTTAATACAAATTAAAAAAAAAACGTGGCCTAGAGTACTAATTGTATTGTACTACCATTAGCATAATACATTCTCCTACCATTAGGATAATTGTATTGTATTGTACTAGAGTAATTTGAACGATACATTCTCCTATTTTGGCTTTGTAATGTGTAATTCTCATCCTAAAGATTATATTGATTTAAGATAAATTTGATCAAACGGTTACAATCTATTGCGTTTTGGTAGTTCTCTATAAGAGCAGTCCCCCGCTCCTTGCCCACCTAATTCATATCAATCCTATTTTAGCAATAGTTGTAGATTCATTTGGCATTTTTTACAATTTGTATTTATTAGCTTGACTAATTAACTGCTAGGGAATAGATTTCTCACTTAATATTAACTTTCTATGCTTGGTTCATCTGAAGAGTAAATTATTCACATAAATGTAACTCAAGTGACTATGTGAGTACATATGAGTGTATTTTTAATTGGAAATCGGAACCAAGTTTAATCAATCAATCCTTATGTAATTGGAACTTAAAAAAATGTACGACTTACAAGAATTTCAGATATGACACGAGGCTGACGAAACGGTTTTAAGAGGAAACCGAGAACCCGAGTGGTTATAACTACCAAAGTTAGTTGTAAAATGAAAAGGGGAAGAGAATAACTTAAAGGATTATCACCCTGCCATATCCCATTTGTTGTTATCATCGTAGGCGCATAGCACACAATTGATGCCTCCGTTTTATTTATCGAATGTGTCAACGATGCCATTTTCACAACCTAAAAATTTCCTCCTTCACTACGATACGCCGATCACTCACCTGTCTTCTACACGCCACAAAAGTGTCAATTTCAATTCGAGAAAATGAAAAGTATCATTTTGATCAACAACACCACCAAGATCAGGAATATTTAAACTTCCCGTTCAAAAAAAAACAAAAAACAGGAGGATTGATTTTTTTTGTTGATTGGAAATGCAAATTATTATAGAAAGGAAAACCAGCTTAATAAAAGTGGTGGATGTAATTATCTTTCCCACTTAGTAAAAGCTCAATTTCATTTTTTCCTGGTTGATTAAAGATAGATTTAGAGTGGATGAACATGAAGCAAATTAGGGAATTTAGGTTAGTATAGGTGGATGTCCTCTTATTATGGTCTTTTTACTAGTGTATGGTATTTACTTTAATAAAGAAGAAAGAGGTAATCTATTTTGGGAAAGAAATAACAGTTAAAGAAAAAACATTTGACCGCAGAACTTTCATATCTACTTCTCTTTCTAAGCTATAATTGATAAATAAAACAAAACTAACTAGACTATTTACTGAATTGTGTGAGTTTTTTGTATTCTACTTCTTTTAATTAATTTTATTATTAATAGGGGCATATGTTTTTATGAAGTTTGTTTTACGGGCATAATGTGCTACAAAATGCCAATGACTCTGTCCCAAAACTGATGGCCCATGAACATGACCTACAAAAAGAATACAATGTTCTGTAAAGCTTAAAAAGGCCATATGTTTTTCCAAAATAGAAGATGCAAGTGACATTTTAAAATGACGTTACGTTGGGTACTTAATTAGGCACCTTTAGCAGTTGGAAAATAGTATGATTGAACATGTAGACCTACGGGATGCATCTTATTTTCCGATTTTCTATATACGTATTATTGAGACTTATTACTACTATATACAAATACAAAGTAACTGTATTAAAAACAGATATGCAATTTTGTTTTTATTCTGTTACAACCACATAAACTCTTTTACGTACAGCGCTGGTTTTTGGAAACGATGAAACAAATTTTATGACATGATACACTAGGATTACATGTCTAAAAGTAAATTTATTTTATGGTTGCGACCTCGAATTGACCCATCTTTTGGTAAGACTAATGATGATGGGACTATAATATCGAACCAAAATAAGTTGATTTTCTGTTAGCAAGATTTCTCATGGTCCCTTTTTTTCTACTATCATTAGCAACAAAAAGCGGTAAAGAAAAAGCTTCTTAATTATATATAATCCTTCACCCCCTTCCCACCAATCTGTTATGCCCAGCCTCCTGTGTCATGATATAAAATTATAAGTAATATATACCCAATTGTAGCCATAGTTTGAGAAGGAAAAAATTGTTTCTCGCTTTCAACTGCAATATTTTAGTTCACATAGTTTGAATGATTGTTAGTTTCTGGATAGGTACAAACTTCTATTTGGTCTCCATCGTATCAGTATAAGTTCTATGCGGTCATGATCGTTAGTTCCTCCGCCAGATATGACGAACTAGAGTAGATCTCAGTTGGTCGGCATGGTAGCGAGCGGCAGAGTACGATTGCGTCATTGAACATCAAATAAGGAGGAAACAAAGAGGGAGAGGGAGGGTGGCAGTGGCTCGTCGTCGGCAATGCTGATGTAGCTGCTAAACTTCTAAGTAAGTGATCGAATAGAGGAGAAGAAGTGGGGGGAGTAGACGCCGATTGGGTGGCGGAAGATGATTAAAGAGAGACGACGGGAGGCAATGCTGCTTTGGAGATCATTAGGTGATGGCTAGGCGAGTTTGGTGGTGGCGGTAGATCGCCGTGAAGGAAAAGGGTTTTAGAGAAAAATCGGAAAGGAGTCAGCTAAGTGGGGGCTGTTAGTGGCCACAACCACCCTCATATGATGAAAAATCATACCATCGGTATATATTTTACATATAAACTTATCATTTTGTGAAAAGTACATGTACTTGCTTAAATTAGATAGCTTTTCTCGTCTTCGATCACGGTGGAGTTTGCTGAAAGTTTGACGAGTCTCCAACGAAAAATGCATATAAAGTCGTGAACTATATACACAAGGGAAAGTGGTGCTTTTTCGGAATAAAAATTTGAAAGCATCACTATTTGGTAATATTGAGAAAATGATGAAAATATACGTATAAGTGACACTTAATTATTAAAAAGTACATATATCAAAACATTTAAAAAAATTAGTACAAATGTTACATGATACTACACATTATGCTACATATTTTTACTCTTTGTCTTCAACTTTGATGCTGCATTATATGTACTAAATCATAATTAAGATTTGAAAATTCGGGTTTTTAGAAATTAAGTACGTTTTTATGTACTAATCAATGATTCTCGCTATTTGACACCTTTTGGTATTTTCCTTTTAATAAATAAAATAATTATAATTATCAATTATTTTTATTTATAAAAAATCAATACTTTGTTTAATGAGTTAATTTCAAGAGGATGATCTAAAACTTTGTTTTTGCACTTCTTACAAATTTGCTTACAAGCCTACAAGTTATTGAAGTTGAATAGAAGAGTACTGCCAAAACACGCGTAAAAGGTCTGTATCATTCTCAAACAATTTGCACCACGTCCCGTCTTTACAAATTTCCAAAAATGGTTGACTAATCACAAGCAGATTTTCTGGCCATATAAGTCCTTGATTGCAGAGTATTTTTGTCCCTACGTTTTAGAAGTTGCAATCTTAGACGGACTCGTAACAATATCTACAAACAACGAGCATCTTCACTTGCCGACATTATATTAAAACTTATCCGACATTTTCTAGTCATGTTTTGATTAGATTATCGGTTTTTTCATACGTATTCTTAAATATTTTTTATTTTTTTTAAATAATCATGAAAAAATTACGAATACATATCAAAAATCCGATAATCTGACCAAAATATAATCATACTAACTTGAAAAAATTTAAACCCGATCATGTGTATTGAACCAATAAAGAAGTCAAATGAGATTTTGTTTAAAGTGGCAAATATCTCAGTGTGGCATGTGGCATATTATACATAGTATTGGCTATTATTATTATTTTATAAATTGGTGGGTAATCACATTATTTAATTAATAATGAATGGTGGCAACGATGTTATTAAATGTTAAAAACGAAAAAAACTTCTAGTGCTAAAAAAATAAAAAATATATTTTGATTTCCATCTCTTTTTACGCATTCCAATTTAACTTTTTTACATATTGTGACACCAATTGATGATATTATTGTTGTTGATGAATTGAATCTCTTGTCTTCTCCGTAATTAGCCGAAAGGTCTGTTTTCTATATTTTATGACCGTCGATACATCAACGTCAATTTGTTTGGAAGTAAAACATTAGTCCCACTTTAACTTAGTCTGAATGGTAGATTCGCTTCTCCGTCCAATATGCACCGAATCGGTATATTTGGTTGGCAAAATCCGGGGGCTACGTGGAGAGCCGCAACACACCAAAATCCGATCTATAGAACCCTAAAACCAACTCCAACGTAATGCACTATCCCACTATAACACCAAATTTGGTGCAGTTTTTACACCAAATGATGCTCCAACGTAACACTAAAGTAGTGCATTTTCAACACTATTTTAGTATAAATAAACAATGTTGCAATATACATAGTGTAACACTATTCATCTGCACTAAACACTATTCACTTTTATTATAATGTTTTAATACTTTAACATAATATTTTTCATCTACATTAAACACTATTTACATCCAAAACAATTATTTTTTAGTTCTTACAATAATAAAATAATATTTTTCTTAAATTAATGACTAATATTTTTAAATATTAATTAATAAAGTATTAGGAGTTTTTTAAAGTAAAAACTGAAATATTATTATTATTATTATTAAAGTGTTAATATATGTTACGAAATTACTATGAAATAATTTATAGAATTGTTTTAATGTTAGAAAGAAAAATATTCTGAAAAATATTGGTGTTGTATTGGAGACGAAATAGCGTAAAGAGTGAAAGTTGCACTATTTTAGTGCGAAAATTGCACAATTTTAGTGTTTTATGTTTGGAGATGGTCTAAAATAATTAGATCTACTCCTCTCTAAAATGGACAAGTTTATCCGTGAAAGCTAGAAAAAAATGAGAGAGGGCTTACAAGAATCCAAAAAATAAGCTGGATCTGAATAGAATGGTGATCGGAGTATCACAGTATGGATCCCGGAAATAGAGAGGCGTCGAATCACCTCCCCCATCCAGTGGAGGAATTAAGTATTGTCTAAAAGGGGCTACATCACCCATATTAAGAAATCAATTACTCTCTCCGTCCCACATTATAAGTTATATACGGAATTACGTGCAATTTTAACCGGTAAATAACTCATAATTTTTTTAAAAATTATATCATATAATTTAACATTTGAACTATGTATATAAATTTAAAAAATTTCATTTCGGTAATTTAGTTACATATTTAAACCCGGTCAAAATTGCACGTGGTTTCGCATATGACTTATAAAGTGAGACGGAGAGAGTAAAAATTTGAATATTAAAATATTTCAGCACACCATATACTTATAAAACAGCTTACAAATGTAATTCAGCACCAATCACACCAACATCCTAGTTCCGCAACTGTCTCACACCAATACGGACCGCGATTAGGATAATAATAGAGAGAGTTTTTTTGTAGATAACTATTTTGTACTAAACTACAGTACAAAATAGTTTATGGTTGTTTAATGTGAAGGGATATCACGATTCACGGGAACCCTTAACACCTAATCTGGGTTCCACCCAAAAGTCTTTTTAAATCCGGCCAAATGAATTCCACGTCAATAGATTCTAAGTAGCCATTATCTCTTTTCTCAGTTTTCTTAGGTTCACACCGTTAAAAATTAAAATATAGAATAAGTTAGCAAGAAAGAAGGCTGCAAACTATATTTGATTTAAATAAAATGTGGGCTATTAATAGAGAATCATTACAATTCAAACAATACGTTTTTTTCCCATTAGCCACTAAAAGAAAATGTGAGGACATCACACATTTTTTAAAAGCGTTATTAGGGTGAGTGTCATTAATATTCTATTCGTTGCTAATATTTATGACATTCATTTTATCAACAATTTTAAAAAATATGACCGTTGCTATTCCGACATTTTATTGTATTAAGAATTGTGATCATAAGAATTAAGAACGTAAAAGAAAAAATGGGCAACTAATATCAAATAGCCCTACATCCATAGCTAGCACAGTCAAGTCAGAGTTCCTTTAGGCCACGACTCATTTATGGCGCAGCCCAAGGAAGAATAAAAAAAGAAATTTTACTGTGAAAATTTGTGAAGAACACTAAAATTGTTTAATAATTTGCTGAATTTGATATTTATATCATTGAATTTGAATGATATTTTTTGAAATGTAAGAGGTGCATGAGTTCCCGAAATTGAACTCCAGGAAAGGCTCTTATTAATTCCATAAATTGCGGGCTCATCCTTATAGTTTTATAAATGAATCTATGTGGTCATGTTCGTTAAATTGCAGGCTCCCCCGTCCCAAATACCGACGGCAACGATTTTAGCTTTTTGTTTTTGTTTTTGGGCACTAGAAGTTTTTGGGTGTTAGAGAGGCAGAGAGACAACGCCGTGGTGAATAAGGTGTTTGAAAATGAAGTCTCATAATATATACTTAAATGATGACTTTTCTTTATTATTATCTATTCGTCATCCATATATATAAAACTAGTGGTTTATATATACCTTAACAACTCATATTGCTCCCATATATGATTAAAAAATATACTTAGACGTGATACATCGTTCCAAAATTGGTCCACAGGCATAAATGCGGTGATTTACTTTTTAGGTCCAAGTAGTCTGTCATATACTGGATCGTATGAGTACTAATGTCTACTATAATGACCAGAGAAAGCTAATATGGAGTTTTCAATGTTTAAAAAAAAAAAAAAACTAGCTAGTTAAACACAAACAATACTTTAATTCATTCTTATTAACCAATTTAGTGAGAGTGTATAGCAATCTTTGAAGAAATAAGAATGCATGCACAGTTGCACTTGAACCATTAACTGAACAGAAGATTTATGAATTTAAGAGACACATTAAGATATATCAAACTCCCAATACCGTTTTGTGGACATAGAGGCTGCAAGTTGCCACTATGTGAAACGACAGCGGGGAAAGAAAGAGGACACGGAAGCGTCAAACATAAAAAAAAATTAAAAAAATTTACACATTAAATAATAGTAAGCAAAAGACAAGAAGTGGGAAACGTGATTTTTCAAAAGATAAACAGGTTTTGCGTTAAATATAGCTGCAATGTTCAATAACTGTCGGTATTTGATTTTTTTTTTTTTTGGTAGTGTTACAATTGAACATTTCAAGGTATATACAGAAACTGAGTGAGCCTATATGCACAGATTAGATTTGCACATAACAGTACACAGACTTTTTAGACAGCCTAGATTCGTCCATGTCACCAAATTTTTTCTTCATTCAACAGTTATTAATGCTCATCCATCTAAAACCAATAAACCCTTTTTATTTTTCATGTTTCTCTCTCCTTAATCAACACTAACTTCATATACCAGTCAAAAAACAACCCCTCTAATTGTATTCTCCATTCCATAAACCAACAACAATTATTCATGTAATTCAATGAATTAAAGAAACAAAATAATATAAGTCATTTGTTTTTTTTAACCTAACTAGTTCTAAAAGGCTAGTTTTTGTTTTGATTAAAACTCTTCGTTACATCCACCATAAATTGATTTCAACGATTCAAATAAGGTTAGAGATCAGGTAGCTTTGTTTGAGTGTTTTCAATTGGACAAATCTTAGAAACATAAACCAACCTACTTTCAAACTAACAATCACACCTTTAAACACTCATCTTTAATTTTTTGACTATCTTCTCCAATAAACCTAGCAACAATTTTTTTTAGTATTATTGACGTCTGGATTTTGTTCTTGTAAATTCTATCTTATACATTTGAAGAAACGAGATATTAGTTGGAGTCAAAAAAGAAGAGAGAGGGAGAGGAATCATTGAAAGAAAGAGAACGTGTTTGGGAATATAGTAGAAATAAGGACAACAATGTAATTTGTTTAGTTTGTGCAACTTTTATGTGAAAGTTACCCGGTATATATATCATTTCCCATAGAAATTTGATTACTTCTCAATTTTAGGTCGGAGTTCGGTCAGCTTCGATTCGGTTTTTAGTAAAATCGAAACTGAAATCGAGCATATTTTTCGGTTCAATTTTTTCGATTTCGGTCTTTCTATTTTTTGGACCGAATCGGACCGGTTTTTTTTCCGGTTTTTTGGTTATTTTTCGGCTATTTTCGGGCTTTTTCGATTTTTTTCGGTTTCGGTCTTTTTCGGTTCGGTTTTATTGAAAACCCAAACCGACCCGAAATTTTTTCGCTTCTCCGGTTTCGGTCTTTTTCGGTTCGGTTATCGTTGCGGTTCAGTTTTTCCGATTTTTCGACCAGCTCTACTCGATTCAGCTTACATAATAAAAGGTGGTATGTGCAATCCTTGCTGACTCGGAGTTCCGACAGAAGCCCAAGTGGATGTCACACTAGATGTTATAAGTTATGTACATATCTTTGTTGTACATGATATAGTTTGTCGTGTAAGATTATAGTAAAAAGAAGTACGGCAATACTATTGAGAAGTAAAAATATTCTATAAACTCAAGAAATAAATTTAACAATAATTTACAAATTTTCTCTGTAGTGGTAATTTCTTATAGTGTATATACCATCATGAACAGTGGCGAGTAATTAATCATAAGTTGTCGAATCACAAGCAAAATCCATAATATGGTCTCCTATGCCTATTAATATTTTTTATAAGAACATTTTAAATTTAACACGGAAATTTTGAAATCAAAAAGTGAGTGAGACATTAGAGGATTGCAAATGTATGATCCGTAAGGAAGTATATATAAAAAATGAACTGATGCTGCATCAACCAATTTGGTAATCAGCGTTAAATCTTGGGTGAATCATTGATTAGTACATAAAAACATAATTATTTTTTAAAAACTCATTTTTCAAATATTGTTTATCATTTAGTAACTATAATGTAGCATCACGTGACATCAAAATTAAAAAATTAAAATTAAAAATAATTAATATCATGTGACATATGTAATAGAATCATGTAGTATGTACAATTAAACTTTAAAATAGATTTATATTATGTATATTTTGATAATTAATTAAGTAACAATAGTATTTACATTTTTATAACTTTCCTTAAATCTTATTGTATCTATGTACTCAAATGTTTTACTTGCAAAAAACAAGAGGGGCAAATTCAGAGTTAGTTTGATTTGATTGTGTGCATGATAGCTAATCTAACATTTATGACTCCAAATTATACCCCACATGAAAATTGATCTACAGTCTACACACCTCATGGGTAGCAAGTAGCTAGTTTTTCCAAAACTGCCAGCTGAAACCATAAGGGCACACATGTGATCACGAATTTTCTTTATTATCCCAAACTTAACGAGTTAAAAGAAATAAAATATCTAAGTTCCCGCACTCTATAAAAAGCGACCTCACCATGTATTATCTCAACCATCACAAAAATCTCCATAGTACCCTAAACACTAACCCTCTCTAAATTTGAGGCTTTTGAGATGGGTTCTTCAAAGTCCAATGCAACCTTGGCTCTTTTCTTATTACTCAACATTATCTTTTTCACTTTTGTGAGTGCTTGTGATACTTGCCCTAAGCCAAAACCCAAGCCCAAGCCCAAGCCCAAGCCCAAGCCCAAGCCAACGCCAAAGGCATGCCCTCCCCCTCCCCCATCCACAACTACTCCCCCTCCCTCGCCCAAAGCTACATGTCCTAGAGACACCCTAAAGTTAGGAGTATGTGCCGATTTACTCGGTGGATTGCTTAATATCGTCGTTGGCACTCCGTCTAAGAAACCATGTTGTAGTCTCATCCAAGGCCTTGCAGATCTCGACGCAGCTGTATGTCTCTGCACTGCTATTAAAGCAAACATTTTGGGTATTAACCTTAATGTTCCCATATCCTTGAGCTTGCTCCTTAATGCTTGTGGAAATAAGGTTCCTAAAGGCTTCAAATGTGCATAAATAAGCAACTTGTGAGGTTCTTCGTTTGTGGGTGCAATTTGATCATTCCGTTTTATAAAAATAAGAAGCAAGTTGCAAGTGCATATAAATATGTATGGCAACTTCTCGTTTCATTTGTCATTTTATATTTGTAATTTGATAGATTGATAAGTACCAAAGAGTTTTCGTTGTTGTGATATGTTTACTGAATTAAAGAGTTTTCGTTGTTGTATACAATATGTTTACTGAATTTAACATGTAATGTTTCCCTTTCAGGTTCCTGTGTATTTTTTTTTGAACTTTTCCAATTTATTCTGTTGCTTGACATGAAAGTAATATTCAACACTGTTTTCAGTTTGCTGTAGCCTGCAGTACTTTTTTACTATACACATCAATATATATATATATATATATATAAAAAGGGGAATTTTCATAAAACTTATAATAACGACGAGATTGTTATATTGCCTGGTGTGTATACTTTTAGTAAGAAAGCAAGATTTAAAAAAAAGAAATGAATTGGGTTTATCCGGTTGTATTTTTATCATGCCCATTGTATAAAATGAATGAAAAACAACGCTAAAAGAACCGGTGATTTGGAGACAATCTTTTTTGAGACAAACCCAAACTTGTCTCTAATTGGTAAACATTGTTCTTTAGTATCAAAATCAATTTTGATACAAAATAAAGTTATGTTATATCATGTAGGTATATGAATGTATTTGACATTATTTATGTATATATATTTTGGTCCATAATATTAGATTTGAAGACAAAAAATCTATTTCCGTCCCTAAATATACTAATTATATACAAATTTTAATCAATTCTTAAAAATTTGTGTCTAAATTCTTATTCGCTTGTAGTGGGAGGAGGGAGTATATAGACTTTTTTGAACAAAAACATATACTACAATCTAACTTGAACAAGTATCCTTTTTATTCATTTGAGTAAAAAAGCATTTTCTGTAGGATTTTCAAAGGATCTCTTAAACTCTTAAATATAAAGAATGTTGTTTGATATTGACAACTTAAATATTCATGTCTGATTTATTCGTGTTGGATTATTTTCGTAAATTCACTCTGCAAACTTTTGTCATTCTCTACCTAATTCATGTATATATTGAGTCAGTTTAAGACAGATATATAAACTGTGGACCAGTCACTTAACAAGCCAAACATATACATTTATTTACATAAGGTCCGGTAAGTAATTAAGACGTGAGTAAAAAAAACCTTTCACGAAACAAAATTATATATGCTTAATGCTTTTTTCTAAACTTATTATTAGAAGGGAAGCTGACCATACATGTTTGAAAATTTGGGCATAGATAACGGGCTTTGTGATTCAATAACCTCAATCTTCAGAACAAAACAAATTTCCTCAGGTTAATATTTCTTATTGAATGGCCATTGTCTCTAACGCGTTATCTTGTTAGTAATGTAACATTGTGTTATGAGTAAGCGTTTAAAAGAAAAATTAAGGCTCGTACACACACAAATTTTTTTTATTAAACTTTAGGTCATGAGCTCCGTAACTTATTGAAGAAATAGGCTTTTAGCAAAACTAATTTAACCTAGAACCTATATATAAACCTCTTAAATTCAGATTTTGCTCAAATCCCCAATTTAATTTTCTCTCACTCACTAAACTCGGTTCCATCGACCCCTCTACACAAGCGTCGGTGTTGGCTGGTGACGACGGCGACATGGACCAAATTTGTAAATTAGAGGAATTTGATCAAATTACTCAATTGGTGCACTTACTTTGAAACTTGATACTTAAACCCCTTAGATTAATAAATTTTGTAAAAAGTTTGACAAAATTTCAGATTTCTCTTTATTAGTTCATTCAAAAATGAATACAATTCTGACCACAAACTATTTTTAGAGAGTTTTACAATGACCATAAACTCCTTGCAAATTTTATAAGTATATTGTTTTCAAATGATCATAAACTACATAAAAATGACATAAAGTATTTTCAAATGAACATATATTGTTTTCAAATAATCATAGACAATTTTCATATGATCATAGACTTTTTTCAGATGACCATAGGCTATTACCTTGGTTAATTGTCTAGTGCATTATTTTGTTGAGATTGTTTCAGAAACAAGCAAATGACTCAGAATGTTTACATTTATATCATTTGTATCGGATCTTTTGTCCTTTAGACTATTTTAGAAACAGTCTAAATGATTTTTAGTGTCTTTCGAATTTTTTTATTTCTATAATTTTTGCAATTTTTTTAATAAGTGTTTTTTTGAACTTTTCGGATTTTCCTGTCTTTTTTGTCCTTTTTATATTTTCCCCTTTTTTAAAGTGATTTTGGATTTTTTTTCAAGAGATTTTTTACCTTAAAAGTTTTTTTTTACCAAGTTTTTCCGGGTTTTCAGCCTTTTTTTTATAGCCTCTTTCATGTTCCAATTTTTATATACAAGTAGAGCTGAGGTGTACATACACCTTAACTATTGAAGGATTGTACTGATTTAAAAACACCTGTCCATATAAAACGTCGTTATAGAAGTGGTCCACATAATATGCAGTGACTTGTTTTTTGAGTCCAAGCAATCTATCATCTACTGGATTGTATGAATAATACTGTTTACTAATCATGATAAGAGAGTGCCTTATGGACTTTCCAATGATTTTTTGAAAAACTAGCTAGTTAAATCTAAACAATACTTTAATTCATTCTTATTGACCAATTCAGTGTGTCACAAACTACAAATTAACGTAATGCTGATTTAGGGAAAGTCGAAAACTATCACAAAATTGTCACTAATTTGAAAACTTTTCACAAACCTATTAGACTGACACAAAAACCATACGTAGCTAATAAGCTCGTAACAAAAAAAACCGTCACTAATCCTGTAGGCCATAGCTATTTGGACACATTTTTTTGTAGTGCATGAAGTATCAATTGGTACAATAATGCTCCAAGAAATTAATTAGAATGTATGCACCTGAACCATTAGTAGAACAGAAGATTTATTAAACTAAAAGAATTTAGATATTACATAGATACAAAAACTCGCAATAACGGTCTATACATATAGAGGATGTACGTTAAATACCCTACGGTATTCAGAAAATTCTTTGTAGTGTGACAATTTAACATTTCAAGGTATAGAAATTTGATTACTACTTATTGTTAAATTAATTTCTTGAGTTTATAGAAGTTGACTTCTTAATATTATTGCAATACTTTCTTTTTATTACTGTCTTTCACAGGGAATTTATACAATTTAATTTATCCAGTGTGACATTCACTCTTGGGCTTTTGTCGGAGCTCCAAATCAGCCAGGATTGCGCCCACCACGTTTGTCTATGTAAGGTTATTATGCTGTATGTTTGTTTGCTTGTCAGCATGTGAATGCAAATAATTTAGAAATTTTCTCTGTAGTATTCTTATACGTACCATCATGAACAATGGCCAAGAATTAATCACAAGATACTGACCCCTTTTGTGCGGTCAGTGTGTTTGACTGCATATTTCACCGTTAATTCGTGAACCGTTTGATTACTTTATATTATATCTGATCCGTACGATCTAAAAGCCTATTAAAAAAAGAAACCCTTAATTTACTATTATACCCTTAAATCTTACGGTCAAAATCTAAAATAAATGATCAAACGGTTCTCTATTTAACGGTATTTTTTACCGTTCAATATTGAACGACACAAAATAAAAACCCCACAAGAGGGACCCCCTTGTGCAGTCAGTGTGTTTGACTGCACATTGTACCGTTAATTCGTGAACCGTTTGATTACTTTATATTAGATCTGAACCGTATGTTCTAAAAGCCTATTAAAAAAAAACCCTTAAATTACTATTATACCCATAAATTTTACGGTATAAATCTAAAT
This sequence comes from Primula vulgaris, assembly GCA_963920805.1. Lineage (NCBI taxonomy): Eukaryota > Viridiplantae > Streptophyta > Magnoliopsida > Ericales > Primulaceae > Primula > Primula vulgaris. The sequence goes on from OY987213.1 coordinate 33,237,126, forward strand.
TAAATGATCCAACGGTTCTCTATTTAACGGTATTTTGTAATGTTCAATGTTGAACAACACAAAAGAAAAACCCCACGCCCCCTTTTGTGCCTGCACATTGTACCGTTAATTCGTGAACCGTTAGATTACTTTACATTAAATTTGAACCGTAAGATCTAAAACCTATTAAAAAAAATAACTCTTAAATTACTATTATACCCTTAAATCTTATAATATAAATCTAAAGTAAATGATCAACCGGTTCTCTATTTAACGGTAATTTGTACCGTTCAATGTTGAACCGCACAAAAGAAAAACCCCACAAGAGGACCCATTTTGTGCGGTCATAAGCAAAATCAATAATATTGGTCTCGTATGCCTGGCACAATTTATTATACTTCCTCCGTTTTCAATTAATTGTTCATTACGAAACTACATGCAATTTTGATACATGTTATAGTTTAAACATTAAATTATATGATTTAGTTTTAAAAATTTTCATTTCGACGATTTTGATACATGTTATAAGCCGATCAAAATTGCACGTAATTTCGTAAAAGACAATTAATTGGGAACGGATGGAGTAACAACATTTTAGATTTAACACAGAAAATATGAAATCAAAAAGCTGAGTTAGAGATATAGGAATACAATATGTTTAATCGTGCAAGGAAGTGTCAAATATATTTGAACTGATGTTGCATCAACCAATATGATTAATTATCGCCTTAATTGTATCTTATGCACTCGAATGTTTTACTTGCAAACAGAAGAGGGAAAATCCAGAATTAGTTTGATTTTGATCGTGTGATTGCTAAAATCTACAATGCATGCATGACTCCTAATTATACGCCACATGAAATTTAATCTACAGTCTACACCTTATGGGTAGCAAATTGTTTTTCCAAAACTGCCAGCTGAACCACAAGGCACACATGGGATTAAGAATTTTCTTTATTATCCCAAACCTAATGAATTCAAAAAGGAATCAAAAAATTAAGTTCCCACACACTGTAAAAAGCTACCTCACTTCAATTATCTCCACCATCACATCATCTCCATAGAACCCTAAACACTAACCCTCTCTAAATTTGAGGCTTTTGATCAGATGGGTTCTTCAAACGTCAATGCAACTTTAGCTCTTTTCCTATTACTCAAAACATTATCTTTTTCACCTTTGTGAGTGATTGTGATACTTGCCCTAAGCCAAAACCCAAGCCCAAGCCCAAGCCCAAGCCAAAGCCAACGCCAAAGGAATGCCCTCCCCCTCCCTCGTCCACAACTACTCCCCCTCCCTCGTCCACAGCTACATGCCCTAGAGACGCCCTAAAGTTAGGGGTATGCGCCGATTTACTGGGTGGATTGCTTAATATCGTCATTGGCAGTCCATCTAAGCAAGCATGTTGTAGTCTCATCCAAGGCCTTGCAGATCTCGAAGCAGCAGTATGTCTTTGCACCGCTATTAAAGCAAACATTCTGGGTATCAACCTTAACGTTCCCATATTCTTGAGCTTGCTCCTTAATGTTTGTGGAAATAAGGTTCCTAAAGGCTTCCAATGCGCATAAATAATCAACTTGTGAGGTTTTTCCTTAATTGTGGGTACAATTTGATCATTCCATTTTATAAAAATAAGAAGTGAGGTGCAACTGCATATAAGTATGTATGGAAACTTTTAGTTTCCTTCGTCATTTTATATGTCTAATTTGATAATTTGCCAAGTACCAAAGAGTCTTCTTTGTAATAATATGTTTACTAAATTCAGCATGTAATGTTTCCCTTCAAGTTCCTGTGTACTTTTTTTTGTTGTTGGAAGTTTTCCAGGCGGTTCTGTTGCTTGTCATGAAAGTAATATTCATCACTATTTTTAGTTTGCTATTTTTTTTTTAATACACATCACTAGTAATATTCATCTATGGGGAGTTTACCACAAAACATTTTCTGTAGGTGTTTCGATCGATCTCTTATACTCTTAAATATAAAGTATGATGTTTAATATTGATAACCTAAATTCTCATGCTTGATTTGTTTGTGTTGGATTACTTAGTAGATTCAGTCTTAAAACTTTTGTCATTAGCAACCCAATTCATGTATGAATTGAGTCCGTTTAAAGCTTATGAATAAACGTGGACCAGACACTTAACAAGCCAAACATATACGTTTATTTACAAAACCTTTTAAGGAAACAAAATTATATACGTATATGCAGTATATGTTTGATGCTTTTCCCAACTTATTATTAGAAGGCCAGCTGACCAAGTACATGCTTGAAAACTTGGGCATAGTTAACGGGCTTTGTAATCAAATAACCTCAATCTTGAGAACAATACAAATTTCGTCTAAGTTAATATTTCTTATTGAATGGCCCTTTGTCCCTAAGGCGTTATCTAGTATTGTAACATTGTGTTTTGAGTATCGTTTAAGGAAAAAATTAAGGTGTGCCCATACACACATAATCAAATTATTAGGCGCCTTTAGGCAAGCTTGGAAAGCTATTTACGAAATAGGCTATTTTAACAAAACTAATTTAAGCTACAACCAAAACATAAACCTCTTAAATTCAGATTTTGCTCAAAGTTCTTGTTTTCTCTATCTCGCTAAACTTAGCTCCGGTGAGGAGCCATTACAGCTCCGGTGATTGCATCACCAACACTACCGTCACAGTGACCACAGCTCGAGCGTTCTCTCCCTCCCTCCCTCCTTCCCTCCCCCTCTCTCTCTCTCCGATGATGATGATCATTTCTGAAATAGTGGACGGCGACAGTGCTTTTCCCCTCGATCAATCTCTCTCAGTTGACCCCTCTAACATTCACTCTTTATCGATATATCCCTTCCTCCCCCTATCTCTCTCTCCCATAATCTATTTATGTCATTTATCTATCTCATCGTCGTCCCTCTATTTCTATCGAGCCCTCTATCTTCTTCGATCTCTCTATCTTATCCCCTCTTTCTATTGTCCTTATATTGATCTCTCTCCCATCGTTGTCCCTATCTCTCATTCGGTACTTCTCTACACACATGCATATTGAGTTGGTGACGTCGGCATGGTTGGTTATGAAACCCTGACATCTAAAAAGTGCATGGAGCATTTTTGTTAATTAGATAATTTTGATCAAATGACTAAATTGTCAACTTGCTTTGAAACTTTATGCTTAACCCCCACAGATTTATTAATTATGTTAAAACATTCCAAAATTTACAGATTTCCCCCTAATTCCATTTAACATAATTACAATTCTAACCATAAACTATTTTTAGAAGACCATAGAGAATTTTAGAGTGACCATAAACTCCTTGCAAATGTCATTCCCGTTTTTTAAATGACCATAAACGATGTTAACATGACATAAAATGTTTTCAAATGACTATAAACTCATTTCAAATAACCATAGATAATTTTTATACCCCCTCCTCCGTCTCTTTTAAATGTTCTTCTTAGAGTTTGGTAAATTTTGAGAGATTTCATTAATTGCATTGAAAAACTAATTACCAATATAGCCCTAATTTAAATTAACTAATTATTATTGTCAGTTTTTGGAATTATTAATTGCAATATTTGAGGATATTATAATATTTTTATCATTTTGTCATTGATAAATTAGAAAAATTGACGCTTATTTTGTGATAGGTAAATATGGAATAGTGAACACTTATTTATGGACGGATAGAGTATGACCTAACTAGACTGTTTTCAAATGACTGTAGCGTGTTTACCTTGAATAATTGTCTATTGAATTTTGTCGTTTAGATTGTTTTAGGAACATTATAAATGACGTCAATTGTTTTACTTTAGTGTCATTTGTATAGGGTATTTTTTCATTTAGACCGTTTCAGAAACGGTATAAATGATTTTTAGCGCTTTTCAGACTTTTTATTTTTGATAGTTTTTGCCATTTTTTTTAACAAGCATTTCTTTTAACTTTTTGGCTTTTCCTATCCTTTTTAGTGATTATTATTTTTATTTTTTTACCATTTTTCCAAAATTTTAAATATTGTTTATGTTTTTTTTCCTTTTTTTCATTGAAAATTTTGTGTTAATTAGATGGAATTAGATTAAAACTTCATTGGATTGATAAAATGGCCAAAAGTATAAATACTCGGGGAGAATCAATGATTATTACATAAAAACATATATATTTAATTTTCATAAACCCGGATTTCCATGTTTTATTTAAAATTTAGTACATATAATTTAGCATAATTGAGCATCAAAGTTAAAAACAAACGGTACAAATAATTAGCATATGTATCGTATGTGTTAATCTTTAATAGTGTTTTAGAGTATGAGTTTTGTTTTAATTGAGTATGATTATGTATTATTTCATCATATTCTCAAAATAGTTTCAAAAGCGGTATCAACCCAAATTTTACCCATACTTAAACTACCCCCACAGTTTTTAAAAATAAAATAAAAAAATAGGCATAATTATTAATTTAAGAACGAAAGAAATCCAAATCGAGTAAACAGCAAGCTGGTCAGGCAAGCCTAGCTAGTCCGAGTATGACGAGCCAGACAATTAGCTGGTTCATTGGCCAATCTTAATTAATTAGGATCAATCCAAAAGAACGTCCACTTCATTCCTACCATAATCAATTAGTCATGTGAATGTCTTTTACAGGAACTTCGATTTCCCATGGGATCTCGTTAAACATGTCTGACTCAGAAACGAACCCTTTCACAATTGTCTTTTTTTGCCCACGCACGAGTCATTCTCTTTGTCCAGGCTTCTGCGATTATAGGGGACGTGCCGTTGAAGCCTCCTCGGCAAACGTTTATATAATCTCTTGAATCATGCGAGCTAAAGTTCCTACCTTTGCCAAATTGCTGGTTGGTCGCTTTAAAAGAAGCATAAGCATCTATGCTTATTTTTGAAAGATCATTCGAGCGGCTATTTCCAGTTAGACATTTTATGCGCATCGTCATGATCCACTTTGGCCTTGAAATTTGTATAACAATCACCTAGCTAAGAAATCATTGTAAAGTCTAAGTGATTGGCTCAGCATACAATCCAGATTTCACGTCACCCCATCAAAAACGAACTCAATCCTCGCCTTCCAAATCTGCCAGCCTGTGTAGATAATGAGTTCTGAGAAATTGTTCGAGGCATTACTTGTAATTTCGCCAAACCATTGGCTTATTGTACAGTTTGGAGTTATTCCGTATTTACTTAATTGTTACTTTTCTTTTTAAACTATATTTACTTGTTACCTATTCTATTGATTTGGATAACTTCTATGTAGAACCTCCGTGTGTAATATGAATAAATTCTATATAGAAATAAAAATTCTCGGTTACAACTCGACAACAGTTATAAATAGTAATAATTACCTTCATATTGTAATATTTCATAAATTTTCAAGTTCTCGTGTTAAAAAAATGTAACTCTATATTCTATATAGTGATAAATAACATAAACTTGTAAATTATATATATGTAATTTTTTAATACGGTTTTCTATGCTTCATTATACATAGACTTGGTTTGTTTGCGGTATTAGTAGTAATGAGACTAGCAATACATTCGGACTATGACGGTATAACAAATGAATGTGGTATTAATAGTACATACATGAAATATCAATGAAGTGTTCGTTTGCTTTTTATTGGTGTTAGACTATTTTACAAATTTACATTTATATCTATAATAAATAAACTTACAAAATACATATACATATAATTTTAATATATATATATATACAACACCCCATTTACTCCAAATACCCCAATTTTCCAATATCACACCCTCTTATTACTCCAAATACTCTCATTTCTCATCATTTCTAATCTCATGTTATTAATAGTACCGCCTCCATTTTTCGTACCAAACGCGGTATTTGTGTGCCTGATAGTATTTCTAATACATACTACTATAATCCCACCCTAATCTTATCGTACCAAACGAGGTCATAGTGTTTATACATGTAAATATAACATTAAATAAAATTAAGATAAATTTTCACTTTTCTAGATACATTTACTCAATTTTCTAAATAATTATGTACTTTAAAAAAAAAAACTTATGAGTTAGTTATATCATGATTTTCCATCTTCATTAATTCATGTCATCATTTACCTTATAGTTAAAGTAAAAATATGGGGCAATGCGAAAAAAGTCTTAACCAAACTAAAAAATTACCAAAAAGTAATATCTTAAACCTTTCATTACATTTAAGTCTCACTTTCTCGCTCCTCTATTTTATCTCTCTTTCTCCTCATTTAAAAACCATAACATTGCACTTCAATTCTCTCTTTCTGCTCATTTAAAAAACACAAAACTGCACTTCAATTCTCTCTTTCCATCTAAAGTTTGTATCTATACTCCAACCCAACACTTGGCAATGGTTTGCCAGCGACGGTGGTGGTCCGTCGGAGCTCCGGTGAGGTTGTCGGAGCTCCAACGAGCCTCCCCCGCCTCCGTTAACCCCTCAATAAAAAAAATTAAAAAAATTAAAAAAACTCAAAAAAAAAAATTCAAAAACAAAAAAAAAAACTTATAAAAAAATAAAAACAAGTCAAAATAAAGAAATCGAGAAAAGTACATTCACAATAAAAAAAAATTATTACACAATCCTAAAAAATATGCATATACAATAAAAAATGTTGATAAACAATTAAAAAAAAAGGAGTATACACAATACAAAAAATATTCATACACAATCTATAAAATTGCATATACAATAGTGGAAAGTATATACACAATCCAAAAAAAATACATATACGATCTTAAAAAGGTGTATACACAATCTTAAAAAAGATGCACACACAATCGTGAAAAAAGGTGTATACACAATAAAAAACGTGTATACACAGTCCAAAAAATATACATACAATCCATAACATTACATACACAAACGTGAAACGTACATACACATAGAAAAAATGCATATATAATACAAAAAGTACATACACAATAAAAAAAAATTACATACACAATACGAAAAAATACATACACAATACAAAAAAAGAAATAAACAATAAAAAAAAATGCATACATAATCTTAAAAACGTGCATACACATTCATGAAAAAAGATGCATACACAATAAAAAAGATGCATACACAATCTATAGCATTGCATACACAATTGTGGAACGTACATACACATAGAAAAAAGGCATACGAGCACTCACATCAGTTCGCTTATGTCACCAATTTAGCTTAAATATGAGAAAATTATTCTAAAATTGTATACGCATCAGTTTTCTTATCCATTATTTTATTTTTATTTTATATAAGTTGTGGGTAGAAGCCCACGTTTTATTGATTAATAATAATAATGAACAATTCGCACCGCAAAAGGGGTACTAAATTACATAGAAAAACTTGACACTAAAGTATAAACTTTTACAAATAAATGGACTTAATCAAAAATAAACAAAAGCTTTGGATCAGAAAAAAACTGGACTGTGTAATAAAACTATCCATTGTAACACGTGGAGATAGATCCCCAAACCTCTTCATTTCTCTTCTATGGAGAGAGAGACTCTCCTACTGACCAAAAGAGAGCCCTAAATTCTTCATCTTCTTCAACCTTTCCTTCACCATTTTCACCCTCTAAAACCTCAAATTAGGAAGACCCTTGATTTCCCAATCGATTATATTCCTTAGCTGCTTAGATAACTCCTCCTTCTGAGAGAATTCCTTGAATCCTTCATACCTTCCACACTTAGCTAGATGATCCGCTGCGCTGTTTGCCTCCCTCACAACATGCCTTATCTGGTAAGCTTTATCCTTTAATATATCTTGAATTTCATCTATTATAGGTCTAATTCGCCATGGCGATGCTGTCTTTAAATTAATAATATCCGATGCTGTCTTATCCATTATCTTAAATATACATGAACTCAAATATAAGGGATCAAGATGTTCCATTATAATTAAAATAATAATTTCTCTTTCTTACTTTTTTCTTATTCTCTCTCATTTATTTGTACTTTTCACATATAAATTAATAAAATAATAAAAAGATGAGTTGTATAGTTGTGATAGAGAAATTTATAAAAAAGCTAATAATTTTTATAAAGCAAAACGTTTCCTTATAAGTTGTAAAAGTGTACTTTTTACTTTAAATACGAAAAAAATTGTAACTTATTTAATGTGTTTGCTCTAGTAAATTAGATAAGCTGAAAAATGTATAAAGTTAAACTGTTACCCTAAAAATATAAAAGTGATGTTAATTATCTTAAATACGAGAAAAAGTGTAAGAAAACTGGTTTGGTTTCTCTAATCCAGAATGCATACACAATCGAGTAAAGTGTATACACAGTCTCGAAAAATGCATACACAGTCCCGAAAAATGCATACACAATATGAAAAAGTGTAACACATCCAGGAAATTGCATACACATTTCAGAATAGTGCATACACAATGCGAAAAGTGCATACACGATCCTGAAAAGTGCATACACATCCATGAAAATGCATATGCAATTCCGAAAAGTGCATACATATTCACGAAAGTGTACACACATTACAGAATAGTGCATACACATCCAAAATAGTGCATACACAATTTTATTTTTTATTTTTTCAATTTTGTGGTTTTTTTTATGAATTTTGTATGAATTTTTGAATTTTTTTGAGTGAGGATTGACGCTAGCGATGGTAGCTCGCCGGAGCTCTGGAGGACCACACATTGTTGCCGTCAACCCATGAAAAAATGGTGGATCAGAGTATATATATACACTTTAGTTAAGCAAAGAGATAGTTGAAATGAAGTGTGGTGATTTTTAAAGAAAAAAATTAGGACCTAGATGGAATGAAAACTTTGGGGGTGTGTTTTTTTGAATAAGGTTTGAAAAGTAGTAGTTTTTTGGTTTTTTTTTTTGAAAATATATAATTGTCTGTTAAATATTTGTGTTATTTAGTGAAACAATATATACATGTATCTTATATTATACAAAATATATATTTAATAAAAATTATATTTTGTATGTATAAACCTCCATTTAAGTTTTTTTTAACCAAACAAACAAATTTCATTGATAAAAGCAGGACCAACCCCAGAATGCATCAATGAAACAAAACAGAAATAAAAATACAACTAGCAACAATTTAAAAAATAACTTTTACATATTAATATTAATTTCTACAAGTCTCAAGAATATGATTGTTGAGAGGTTTTACTGTATAGATTAGATTTAGTCGCTATGCATTTAGCTGTTAGTAATACATTTAATTGAATCCGTCACAGTTTCTAATTAGCAAATAAGTTGAGCTTAAAAACTGCAAGAAAACAAACCCTAATTTATTCACGTATGATAACGTTAGAAGTTCCAATGATCTCTAGCGAACCCGTAAAATAAATAGTTTTGTTATTTGATCAAACTTTGGAAATGAATACACAGTTTCAGATGTTACGAAACTTAAACTTACGAAGTTGAAAATACTTCTTCTCTTTTGTAAATTTAAATTTTAGACATAAATATTGTACTGCCACACAGTCGCGGCCTGGTATCACAGAATGTCTAACGCTCGAATTTTGTTTGTTGCTCGATAAATATAAATTAAAATAAAAACAAAATTAAATTGTAACTAAACAGTTTCGAACTCATGATCTTCTATCTAAAATACCAAACTAATCTACCATTTGAGCTATTGCAACACAATGTAAACAAATTAATGTTTGATATTTTATTTTAACTAACAATTATATTAAAAATATAGTCGGGTGTTGCCCGTAATTTTTTTACCGAACCTATTACCCAAGGCCTAATTAAGTCTTACTTGACTTGGGGCTGGGCCGCTCCTGCTGCCACAATTTTGGCTTAGATTTTCTACATGTAGATGCAGGACCTTAGCAGTAACTAATGTGTGCCATCTAGTATTTAACTTCATAATTCTAAAAAAAATATTAATTTTATTTAAAGCCTGGGAAAATATAATAAAATTGTAATATTGGTCATAATATAATGAAATTTTGTCTTGAAATCTAACATAAAATAAAACTCAACAATATTGAGATATTTTACCGGATGAAAACGAACCCATTTATTATTTATTAATAAATACATAGATTATTTCTGTTTTACATTTCCCCCCCCGGTGTTTGTTTGTTTAAAGACTTCTTTCTATCTATTCCCATGCAAAAAGTTGGAGTAATGTTTAGAGAGTATGGCACTGCTCACTCAGTAGCACCGTCCTAAAAACTAATCCTGGGTCCATCAGAAAAGAATGTATCAATTCTTAGTCCATGTAAAATAATGCTGACAAAGCTTCTACACCTACCAATTATTCTATTCTCACAAAGGTGACAACAAGTGGGTAAATCTTTGATAAATGTCAAAAAGGACGTAGGAATGGTCCTAATGCCAAAATTTAGGAACATTTGTTTTAAGTAGGGGGTAAATGGTTCGGATGGACACATATCACCAAAAATCAAATCAAATATTTTCGTTACGGTTTAAAATTTTTTGGAGCCGATCGATACAATTTTAATTTTAAGTCAGATTCATACCAAATCGTATGAGTTAGACAAATTTGGTCTGATCACAGTCTCGGCGGGTTGTACGGATTTTATGGTTCCAAAACACATTTTCATCAACTTAATAACAACGATAAAAACAAACCAATTGAAATAAATAAATAAAATCATAACTACACCAATATATGTAAGGAATAATTGTATGTTATTAACATGTGTAATTTATATAATTTGGTAAGAAACTGATATTTCTCGCATAACTTTGCCAATTAAAATAAAATTATAAAAACCATATGAAAAGTTTATATATAACTTATATAAGTAACAAAAGTAAAAGATTCACATTATTATTTTAATAGATAGTCTATTTAATAAAATAATAAACTCAATATTGTATGGGTTAGACGGGTTAAACAGACCATCTGTTTGAAACATGTCTTCTCTCTAATAGTCTCATACAATGTGCAAATTATTGATCATTCAATCAACTGTTCCAATGATTTCCCAAAAAAAAAAAATTCAAATTCTATATTCATGTAAATAAAAAATTGTTATAATATCACGTATAGTACTAAACATGGACATTTTTTTGAAACAAATAAGAAAACAAAGGCCGCAATATTTTAATTTTTAAGTTCGATTTGTGTCTCTAAAATGTTAGGGAAGATACTAAAAGTATGATAATATAATAGTAACTTTTAATTGCAGATATATTTTAAATATAAATGACGGTATAATGAATTTCAAAGAGTACTAAAAATTCCACACATTTAAATAAAACGCCCAGGTGTGACAAACTTCCCAAGCCTTGTGTGATCAATGATCATGCGTTTGACTATGTAAAGTGTAAACAAACTTCCCAAGCCTTGTGTGATCAATGATCATGCGTTTGACTATGTAAAGTGTAAACAAACAATTGATGATCTCATCTGGGTTATAAATTATTTAGGTGTTTTTGTAATACCATTAAGGGTGTTACTAATTTATCTAATATCGGTTTAGATTGCTTATGAGTATTGATTAATTTGATTTTAAAATATTGTTCAGAGTCCAAACCAGATCGTTAGTTCCGAGTATAAGTCCAACGACTCTTGTTACATATTGAAAGAAAAACCAGGAGGATCCCACCACAACAAATCAACAATGACTTTATAATATGACATATATTGGGATTGAAAAGTATTGCCAAAAGGCAGCCACTTTGTATGGACATGTTTGCCCTTTGGTGCATCTCCAATGGACGTTTAATTGTCCATTTTAGTATAGATTTTTATAAAAGTTTGATGTTAGTCTTGTGATATTGGACTTGCTAAGGGGCTTACGTAGCACTTTAAATTTGGATCGGTCTTTAGTTTTTATGTAATAGTTAGCGGTGGAGTTAAGAGCGAATTCCTACTTTTGTGATTCTTCAACACACTTGGTGATATATTTAATTCCCACTTAACATGTATATCTGCTATTCACCGTCTTTACCCATTTCGCTTCGTATATAGCGCAACAAACTTAAAACTTATGAACAATATTTTTAAAGTTAATTAAAATTTATCTTAAAATGGTAACTTTTCATAATAAAAATAAGCTTTTAGACAAAAAAATAATTTTTTTGTCTCAAAATCTAAATTTTAGTCACATAATTTTTTATTTTTTTTGTCTCTAAAGACAATCTCATACGAATATAAGGAGATAATTAAAATTTGTCTTCAAATAATTTTTGAGACGAAATTAAATTGTCTGCTTATGTCCGTATAAAATTGTATTTTTGGACAATTTTTTTTCAATTACGTGCCTAAAAGTTAGATTTAGAGACAAAAAATTAGTTTTTGTGTTTAAAAGATTATTTTTGTCCTGAAAAATTACCATCTGAAGACAAATTTTGATTGTTTCTAATAAGATTGTCCCTAATTTTTAAGCTTATTTGTTGTAGTGGCCACAACAAAATTGTTGTAAAATATTTATAAAAGAGACCAATGAAGTCTTACAAAAATCAAGTTAATTAATTTAACATGTAATTGTGTAGGTAAAGGTTAATTTATGGTTTGTGTGACATCATATAAGTTACAAAAGTTAAAATTAATTACCATTGCAGATGCTCTTTAGTTTCCAATTTGGCGGCTTACGTGGTTCATATCAACCACATTGTAGCTGGGCTAGTGAAACAACTTTATATCATGTAAAAACACTATGAAGTTTAACCACCACAGCTTTTTAATCACATCGCTAGGTGGATCTTTTATGTCTTGACTACAGGCCATACGTGTGGAAATAGAGAATTATTTTGTTCAAATAAATGATAGGAAAACCCCACGTTTTTATTTTATTAAGGATTGGAGAGAAGAAAAAATATGGAAATTTCCACCAAGAATACGTATATAGTTCCTGATATCTGTGATAATAATGTCTCCTTTCATCTTAATATTATCAAACCTATCTAGTTTTTCATAGAAATGAAATGATTCGAGAAGGGAAGGGTTTTTGTGATGGTGCTTTTATTATTCTGAGTATTGACTTCATAAATAAGGTGAAGCTAAACAAAATAAATCGCATTATTTAATAATAATAGGAATATATTCATTGCTAATAGCTGGTAATATATTGACACCATTTTAAATTATTTTTTTAAATATGATTTGTGTGGTTTAAGTGGTCTAACATCAGTTGTTGGGTAAGATGTTGGCTATGATTATAATTTTTGTGCTTTAAAGAGGTTCTTGATTTTTGAAGAAATGGATGGTGCAATTCAGACATTTTGATGGCAAGGTTGAATCAAGTAATTTGTGGTCCAATTTTTTTCCCATTTGCCAAGTCACAGGTGATTTGTTGGCTCTTTTTGCCGAATCTCTATCTTGCTTTTTTGCCAGATAAGACATGAGATGGTCCTAAGGTGGGAAGACAAGAGTTGTGTTTATACAAGTAAAGAGTTGAACATATTCGTTACTATTATTCAAAGCTTGAAAAAACTAACTAGTGTTTGCTTGTTCCTTTTTTGTAGAAAATGTTCTTTCATTAGTAGCCTTGTGGATTTGTTTGACAGACCTTGATCTAGTAAAACTAATGCAATGAATGTTAAAAAGAATGAAAGAAGGGAGATTATAACTTTTTTTTCTAGTCGGACCACGGTTTGGGTAACCTCAATTAGTGGCCAAGAGCCCGAGATTTGATTATATGTACCCATCGTTGTTGCTACTAGGGGTGGGTTAGGATCGGGACCCGACCCATAAACGGTCAACCCGATTATTTTTTAAAGTGAAAAAAAATCCTGATCCCGACCCGACAAAAGTCAGGACCCGCCTTTTTCGGAATCCGAATTTTCGTGATCCCGTAGGATCGGGATATGCTTATCCCGAATCTCTCCCGACATATTTTTTTTTATTTTAGGACGATGTTATTTTTTATTAACAATTTTCACTTCAGAAGTCTCTAAGCATGTTATTAACACGAAATATGATCATAATTTAAAAATAACATTCTTAATAAATGAAAAAAGAAATTAACATGTAGTAGAAAAAAATAGTATGAAAATACAAATAATAGAATAGATAAAAAATTGATACGTTTTTTATCAGATTGTTTTATTATTTAGTTTTATTCACACAATCAACAATTATCATACTAAATGAGATACATTATAATTATAATTTTTTAATCGGAAAATAATAATCATTTATCTTTCTTGAAAATAACAATATAATTTTTTAATTTAAATATATTTTTTATTTTAATAGTTTCATATATTAAAAACTACAAATCTATATTATACTTATACATTTATATCTAGTATATGAAGAAAAAAATTGATTGTAGCTCATATGATAAAGTATTTACATTGTATACAAAGTTTGATTCTCAACATTTGCATTTGATATAAATTAATTTATATTTTTATATAAAATATAAACTAATTAAAAATTGGGGTCGGGTCGAGACTTCCGACGAAATCAAAATTGTCACCCGATCCCGATCCCGAAGTTTATCGGGTCGGAACAAAACCCGACATTTTCGGATCGAGAAATTTCGAATCGGGTACGGGTCGAGACACGGATCGGGATTTCGGGATTTTTTTCTGAGCCCTAGTTGCTACTGTTAATTTCATTACTAGTTTGAGTTTCTTACTTTCTTTTAATAGGGCCGCTTCTGGTAATGTAAGTTTATTTTATTTTTTAAAGAAAAAAAATTCCACTTTGTAGCAAAAAATAAGAATTAGGCTCGTTTGTTTCAGTAAAAATTTTATATGTGAAAAATATTTTTATGGAAAAGTTTTACACTGAAAACTTTTGTTTGTCTTTCATTTACGGACGTTTGGTGTATAAAAGTTTTCCACCTAAAATTTTATACAAACTCAAGTTTTTTTTTGTACAAATTATCTTTTTTACAAATAATTGGTAAAAATCTCAATATGTATAGGAAACTTTAGCTAAACACGTATTTTCTTTCATATACGTCACTTGTAATAAGTTATAAATTTTTAACATATAAACTCATAAAATTAGAAGTATAGAAGATATTATTGAATTTTTTTAGTCTTTTCAAATTTTCTTGGCTTTTTTTAGATTTTTCAGGATTTTTAACTTTATTTTTTTAGATTTTTCCTATTTTTTATTTTATTGGTTAATTAGATTTTAGATTTTTTTTAAAAAAAAAGTTGGGTTTTTTTATTATTCGGAATTTTTTTATTTTATTTTTTAGATTTTTTAGATTTTTTCCTTTTTTTTATTGGTTAATTAGATTTTAGCCTTTTCAAATTTCTTGGTTTTTTTTACATTTTTTGGATTTATTTTTATTTCCATTT
The DNA here is from genome assembly GCA_963920805.1 of Primula vulgaris. Taxonomy (NCBI): domain Eukaryota; kingdom Viridiplantae; phylum Streptophyta; class Magnoliopsida; order Ericales; family Primulaceae; genus Primula; species Primula vulgaris. The sequence continues at coordinate 33,252,311 of OY987213.1, forward strand.
TTTTTTGTTAATTTTAGAGATTTTCCTATTTTTTAATTTATTGGTTAATTAGATGAAATTGGACTAATTATTAAATAAATTTGAAAGATATACCTATAATTAATAATAGTTACAATTCTAGAGAGGCTCCGTAAACCGTTTATAACTTTATTTGTGGGGCAATCGTTTTTTCCAATTTTACTGGATATGTGAGAAAAGTTTTCCCAAAAAAAATATTTTACGGTGAACCAATCGCCTGAAAAATCTATTTTACCCGTAAATATTTGTTTACACCCATTTTACAACAATTGTAAAAGTAAAGTAAAAACATGACCATGAGCTCTCTAATCTCTACAATTAGCCTTCCTATCAACAATTATGTCTATATATGGCCATGTTTTTATACTTCTACTATATATATACAGTGCAATCATTATCCGTGACTATTGGAGAAAGTTTAATGTTTTTAAGAGTTTTTGGATCAATTTGTTATGCTATTACCCTTACTAGAGACGGAACAAAGTTATCTCCTAGGGCAAGAAAATTTGTTTTTGTTGGTTATCCTTTCTCTACCAAATGATATAAGTTAAATAATCTGAAAAACCACTCTTTGTTTGTGTATGCAGATATGGAATTTTATGAACATATTTTTCCATATCATCATGTTGAGACTTCCTCTCAACATGTACATTATTTACCTACAATGGTTTCTGATGATACTTTAGAACCTTTTTCTCCTTCACCTATAGCTCAAAATGCACTTAATGGTTTTGAGTCTTCTTCTTCATCAGATTATGTATCTCATACTAAATCTGTTGAATCTTTTCCTCCTTTTATTTCTTCTCATTCTCCTCCTATAATACCTACTAGAAAGTCTATGAGACAATCTACCAAACCTGCTAAGTTGAAAGATTATCATTGTCAAATGGTAACTCAATATCCTGTCACTTATCCTCTTACTTCTTATATGTCTTATGACAGTTTTTCACCAACTTACAAACACTATTGCCTATCCATTTCTGCTGAATGTGAACCTACTTCTTATAAAAAAAGCTATCAGAAATCCAAAGGGGGTAGAAGCTATGAGTAAAGACGTCCAAGCTTTGAAAAATAACTAGACTTGAAAACTCACACATTTGCCTAAAGGGAAACATGTTATTGGTTGTAAATGGGTATATAATATAAAGTATTTAGTTGGTGGTTCTATTGAAGGATATAAAACTAGGTTAGTAGCTAAAGGATATAATCAACAAGAAGGTTTAGATTATGATACTACTTTTTCCCATGTTGCTAAAATGACAGTAGTGAGAATATTATTGGCTTTAGTTGCTGCGAAGAATTGGGAACTTGTTCAACTTGATGTAAACAATGTCTTTCTTCATGGTGATTTGAATGAAGAGCTATATATGACTTCCCCTCCTATTTTTGTGCCTGCTAATGATAATGGGGTGTGCAAATTGTTGAAATCCCTCCATGGCTTAAATCAAACTAGCAAACAATGGTTTGCAAAGTTATCATCTTATTTGCTCACTTTTGGTTTTGTTCAACCTGTTGTTGATACTTCTATGTTTATGGTTCTACTGGCCTATATGGATGATATTATTCTTGCTAGTAATGATGGTGAGTTGATTGAACAAGTAAAGATGTTTCTGGATAAAAACTTTCATAGTAAAGATCTAGGAAATGTAAATTATTTTCTAGGCCTAGAAGTGGCAAGAAATAATAGTGGTATATTTGCTTGTCAACGTAAATATACTTTGAATCTACTTGAAGAAGCTGGTCTATTGGGTTCTAAACCAGTCAGTTTTCCAATGGAAACTAGTATAAATCTAAGTAAAGATGACCCTAATCCTATTCCTGATCCTATAGTTTATAGGAGATTAATTGAAAAATTGTTATACTTGGGGATTACAAGACCTGACATTTCTTATACTGTGCATTGCTTAAATCAATTCTTATCTGCACCTTGTGAATCTCACATGGCGGCTGATACAGGAGTATTAAGATATTTGAAGGGAACACAAGCAAATGGTCTATTTTATAATGCTAATTCTAATCTACAGTTGCAAGGTTTTACTGATTCAGACGAGACATCATGTATAGATACAAGAAGATCAGTTACTGGAATGTGTTTCTTCATTGTCAACTACTTAATCTCATGAAAAAGTAAAAAACAACAGATTGTCTCTAGAAGCTCTTGTAAGGCAGAGTATAACGCACTTGCCTTTGCTACTTGTGAAGTTGTTTGGCTATTACAGTAGTTGAAAGATAAAAAAATGTAACATTTACAACCAGTTAGTAATTATACTGATAGCAAACCAACACTAGTTTTGGCTTCTAATCCTGTTAATCAAGAAAGCACCAAGCATATTGAGCTAGATTGTCACTTTATAAAAGAAAAGATTCAGCAAAAGGTTATACATTTGTTACATGTTCCTACTACTCATCAATTAGCTGATGTTTTGACTAAAGATTTGGGATCTCATCAATTTACGTATTTAATTTCCAACCTGGGTATTACTTCCATCCATACTCCAGCTTGAGATGGCATATTAGAAAAAGTTTAATGTTTCTGGATCGTTGCTGCAATAGTTACTTACTTTTTATACTAGTTAGAAATTGATTGTAAAGCTATTATGTCACATTTACAAGTGACGGAGGAGATTAGTGTAAACGGAGTAAAGTTAGAGACTTATTTGTATTAGTTTGAAATTGTAAACCAGTCAGTTAGAATCCAGCCAATAACGAGCAGGAAGCTGGCATTCTCTAACTGACTGAATATTAACTGTATAAATACCAAATGTAACTATCAAAAATATCAGAGAAAATAATAAAGTTAATTTTTTTTCTCGTTTCTCTCTCTCTAGATTAGAGATGATAATGGCGATTGTATGATTTTAACAATGACTAATGCGTCAAAAATTCGACGCTTGATACATTATTAATACTCCATCTGTTCCCAATTAATTATCTACTACGAAACTACGTGCAATTTTGACCGGCTAATAACTTGTATCAAAATTGCCGGAATAAAATTTTTCAAAAGTTAATCATATAGTTCAAACAATAAATTAAATGATTTAGGTTTAAAATTTATTATTTCGACAATTTTTATACATGTTATAAACAGGTCAAAATTACACGTAATTTCGTAGAGAAGAATTAATTGAGAACGGAGGGAGTAATTTATTTGTTTTGTTCTATTTTTTAAAGAAATAACTTATTTCACTAAAAAAAATAATGCCAAGAAAGAAAAATACATCATAATATTGTCATTCTAATATTAAAGTGATTGTTGCTTTTTTTCTCATATGGTGGGGAAAACCCCACTTTTTATTAATGAAATAAAAAATAGGGGAAAAACCTCACAACAGAAATAAAAGGTCTATTATAACTTGAAATAATTAAATAAAGGACTTGAAAATAATTAATGAAAACTTGGAAAGATACAAATAAATGAAAAGACTTTTCTCCAACTCTTGTTGAACTCAGGGGACCAACTATGTAATAAGCTTACATTATCTGAAAACTCTCGCATCTTCTCACACCTTTCAAATTTCACTCACATGATGAGAGAGGAAATCTCCACCACTTCACCCACCTGCCTCCGTCTTCTTCTCTAATTATCATAACGCACACGAAGGTAATGCACCCCCTCTGCCTCTACCTTTATTATTTCCTTAAATTCCTTTGACTTGATATTATCTGATATTTTCATTTCGTAGGTAGAACCAATTTTTGCAAGTAGATCTGCTCCAGTGTTGCCTTCTCGTTCAATAAAATTCAGAAGATAAGTTTTCTCTTTTAATAATTGTTTAATCTTGTTGATAGTAGAATTAATAATCCAAGAAAACTTAGAAATCCCCTTTAAAGTGATTACCGCTAAATTTAATAAGTGTAGCAAAGTAAGTTGTTGCTATATCGACAATTCATTGTATCAAAATGCGCTAATAATTCAATCTAACCTGCCTACAACATGCTAATAGCAATTTCCCACTTATGTGCAATGTATAACGCAATTTTTAAAATAAATAAATAAAACAAGAAACTTTAGTCGCGAAGTCTATATTTACGTTCACAAGCTACCAGAAATATAGTTGGATACAGTTATGTGCGAAAAACATGACCAGTTCTATGGAAGAAAAGTGGGAAAAGGCCGGTACACGAAAAAAATTATCATCATCTCTACATGATTGGTCTTTGTTAATTCAGATTTCAAAATGCATATACCTATCTATGCATGCCTATGCTTTTCTATACTCCTAGTAAAGATAGTTAAATAATGCAATTATTTCTCAACACAATAACTAATGCCCTTTTAGTAAAAAATAATGTTTGATAAAGTATTTATTTATTCAGATTCTCCCCTTTGAAGAATAAAACAAACTCATCTTATCCAGTAAAGTCCACGTTGGCTGACCACACCATGTCACAATCAGAGTGAGCTAATAATCCTACGTGTTACCAATGGCAAGTACCCATTGTCTTCATTACAACTATTGTATCATTAATACTTAAACTGAGTATACAATTACCTGTAGTTAATATATAGTTTACTATACTATTGTCAATTTGTCATGAACATTTTTAAAAAACATGAGGATAACCTTTTATAAATGTAACATTTTTAAGGTTGTTACTTATAGATATGTTAAGTGGCCATTTAAACTATATTGGGAGAGAGCAAAATAATACGACGGATATTCTTGGGAAGAGGGGATCAAGTGGTATTAGTGATACTTATCTTAACGAGTCTTCTCTGCCTGCAAAAGCTTTTGTCTCTTATATGCTTGAAAAGATAATGACATGCTATTTGAGAAGACGTTGGGTTAAGTGCGACTAATATTTTTGTCTATGGACCTGTTTTTTTTAGGTTTTCTAGCTTCTGATATTTGCATTATGTTTTTTGATGTCGTGCATATAATTGAGTAGGAGAATTGCGATGTAAAGTTGGGTAAGGTCCTATTGTCTTAATGAAAGTGTAGGTGATGGTGTTTGCTTAAAAAAAATGTATGTAAACTATTTTTTTAGGATACAAAATTAAGATTAAACGTTATGTGAAGAACTGAAATGATAAATGTGGGAAAAAAAGGACGGCAGAGAATATATTTTATGTTTTAAAAGTATTTTTTACGGTTGAAATTGACTTTTAACTTTTAACTTTATACGGTTGTGTAAAACAGAAAAGAGGATTTAAAAGTGGGGATTAACCACTGATTGGGAAAATGGGGATTACTTAAATTTTATGTACCAATATTTGCTCAGAGTAGATCTAATTCGTTTATTTTTTTTCCTTTTCTTTTCAAGACACTAATTCGTATACTGATCGATAGTAAATTTTCCCAGATTAAGTGAGAATCTTAGAAGGAACGAACAAAAAGAGTGATTACAAGTATAAATTGAATAGAAAATCAGTTGGTAGATTACACTGTTAGAGTATTGTTTATATTAATGGGGGAAACCCCACTTTTTTATTTATAAATTGATGAAAAATAAAAAGGTAGGGGGAAAATCCTCCTAAAACAAAAAATTACTGGTCTGAAAGAGAAAATTAAAATTACAGGAACTTGATAACAATAAAAGAAAATTTAAATCATTCATAATAAATAAATTTCAAATAATTAATCCCTAGTGAGAGTTGAACTTTGATACCAAGGCTCTGCATAGCTTCTAGTTCTAGTCCTTCAACTTCTTTTCTATCTTGCTTTCCTTTTCTGACCAAGTAGAGTGTGTGAAATAACACTCTGCGTAAATTCAAAGATACAGTTAATCAGTTTTAAGTGAGTTATAATTCACTTAAGTTGTAACTAAGCAAAAATCAAAATGAACTGAATATAAATGAGAGATTAACACACCTTTAATATCGGAGTTCGACCTAATCAACATCTCTAGCTAGTCTCCAGGGCACATTGATATTGGTTTATTAATGATGTTGACTACTTTTTACAAGATAAAATACGATTGCCAGATATACATATAGTCTTTTCTGTCTTGGGTAAATATACACACAGATATATAGTTGCTTACATAAACAGACAAATTACATTTTTCAAAACAAAAAAACAGACACCTTGTTTTAATAATGTCCTTAATATCCATTATTAGGTTATCCACATCTCAATGATGATATATACAGTACTAGTTACTTGGTTTAGTTTTACTACATGCTTACAATATAATTGATCAATAATGTTGTCATGACTAAGTCAACACAGCGTCTTATACGGCGAATCACAATAATGAAGTTATTTAATATATGAAATATCCACTCGATCGGAATCATTACGTAATTTGTCAGTAATATGCAAGTGCCTCGAAATTATTTTGAATGGATTATACTTTGAAGTTTTGCAATCAAATGGGTTGAAATTGATCTACTAATCAGTAGATAGGGGGACTATACAGTTTCTGTATCATATATTTGCCAGTTTTTTTTTTTAAATATATATTCTGTCACGAGATTTTCGGAGTAGAAACAAAAATAAATAAAGGGTATTTGATTGGATCTTGCTCGGTGTTTCATATTCCGTTCTTTTTATCAGGTGAAGCTGATACCGAATAGAGGGTATTCACCAAGTGGTCCATAGTTTTGATTGGTTGGCATAGGTATCTTTATATTAGATTAGATGTTTTTGTAGTACTGGTCTAAATTTAGAGGTTTTAATTTCAATAGCTATTTGTTGGGAATTGTAGCTCAACCAGTTTTCTAGCCGATTGGTCGGTCTCGTTCTGGAATTTTCTGTCACGACTGTGACTGATTTGTCTAGACCGATCGGTCGGTCACACTGGGTCCTTTTATGGCTGTTTTGTGACATGTTATTCGGAGCTTCGCCCTCTTTATATACGTTCGTTTATATCCCAAAAAACTAAAAAAAAAACACACATGGTTGGAAATCAAAAGGACAGTGACGGAACAGTCATGTGACCAGGCTTGTCACGCCAACCTCATAATTTTCAAAAAAAAAATTCATTAGTATTTTTAAAAATAATTTATATATAAAGTATTCGGACAACCACTTAAATATTTTTTTAGCAACCCCAATCAAAATTATATATTGTTACTGTAATAACGTATTGTGATTTTGTATGTATGTGCTACTTAAAAAAATAATAAACAATTGCAAGTGACACTAACATTATAACCTACATGTTGACACATATTTTCGTACAAGTTAGACTTAAACTATAATTATAAAAACATATAGGGTGAGTGTGAATAAAATTTTGAAAGTTAAATTTAGTGGTTTGTATGTAAAGTAAGTAAAATGAAATTGTGTACAAAAATGGTTGTTTGTATATATTTATGCAAAGTGACTATATGTGAACTTGAGTATATAATATAAGTTTGGATATTCTGGGTTTTTTATATCTTTATACATTTTTCTCTTCATATTATTTTTTTTACCTTGCTCTTAATTTTACCTTTTTTACATTTTTACTTTTTGTATCTTTGTTTCTTAATTTCTATTTTTTTACTTTGGTTTTTATTTTTTTCTCCTTTTTGAACAAATTTGAAGCGTTGAGACATTCGATACGTGATTGCACGTGACTTTACTGTTGCGTTTTCTTTGAGAGTTTGAAAAATTGGTATAAATAGAATAGAAAGAGGAAAAACCAGCGTGAAAATTTAAAAAACCAAGATATGAAAATGTAAAAAATGAAGCAGAAAAGGTACAAAAAGTTATATAAAAAAATCGGGTTCTCCGTTTTGTATACTTAAAAAATATTATACGTTTTTATTTTGACAATCTTAAACATTTATTACTGGCTCCGTCCCTACAAAAGGAGATCAGGACAGAGGGTATGTGCTCGTTCTAGTTAACTATGTTTTCCTTACTTTTCATGTTATACCTGCAATTATGCATAGTTTATAAAAGATGAGGAGCATTGTGCATTTTTTTCACATGGTAAGTTAATAATAAACTATGTTTTATTAATCAGTTTAGCTTCGTTAGGGAGACATGATCTTTTGTATGAATATAAATGTATGGAAAACATGGGGTAATTCGTGGCCGGTCCTCCTCAGAAACTTTTATCAAGTCGCAGTTTAAAGGCTGAAACTTAATTAAGTTGCAGTCTAAATAAATAAATTAAAGAGTTTAAGTTGCAACCCAAATCTTAAATTGTTTTAGAGTTGTCGCCTTTTCCTTGGATATGGCTTGTAAAACATACCCGGCCCAAAAAATTTCCTACCAAAAATTGTTGACCAATCGCTATATATACAATATCATTATATATAAGGGTATAGTATTAAATCTCAAACATTAATTTTCACTGAAATGACAAACATGAAAGTTATTAAAACCTAGTACCGCAAAACATTATATATTGACACACACACACATAATTTATTATTTTTCTTGAAAAGAAATACCATCAAGAATTAAAATATTGACAATATGTTATCATTCTCCCATCGCAAAGACTACGAACATGTAGAAGTGTTAAAACCTATACAATTTAAGTTGAAAGAACTACGAGAGGTATGATAGGAATGCAATTTTTTTCTCAAAATAACTATCCATGCATACGTTGTAGAGTGGTAGAATATAGATATGTATAGTCATGATATTAACACTTCTCTCCAATTTAGAAGAAATAAGAGGGAAAAAACTACTATCCATATGCTTCATTTTAGAGTTATTTAAGAAGATCAAATATTTATCATGTACTTTAAGAAAAAATTCTTATTTGAACTGTAAAAGAAAACAACTACTCATTTAATGATCTTTGAACATGTGTATGATCACCACGTACGCAAAGTATTATCACCCGCAGGTTTTGTCTCATGTGAATTTGTACTTGCGTGTTGTCAACTTTTTCGTAATACATGTGAGTAATTACTTTAGAAGAAACGGTCATTTTGCAAAAAATCACATAAGAGAAAGTTCTAAAGGAAATAGCTATCATGAGGAACTTTTTAATATAAGTAGTGGGAGAACACACGTTTTATTTCTTAATATTCAGAAGAAGAAAAAAAGAGAGAACTTCCACGGGGATTTTTTTTTTTATATGTACGAAGTCTACGAAAAGTAAAGAACTACTCCGAAAACATAAATAAACAGAAACTTAAGAATCGAATTGTCGGTGTAACAAAAGAAAAAAAGAACTCAGTCCTGTCTCTATCTTTTATCCGATCTTCACACAAGTACTGTATCGTAGATACGAGTTCTCCGAGAAGGTATGGTGACTGGTTGTTCTTCATAATCGGGTTTTGTTGGGTCGTGCTTCCCTTGGAAAACTTAGCTTATTTGGTCGATTGACTTTTTCAGAGGATTGTCGGCGTCCATTTTATCTGGAAAATGTTAATTTGTTAGCAGGGAAATTTTCTTTTAGAGGGATTGAAATTTTAGAATCAACAAACGAGTTGCCTCAAGCACGAGGCAAATTTAAAACGGAGTCTCGTGAAGGTGTAAAAAACATTAAAAAAAAACAAACAAACTGAACGTTCGAAAAAATAAAACCGAATTCAGATGTACCAAACCGATCAAAACCTAACCAGATCAATTGGTTTTTGGTTCCAAAATGAATAAAACAATTTAATAGGTTTGGTTTACGGTTTTCGTGGTTTCAAAACCGAACCCAAGTACCCAACCAAACCATACCTATTATTGGTATTTTAATATGAATATTCTATAAATATACTATATAATTGTTATTTGATGGTTAATTCCTATATTTATTTACAGATAAATACTAATTATATTCGATTTATGGTTAAGCTACTTGATAATTTGATGTTAATTATTTAGTTAAATCATGTATTAAAAAGAATTCAAATAAGTGTTGCTTTGAATATTGTTACTTTTTTGGTTGAAAGTGAAACATTCCAAAGGGATCCGAACCAAACCGGCAATATATAGACATATAATTGGTTTGGGTTGGCTCGGTTAAATTTATTTTAGTAAATGAAAGAGATTATATTGAATTAATTTGTGTGGTTTGTAAATTACTCAAAAATCGAATCAAGATAAAAATCCAAAACCGCTATCAGTCCCGATATTATCCCGAACGAAAAATGATAAAGCTGACTGCAAAATACATCTGTGTCTGGTGCAATATCTGGAGGGATCGAGACAACAGCCTCGTCAACCTCCTTAAGAGTACAGCTTTGTGAATAGCGGTCCATCATCCCTCTCAAAAATCTGCCTAGGAATATTACCACTGAAATCTTTAAGGTTGTCTGGTCGTGCCGCGACGCAAACAACTCCTCAAAATACCGAATTGCGGATTCCCCAGTCCCTCTGGTGTGGTTATTCACTTCTGAATCTCCATCTCTTATACGATGCACCATCGACAAGTGACATACCCCACATGCCTTATTATATTTATATTTTCTTTTTATACTTTCTTATTTTAGTTAAACTCTAATCTGAGGCGAAGACAGCCCATGAGACTCTACAAAGGATTACAAACATACGGAAATTAATAATTATGAATTACCTATTTGTAAAAAATAAAATAAATTTATGAACTGTACCTAACAAAAGACTCATAATGATGAGGAAAATATTAGCTAGTACTGGTTCATTGATTAAAACTTTGGTCACAACCAATAGCATTTTAGAGTCTAATTTATTTTAATTTAACTGTAGGCTGTGATAATCAAACAAACCCGTTACCATGCATGTTTTGCGACCATGATTACTGATTAGTATACTAGTATGGTATATATTAATCGAATTCAGAGTGGGCACTACTATATTAATTAGTTTGAACGACAGAACGAGACAAGTCTATCAAAGTAGTTCGAAGAGTTATGAGTAGATTTAACAAAAACAGGTATTTATTAGAATATTCGTAAAAATTCATTTTCCTAATTAATATAGGTAATATTGGAGCCAATTAAGGCGTTAGGGGTAAGAAGGATGTAACTGTCCCATATCCACAGGCTATAAATAGGCTCACTCCCACTCATTGTTCTTGTAACATCTTCCTCTCTCTTTCTCATTTAATCTACAAAGCCACTTCTTATGTAATATCAGCTCGTCTAACATAGAGCAAGTAAAGGGAAATAATTGAAAAAAAACTTTAAAAATACAAAAGAAAAAAGAAGAATGGATCTTCCGGTTACACACAATGATGGGAAGGTCCTCCAAGATGCTTGGGACTATAAGGGTCGCCTTTCCGCTAGATACAAAAGTGGCGGTTGGGCTAGCGCCGCTAGGATTCTAGGTAACTCTCTTTTCTTCCCCCTCTGCCGGATTATAGTACGCTAAATTGAAATAATTCATTTAGTGTTCTGAACAACTATTCCATAAAAATGTTCAAAATATTTTATCTTCTGTAACGGACATAAGCGGTTCAATCAAACAGTTGTTTGATACACATAGCTAGGCTAAATTGGATCATTCCCATTTAGCATTATTTGTTTCTGAAAAAGGGGAGGAGAAGTCGGTACACTGTGAGGCAATATTCACGTGTTGTATTTTCAAAAAAAACATTGACATGTGAAGGATTTTTGACTATATATATTTTGAAGGTTTGAAATCCTACAAAATTCACATTAACTGTTAATTTTTGAACCTCAAGTAACCGTGATATAGAGTTTAACATGGTATGGGTTTGTAAATCCCCTTTCTTTCTTTTTTGTAATTTAATAAAAATAAGTACTTTTTTTATATGTATTTTAGAAAAAAACGACTATAGTTGTACACTAGCTAGCAAAAGCAGTAACTTGTCTGTAAGTTACGTTGGGATAACTGTAAAATCTATTCATATATGTACTGTTTAAAGAAATAAATATCAGACATATACACATTGACCTTCTTAACTTAGAACTAAATTTCTCTTAAATCGTTGAAAATATGTAGCTTAGACTATGATTCTTTTTTTCTAAAAGGTTTCTATTATCAAGCTCTATAAAAAGCTATATTCATCAAAGTAATTTTGTATGGTGATTCAGTTGTGGAGATGGGTGAGAGGTTAACAACTCTCGGTATTGCTGTGAACTTGGTAACATATTTAACGGGCACGATGCATTTGGGAAACGCTACCTCGGCTAACACAGTCACAAATTTCCTTGGCACCTCTTTCATGTTATCCCTGCTTGGTGGTTTTGTCGCTGACACGTTTCTTGGCAGGTATAACATTATTGATTCGATGAAATATTTAAACTGCAGTAAGTATTTTGGCTAAGAGTATGCCATCAGTTAGTTCGTTTGAGAAAAAAGCTTTCAGATGGTCTAATTTAATTTTCGAAATCATTTTCAGGTACTTGACAATTGCCATTTTCGCCACCGTCCAAGCAACTGTAAGTACATGCTATTTACATATTGACAAATTGTCTCATTTCAAGACTTTGTACTGTTCCTTTTTGTAGTATTATCTTATCGAATAACCAAACAGTGTTTCTTCTTTGCCCTTGACTTAATTCAATATAGTATGCTTTCAAGTTTTAATGCTGGGAGACTCAATTTCTTGAAAGTAAACCTTATATGCTGATTACGTGACTACTGAGAATTGGAAATTGCGTCAATGTTCTCGTGCTTGCCTTAAATTAATAAAAATTATGTTAAATATAGCAAGTCATGCAATATTTTTTCATTTAATGCTTAGTGAATAAATTAACATTTTGACATGACACGTACAACTAGAATCTTTCCTATGACTGAATCACACCTTTCTATAAATTGAATACTTGTCAATAAGTTGCACATAGCAAAATGATAACTAGAATCTTGCCTAATAGGATTATCATCTTATCCACTGCTCTTGAAACAGTACCCTTCTTTTAATAGAACTTACTAACTTAGAACACTTTTCAACACGGTATGATAAAATTAAACGGCACAAAGCTAGAATGGAATTCGGTAAATTGACAATAAGTATTTACACGATATGACATTTATACCAAACTTGATGTTCTTTGACTAAGATGTGGTATTATACCCCCACTTATCATGATTGGTTAGAGGTCAGTGAATCGGTTAATAAGTACTATTACATATGATTCACAAGCATCTTAAATATTTTTATTAGTTTGATATGGAATTATGAAAAAAAAACAAAAATCACCTCATTCACAAATCACAATACTAATAAAGAATTATTGTACTTCTACCTATTTTCTAGAATAAAACCGCTGCCAACTTTTACATATATACAAACTAGGAAGTATATGTTCCTGAATCTTAATGACTAGTACCTAGAAATATGTAAGTTTGATTTTTTACTTTTGAATTAACCCTTTTGTTTATTGCTTTTATGGAATCAGGGGGTAACAATCTTGACCATCTCTACGGTAATCCCTACCCTCAGACCACCAAAATGTAACGTTGGTAGCCCCGACTGTGTGCCTGCAAACGGCACCCAACTCACTGTCCTTTACGCTGCCCTCTACACTATCGCCCTCGGCACAGGAGGACTTAAATCTAGTGTGTCTGGTTTCGGCTCTGATCAGTTCGACGATGCAGATAAGGAAGAACGCATCAGCATGACCAATTTCTTCAATTGGTTTTTCTTTTTTATAAGTATCGGATCATTGGCAGCTGTTACCGTCCTTGTTTACATACAAGACAATTTGGGGAGGGAATGGGGGTACGGCATATGTGCATGTGTTATCGTAATCGGTATAGTGATATTTATATCTGGAACAAGGAGATATAGGTTTAAAAAGCTCGTAGGGAGTCCTTTGACGCAGATTGCAACTGTGTACGTCTCTGCATGGAGGAATCGACGGATGGAACCGCCATCTGATACCACGTTGTTTTTTGACGTAGATGATATTGTTAGTGAAGGACAAAAAAAGCATAAGCAGAAACAGAAATTGCCTCATAGCAAGGAGTTCCGGTTAGTTTTTTTTTACCTTTTACTAATATCTTGACATTTTAGTAATCAATTATAAGATTGTCGACACACATCGTGGCTTTGGTTATTGTTTCTTGATATGATTAATACAATTATCTGAAGAGGCTGTTTTATTTGAAATTGATGAGAATCAAACTAGTAGGTATTTTAATTTAACAGCTTGAATTATCTCCAAAATTTAATGTGACAAACCTATTATTCTACTAGTTTTTAATAAAATAAAACTTGGAACATGTGAAACGTAAATCTTGTGAATGATGTGGATGAGGTACGCTTAGCTAGCTAGCTAGAGACACGCCAAGGAAAAATATTAATTGGACGACCCAATTTGATGAAATCAGTCAACCAAATCCAAAAGGAGTCGACAATGACTTATTTTATGAATAATAGTACATCAGGGCAATTAAATTACTTGAATTATTAGAACTAGCAATGTATGAGCCAGCCATACTATGGCTGTAGAGTCGACATCATATGATGCAAACTGACTATGAGCGTATGTACAATAATTACTCTATTTGTCGGAAAATTTATATATTTAATACTTGAATTATTGGTATAGGGATGTATGAGCCAATCATGCCATGACATGGCCATATCGAGAACAACATTAAATGATTTTTTAGTAGTTTATGTTCTTAATTAGAACAAAATTATTTTGTACAATTTGAAACGACAAGCCGCTCATCATCTTAATTTTAGAATGTTGAGTGGTTCTTAGTTTGCTCTATTAGAATAATATAATTGAACACTTTTTTTATGAAGGAAGTTGAAAAAACGGGATTTTATTATGTGAACGTGGCAGTTATAAAATGGAAAAATTGTAAAGGAAAACACTCATTAAGTAGTTTCTCTCCTACTTTCGATCATACATATTTTTCCAACGCCTTTAAAATATATTCGCCACTGGCCCACATATTTCGTGTTAATTTACAAATTTAGAGTATAAGAATAATATCGTCATGTGATACACATTAACATAAGTTATTTCCCCCCACATGCTGTTAAGAAAAGTTACGTAGAGGAATTTAGCTATTCAATAGTACTAATAATCGAGTTCTAACTTTAAGTTCCAACTTTCTAAGATTATCTGGGATTTCGTGATCCTATTTTAATTCATTTGTGGTGTACATATGCCGGTCTTTTGTTTTTTTGTTTGTACAAATTTACGTACTTACTAAACTAATACATGTTCATGTTGAAAATTCGCATGCACCCACCCAGCTACGAATCCCCTCGTTGGTCAAGTATATATTGTTGTTAGCTCTAGCTAGATGGGATTTGCTAAGATTTAAATAAAATAATTGTCTATAACCAAAATGGCCATAAATTATTGGACATAAGATCTACTTTTAGTTCAAAACCTAAATGTAGTGGAATAATTCAATGACTTTATGATCATCTATGTTGGGTCAGATCAGATGTAAGGCTCCTAATGGTCTAGTGTTGCGGTCAGGGGCGGTCCGGCTCCTTATCTTTGCCTAATATTTAAAAAAATCGTTGTTCATAGTGATACTGTCAAGCAAAAAATGTTCATACATTTGTCTTTTCATTTGAGTAATTAAATTTCATAATTTAAACAAAAAAGTAAAATTGAACTAAACAAATAGTGTTCATAGGCATAAAACAATTAAGCTAAAGAAATAGGATAAAAAGGCATGAGATTATAAATATCAAAAAATAAATTAATGTTAGGAAGGATTGAACTTGGGTATTTGAATAATTAGGTTGGGGCGTAACTATTTAGAATGTTTATACATATGTGATTAATAAACAATAGCGGTTTATTGATTCTATAAATAATACTATAACAATAATTTGTAATGTGACAAATCCAGTTTTCTTAGTCATTTCAGTTTTATAGTAATCATTACCGCTGTATGTTTTGCGTAGCAGTACAAACCATTAAATGTCTAACTTCGTGTTCGAGAATAACTGTGGGTGAATGTAATAAACCGATATTCTTCTGTTTGAATATATGGATTAAACTAAAATATGAGGAAAAAAAAGATGGAGGTGATTTGTTTTTTCACTAGGTTATACCTATTACTTTATATATGTCATATAGGGTTTAACATTTAAATTATCTTTAAAAAAAATTAAAAAAAATCGTTTGGACAATTTAGTTACATATTAAAACTCGGTTAAAATTAGGCATAATTTAATACATTACATGATAATTGATATGGGTAAGTCAATTTTTTCAGGATTAATCATTTGACGAAAAGTAATCTTTTTTTATAAAATTATATGATGGTATTTTGTATTAAAAAAATGATGGAAAGAAGAAGAATGACAGGATACATGTGTGACTGGATAAAAGAAAAAAGATTCAAAGTTCACGGGTAGTCAGTCTACCAATTAAGATTCAGAGTCCTTTGTCTCATGCAGTTCACTTGCCTATGATATCTTCCCCCTTAAACAATATTCCAAACTTTATCTGTCCATAAAGTGTATACAGTATACTCTAGTAAGTATTATTTTACACAATGTACATTTCATATTCCCCTAGTACTGTAAACAAAATTGTGACATCCATTTGGTCTGACATGACATCGTATATTTCCTTAGACAAAAGGCGCAAAGATATTTTGGTTTTAATTTAGCATTTCAAGTTATCTCATCATGTTACTGTATTTAAGAATTTTCGTATATTTTTGTCTGCTAACATCAGGATTGATGCTTATTAGTTGTTATATTATGCAGCTTTTTGGACAAGGGAGCAATCAAGGACCCTGAAGCTCCCGTAAATGCGATAAATAAATGGCGATTATCAACTTTAACAGATGTTGAGGAAGTTAAACTGGTAATTAGAATGTTACCCACATGGGCCACTACTATAATGTTTTGGACCGTATATGCCCAAATGACCACATTCTCCGTGTCGCAAGCCACCACCATGGATCGTGACATCGGCAAATCATTCCAAATCCCAGCTGCCTCGTTGACAGTGTTTTTCGTCGGTAGCATCCTCCTGACTGTTCCAGTGTATGACCGTCTCATCGTACCTGTAGCCAGGAAATTACTTAAAAACCCTCAGGGCCTCACCCCTCTGCAACGCATGGGGGTTGGTCTAGTCATGTCTATTTTAGCCATGGCGGCAGCCGCCCTAACAGAAATTAAAAGATTACACGTGGCAAGATCGCATGGCATTACAGACACCCCAAACGCGGTGGTCCCGCTCAGTGTCTTCTGGCTGATCCCACAGTTTTTCTTAGTAGGGTCCGGTGAGGCATTTACTTATATAGGTCAACTTGATTTTTTCCTAAGGGAATGTCCTAAAGGAATGAAGACTATGAGCACAGGGCTATTCTTGAGCACACTAGCACTAGGGTTCTTCTTTAGTTCACTATTGGTGACTATTGTGGACAAGGTCACAGGGGATAAAAACCCTTGGTTGGCTGATAATCTGAACCAAGGGAGGCTCTATAATTTCTATTGGTTATTAGCTATATTAAGTGTCCTAAATTTAGGGTTATACTTGTGGGGTGCTAAAGGATATGTGTACAAGGATAAAAGACTTGCTGAGGAGGGAATTGAGTTGGAGGAGGATGGTCCCGTGTGTCATTAAATAGCTTTATTGCTTTTTAATTTCATGATGTGGCTTTTCTCCATTGCCATATGTTTGTCTAAATAATGTAATTTAGATTCCAGATAGATAGATTGTAATGCTTGTCTATGTCAGTGATTTGAGCATGACAAATGACGACCAATAATTTGAAGAATACAATCACAATAGTCTTGTCAAGGAGCAGTATTCGTCCCTGAATTTTTATAAGCATATTTTTTTTATTTTTAGTGAACATGTCTGTTTTATTAACGATAGTAAAGTTTTAAATATGAAACAGCAGCCTCCATGTTGGCTTATAACAATATTCTTATGATAATCTTTTGGTACCTTCCATACTTTTTCGTCCGTAAATAACTCTTCTATTTTATTATTTTGGTACTGATAGAACATGAAAACCAAACCCGAATATATTTATACGGGTACGAACCGACTCATGCATTATTAACGGGTACCCAACGCAATTATAATAGGACCCGATGTATAATGGTCTTTTTCCTACTTAAAGATAAGGGTAATTATCCATTAATATCCAATCTCAATTAGTAAAGGCCCAACAGTTAAAAAGTCCATGAGTTGACATATGAGATTGACACTTATCAACATCCTATGACGCACGGACGCCTATAAATAGTCAAGTACCAGTACTGGAAAAGGGGCCTAAGATCTGAGCAAAAAATAATACAATACAGAGACTTTTCAGAGCTTATCTCACTAGAAAGTACGCGGATTGAAGTCAAGTCAAAAACCGAGCATCAAGACTAATTTAAAGACCAATATTAAGATTAAATTAACAGACCGAGCATAAGTATAATAAGAATTGTAATCCCGATCAAGAAGATTTACCGAGCAATAAAGAAAGAACACTATCTCGTCTAATATTTCTTATCGTCAATTTATCTCATTATTGTTGAGAAGCTTAACTTAACCGACCAGGGTTAATGCTTTATTTAGCTTTATTTACCCGATCAAAGTTAATGCTTTATCAAATGGCGCCGTCTCTACACTTCACCTAGTGCCAACTAGTTTCGAAGTCGAATACACAACTCTATCAGACGAGCAAAATAGTTACCACAATAGAAGAAATCCGTCCCGAGGAAGTAGGAACCACAAATAACCACGAAGTACGAATCAACCAAGACGACCTAGAAGAACTCCTCGTCATCCGAGAAAGATACAAAGCAATCAAGTCCAGAAATCGACCGTTCACTTCCAATATCCCTACCGAACAACCGACGTAACAACCCCTACTAATCGACAGAATCGTAGACGAAAACCCGACGGAGTCAGACGAAGAATGAGCTATATCCGCAGTAAGGCGAACAAGGAGACACCAGATAGTAACCCGACACCTAAACGACGCAGCGCCCACAACAAACGCAAGGCCAAGATCAAGGGCCCACTTCCCAACTGCTTCAGCCAACTCCAGTTCTCATCAGGGTAGAATAATTCGTTTCGGAACAAATGAGGACAACAATAGGGAGCTCCACTCAAAGGATAACTATGCCAAGGAGATAAGGAGAGCCCAACACCGACCATCAAACTTCTCGACACCCCAATATGGTATGCCAAGGGACGATGTACCGGAACAAATAATCCGACCACCAATCCTCCCTCCACGGATAATTACACCATCCACGGTGGAGTTTCAACCCATAATTCCTCAAGAGGGGAATGCGGTTGTACTGACAAGGACCGATGAAAGCTACCATGCTCAGAGTCAAACTCAGTTGGCAGCATGCATGGCTGTCATGGCAACAACAGGGATCAGAATACCGACGAGATAGGCAACCAATACGCAGAAGGAACAAAGAAATGAACAAGTGGAAGATTCCACTTATAGGGCCGCCATGGAAGTGACAGGAAGACAACAGGAAACAAGGAGACCACAACAGGGGGAACACCTCCCAAGAGCAACCCTGCCAACATTCGACCTTCAGGGCAATCAGACGGGACATGCCTTCGGAATAACCCCGAACTGCAGAGAATATATCGAGACCAGGGCATGAGAGGGACAATGATACTACCCCACACACAATTATGGTGGAGGATACAGCCCCAGTACCAAACGCAGGATGAAGTGTTCCAACAAGCATGAGACGTCTGCCAAGAAACGTCATGTACCGAGCAAATCACACGGTACCGAAACCTGAACGGGTTCGTAATACCAGAATTTAAACTGTACGACAGGAAGAGCTGCCCAATAGACCACCTGAGACATTATAAAATCAGGATGGAACTATGAAGTGATGACCCCGCGCTGATGTGCAAGTTCTTCAAAAATAGCTTGGGACAAGAAGCCTCGACGTGGTACCATAACCTACCAAGGGGGGACCATAGGAAGCTGGACTGAGCTGCTCAGAGCATACTCGAACCGGTATGCAGCTCACAGAAAGAAGAAAGTTACCATCGAAACACTGCTGAAAATGACTATGCTGCCCAACGAAAGGCTGAACGACTATTGCATCCGCTTCATCAACTTTGCGAATCAAATCCTGCAGTACGTAAGCAACATCGCCATACAGAACTTTATCAATTCTATCCCGAGAAAATCCATCATAGCACCACAAAACACGTGGTAAGAAGTAATACAGTGAAGGAGAAATACGATTGAAAAACAAACAACGGATAGAGGATAAGAATAAAGGATGATTTTATTAAAATTCAGAGATTCTATTACATAGGGGCAATATAACCGCAAATAAATAGCAAAGAAATTACAAAAAATAAACTAATTAGCGGAGGAACCCGCTTCACCGCCATCCGGCCCTTTCTTGGACCGAGCGTGCAAGTCCTTTAGGGCCAATTTGTAAGCCCTCTTGGACGTCTTATGCCTGTCCCGAGAAGCCTCAAGTCTTTTGACCCGGTCGAGAGCCCAATCCCGGTCAGCCAAAGCTACGTGGTGGGCTGCGTCTAAAGTCGTCACTCTCTCCTCTAAGTCAGGTATCCTGACAGATTCCCTAGCCAATAAGGCGAACCTCCTCTTCAGGACACGAGCCTTCCTGACCTCGCCCTCCAGATAGGCAAGATATTCAGAGAAGTTGTCTCCACTAGATCCATTAGGAGAAGTCATGGCGTCACAAGAGAAGTTGTAATCGTAAGAGATGAAATGGAAGTAATGCGGAGTCCCTTTTATAACGGACAGATAGTGGAAAGGTCAAGAGTCTTCTCGAAATAAGATAACACGCCTGAACTTCCCAATGCCATTAATGGTCATAAAGAAAGCAGTTACAAATCGATCACGCTGCTCGATAAAACATCGGGAATAGCAAGGCCGGGATAACATCCATATAAGATCGGACATGATTCCATCGCCGTGGAAACCACACCGAAGAAGTCAGGGAGCACTTGATAGAACATGAAAATCAAACCCGAATATATCTATACGGGTATGAACCGACCCATGCATTATTAATGGGTACCCAACGCAATTATAATAGGACCCAAGGTATAATGGTCTTTTCCCTACTTAAAGATAAGAGTAATTATCCATTAACATGCAAACTCAATTAGTAAAGGCCCAACAGTTAAAAAGTCCATGAGTTGACATATGAAATTTACACTTGTCAACATCCTATAGCGCACGGATGCCTATAAATAGTCAAGTACCAGTACTGGAAAAAATGCCTAAGATCTGAGCAAAAAAGAATACAATACAGAGACTTTTCAGAGCTTATCTCACTAGAAAGTACGCGGATTGAAGTCAAGTAAAAAACCGAGCATCAAGGCTAATTTAAAGACCAATATTAAGATTAAATTAACATATCGAGCATAAGTATAATAAGAATTGTAATCACGATCAAGAAGATTTACCGAGCAATAAAGAAAGAACATTATCTCGTCTAATATTTCCTATCGTCAATTTATCTCATTATTGTTGAGAAGCTTAACTTAACCGATCAGGGTTAATGCTTTATTTAGCTTAATTTACCTGATCAAAGTTAATGCTTTATCAAGTACCTTTTAAAATAAGTGTTCATTTTTTTAAAAAAAAAAATAGTAAATTTTTTCTTTTTTATTTCTTGAAATAATTTTTTTTATAGTTAAATCATATCAAATTTACAACTATAATCTCATATTATAAGTAAGAAATAGTTTTTGTTTAAATTTTTTAATTTTTTGATGTTTTTTTTTTTATTTTAAATAAAATTGGTTCAAATAATTAAATAACTTTTAAAAACCAATACACTTATACTGCTAAGAGGAAGGGAATATTAAATAACAAATGACAATTTAAATGAGATTAACTTTTCAAAAAATAAAAAAAAATGACAATTTAAATGACAATTTTATAATCTCTCTCATTATTAAGAGAATCTTTGGATCAACTTTGGTTCTGCCTCCTTTCAAGAAAAGCTATACATACTTTCCTGTGACTAAAAGTCACTTTTCTACTAAAACATAAACACCGCTGCACGTGTGTCTTTCCACCGCTTAACCAAAAACACAAACTCATTTTTTTTTTAATCTTCTCAATGTATATTTAAATGTATATATATAGTACAAAAAGAAATTGATAAGCTGTTATTCTTACTTCTTAGGAAGGGGAATTCAAGCCATCAAGTGAAGTGGTAAGGTGAAAATATATGTGTTGTATTTACCATACCATGGATACTGCTCATGTTCGGAAACACGTTTACCAGTTTCGAATACCCTGAATAAACTCCTAATTGGATTATGAAGCTCGGGACGATTTATAGAATCACGTAATAACATTCGATAAAATAATTCTGAACGAACTCGAGATTCGCAATATTTAGATATATAATTGTATTGGAATTGGTTTATTAATAAACACTTAACAAGTATGTTTTCCCCAATCAGGATATAAACCTCAATATTTTCATATACAGCCCTCAAAACGGGCTAACCCATTCTTCATTATAGCTATAATATTCTGTTTTTGTGTAATTTTTCACTTTCATATCAAAAAATTTGTTCGTAGAAGGCCAGTTCAAAAATAAGTTTTCTAGATAGCTATGCGTTGTACTTGATTCATAAGAGGGGGAATGACTTGCATTGATGTAATGCCTCATAGTTTTTAAGCCCAGTTTTTGCCCAATTCGGTTGGGAAACTGGATAATAGCGATTTATTTGGAAAAAAAATAGATAACGCAAATGTGATGCGTGGTATTTGCATAAAAAGCTACTTAATGACGACTACAAAATGAAGAGGCTCTTTCTACTTAGATAGTTCTCCACTGTCTACTTGCTCAATTAGTGTGTTTCATTTTGACTTTATTCTTCTACGGGCGTTCTGGAGGTGGAATTAAAGAGTATGGATTTGTTAAAAGTTACAAAAGACATGGGAATTGTGTCTGGCTGGTTTTGAAAGCGTTCAAGAAAACTTGAGCCGATGATGCTTACTGTTTGTTTTAGTACTGCTAACAAAATCAAATCAAATTTGGATATACAATTGTTCGCATGTACTGGCTAAGACTCCGTTTGGTTTCATTTTGCTTGATGTCATGAAATGTATAAGAAGAAAGATTTACTTTGTATCGCATATTTTATCATCACTGGACTCAATTAGCCATATTGTGTATATTACTTATATTGAAGTAATGAACTATTCTATATATATTCAGCTATCTAAATGAACAACAAGGCAACTCAAAACAATATCATATTTGATATGTTCATGAAGCTACAAATCGAATGAAAATAAACACCAAATTGCACCCCCTGCTTAGTTTTTGTTCAGTACAAAACTACAAATGCACAAGACGAAGCCCCGTGACATAAATGATGAGTCCACTTGCTAAATGAAGACACAAACGTCTCTAATTGAATGAGGGTCCACTTGAGCTGCTTTGGTATATAATTGAGAAACTTATTTTCAACGAGTAGGGTAAAATTGCAAAAAAACACCAAGTTGACCACTTGGTTTTCTTGCTTGGTAGTACGTAACACACAATAATGGTCTATACCGTTTGAGTTTCGGAAGGGTTTTTCGCTATACATTTGGCTAACTCAAAATCATTTAGGGTCCCATGTAAGAAATTCCAACTTACACGTGTTTATTTGTCCTTCACGCACATTATTGTTTTTTTTTTCCTATGCTAATTATTCTTGTGAAAAACTTCCTAAACAATTTTTCTCTCTCCGCCGATCTAACAAAGTTTCATAGTTACCAAGAAGCTTGTTTCCCTTGTCCAAAACCATGTTTCTCTAGAAATAGTCCAATATTTTAGCATAGAATGTTCTTTTTCCATTTAATTCTCGTTTCCGTTTTTCATAATTGTTTCCGCTTCTGTTTTGTCAATAATGGAATAGCTAAAACATAAATAAATGAAAGGATCGCGAACGGAAGACGAACTTCTGATGTAGGAAACTAGGAATTAGTAAGGAAAATTAGTTGACTAAGTCACTAATGAAACTACACATTTGTTTTCAAAAGTCCCATCTCTAGTAATACTTTCTTGTCCTTGAGAATTGAATTAACTAGTAGCTAACACGTAGACAGAATATGTTATTAGGAGGAGAAGATATTGATATCGGAATCTACTATTTAACAAAATAATTGTGTTACAACGATCTTATTTTATAATACCATCGAAACTTGAAAATCATATGTATAGTTGCAGCTTGCAGGCCTGATAAAGGTTGTTAATTTTCTGAATGAACAATTTCTTTAAGAATTTGTATCTATGAAAAAGGTTGTTCAAGGATTGTGATCATACAATTTAAGAATTGAAAAATGAAAATGTCTCTCTCTACAAGCAAGTCATACAAGTTTGGTAAAAGTACTAATCTACAAAAAAATAAAGCTAACTCGAGGGAACTTCTTTGACTGGCTTTGAGTCTATTGTTGTCTTATCTTTTCTTTTCGTATGCGTCTTTTAGTTCTCTAATTTCACTCCCTTTGCTTCAAGTTTGAACAAAAAAGAAATGATTGGTCTTTAACGTAGAAATTTAGCAACCAGAAATCAATTTGTATGGAAATTGAATGGTAGCTAAGATACAAAAAAATAGGTACTTTATAAGGATATGATAGACTCAAATTATGTATGTACAAGTCTAAAGTTATAAAACCAAAAGAAGTCTGTTGTGGTTAGGGCTGATAATCAATTAAGGACATAAAATCATTGTGGTCTGTTCGTCAAACATGTGGTTCATGTCCGTTTCATTGAACCGAATATGAACATATGTACTTAGATCATTTAGTAAACAAGTGGATCATAAGCAATTAAAGCTCTGTGAAGCTCATTAGAAGCTCGCTTCGTTTGATTCATCAACAATTCATATGTAAAAAGAGAATTCTATAATTATATATATGATGTATAACTTCAAAATATTTTATAATAATAGTGAAGAAATATATTAAAATTTGAAAATATTATGGTTTTTATAATATAATAACAAAGTAAAGACTTTTTACTTTTGTTAGTTTTATATAAGTCTATTATTACTCATTAATTATCCTCCATAGGTGTGCTAGTGTTTCAAAATTAAGATTAACGTTGAGGCTTCCCAAGCAGACAAAAATGGATATATTTTATTATTTTTATTTTTTGAAACAAATAAAACTAATATTATTTTAAATCATTACAAAAGTAAGACCGTAGTTGGTCGAGCATATAAGCCGAACAAAAAGTTACAAGTTCTTTCCTAGCATAATTTGCTAAATAGTTAGCCGGTTTATTCGTTTCATGGGAACCCCAAACAAAAACTCAATATTTGCTTTCTCCGAGTTTATGAATATACTCAAATAAATCTTAAATTTCTCAAGGCATATGACAATCAAGTGTTGTACAGAATTTTACCAATTCGCTACTGTCCGTCTCAAATATAATGTTATTCCAATTTTTGTCTAACGTACTTAGACAAACAAATCGTAAACTATAAAATTCGGCGATTAGCAGACGGGAAGTTTTGAATCGTCCCCACCAAAAATGGATAATGGATGAAAGGATTCAATGAACTGGGAGCTAATGGGCTATTTTCCATGGGCTTGAATTTACTTGGGGCTGCTTATCATTGAATTCAGTTCAAAAAATGCTTATAATACTGTAGAGAACCCGAGCGATTTTGAGCATCATTATTCTGTTGAAATGCGAAGCATATAGAAACACATGAATAAATTTCATTAAAAGCTCTGTTGTAAAATTAAGACCTAACCATTAAACAAGAAGCAATGGGCACGTGATCGGGATGGTGAAATAAATTGAGAAACAATTCATCTATTCTGATCTGAGAAGTAATGAATTAACTTTACAACTGAAATAGATAGTAGGGTAAATATTTACCCGCCGATCAGAGATAGAAGCTTTAATGCCAGGTATACTTTTTTTTACCGAAAGGGAAAAGGCAACTCTTTGTACAAAATTGGGTGTAATCAAGAAAGCTTAGTGTACAACAAAGTAATGATAAGAGTCTGGTAACGAGTAACAATAACTATATGTGCCCAATGGAAGAGTAAAAACAAGAGAAATTTTCTACACAACAATTTCATATTTTTCTCATTTTATTGATTTATTTCCGTTAGAAGAATACTAACAATGACCTACACAAATGGTGAATGGTTACAACAAATGGATCGGAAGAAGGCACATGGTACATTACAGTTATCGCACAATGATTTTGTAGCAAAACTTCAATTGTGACACATCACCATCGATTGCAAAGCTTGATGTCGATTTGGTTAATTGTTCTTAGGATCGACTGATGTCCATCTCAAGGGAACAGTAAACGTAATATGCTCATGTGCAGAAACTGGTTTTGAAATCCTCGAAGGCTTCTTATCGGTATCGAGTTATCAACGACACAATATTTTTAATCTGCATTAATAAAGAACGCAATTCATACTAGTAAAGCGCCTGTAGGAGCCAATTTTACTTTTAATAAGGTAGCCCAAATGTTAAATATTGAATAAATCAATTCAAAAAATATATAAGCTTGGAAATATGAAATAAACAACACATAACAAGCCGACGAGAGAACTAACAAGCTACATGATTCATAAACATCTAAAAGAATAATATACTGCAAGATTCTTTCTCAGCACTACAGTAAACCTATAAGGAAATTTATTTGGGACACATTAAAATTTGGTCACTTCTTCGTTACTAACTTACTTATATAATAATTCAAAAGAAGATTGATAAGTTGGATGTTTAAAAAAGTGTTTAAAGAGAAGCAATGCACTTTTTTTTACGTCTTTTCCCTTCAAGTCTAATGTAAACAGATCCAAAGTAAGCTAAGATAATCCAATACTACCTTGTACAATTAAAAGAAACACGGATCCAGAAAGGATAAACAATAATCTTTAGTAACAAAAGAGAACCTGACACTTTCTTATATGGAACAGATACTGAAACGTGCTATATACTCGTATTACTTTGTGGAACATAATTTTCGACAGATGAAAAAAATGGAAGAAGTCTTCCAAAGTTATAAATAGATTTACGAAGTTGGGGTATCTCTAACTAGGTAATCTACATAAAGTAACACTTATCATGATTTTATCATCAAAGGAAATACAGTATAAAAAGACATTACTCTGGTACACTAATAATAAAAAATCAGAAAACTAGAACAGGGTAGCTAAACAAATAAATTGTATAGTGATAACTTTAGGCTTAAAAAAGCAAATTTGGTCATGTTCAAGTGCAGATTATAAGAGTCTAAATCTTCTACCCCATATTCTCTATCCCCTTCCGTGCCCCCTTGCTTATTTTCACTCAAATTTTAAATTTTCACAACTTATACCGCAACTTTATAAACTTTTATATTATATTGTATTCAAATTTTAAAACATTTGAACATAATATTGTTTTAGACAATTTTTTTAATATTCAATGTTTAATTTACACTAATTTATACATTTATTCTAAAATAAATTTTGTGTGGATTTTCTTTTAAAAATAATTATTGGAATGTATTGATACATGTATTATAGTAATTGTACAATTTTTTTCAACTTTTTTAGAATTTTTTTTTGGATAAAATAAGCAAGGGGGCACGGAAGGGGGTAGAGAAATGGGGTAGAAGATTTGGCTCGGATTATAAGCATAAATCCTCAATTTTTGTAGGTTGGGAAAAAAGCTACGTTCATCCAGCTTATAGATTCTAGCTTTTCCAAATATCCCAGAAAAAACTTAGTATTAAAGTCGGACAGCTGAGCTTTAAAGCTGGCAAGTCTGCAACAAACAAGGCCCTATGTGGGAAGTTAACATAAGGAAAGAGTAAAATATAGCACAAAAAGGGCCTGCGAGAACACGAGAGAATATGTAAAATACCTATCTCACACTAACAGCCTTCAAAGGAGTTAACAATGTCTTCATTAAATTCACCATAAATGTCTGGGCATCCATCCCATTTCCCATGTTCTCGTTCTTCCCAGTAACCACCCGAGTAACGGAACGGTCCGTCTTCTCCTTTTCTCTCAAACCATCTTGCCTTCCATCCATTTTCTTGCATTTTCCTCGACTGTTGTCAATAATAGGATTAAATTATGCGACTCGTAGTAAAAACATTTTAAAAATCACTGGATTACCATGGTTGCTCGTATTAAATTCTCTAAGATTAAGCAAATTACTGCAGCACTAGGGCCTTGTTTGGTTGTAACTATAAGCTAAGATTTTAAGTTGATTGCCTAAGAGCTGTATTACATTTGGTTTACCAACTTAAGACCTGAGCTTATTGGGTTCGTTCTCCTGAAACAGCAGCTACAAGCTTTAGGGTGTGTTTGGAACCCGGAAATTTGACGGGAAAAGAAAAGAAAAGGAAAAGAAATGAAAATTAACATGAAATCATTTTCCACTCACGTGTTTGGAAGATTGGGAAAAGAAAAGAAAATGAAAATAATAAAAAGGGGAGAGAGAGAGCTAACCTCACTTTTCTCATTTGTTTTTCTTTTCCTCCCACTTTTAGAAGGAAAATGGTTTCTCTCACTCTACACACAAAATTTTCCCATACTTTCTTTTATTTTATTTTCCATTGGTTTTCTTATGTAACCAAACACAAAAAAATATTTTCTTAGGAAATCATTTTCCTTTTCCCATCCATTTTTCATGTTCCAAACACACCCTTAGGATGTGTTTGGAAACCGGAAATTGTAACGAGAAAGAAAAGAAAAGAAAACGAAAGTAAAACTAACTTGAAATCATTTTCCAGCCATGTGTTTGGAATATTGGAAAATTAAGAGAAAAGAAAAGAAAAAAAATGGGAGAGAGACGGAGCTAGTAACACTTTTCCTATTTGTTTTCATTTTCCTTCCACTTTTGGTAGGAAAATGGTTTCTTTCATTCTACACACAAAGTTTTCCCTCAATTTCTTTTGTTTTCTTTTCCATTGGTTTTCTTATACAAACAAACACAAGAAAATATTTTCTCGGGAAATCATTTTCATTTTCCCACCCAATTTCCATGTTCCAAACACACCCTAAAGCTAGATCAACCCAACTTTTTTCTCTATCTCTAAGAATCTAGCTTAATTGCTTAGAAGTTGCACCTGAACAATCCTTAAACCAAGTATATTCGCCATGAAAGAAAGTTAAGGGTACGAGTCAATTATTCTGATGCTTCACATTTCAAAAGTTCAAGAAGGCGCACATATGCAAGTCAAATCATACCCTTACATATGAACACCAACAGTACTACTCGTCTTCCTATTACACCATTACCACTTACCAGAGATAATAAGAATTTTATAAACTTAAGAAAATTTACGTGTGGACATTATAATATAACTGTATATATGCATGTAGCTGAGGTGTAAAGATATACCATCCTCTGTCGTAGCTCCAACCGTTGCTTCTCGGCATTTGACTTCTCATATTCACCATTCTCCAGATGCCGTTGGTCTGGTCTAAGCCTTGAATCAGTGGGAGGGAGCTTCTCCTATTTATTCAATCAAATAAACGATGTTAAAATAACAGGTATGATATTAGAAAATTGTAAATGACCAATATGATAGGCTAATACTAATACACGTACCTCTAATCCAGGTGTTAGTTCGTTTAAAGTAATTGCAAATGGCGTCATCTTATAGCGAGTAAGATTACAAGGATCGGCTCTTTTCCATAGCATAGGTGCTTTTGATAAATCTTTTTGCTTACTCATGCCATCTCCATTAGTGTAATATAAGCTATCATCCCACTTACCAAAAACAGTTGCAACTTTTTTCTCTGTTTCATCTTCGACAAATCCTTGAATCTGTATAGCAAGACAGTTGTTTTAACATCTTACAAGGATTATAATGGTACAAAAATCATCAACACCAGTGGTGACAAGACTAACTTGAATCTCAAACTCTATTTGCATGTAGTAATAAAATATAATAATATACCAAAAACCAAGTCCAAAAACCCTTTACTGGGATTTAAAAGGGAAGTAAATATTGAAACTACCTGACGTGGATTCCGGTCGAGGATAGACTGTTCTTTAAACTTAAGTTTACATGAATATTGGCGATTGCCACGGATATGCATAATCCCGTGGTGATGAAGATATACCTTGCCAATAATAAGATTGCCAATTGTTGTTGTTACCTAATAAAACCAAACAAGATGCAGGGGTTACCTCTTACTGGTAGAGAAGTTGCAGGAGTTTAAGTTACAAGTAAAAGAGCAAACAAAGCTAACTGGTCAGTTGCTTAAGTTTTTGGATACAAGCATTAAAGAAGTCACTTATGTAGTTTTGTTAGTTTCTCACTACGAGTTTTTTGGTAAAAAGTTAGGAAATGGGATTTAGTTTTATTATATATCCTCGAAGTTTTGAGTGGTCTACATGGGATAAGTAATACAAAAATTGAAAACAAAGAAATTAATTAACATTTTAAGATCATTTTAATCAAAAAAAACTGAAAAGCATTGCTTACTTTGCTCCATTGGAAAACTTCCCCATCGTCAAACTCTAAGTTTAGAGTTCCAACGGGGTCTAGATGAATAGATGTTCCCCAAAACTTGGTTGTAAGGTTACTATCACCCCAGAATTTCCATCCTCTTCCTTCACAATGACATGCAATCAGTGTTGGGTGGTGACTAACCTGTTTCAATAAAATCATCAGATGTTAAATTTATAAAAAAGGGTTACTTACAATTTTCACACCCAACTATTACATTTTGTCCTTTAAGTACACCCAATTAATTGTGATTTAAATTAGTACAACCTTTTTAATCAAATTGGCAAGGATGTGACGTTACAAATATTTCTGTTAGGATTGATTACAGTTCTGTACACTCAAGTATCACGATTTTTTAGAAAACGTAACTGAAGTATACCAATTGATTAAAAACAAAGGTTGGCTCGTTAATTGAAAAATGAAAAAGTCGTTAGTGGGTGTACATGAGTAGAAAAATCATGATTAGGGTCTAAACTACTTAGTACAAAAACATCATACAGCTAAATTTCAGCACAAATTGCAAAAAAATAAGGTCATGCCGTCAAAATACTTACTTTCTCAGAAAAGAAACGAAGGCCTTTGTCAGGATAATCAGCCTCGTAAGTTTCACCCAACAAAGGATTGAAGGGCTTACAGTGTCGACCTTCACACGAAGCGTATCCAGAAACGGCAAATGCGGCAACATTTAAAACTCTTAGAAGACTGTTTCCCTAGAAGCATGGGACATGAGACCATGTTAGATTCATAAGTGAATGAAGTCAAATACTAGTTTTCATTTTTCCACAATAAATAGTTGATCAAGTTATTAATTCGGGGAAGGGTCATACAAAACCAAAACTACCCATCTTGCTAACTGAAAAAAAGATAAATGAAATAACCACACGTCAACATCTCCTCTTTCTAGTTTCCAAGAAGAAACAGAAAACCAAACAAATTCATGTTGCTAATTGAGAAAAGATAGATGAATAAAAATAAGTCAACATCTCCTATTTCTAGTGTCCACGTAGAAAGACTCAGAAACAAAGTTAACAGAGGAGCATTGTATGTCATATTTTTGCTACCTATATACCTAATGTTCTCAAAACATTGGAGTAGAAACAAACATGGAAAAGCAAAGGTGGAAATGGAATATCACATGAAAGTACCCGGGCCACAAAACTATTCCAAAAATATATATGCTGCTATGTCTAAGAGCTTAGTTCAAAGGCAAAAAACACATAAATTTAGTTATATATATTTGACAGAAAAAAAAAAAAAAAAAAACCAAACTAAGGGGGTATAAGAAGAATATGCCCCTTCTAAAACAGATCAGAAGGAAAAACTGTACCCTTTTTCCATGTTCATAGGCACGGTCCAATAGATGAGAATATTCCAAATCTTCAAAGCACTTTTGCAAAGAAGATATGGGCTCGTTGAAGTACACTGGAAGACAAACACGTGTTAAATCTTTTCCTACATTGTCTTTGATCATGGACCAAAGGCTCACTCCTTTTTCCTTCTCAACTGGGTCTGGTAGCTTCTTTCGCCTTTCAATTTGTGGATAGTCAAAGTAACAATTTTCGTTAAAATTCAAATCCTTATCAGGGTGTTGATTTTCCGGTCCCATGCTTGCATGTATTTGATCAGAGACTCTACTTAAAGACCCACAACTAGTAGTTGGTTGGGAAAAATAATCTTTTGTGTCAAAATATGAGTTTTCCTCTTCATCCGATACTTCCTCTAGTTCTTGTTTTTCAATATCATCCGACGACGCTGTTGTGCTCCATTCTGAATTTTGAAACAATAATATCTAGACATTATATGGCATACAAAAAGCAAAGTAGCTATATATATATATATATATATATATATATATATATATATATATATAATATTATCAGATAGTAGACAGTTCAGGAAACAGACAAGAACAACTTGACAGGAAAGTATGGCTTTACATGTAGCAATTTGTTATTTGTAGAAACACATATAATTACAACATTAAACTATAAAATGATTACAGTTTTATATGCAAAATTTTAGTCTAAAGCTTTTAACATGAAATATAAGACAGATTCAGAGAAATAGGCTGAAATTATTAACAAAATCAAGCCCAAAGGTGGTTCAAAGTAGAAAACCACTGCATTTTACAATGATAGATGGAGAGTTAATGAAATGAGCCAATCATTTGGGCTACAAATAAACAATTCATGTAAACGTAAAGATGGACACACACACTTGGTCAAAGCGCGAATCAGTTGTATTCAAGTATTTTAGTAACTTTCTAAATCAGTCTGTTTCTGTTTAGAAACCACATACTACTAATGAATAAGATCATTAAATAAAGTTGCACTATACCTACCAAGTTCAACAAATGAAAGAGCTGAAGGCGGATTGACAGGGAAGATAAGACGTACCACTATATTTGCCATGCCCTAAACTAGAAACGTCAAGTTTCGTTGATTGGTACTCATCATTATTAATTTCACGTTCTTCAACTTCAATGTTAACATCCTACATAGCAAATAACGGAAATATGTCAAGCATGTCGAGGGATAGGCAATTATCTAAAAAACGGTGTGATAAGAAATTTACGGAACATGCTTTTAGATGGCATAAATTGGGGTGAAAAAGGAAGAGGTACCACATCACTATGACTAGCAGAGCCACAAAAGAAACATCAGATAGAGTTAAGAAGCTAGCCTGCGATTTCCGAACTGTTAAGCTGGAAATTGTCAATATTATTGCTAATTTTACGGTATAAAGTACTGGATGTGTTTGTCCATTATACAAATACAATAGATCCACAGGTGCATCAGGTTAAGGAACGAAATGTTAGATCCAACTGTCTGAATTAAATGAAACAGACCTAGATTTGATTCAAAGGTACATATGGGTGGTGCTTGATCATGGTATAAAAAGACACTCAAAATGATGAAGGTAGTTAATGTAAGTCAACTACATATACAAACTTTAACTTCATGTTAAAATTACAGTTAATGTTAACTAGATTCAAGAGGATATATCAATTTGTACATCAACCAATCAACTATAACTGATGCACCAAACTATTAACATTCACATAAGATACCAACACATTAACATTCACATAAGATACCAACACACACAATGTCCAACAATTGGCACATCGGAGTTTACAGTTCAACTCAAAAACACCAATTATCTTGTATAGCAACAATCTACACTAATCATAAATTCTGTGTAGATTGTTATCTAAATTGTAAAATTTTATAGGTTGGTCATTGTTGTACTAACTGTTCAATTTTGTAAAATTATTTGTGCTTATATAGTATATTTTAACCGGTTGATGTATTAGTTGTTAAACGATGATAGGTTGGTGTACAAAAGTGACAAGTTTATCCAAGAATAAAACATTAAGAAAGAGGGTGTTCGTTACAATTCTAACCAGTCAACTATAAATGGACATGGGTGCATTCTTATCTCAAAAAAATGGATAGAAAATCAGATTCTTTAAAACATTTCTCTTTCAAACAAGAAAATTGAACTTCTACAAATAATTGGGCAAATATTAACATAAATTTACCTCTAATTGTCTCAGCGTTTCCAACAAATTGGACCGCTCTTCACAAAGAACTTTAAATTGTCCACTAATATCCGATAACTCTGAGAGCATTATCTGCTCACAGTCCTTCACCAGAGCCTCGCTACTCCCCTCTTCAAGCAATCGTTTTTTAAGCTTTTCCGTTGAAATAGATATATCATTTGAAACAAAGGAAGAATCATAATTTAATGATCTTCTAAGATAAAATAAGTTGCGAGATGATACAAGAGCTTCTATCCAAGACACCCGGTCTTTTTTCGAACATGCCCTTAGATGAAGCGTTTTTGTTGCGGTAAAAATGTAAAATCTCTTGTCGTCCGACCTACTTTCTCTAAAGGAAGAGACCTGCAGACACAGAGACTTCCAAGTTAACAGCTTCTATTTTACAAGTTGCTAATTTGTTTTATCCTCCAAGCAAATAAACCGCATCTCTCGTTAATGCCTTAATGGTGAAAATTTGTGTATAACTATAACCAATATGTAGAGTAAAATTGTGTATAATTATAACCAAGATATAAAATATAAACCAACATATAGAATAAAAACAGAGCATTTAAAATTGTGTATAACTATAACCAACATATAGAATAAAAAGAGAGAAGATTCAACTCGAAACCTGAAACGATGCAACAGCCCTAGTCACAAGAGAAAACCTTGGCTCAAATTTGTAGTATTCTAATCAAATCAATAAACTTCATTTCAAGTTGATGTATCCCTAGAACATAATTCAATTGTAAGGCAAGTACTGCAAAAACTATGAAACTACTGAAATGAAGTAAGTAAAAACTTGGTAATAGTCTAAAACTGGAAAAAGAAATGAAAATCAAAGGCATAATCCCAATGTTTATTTTGAATATTAATGTCCGAGTCAAAGGCGATAAATTATCTTACCTGATAAAGAGGTTAACTTTACCTTTCATCAATAACAAAAAAAAAAAAGTAGTAAACTGTATGGTAATTTCTCCCCTTTGACTTAGGCATTAATATTCAAATAAAGATGTTAACTTTACCTTTCATCAATCTAAACTGTAGTTAAGATTTGGAGTAGAAGCAAAACATGATAGGTTTGAGGAGCAAATCCTTAATCATTAAAGAGGATAAGAAGAACCAACGATCTACACATAAGGTACAGCAACAATAAATTTATGTATGTTTGTATATAATACTCTAAAAGTCATCAACAGTGATGTGACTATAGCTTAATATACCTAGGCATACTCTCTACCATATCATGGCCCATTGTTTACCAAGTTGGATGTGACCCACTCTAAGATTAACACCCACTCTCTAAATAATGTCAAAATAAAATAATTGGTTTACTTAATTTGAAGGAAAAAAAAAAATGGACTTTAATATTATATCCCTCGTAAATGCAAAAAACATCTCAAACTTAATCCAACGCGTTGAGCCTTGTTTGGCTGAAAATTTAAGCCCTTTTTCTATTTCAGATTCTTCTGACCACTGTTTTAAAAAAGCCCAATTAAGTAATGGAGCTCGATTTAAAATTCGATAAAATCTCAATTCAAAGCTTAAAAAATCATATACAAGGTCGTTTTTTTCGTTTCTTTTACGACTAAAAGCTTATGCTTTTTATGCTTTCAGCATAGCTCTTGCAAAAGCGTTTTAGCAAAACTGGATTTTACATATTTAACTTGAAGGCAAGGTTTTCTAATTTTACACCAAAAAGCTAGAAGTGCAGCCTGGTTCTCAAAGGAAAAAAAATGCAACCAAACTAGCAGTAAATGCATTTCCCATTTTTCTTTGAAGTTTTAAAATGCATTATAGTTAAGTTCCCATAATGTTACTTTAAAAAAACACCTTTTGGAGGGGGAAATAATTTAAAGAAAGAAATGAGAGTCATGTGGTTAATTGGATGTTTGGATTGTAGCTCAGGTCTCAAAGCTATTTGTTGGCAGGTAAAAGAAAATTGGGAAAACGATCAAAGTGGTAATAAATCTGAGTAATTGCTTCTTCAAAAAATCATTGCTCTTATTAGTAACCTTTCATTAAACAAAAAGTAGCAAAGAAACCAAACCCAAATAGTAGGATCAAAATCAACGATTACTTTGTACAGATAAGCACCAACCAAATATTAGGCCTGCGTTTATTTTTAGTCTCCCATTCATAATAAAGTGACAACTCAGAATATGAGCCAAGTATTAGGACGGCATTTATGATTATTCAAGTATTTTGGAATCTCAGTTAGTTTGAGTGTGAATTCTTGTTCATACAAGTTATTTTATTATTATTCCTCAAATAAAAAAAAATAGCTTCAAAAATTTATTAACAAATATAAATGACAAATAATTTCTCTTACTATTTACATTTAGTCTAGAGCTGGTTTCTCCATTTATTTCCGGTCTCTGTTCACGTTTTGCTTCCTATATAATCAAATATCATTTTTCAAATACTTATTTCATAAAAAAAACACTGGAAAAAATAATGAAGAATGATAAAATCAAATTGAAGCATAAACCCAGATTAGGTGGGCACTTACAAAATCCAAAAAATCATTTTCCAATTTTTTTTAACAGATTCAACTAAATTCTTCAAGTCAATTATCTAATATATATTCTACTCTCAACTTTCTCCATTTCTCCAATCTCTCTCTATATATATAACTACAAACAAAAACAAATCACACACACACACACATATACTACTAAATACTACAATCATTTTTTCTTCTATTATAATTAAGGTAACCCACTTTATGGGTGCTAATGATCAAAATATGGTATATGTAGTCTCAACTAATTCCACCAACCAACTTAATAATACTATATAAATAAATAAGGTAAAAGCTAACCAATCTCCTCTTGTCATTGGTTAAGCGTATATGGTATTTGTTGATTATATATTATTTGTAGTAATTTATTAATAATATTTCCATCATGTGAGTAAGAGTGTGTTTGGTATCAGATTTTTTTGGATGATTTTTAGATTTTGAAAATTCAGATTTTTTAATAGGTGTTTGGTTATTAGGATTTCTTTTATTCTTAAAATCCAGATTTTTAGTCAAAATAATCCAAAAAATCCATAATCCATCTTTTTGCTGGATTTTTTGATTTTAAAAATCAGATTTTTTTAGACCAAACGGACCCTAAATCAAATACATGTATTTAGTAAACCCAATATGTTATGCTATAAATGCAACAATATTTATACCCAGTGTAACTTGAATTTTGAAAGGTATTTAATGTTTAAACGATTTTCTAGGACACTCTTAGCCAAACCCTATAAATAAATCAATAATTAGTTATTTACAGCATTAAATACACATACATATATGCATACAATTTTTTTTAATAAATGCATACATACATATATATATATATAGATAAATATATAGATACCTTGAGATGAATAAAAAAATTTATAACCAAAATATCCCACTTTATGGGTGACACTGGTATCAACCAATTTGACCAAACAACTTACAAATACTATCTAAATAAATCAATAATTAGTTATTAACATGTAAAATTTAGGGCATAGAATTTGTAGACATTGTAGACGCAAAATTACTAATTAATAAAATCATATGGCTTCGCATTTCACATATTAAATAATAAATACATATAAATAATACCTTGAGATGAACAAGTCCACCCGTCCCTCGGTTCGTCTTCCTAGACAAACTCCTATCGAGCCTTTCAAACCCTTCCGATGCCACATCACCGATGACGTGTACATCCACCAAAGCCTCCTCCTCGGGCATAACATTACGATACGACAAAACTCCGTTCCTCAATACAAACCACCTGGATCTCCACCCTTTTCCATAATTAGTCCACTTATATAAAGCTCCCCCGAATCCAACCAACGCATTACCATCCGATCCAGAGGAAATCGACGGCGGAGATCTCTCGTCTGTGTTCGTCTCGATAGGGATGCAACAAAGCGGGTGTAACTCCTTTACTCGCATTCTTTATTTTTATTTATATAATTATATTTATCTGTATATATACATGTGTATGTATGTATGTATGTATAGGTGTGGGAGAGAGAGAGAGAGAGAAGGGGGGGATTAAATGAGAGTCTGTTTGGATCGATTACAAAATATGTATATTTCGTCAATTTATAGTATATACATGTGACTCTGTGACTCTATATATGTGAGTGCGTGGTTATAGACTTATAATTGGCTTTATTACGTTTAAGATGTATGTAGTTTGGTTTGGAATTTATTTGATCCTTTTAGTTTTATGGATAAACAGTACTAAGATATAGGGGTTTGACCGAAAACTTAATTAAACCGATTGCTACTCGGTTTGTTTCGGTTTTAAAAATTTAAAAACAATTTAAATTGTTCTGTTTGCGGCTTGAATCTTTTTGAAACTGGACCAAACTGATTGTTTATAATTATAATTATAATTATATATATATATAATATATATATAAGAAAATCCGGGATCCATCAAAGATAAGAAAATAAAAGTAACTTCGTAACCAAGTCCAGACTCAATTCATATGAATTCTGTTTTTAATGAATCGTTTATGAATAAATCGTGTGTTGTTCGTCAAGGGTTCAGTTCTTGTTTGTTTGTTCAAAAACGAACATGGATTGAACACGATGAATAAACATTCTAAGTTAATAAATGAACATGAACACAACACCCGCGTCGGTTTGTTTGATTCATTTACGAACATAATCATACGTAGGTTTTTCACGTAGGACAACTTTTTAGTAAAAATGATATTTGGTCCTTATAGTTCATCTATAAATTAGACTACTATAAGTTATATTCAAAGAACTAAACATTTGAGTTGTAATTTTTATATTATGTAGTATTTGGTACCATATGAACGTGCAAGTTTATGAATTATCTGCTGAATTTTCTACAGAGTAACAAAAATTACGATTTTTTGGCTCATGTTGGTTCCGGCAACGCCCAAGTTAAAGGGCTATTATGACTCATACAAAGTCGGCCCTGGTTATAAGAATAAAAGAATAGTGTGTGTGTGTGTGTTTAACCAATAGGTTTATCATGATATTAAAATCGTAATGCATTCACAATTGATAAGCACTAGGCCAAAACCAGTAATTATGCATCTCACACTTACCACTTAGGAGACTTTTTTCCTACTAATGTCTGTTTTAAAAAAAGACTTGGGGATTTGTATATAAAAACTTAACCTGTAATGATGTAAAGATTCAGATAATTTGTGTAAATAATCTTATATGCTCATATGCAGGTGACTATTTTTTTGATGTATTGTTTAAAATACCAAACTTATACAAGTATCATTGTATTTGGAACAAACTATAAAAATCAAAGAAAAACTAAAATACAAAACAAACATTCTTTCCAAATCCATTCATCCGGAAAGACTAAAACAAAACACCAAATAAGCATAAAACACAAACAGAAATGTCTCGGTTTTCAAAAGTAACGAAATATTGTCAAGCGCGACAATCGAGCAATCGAATGTGGGAAAACGTATGAAGGTCTTGTGCCAACCAAAAGTAAACTATGAGGTATATAAATAGTTTCAATGCAGAGGTGTCAGCATACAGTAAACATGATCTAAACATATCAATCATCGAGAAGTGCCTAAATGAGCAACCCCGTAAGCCAAAACGGTTTTTACAAAACCACACAGATATCTAACCAAACAATATTACACACTACAATTGCGACAAACTATACAAGCCCGTCAATACTCGTGTATAACAACCGAAACAAAACCATATCATGTAATACGCTTAACTAGTGTAAAAAGGATAACATAACTAACCAAAATCGTTTGACTCATCAAAAGTCCCTATTCAGTTAAACCAAATCTACAATCTTTCGTCCAGATCCGAGAATAAGGAGACGGCATACCATACCACATATAGAGGAAGGTCTGAACGGTCTAAGAGAGTACACGTCTCTGTCTGGCACTGTAGTCGTAATCGGGGTGTCAACACACTATTAGACCCAATTTAAGCAGGACTACAAGTCCGCGATACTCAAAAAAATCCGATATACCAAACTAAAACCCGTATTGTGAGGCCGTCGCACCTAGTTCCACCCTCGACTAATCGATCACTGAAAGATTACACTGAAAGGTTCCATTGAAACCGCAAACAATTCTCGACGGTTATTGCCAAGGTTCGGAGTGGTGGTGATCATTTGGTTCACCAGGTCGGTGGCATCTTGGCAGTCATACACGGAAAGCTCACGAAATCAGTTGTCAAGATAGCCAACGTGATGAGAGGTTCTGACAAGAGTGATGGTGAACCAGATACGAGTGGTGGTTTTGTCAAGGAGTAGAATAATGTTTTTTTAATCGGTCTTAAATGAAGATGTTTTTATAAACTGTAGGTGAGCGAGATGTGTTGGGCATTAGAATAGTATTTTTTTAATCGGTCTTAAATGAAAGTGTTTTTATAAACTGTAGGTGAGAGATGTGTGTTTAGTAATAGTCTAATTGTTCAGAGGTTTTATGCACAAAGAGATGTCTGATTATGTCAGGTTTTAATTGTAATGTTTTTATATTACAAAGTATGTATCTATGTATATATGTATATATAGGCCACGTAAGACGAGAGTTTGTGCTCGTAACCCCCATAATTTACAAAAAATGATATATTTTTAATAAGTAAATTTTAAAATAATTTAAAAAACAAGCAGTGTTACAACTATCTACATATGTACATGTCTATAATATTATAGTATTTGTTCTAACATATAGCATTGATATTAAAATAGATTGGCAACTCATTTTTACCAAATAATATCAGATAAAATGGGCTAAAGCATCCACATATTATGAAAAAACACAAAATTAACTGAAAACTTGACGATTATAGTATTTCGCACACATCATCTCCCCCATAATTACAAAATAGTATATAAATATAATTTAGCTCCGCTTATACATGAATCATAATTCCCCGCTGATTGTAGTACAACAATCTTTTATATATCAGAGATGTGATACTAGACTCTCTAAATTCTAGTTTAAAAAGTCCAACATCAAATTAGCTAAATCCATCATAAGACTAGTCAAAATCAAATGGATACCCATACAGAGCTTAGCCTTATATATTTTTCAAATTTATCAATAAAAATAACAATAAACACACTGGCTGAACTTTGTATACTTTTCTATTGGATTCACAATAATTGTACAGTCTATTTCAAGTATGATAAAGAAAGAGAAAAAAAGGATTGGGGTGATCATAGTACCGAAAAACACTCCTTTTTGTTTGAAAACCCACCTTCTTGTTTTTGTTTCTTGTTTCTTGTTTCTTGTTTCTCTTTATTTTTTGTTAATTAAATTGCATAATCATTTTCTAAATCACACTCACGTTTCAGTTTCATTTAATCGTTTTTACTTCCCATATTGACAGCTATAGTGGAGACAAACGACTATCAATTAAGGAAGAACTGGGTAGAATTTGAAATTTGGTTAGTGCAATGATTTTGTCAAAGAGTTAATAAGACCACCGATTTTTCGAAAACAGAAAAAGTGTATGGAAAATAGGAAAAGAAATCAGACTCCATCGATCCGCTTTTTACGACTCCAAATATCCTATCTCTATTTTCTACCACTTCCATGTCCGCTTGTTTATTTTATACAAAAAAAAAAAATTCTAAAAAAGTTGAAAAAAATTGTAGAATTACTATAAGACATGTATCAATACATTCCAATAATTATTTAAAAAAAAAATTATACGCAATTTATTTTGAAATAAATATATAAATTAGTGTAAATTACACATTTAATATTAGAAGAATTATCTAAAACAATATTATGTCCAAATGTTTTATGAAGTGAATACAATATAATATATAAAACCTTATAAACTTACGAAACAAGTTGTGAAAAATTAAAATTTGAGTGAAAATAAGCAACGGGATACCGAATAGGATAAAAAATAGGAGAGAAAAGATTTAAACTCGGTTTTTACATACTAAAGTATAACTCTTGACTGGAACTGATGATGGCTAACACACTAAAAAAAACTTGTAGGAAAGACATAAAGCACCATAAAGGTACTTTTCCTCTACATCTAGCAAGAAATGTAATTTAGCATCATCATACAAGGTATTGTATCTAACCGATCAATGGTCTTTAAACTCACATTTATTAAAATAAAAGATACTCAAATTAGGTACGGTCACAAAACTGTCATAAAATTGAGAAACTACTAATTGCAAAACCGTAAATAATCGATAAAATGTTACAGGAAACGTGATAAACAAGGTGTCAAAAGAAATTTCGGTCATTCTTCTCCTCTCCGTTATGCTATATTTTTGTAGTTCTTGGTGGGTTAACGTTACGATTGTATCCGAATCGAACCCTAAAAAAAACTACAGATCCGACTCCACATGGTTGGAGATAATTAAACAAGTAACGGATTGTAGAAAATAATTGAGTACGATATCGCTCATTTCACAATAAATGTATGAAGAAGTATATATATAAGAGGTGTAAGCAAATAATTATTCGGTATTACGGCTCATAAATTAAATAAAATATTTGATTTTTGGTTAACATTTATCCAATCATGACTTTTTTAATCAAACTAAATGATTGAGAGTCTTTTTTCTAAAAAACTAGTTGCAAATCATGACCAAGTGAATTAAAAAATGGCACGAAAGTGCATTTGTGATGATGATGGAGATCAAGTAAAGTGGAAGTCAAGATTTTTTTTGATATACTTTACCATTTAATTATGAGTATAACAAAAGAATCACAGATCACTTGCGCCATGTTAAATTGTTAATGGTTAATTATGCAGCAAGGAATCCAGATCATGATACATGTAAAATATTACTATTATATATAGAGAAAATATTAATTTTAGGTTGCTTCAAGCCTTTACCATATTGTTTTTTCTTTTTTGAAACGGCCTTTACCATATCGTTTTTTTCTTTTTTGAAACGGCCTTTGCCATATCGTTGATTACCACATTTAAGTACTAACTAGTGAAAGTAAATTTTTGTTTGAGTTCGTGTTTGTTAAAAAATTAGTAAGTCGGTGTGCTCAGTACGTATATGGCCATCTCGATCTCTATTCTTTTTGGTATTGAACCGGAGCAATTTTTTTGAAGCAATTAAAACTAAGTGATTTGGTCATGACATAAAAGAGAGTATATAGGGGCTTGTAAAACCGTTTTAATATTTTACCGCGTACTGATTTTGTTATTTGACATAAAATTAAACCTATAATTAAAGTGGTCATTTTTAAAAACACTATGATGTGTTTGAACTCTTAACGCCTTTATAAATAAAAATATTTTTCTCTTTAAATAATTATATAGGGTCCATAAAATTATTAAATAAATAAAAAGATGACAATTGCACAAATCAAATTGTATTACACCCATCTTCCAACAGTTATAATGCCAGGCTTTTGTGAGACCAAAAATATCTTTACATCTAAGCCCATGTGTCTCTACATACACTTATTAGTTGTTAGCAAATCTCGAGTTTATAACTTAGTCTCACTCATAAGTCTCTTCCACGTTCCCTGTTTAAGTTACTCTTCTTTTTTTTTTTTTTTTTAAAGTATGCATATTTTACCATTAGTAACAAATTACATTCTAATCTATCAAAGACCACATCTGCTCAGTAAATTTAAAAGCATACAAAACATGTGAATTATTACGAGCATAACGTGTTAGATAGCTAGCCGCTTTATTTGCCGATCTCGGAATCTCTGTTTAAGGTACTTGAATAGATTCTAAGAGCAACCACATCAACAACCATAACTATTTATTTAAATCTAACATATTTTATATTTTTTAAAGAACCGTTTATATTTACACACATTTTCAGCTTCATTATTAATTTTTTTATAATAACCCTACATTATTTTTATTTTTTTGTTTATTATCATTTAATAATCATAACAATTTTACAAACACAAAAATATGAACCACATGATAGTTTATTACTATTATATTCACCAAGTCATGAATCATATACATATAAAAGGTGAATTTTGTGTTTATTGAAATTTAAAAAATTTATAGGGTTCCTGATACATGTCATTTTTTATACCATAATCATTAAATTTTAGAAAAAATTATGTTTTGACATAAAAGATACGGATGCAGATGCTCTAATTGCACTATATGGTGAACCAATAGTATGTCACTTTATACCCACGTGCTAACCCAATCCCTTTACTTGTTTTTTCAAGTTTTACTAATTACTTAGCCATTCTCACCACAATAAAAAAGTATAAACGGTGGCATGTTTTCTATTGCTATTCTGATACTAAAATACGTATGACTAATTTAGTGACAATATAACAACATAAAATATTGTTGCTATTCATGTCACCAAATTAGTAACAATCACTCTAACATCATAATAGCAATAATGTGTTTGTGGCCATCAAGTTTTTTCTTGTGTTAGTTTGATTTGTCTACTACCTCTACCCGTTCTCTTTCCAACCCTATAACTTGACTGTAAAACTATTACTTGTACAACTTGAAAAGATTTGTAAGGGATACAATACGAGACTGTACTATTATTCTATTATTAGCTAAAGTTATCTAGTATATCATATACTTATATATATGCAAAATGTACTCCCTATAGCATGTAATATTGATGATGCTGGATCCACATGGCAATGGGAGAGAGTAGCGCCTTGACAGGTTTTTTTTTTTATTTGACCTCACTAATAAATCGTTCTTTATCATTATGTCATATTCATCAGCATGGGTCATTACAGAATTAGGGTTTATAAGAAAATTACATTCTATGACATAATTTTTACAAATGAATGCAAGTAATCGAAGAGAAAGTATTGGTTAGATCGATTACTTTCATTCTATCGAATAATAATTAAAAGTTTGGAAAGATCAAGTATGAATATTGGAGTTAACAAATTAAGATGATTCGTAATTACTAGTATACATCATAGTAATTATC
The DNA here is from genome assembly GCA_963920805.1 of Primula vulgaris. Lineage (NCBI taxonomy): Eukaryota > Viridiplantae > Streptophyta > Magnoliopsida > Ericales > Primulaceae > Primula > Primula vulgaris. The sequence continues at coordinate 33,296,961 of OY987213.1, forward strand.
ACCTAATTAACTAGTTTCTTCTTTCATAATCCTTTCCTTTCTCGAATTCTTGTCACGATTCCGGTTCACATATGCTTTCCGATTCCAGCTCACATGGTAAAATTACTACTCCATATGTATACTATCGAAACAAAGTTGCTTTATTACATCATCAATAATAAAATTAAATGACTTAAACAATTAACAACTACTTTAAAAATAAAACACAGACCGGAAAACAAAAAATGTAAAATTATTTTGTTTATATATTTGGGTCACTGCCAAAAAAAGATGACTAGAAAGAGGAATGAGAAACATGAGTACATGACAACGTGTAAGCAATAAAGGATATTCAACTAAGATGTCCCACTCTTAAGTGTAGGCTTAGGCTTAGCTTGCAACAACCTTTATATGACTATACTAAAAATAATGATATCCACCTATTTGTAATGGTACTTTATAAACCACAAATAGCTTTTTTGACAAACTTTTTTAATCAGTATTTAGACATGTCGTCCATCTATTGCTGAATTTTCTGTATGAGGTGCATCCTCTCTAAGTTATATATATAGCATTGTACTTTAAATACTTGTCTCAAATATTGATCTCCATACTAGAAGGTTTCAAGAATTTACTATATCTTCTTAATTCTTGTAAGTAAAATAATTGTCTTCTCTGCTAATAATATCAACAGTCTCTCCATATAGTAAGATTTGGCGAGGGAATGTCGACACCCCCTCGTCCGGGGCAATACCATCATCACAACATGCTATCCGGGTCTGTCAATCATAGGCCACGTATCACCCCGGATCTGGATGGACCGGTCTGTGACGACGCCGGCCTAGGAAGCGTATCAAGTACGCTTCCCCAATTAATGCTGCTGCTCCTTTGGGGGACCCTTTAAGCGTTTTATCGACGTGGCCCAATCACAGGCCATCTCCGTGGACCCCGGAAAAGGACAATACTCTTGTCAGAGTCATAAATGACATAAACGCCGTTGGATCAGTGTTTTACAGTACAGTGATCCAAAGGTTAATACACCTCTGATCATACTATAAATACCCCCTCTAACTCTACTTAGGGGGGACAAAAAAAGGGAGAGAGCAGAGATAAAGCTTAAACAACCCGGACCTCTAGAATCCCAATCGTGACACCTGACACCACGACTCGTAACCGGCCCGATCCCTTACCCTTAACTATATTCCTACCTTCAGTCTATACCGATACTGACTTGATCGTTGAAGAGGGAAAACCTGGTACCAACCCCGGGCCCCTGTTCGTTTCTTGTGCAGGATAGAAGAACACCTCGCCATTAAAGCAGACATATCCACTTCGGACACCTCGAAAGATCGGAGCCGACACGAATTGATTAAGCCGAGCTTGGAAAGAAAATCAGGCTCGCCAAGATTCTCCTACAATTAATGTGCAACCTTTCGATTGAAATATTCTTCGATCTACACGACATTACCGTGCATTCTTTGTAATTAACACGAACAATGGAAAATGGATTTTAAAAATTGCAAGGCTTGTATATGGGAATAATAAATTTTCCACATGAGTTCAAATTTCTAAGTTTAATGCCACATAAAATATTTATTATGGAGACAATTAACTGAGAGCTCATGTGATAGTGGCCACCATTGTCCTACAACTGTATGCTCATTATGTACTATTGCTCACTAAGATTCATTATCAATACTTTTGGGGTTGTACTTGAGAAATCTCTTTTTTTTTAATGAGCTGTATCTTTCAATAATTTTTAATAAAAAGGACAAATTTTAAATACTTCAAGAAAACCATGGGGCGTGACTGATTAGAAGGGTGCCTCACTTTGGTTTAAAATAAAAATCGACAAGGCATTTGATATATTGTAAATCGTAAAGTTTCCACCAATTCAAATGTTACTATGTCCCTTTCAACAATGACTTTGCTTAAAATGAATTATTGGGACTATTTTAGGAGAGAACCATGTCTCAAGGACTCAACTACTCGACCGTGATAAAACTATTCTTCTGCCAAACAAATAAATTCATGACACTACAATTGGCAAGAACCTCCAAAGGCCCCTCCTAAACCTACCTTCCATTTTATCTCTGATATACCCTTGGCCCCTCCGCGTTAGAATGGTGGTTACTTATTCGTTCCCAATTAATTGTTCATTATGAAACTAAATGTAATTTTGATCGGTCAACAATTTGTATCCAAATTGTCGGAATAAATTTTTTTAAAAGTTAATCATATAGTTCAAATATTAAATTATATGATTTAGTTTTGAAATTTTTCATTTCGACAATTTTGATACATGTTATAAGTCGGTTAAAATTACACGTAATTTCGTAATTTCTTAGAAGATAATTAATTATAGAGTGGAAATTTATATCAATATCCCTTCCAGAGTTACTCTTAGGATCAAAGAATAACATATCATACATGACCAACAAAATGTCCTGATATCATTAAAATACCATCAGAAGAATGTGTGTTGCAAAAGTAAGGTAAACTAAACTTAGTAACATGATAGCAATGAAATAGCAACATAATATATGACTACAATATTCTTACGTTTATCGACACTCATTTTACTATCAGAATATTAATAAAGTGTGTCTAGTTATCCCAATTTTTTTTGACACACACATATATATATGATACATGTATATAATTACACTTATAATGTGTGATTAAACGAATCATATCATATCAAAATGTTTGTCCCCTACTCCATGATACCTGTCACAAAAACAGAATAAAAATTATACTCTCTTTGTTCCAAATTATTGTCCTGTTTTGGAAATCACTCATATTAAGGGGACAAAATAATGACACAACTTTTTAATGTTTATTTCAATGTTTATCCTTATAAAATAAACATTTAATTATAAAATATGTCTGGATCATGGGTATATGTGTAATTGCAAAATATTAAATTTACTAACTATGAAAAGTGGACACAATTTGACAACTTTCTAAAAAGGAATAATGAACCTTAAAAGGGAACGAGGGACTAGCATATATTTGCAAGTATAGTTAATTATTAACGAGTCTGTGGATGACAAATCAATTTGCGGTTTAAAATTTTCACATCCATATGTAGCTTATCACAAAAAAAAAAGACTACCATTCAAGAAGTCCTACATATGAAACAGGATCGTCTTATCGCAGCTCATGTTCTTTAGTTTGTTATTTAAAGGTTAAACTATATTGTAGTTGGTTAAACAGTTTAAAATCTGATTTTTATCGGTTTTTATGTTGGTATAGTGATTCAAGATTGCGTAATTTAGTTGTTCCAATGTACATTGTTTAAGTCTATTAACGGCGGTGACACTGTTCTTTAACGACGACGGATGAGGGTGGTATGAGACAATGGACAATTCATTTGAATTAGAGAAGGTACTAGAATTGCAGAGACAAACTAACACATTAATCTTAAGCTTGAAAATCCTAATGCTTTTGAAGAAGCAAACACATCTTATTTGAGCTGACAGTGAGCCGGCTAGAGTCGAAAACCCAGAAAACGCATGTGAAATGAAATCGATTTCCTGAATAAAAAAATTCTTGTGTTTGGCTAAAAACTAATGGAAAAGAAAACGAAATACATTATGAGAAAAATTTATGTGTAAAATAAGTGAAATAACCCGTTTTTCTTTCAAAAGCGTGAGGAAAATTAAAAAGAAATGAGAAAAATTGGACTCAACTATGAGTCTCTTTCTCACCTTGCTACAAATTTTAGTTATTTAGTGATCAATCTTTATAAAAATTGATAAAAAGTAAAAAAAAAATTAAAAAAAATAAACACTCGATCGCTTTTTTAGTTATTTGTTTTTAGTATTTTTACCAAGTTTTAATACTTACCAGAAAAGAACGGGCAAATGAAAAGAAAAGTAAATGAAAAAAATGGGAGACGAAGTAAAAGTAAAATTAAATCATTGTCCGCTCATGTGTTTGAGAGGTAGGGAAAACAGAGGGAAAATGAAAATAAAATCAACTTAAATTTTTTTATTTTACACACAAAAATTTATCATTTTTTCTTTCAATTTTATTTTCCACTATTTTTTCTTATGCAATCAAACAGATGAAATAGTTTTTTAGAGAAATAAGTTTTATTTTCACATGCGTTTTCCTGGTTCCAAAAGCAATACCCTATCTTAGAAAAGGAAAAAAAAAAAAAGACTACAAAATTGAAGACTACTAGTACTAACAGCAGAGCTTGATATATGATAACTCAACTACTAAAAATCTTCAAGTTCTCTAGCCAAAGCTTATGTTGTAGCTGTACTATATATCACACCACTCTATATATCAAATCGGAGATAATCTGATTAAAGCAAAAGCAAAATGGTATCTTACCATATTGATCACAACATTGGCCATTAGGTTTAACAAATTTATTACATTATCTTCATCTTTTCCCTCGAATATAGGGTTTCATGAACGAAAATACTAACAAGTGACAAATCCAAACTTATTCATAAAATATATGATATAAAAGACAAACTCTCTCTATCAAGTCTAACAAAACAGAAACATCAAAGGACCTGGAGATAAGCAACAAAAATTTCCTCTTTTGACACCTCTCTATCTATGGTTCTCATGGTGTCAGTTCTTTCTCTCTCACTCCTCTTAATCTCACTGGCCATGTTAAATGTGGCAGTGTTGTAATGAGAAATTCATTTTGGTAAAATATAGGAGGAAATAAATCTATGCCAAAAAACATATACAGTTGTCCTCCCAAAAGTTTCACATATTTGCAGTATTAACTTATATATGTTTCCTTCTTTTTGAACTCACTACACCAAAACCAATTTCAAACACACCAACACCATCTACGTAGTAATACTAGTATAATCACAGTATATCAGGAAATAACAGTACAATACTTGTGCAATATTTTAAGCCAAATTCGATAAACGCGTATGCACATTATACCCCTTCATTAACAGTAACATGTGGCAATCTAACAAACAACAACAGCAAAACTAAGCCTTAACATGGTGATCTAACCTTTAACAGGATTAAGTAACGCTATTTCAAAAAATAAAAGTTGAGGTTTTAAGAACTGTTTTTTGTTTCAGAACAAGAGAAACTATGCAAGGTTTGAAAATAGAGAAACCCATCAACTATGCAAGTTTCATAAACTTGATTAACTTGTAAGCATTTCCTTTGTCAATTCTGAACCAGCGAAACCTAAGCCAAAAGAAAATACAGAAAACAACCCAACTATGCAAGTTTCATAAACTTGATTAACTTCTAAGCATTTCCTTTGTCAATTCTGAACCAGCGAAACATAAGCCAAAAGAAAATAGAGAAAACAACCCGACAGGAAGATCCAGTACCGAAAAAATGAAAAAATAACATTATCAAACAATAGACCAGATCAATGGATAATTATTCAGAAAATACTCAATAACCACTTACCCTTGAGCTATGGCGCGACCTTTTATGCACAAAACCAAGTAAAGTCGTTATCATTATTAGGGTTTTGACCATGACCAAGAGAAAGACCAAGAATAGCCATGACCTTAGCCATGATCATCAGAACAATTTAGAATGGTCCCCTACTAGACCACAAATTAGTCTTACTAGTTATAGACTAGTAGCAGAACAAGTAGCTTCTTTTAACTGACAGTTAAGATAAGATACATATTTACATGGCCATGTGGTCATATTTTCATAATGGCAATTCTACCGACTTAATTGCAGATTCCAGCAATTTCTCTGAAAATATTTTTCGAAATGCTTAAATATTTTTCCCAATATGCACAAAGGCTAGGGACCAATGACAAGGCAACATGAGTGACATGGGTATCTTCCAAGAATATCAGATCCATAACAATTTATAATAACAGCAACGTCAAACCCAACATAACGCACCGCAAAACCCAAGCAAGCGGAGAATTTAACATCATATTCTAAACCAGGTTTCCTTTTTGCAAAAAAAAAGGAGGAGTTCAGCAGTATCTAATTAACAAAACTTGACACGGAGTATTGATATATTCTCAAGCTAAAGAACCGCGATTTTGGAATGGAAACAAAAGTTAGAATTTTTTGAAAAGCTTGTGCAACTCCTAACAAAGTTTTTGACTCGTCCAGAGTTCAAAATATTCATAGAGTATGGGACATATGAATTGGTCATTTAATTACTAAAGAAAATATTAGAAATTGGTTCCTTTGATACGGAATTGAAATGTGTCCAATGACCAATAGCACGGATACTTTTTCTCTTATTAAACATCTAAGTAAGAGGTGTGGGTCAATAACTAGACTTACTTAAGCTAGAATGGAAAAGTGATATAAAAAAAAACATAATTCATGGAAATTGTGTGAAACAGGAAAGAAAAAAGGTGCATGTGAAACATATCCTATCAATCGATTCTTGTTGAGCGCCTAAGTAGTGCAGGATCTAAACTTAAGCAGGAACGGAAAAATAAGCGAAATTCAAAGAATGTCATGGAAAAAGCAAAATTCGCGTGTGAAACAGGGAAGGGGAAAAAAGTGGACATGAAAGTCATCCCACCAATTGACAATCTCCATACAATTCCTAAATTTACATTTCACATGATATTTCTCCTTCTACTTTACTAGTTAACAATTTTAGTTAGTTATCAAGTCATGTAGAAGGGTTTTTACTATTTAGATTTTTCTTACAAATCGAGTGCTGTAGCCTCTTAGGTGAGAATACAAAACCTCAGAAATACGAGTTCAATACGATCATAAATTTGGACTCATTTTTATGGAAAACCCCCAGACTAAAATGTCTGCCAAAGGGGATTCCTTAGTCCACAAAACCAACTAAGTTAAAGAATAACCATACGAAACAAGTCACCAACTTTCACCCAGTTAAATGTTTGGGGACCATTTATACAGACAAGTTCATGAACAAGTTTAGGAAGAGAACGTAATCAATAATATGCAGTACATATAAAGTGGTCCTAAACCAACATCACAGTCACTCACTCTACTTTAAAAGAAAAAAAAGGCAACGTAACAATTATGTTTAATGAGCAGTTACTACCCAGAGACAAGAGACAGTACATGAAAGATATGTATGAAACTCGCTTCGCAAAAAGAGTAAATGTGCCTACGTGGACAATAATGTAAAATATTATTGGAAAGGGAAAAGGCAAAACCTCAAGTAGGTCGACTTGGCCCAGAAACACTCCAACTTAGATCAGCCCACAATCGGTACTCTTTTTGGTCCAAAGACGACATCTAAGACATGATGCCACTACAGTTCCTCTAAGAAAAGGTAATTACAAATGTAATTAACAATTGAACACAAAAGAAAATTAAGTGTTCTACTGATTTGACAAAAAAAAAAATGAGAAAACAACGAAATTGTTAGAACTGATAATTAATGACTCCTACGACTATGTCGATCAACTTGGATAAATTTTGTGGGAGAAATGCATAAATCAATTGAGATCTTATTCATAAGGCTTAATTAAGGTTGACTTATGGTATAAAATCTTAAAGCCTACTAGGCTTTATTGTCATCTATGCACCATCTGACCACTTCACATAAAGAGGACAATGAAAGTTTTATCCTCTGAATATAGTACCTAGTCAAGGTTTAGAGATTAAGTAAAAATATCAACATTCCATTCCAATTAATAGTCACCTTAATCAGGAGAGTTTCCATTTGTTTACATAATTCCATAAAAGATTCGTCCTGTGCACTAAAATCATACGAATAGATGTAAAACATCTGAATATATTCATAATTTATTTATATGCACGCACGCACACACAGAGACGTATATATATATGTGTATTAATATGTATTATGTATACACATGTTAGTTAAAGAAAACTTGAATAACATTTGGCAAGAGAGAGATTGCATCAGAATCGCTGTTTTAAAAAGCTCGCAACGTTACGCAACGTTATGCGATATAGTGATTTTTGAAAGAAAAACGCAACGCTAAAACGCTATTTGGATGGAAAAACGCTAAATTCGCGTTATATGAACGCTATTTACGCTATAGCGGGTGCAGTCCAAAAAAAAAAAAAGTTATTTTTTATTTTTGGTCAAAATTTTAATTAAATTATTGGAGCTTAAAGACAATCAAACCCCAAAACTCTTGCAAACAAAATAAATACTCTGACATCTCAAAGTATAATCATTTTGTGATTATTAGTTATAATTTTTTATATATATTTAGTTAATTTTTATTAGATGTTTTGAATTTAATGCTATATTTATATGTATTTAGCCAAAAAAATAAAATACACCGCAAATCGTTATGTAGCAACGCTATTTGCGCTTTTAGCGTTTCTCTCGAAAAAACGCTACGGTAGCGATAACGCTATTTAAAACATTGATCAGGATCGTATAAAATTCCTAGCAACTGAACATCTAAACCTTTTAAGTCAAAACTCTCTTAACTTTTAACTAGATTTCTCAAATAATATCCAAAATAAAAAAGAACAAATACAAAATACTAACACCCAAGTATACAACTAATAGAAACAAACACAAGCAAGATAACAACAAACGCATTGCAGAAAATGGTACTAGTTGACTTCTTATTCCATTAGAAGATACATGGTCTGGCACATTACAACGTTAGATGCAAAAAATATGACTCGAGGACTGAAACATTTATAATATGAAAGACAAAAAGAGCTTCAAGAATACCCAAACAGGCACCTGCAATTACATCACATACATAATGGCGACCGAGCAAAACCCTCGAAATCGATGTGGCGACGGCCCATGAACAAGCAACCAAAACTATGAATTCAGCAGCTTGAATGTCATCGAAACCGAGAAAATTAATAAATTTACATGCAAATTCGACATTGGCAGATCTCAACTGAGTAATGCCTTCAACGATGGAAGAGGAGGAGAGAGAGAGGAAAGCAGCGACGAAGCAAACCCTGGAGGAGTGGCCGCTGGGAAAGGACCAGTGATCAACCGCAAACGTCAAGAACATGTCCTTCAAAAAAAGTTTACACATCACTTTTCTTTACAATATTACCTTAACTATACTTTTTAACTGCGCAAAACATTAACAAAATTCATGTTGGATTTACGCAAATACGACATTGTACCAACAATTTTATGCTATCAAGTATATCATGGAAATCAAATTCATATATATTTATGGATCATATAAAAAATATCATGTATTTCAGATAACAGAGTTTAATTAAGAATAATAAAATTCATAGTATATCATACAATATCAATGCTGTTGGGTCGAAACGACCACTCACTCACATAAAATGACAACGCAAAATATAGAGAGGAAAATAACTCTTATAATATCAAACTCAAACTAAATTTTGGTGTACTTACAAATGGAAGTAGAGCACCTATTTATACTAAACTCAAGAGAACATCAAAGGTCTTGAGTTATCAACATTTATTCTAAAAAATTAAAAGACAACTTATTCATGCATTCATATCAAAGGTCTATGCATGTATCCGAAAGGTTCATGGCATTAAAGCAAACATTGAACCAAACGATTTATTATTTCAACACTCCCCTTAAACTTGTTTGGCAACTCCGAGTGAACTTCTCAATCTTCGAAAGTCTTCATACTTTAACGCCTTCGTAAAAATATCCGCCACTTGGTCTTGTGACTTCGTGTACTTCACTTCAACATCTCCTTTTTCAACACACTCACGAATAAAATGATAACGGGTATCAATATGCTTACTTCGATCATGGAACACCGGATTTTTAGCGAGGGCAATCACGGATTTATTATCAACAAATATTTTTGTAGCTTCATTTTGCGGCATTCACAATTCCTTCAACAAATTTCGTAACCAAATTGCATGACAAATGCATGCATTAGCGGCCACATACTCGAAGTCACAAGTGGAAAGCGTTACAATAGGTTGCTTTTTCGAACTTCATGTAAACGCCGTATCTCCCATATAAAATACGAATCCACTTGTACTTTTTCGATCATCAACGTCGCCTCCCCAATCGCTATCACTATAGCCAATCAACTCATAGTTATTAGAAAATGAGTAGTTTAACCCAAAATCAATTGTACCTTTTATATAATGAATAATCCGTTTCGCGGCCTTCCAATGTGATAAAGTTGGTGCCTCCATATAGCGACTAAGAACACCAACTCCATATAAAATATCCGGTCTCGTAATCCTCAAGTAACGCAAGCTTCCAACTAAACTTTTAAAGAACGTTGGATCCACACTTTCTTCTTCAAAATACTTCGATAATTTTGTAGCGCAATCCACCGGCGTATTAATTGGTTTACACCCTTCCATTTTAAACTTTTCAAGGATATATTTTGCATACCCTTCTTGGGAAATAAAAATACCATTTTTATTTTGCTTCACCTCAATACCAAGATATAAGAGATAAGTCCGATGTCCGTCATTTCAAATTCACGACTCATAACACCTTTAAAATCCTCAAATAGTTTTGGATTATTTCCCGTAAAAATCAAATCGTTCACATATAGACAAACGATCAAAACATCTCCATTTTCATCCATTTTCACATAAAGAGAATGCTCGTGAGGACATTTTATAAAATTATTTTCTTGGAAATACTTATCAATTCTAGTATTCCAAGCTCGCGGGGCTTGCTTTAAACCATAAAGCGCCTTTTTCAATTTTAAAACTTTATTTTCATGACCTTTTATTTCATAACCCGGCGGTTGTTGCAAATAAACTTCTTCTAAGTTTCCATTTAAAAACGCGGATTTCACATCCATTTGATTTATTTTCCAATTATTTTGCGCCGCCAAAGATATTAAAAATCTTATCGTTTCCAAACGAGCGACGAGAGCAAACACTTCGTCGTAGTCCGCCACTTGGTCTCGTGACTTTGTGTACTTCACTTCTTCAACGCCGATCGGTTCACAACCCGCAAAAAGACAAAAGAGAGTAACGTTGTCGTCGATTCTTTCGGTCATTTCGTATAAGTCTTGTAAGGTTCGAAAACGTTGGGGCCTTTCGCTTGAACTTTTATCGCTCGCGGATCCTACTTCGTCATGCGAAGGAGGTGATGGCGGTGGCGTCGTGGCTCCTCTTCTACTTGAACTTGCTCGTCTTCCTCATCGATATAATAAGGAAAGAAATTATAGTCGTCCTCCATTCTTCGTCGAACTCAACGTCTCGGCTCATAACAAATTTTCCGTTCTCTGGATTGTATAGCTTGTAACCTTTTGCCCTCGAGTCGTAGCCAATAAATATAAACTTCTCGCTTTTAGCATCCAATTTGGACCTTTTTTGGTCCGGAACATGAGCATGCGATACTCCCAAAAACTCTTAAATGCGCTATTCCCGGCTTTCTTCCACTCCACGCTTCTTCGAGAGTTTTACCCCAAACACTTCGAGATGGGGATCGGTTCGACAAATAAACCGCACTATCAACGGCCTCGGCCCAAAATTCTTTTGGAATATTTTTGATTTTCAACATACTACGAGCCATATTTAAAAGAGATCGATTTTTTCTTTCAACAACCCCGTTTTGTGTGGGGTATAGGCAACCGTCAAAGGACGAAAAATTCCATTTTCTTCGCAATAATTTTCAAAATCATTTGAGAGAAATTCTCCCCCTCGACCTGATCTCATAGAATTTATTTTGTGACCACTTTCATTTTCAACACGAGCGAGCTTTAAATTTTTTGAAAGCATCAAAAACATCGGATTTTTGCTTCAAAAAATAAACCCAAGTCTTTCGACTAAAATCATCAATAAAAAGAGCAAAATAATTGCTTTTTCCAAGAGAACTTGATTTAATAAGACCACAAATATCTGTATGAACAAGTTACAACGGGTTTTTTAGCTCTTGTAGTCGCTTGTTTCAGAAAACTTTTCCTCGGTTGTTTTCTAAACAAACATGCCTCACAAAGTTCATCAACATGATCAATATGAGGTAAACCTTTCACCATATTTTTACTACTCAACAATTTCAAACCACCAAAATTAAGATGCCCAAATCTCAAATGCCAAAGCCATGATTTTTCTTTAAAACACGCTTTCAAACATTTAGCCCCAACATTTTGAATATCCAAAGAAGACATTCTATTTTTCGACATCGGGACTTTTGCAACCAAATTTCCATTTTTATCACTTAATAAAATATTATAATTTTTGGAATGAATATCATAGCCATTTTTCAAAAGTTGACCCAAATTAGACTTCATATTTGGCACATAATAAACATTCGAGATAAAATCATTTTCTCCATTTTTCAATTGGATTAAGACTTTTCCCTTCCCTTTCTCCGGAATTTTTAATTCATCACCAAAATAAATATCTCCATTTGCCGTTTCATCAATTTCGGTAAACATATTTTTATTACCACACATATGGTTGCTAGCCCCCGTATCTAAATACCACGAGTAATTTCTCCGCTTTTATTTTCATTATGCGCAAATAAAATTGTAGAACGTTCTTCACTTTTTCTAGCAAAATTAGCCCTTTCCTCAAATTTATTATTACGCAATCTACACTCGAAAGCGTAATGCCCAAATTTTTGACAATTATAACATTTAATTTGGGACTTATCATACCTCGGTTTTCCATTATAATTCCCTCCTCTTCCACGGCCTCTTGTCGGATAAGAGTTTTGTCTCCTCTCTTCTTTTTTGAAAGAGTTGTAACCACCACGGCCATAATTTTGACCTCGATCTCTTTCTCGTTGGCTTTTCGAGTTACCAAAACTTTTCTCGTTCATGCTAAATTTCGTTTGAAGAGGTTGCTCGAGCGGCTCTTCTTTCACAACTCTTTTGTTGAGTTTTTCTTCATGAGCTTGGAGCGAGCCCAAAAGTTGATCCACCGTCATAGATTCTACGTCTTTAGATTCCTCGATAGCCACAACAATGTAATCCCATTTGGAATCTAAAGAACGTAGAATTTTTTCGACAACACGGGTGTCGTCCAATTTCTCTCCGCATCTTTTCATTTGATTGACGACTTTTTGAACTCGTGAAAAATAGTCGTCAACCGATTCGGAGATTTTCATACATAAAGCCTCAAAATCACCACGTAAGGTTTGGAGTCGAATCTTTTTTACCTTGTCAACTCCTTTGAATGAATTCTCCAAAATATCCCAAGCTTCTTTGCTCGTGATTGCACACGCCACCTTTTCGAACATAGTTTCATCCAAAGCTTGATGGATGATATTAACAGCCTTTCGATCCTTCTTCTTTAAGGCCTCCATTTGAGCCTAAGTTACGTCAGCGTCTTCTTCGGGTTCATTAAACCCGGTCTCCCACACATTTCGGGAACCGAGAAACACTTTCATTCTTATGCTCCAATTATCGTAGAAATCTTTCTTAAGCATGGGAATAAAAGGGGTCATTCCACCGGCCATTTTGGGACCGTTGGCTCTGGTACCACTGTTGGATCGAAACGACCACTCACTCACATAAAATGACAACGCAAAATATAGAGAGGGAAAGAACTCTTATAATATCAAACTCAAACTAAATTTTGGTGTACTTACAAATGGAAGTAGAGCACCTATTTATACTAAACTCAAGAGAACATCAAAGGTCTTGAGTTATCAACATTTATTATAGAAAATCAAAAGACAACTTATTCATGCATTCATATCAAAGGTCTATGCATGTATCCGAAAGGTTCATGGCATTAAAGCAAACATTGAACCAAACAATTTATTATTTCAACAAATGCAGCATTTCACATAATCTAAATAAATTATTACGAGTGCATCAAATCTATCATGATTTATGCTACATAAACACTGATTTCCTACATAATTGACTGATCCATATATTACAGCCACAGTCAGTCACTTGTATACGTCAAGAACACGTCCTTCAAAAAAGAAGTTTACACATCACTTTTCTCTACAATATTACCTTAACTATACATTTTAACTGCGCAAAACATTAAAAAAATTCTTTGCGCAAATACGACATTGTACCAACAATTTTATGCTATCAAGTATATCATGGAAATCAAATTCATATATATTTATGGATCATATAAAAAATATCATGTATTTCAGAGAACAGAGTTTAGTTAAGAATGATAAAATTCATAGTATATCATAAAATATCAATGCAGCATTTTACATAATCTAAATAAGTCATTACGAGTGCATCAAATCTATCATGATTTATGCTACATAAACACTGATTTCCTACATAATTGACTGATCCATATATTACAGTCACAGTCAGTCACTTGTATACGTCAAGAACACGTCCTTCAAAAAAAGAAGTTTACACATCACTTTTCTCTACAATATTACCTTAACTATACTTTTTAACTGCGCAAAACATTAAAAAAATTCATGCACGCTTTGCGCAAATACGACATTGTACTATCAAGTATATCATGGAAATCAAATTCATATATATTTATGGATCATATAAAAAATATCATGTATTTCAGAGAACAGAGTTTAGTTAAGAATGATAAAATTCATAGTATATCATAAAATATCAATGCAGCATTTCACATAATCTAAATAAGTTATTACGAGTGCATCAAATCTATCATGATTTATGCTACATAAACACTGATTTCCTACATAATTGACTGATCCATATATTACAGTCACTTGTATACGTCAAGAACACGTCCTTCGAAAAAGAAGTTTACACATCACTTTTCTCTACAATATTACCTTAACTATACTTTTTAACTGCGCAAAACATTAAAAAAATTCATGCAGGCTTTGCGCAAATACGACATTGTACCAACAATTTTATGCTATCAAGTATATCATGGAAATCAAATTCATATATATTTATGGATCATATAAAAAATATCATGTATTTCAGAGAACAGAGTTTAGTTAAGAATAATAAAATTCATAGTATATCATAAAATATCAATGCAGCATTTCACATAATCTAAATAAGTTATTATGAGTGCATCAAATCTATCATGATTTATGCTACATAAACACTGATTTCCTACATAATTGACTGATCCATATATTACAGTCACAGTCAGTCACTTGTATCATGGAAAACGCATTCTAACATTTGGAATTCAAGGTAATTATATATATCACAAATTACATCTAAAACTATTATCCAGAGTTTCAACAATGAATCGGAAATAAGCACTAATTTATACCCCCATTATATGAATCCAATATAATAATATATTAGGAATACGTACAAAGTGTGTGGAAGATCAGAACGAGGGCGTTGAACTCAAATTCTAATTGTTTCTGTATAAAGATATGCACCATCACAGAAAATATGCAGGCTTCGTACTGAAAATCAGAAGCAAACCCTATTTTGGAGAAATATTTGTATGAATACGAAAAAATAAACAGGAAAAGAAATGTATAGGGCCAAAATTATTTTGCGTCTAATCCTTTCCTCACAGAAACGGTCACATGGCCTTTCCAGATAAGAATTTCATATACTTTTTGTATATAATTGTACATTGTGTACAACTTGGTTGACCAGACCATCCCGGAATATGTTTCTAGCAGGGGGGGAAAGCAAACAATAACTAAGGTAATCTAGTTAAGACTTTATTATTAAGGTAATGACGACCGTATTATACACTACCAATTATATAAACTAATTAAAATATTTTTAGCATATCCCTTTCATCAAACTGCTTAACACTCAAGAGTGCACCAGACCCCAATTGGTATTACAGCTAAGAAATACCACCAACAAACAGAGTATTAAAACGACTAGTACCGCGATAACTCATCAGCTTTGGAGCTCCAAAGTCGTGGTATGAGTTAATTTTTAATCAGATTTTCCCATTGCATCTTCACATATTCCTTAAGTATAGAAGTGTGTTTGAAATAATTATCACTAGTATTAGGTAACTTAATTCGGCTTAAAAAGTGTACTGAACCATTATAAATATGGTATTTCAGTATAAATTTGAGTTTAAAAGTGCCAACGAAGTGCTAGAATGAAACATATAGTTCCTAGCTTAATTTTTACTCCATGCATTTCTTCAAGAATCTACGCAACACAGTTCTACGTATTGCCAAAAACATCAGTTTTATTCTCACAAATTCGATGTTTCCGTATTGAAAATTGTTATCCTACTTGAACCATTTCCGAAAAGAGCTATTTCGTGATGCCTAATCTTGGAAAGGTGCATTAAAAAAAATCATCGAAGATAGAACATCAATCACAAATCAATGTAATCTCAGATGAATGATACGTAAATATATCAGATATTGAATGTCAAGTTACGAGAAGAGAAATCTGCAAATATGGCGATCTCCAAACAGTGTTTGTAATGGAAAAAATCTCACCAGTTTCTCTTTTTTTCAAAACTACATATATACAAGAAGTTCAACTGAAACACCTACAACCTAGTAGAAACTATAACTCCCCATATCCTACATCACTCCCACTATTTCATGACTAACTAACCACAGTAGAAAATTACAAATACGAAGAACAACAAACAAACGCCTCACATCATACATTACACACCATGCCATGACTTGCTACTAACAATTACAATAGAGAGTAGCAATTGCAATGCCATGACTTCGCTACTAACAGTTACAATGGAAACTGGAAACTGAAATAATAGAAAAAATAAATACTAAAACCACCACGAACATAACATCTGCGACATGTATCAAACTAAAGTGTTCAACAGCAAATATTCATTCATATTGAATTGGGTAATGATACGTTCACAATTGCGACATTCACGGCCACACTGGGGTCGAAACAAAAGTAAAGAAAACTCACTTGAATATATTCGATGCAAGGTTTTTTTGGTCTCTACCACAGAAGATTGATGACGTGAGTGGTGTCGTCGTAGAGTGTGTAAGTTGTGAACTTATAATTTCCCCATTTAATATATGCTGTGTAATATCAGAATTGGACTGAAGTGCTCAATCCCAATATTATATACTTTCAAATAAAAATGTTGTTTATCCAATTCGACACTTCGCATATATAATGTTTTATCCTACTCTAGCAAGATAAGTTCCAAAAAGAGCTGTTTTGTGATGCGTAATCATGGAAAAGTATATGGAACAAAAAGATCATCCAAAGCAGAACATAGATCACAAAATTATGTTATTTCAAGATTGAACCAAGTGTTCACTTTCAAGCCATCGCATCTAATCTCCGATGTATATTTTCAGAATTCAACTAAAGTACTCAGTTGCAAAACTTCCGTTTAAATGTTACTTTTCCAATAATTTGACATTTCTGCCTAAATACACTCATCCTTGTCTAATCATATGTAATTACCAAAAAAAAACTATTTTAACTTCCCAATGCATAATCATAGAAAAGTAAAGGATCATTCAACGCAGAACATACATCACAAAATAATCTAATATCAGAATTAAACTAAAGTGCTCAATTCACAAACATTCTCAATTAATCAACAACCTACCTAATGGCACGGACGGAGGTACATAGTGGCCAGGGCTTGCCATCAGAACTCCTTAATGTACAAAAACGCTATTTTTCCTATAAGAAATATCCAAATAGCTTAGGTACAGGGTTCGAGTCTTGTTAAAGGGGGTAGATGTGAAATCCCTTGATCCTCTTTAATAAGATTTTAATGAAATTAAAAATTAATTAATATCCAAATAAAATAAGTGTAAAAAAATTATCTTTTGCAAAGCTGGAAAATAAACTTTATATTTAGTACCCGGGAAATAAAATACTGGCTATGTGCTGGGGACGAGAAACCCTAACCTTGTTATAGACCATGCTCTGCACGCTACAGCACAGAGTGAACCTGGTGTTACTCCTTGAACATTGCAAAATTCTGAAAATAACTATTCTAATTTTCCGATGAGTAATCTCCCAAACATAAATGATCCCAGAAAACAGGACATCAATCATACAACCATGTAGTGGTTAAATATGCAAGCATTGGCACTTACCCAACAAATGATAGGCATAGCGTGGTAGAAAATAAGAGACCCTAACCTTGTTATAGATAGGACGAGGCCGATGTTTTAGCATAGAATTATTTTATCCTGCTACTCTTAACCAGATAATTCCAAAAATAGAGATATTTTACGATGCGTAGTCTCACGTACATGGACCAAAAAGATCATCAAAAGCCAAGCATCGATCACAAAATTAAGCAATTTCAAAGTTAAAGTGTTCAAGAACAAACATCCGCATATACTTCCATTCATGTATATTCGAAATTCAAATAAAGTACACCATCGCAAAACTATATAACTTCCATAAAATATTACTTTTCCAATAATTTTACGTTTTGGCAATACAGAACCTCATCCTATTCATATACATGGAAGTAGCTAGGCAGAGACAGTCGGGAGCGGGCTGTGGCCCCTCCTATTTCGATAAAAATCAATGAAAAAGCAAATTTCTTCTATGTATTCTGATTGAAAAATTAGCGTTTCAGACCCACCCATATTATATATAAAAAAATATCGTAGAGAGTGAGACAAAGAATCAAATATAATATCAGCCCCTCCAATTTGAAGTTATCGTTCCTTCCCTGTTTAACTCCCGATAATACATACTTAAATTTTGACACGCGTTGAAAAATCATCCAAAGCAATCACAAAATCATGTAATGTAAGAACTGGACTAAAAGTACTCAAAAATTGATCCCATTAATTGATGAAAAAGTAAAATTCTTCCATGTTTTATGATTGAAAATTTCAAAAATTAGCGTTTTAACCCCTTCCATATAATTAAATAAAAGAACTCGTATAGAGTATGAGGAACAATCGTATAGATCAGCCCCTCCCATTCAAATTTACAGTCCCTGCTTAACTCCAATAATACAAACCAGTGGCGGAACCAGGATTCGATTCTTGGGGGGGGGGCATTGATTTTTTTTTTTTAGTACAATAAAAATAAACGGTATAAAAAACCAAAGAAACTTGGAGCTTATTTATTACTTAGCTGACTTGTCCATTGATCCAAAAATTTCAAAGGATATATATAGAAAAATTGACTACAAATACAAATTTAGTAGTTTAAACTTTTTTGTAATATGATTATGAAACTACACAAAAACATTTATTTACAAAATCTTGTAATAGTACCTTAAAGATGCAATTAATTAATGGAAAAGTCAAAAATTAAGGTAATGTTAATTAAATGAAGACTAAAAAATAACCACAAGATTCGAACTAAGGACCTTGTGGACACAAAATCTTTATGTTTACCATTTGAACCAAGTTACTATTCGTTCATTAGGGGGCTATTAATGTATAAAACCTTAAATCTCCGAATTTTTCTATATAAAAAAAAATATTTTTAATTTTTTTGGGGTGGCGGCGGCACCCCCTTGCCCCCCACTGGTTCCGCCCCTGATACAAACTTCAATTTTTCCATGCGTTGAAATATTATCCAAAGCAATCACAAAATCAACCCATATTATGTACGAAAGCGCAATATTTTCAAAAGTTAGCATTTAATCCCCTCCCATGTTATGGAAAAAAAACTCATATAGAGTATGAAAAAGAATCGTATAGAATATCAGCCCCTTCCATTCTCATTTAAAGTTACTATAAGTCTATAATAAATGTATCAATTTTGCAATGCGTTGAAATATCATCAAAAAGCAATCACAAATTCATATAATGTAAGAATTGGACTAAAAGTATTCAATATCAAAACAACTCGTATACCGTATAAAAAACAATTGTATAGAATATCAGCCCCTCCCATTTACTGTTCTCCCAATAATACATACTTCCATTTCGCAGTGCGTTGAAATATCATCTAAAGCAATCACAAAAACATGTAATGCAATAATTGGACTAAAAGTAATCAATACATATGTTCAGAATTCAACTAAAGTATTCAGTTGCAAAACTAAACACTCCCGTTCACATGTTACTTTCCGAAAATTAAACATTTCTGCATAAATACTTCAATTTAGCAATGCGTTGGAAATATCAACCAAATCAATCACAAAATCATGTAATGTAAGAATTGGACTAAAAAAGTATAAAATATATAACCAACCTTGTTATAGACAGGGCGAGGACGACGAACGAGGTGTTTTGCAAGACCGACAAATAAAAGGTCGAGAACGCCCCCGATTAGGAGATCACATAACAGAGACCGAAGAAGGAGGTGTTTAGAGAGAGAAGGAGGGTAGAGGAGGAGAGATAGTACGATCGGGAAGAACACTCGACCGTCGCCGGAGACCTCTAAGGCTCTTAAAAATGGACGTGGCAGGGATACCGAGTGGAGGTGGTGGGATACGGCGGCGTCCGCGGAGATCACGCGGCGAAGTAGCGACGGCGACGGATCTTTCATATTTTTTTTTCAAAGATTGATTTTGTGTTTATAGTGTTTGGGTTCTGTATTTGAGCCCAATATAAATAAGGCCACTAGATTTGGCTCCAAATTAAGCCTTGTATTCATGAGTTACTATTTGGGGCTCATTTTGGAGCAAGATCTAGTTTCAGGAGAATATATTAGCCATATCATTTTATAATAAGATTTGTCGAGTGTAAATGTTGGGCCAAAATTAATTTAATTTACAGGCACCCGACCCAATAAATAAGAGCTTAAAAGCTGTTTTTAAACTTAGAAAATAACTTACAATTTATACGGGAAAGATATTAAAATGTAAAAAAATAGCTTAAAAGCTGTTTTTAATTTGTAAAAAAAAAAGATATTATAATCTACACGATAAAGATATTAAAGTGTATAAAACAACTTAAAAGCTGTTTTTTAGTTTTTAGTTTTTTTTTAGTTTTTGTTTGAATTATTAAGTAAAAAAAACGCAAATAATATTTTTTTTATCACTTTTAAGGTGTTCTAAACTTAAAAATTCTGTGAGAGTAGTGATATATGAACAAAAATATTCTTAAAATGTAACTGGCCACCAAAGAGCCCGTTTGAGACCATTTTGTCGATCATTGACAAAACATGTTGGACCAACGCACGTTTGATTGGATTTGGGCGTTGGTTGCTCGACTTCGGTGTTGACCGCAATTGGTATTTGACGTGAGGGTGATAGTGGGGGTGACTCCATTGTTTTTTTTGTTTTTTTTTGTGTTTGTAGGTTTGTGGGTTTTATATTTTGAGTCTAGTGTGAGTTATGAGGCTAGATTCGGCTTATTGGGTCCAAAGGCTTGTATTTTTTTTATTTTTATTTTTAAAAAATAGAGCAATGTTTAGGCCGAATACGAGAATTCAAACCACTACAGTTTCAAGCAAAAATAGCCAAACAGTTGGCATGTTCATTCGCGGACCTAGGCTCCCAAATCAGACTCCAGTCTTGTCCTTTCACATAATTCTTAATGTCTTCGATTATGGGATCTATTTCCCACGGAGACAGGTCTTGCGATAAGTTGCACAGATTTATGCCCTTTTTGTTATCCGATTGGATAAACACGCGGTCCCACATCTTTTCTTTGGTGCGGATGCATGCAACTCGAATGAAGTGCGCTTCATCCATCAATGCAGAAGAGGCTTTAGCTCTCCCTTTCCAAATATCAACAACGTTTCCGTTTTCATCTCGGGCTATAATTCATCTGCCAGCCCAATTGGAGTCGTTTCAAAATGCGACATTGGTTTTTACATACCCGGACAGAGGAGGCGTCCATCTCTTGACACTCATTGACATCTCATTTTCACGCTCGACATTAGATGGGTAACAATCAACAATATAGTCCTTGAAAGATACAAAAGCTAGTTTAAGGACACTATGCAGGTTCGATTTTAAATTATCGAAGACGTACGCATTTCTTGCTTTCCAAATTTGCCAACAAATATTCATCGCCAATTCCATATTATAGGACTCAGCTTGACTGTCACAAAATCTGTCGAACCACTGCACAAATGACGAGAAGGTATTCGGATCCACTCGCAAGCCTAATGAACTCCCAAACCAAACAGCTTTCAACCACTCGCACTCGAGCAATAAATGTTCTATCATTTCATCATTCTCGTTACAAATAGGGAAAATAGGAGAATGGTTACATTTTCTCCTATACATATTTTCCTTCATTGCTGACTACTATTTGGGGCTCATTTTGGAGTGAGGTTATAATTTGAGATCACTTCCACATTTCTAATTATTGCGATACTTCTTTTAACCAACTATTTTAAAGATGGTATTCTATATCCATCATTGACGAACCACATTTGACCAACACACATTTGACCCGATAAGTTTGATTGTGACCATTGTTTGGAGTCGGGCGTTGATTGTCGGACTCCGGTATTGATCGCAATTGGTCCCTCACGGCATTTATGGTTACCCATCCGTGCGCACCAGTGATATCATTTTTGTCGCTGCCATTCGGCTGATCGTCGACAGTTGATAAAGAGAGATATAAAGACCGATAAGACGCAAGAGATCGATCGGGACAAAGGAGAAGTTAGGACAAAAAATAGGAGAAAGATTGATCGCGACCTTCATTGGAAGTCATATCTACACTTAAGATAAACCTAGCCGGTCAACTCCGCCAGCGGGAAAGAGGAGGAGAGAGATTGCAAGGAGAGAGGCAGAAACCATCAGATCTTTCTCCAACGGCAGTGACAGTCTGACAGATGAGAGAGAGACGGAAGGAAAGCGATGAATTTGGTGACTAAATTGTTAACAGAACAACAACATGAACTGTGATTAGCATGTTGCAGCGCCGGAATAGCATTTGAACGTACATCATTTTCTTGTAGTGATTAATGTTCCCTATTGAATTCTATTATGTGTAACGAATTTGATCAAGATGTATACACTTTACATGCAATAAATACGTACCTTATACTAAATTATGCTTAATTAACTCTAATTTATTAATTATTTAACACAATCATTTCACATAAAAATCATCCTTTAAGAATTTCCTAAGATAATCCAATTTTGCCTACCCTTGTAAAAATCAAGGATTCAGGTAATTGATGATGTCCGTGAAATATAATTAAACAAAAAACGTAAAACCGTAAAAGTTTAGGGGCCCTTCTTTGTCTATACGTGGCCCATGGAATTATAACATTATTAAAAAAAAAAACGACTACTATAAATAAAACCAAATTAAACTTATTTTAGCCATTTGTGCAGCTGTGCTGATTGATCATGATTAATGTGTGTAGTGTAGTAAGCAGTAACTGAGGCCTATTTGACTGTGACACTGACTCCGTCTCAGAGTCTCAGTAGTGTTTTGATTTTTAACTTTTGAACTAATTTAAGAACAAAACTTGCATTTTTTTGCCTTTTCTAGTGAGTATGATTGAGTTTCCTCACTTAATAATTCCATTTATGCTCTCATCGTAATTATACAGTATCAGATAGTTTGGTATGTAGTAACTTTATTCACAAGAAAAGAACTTATAAGACGATTAAGTTTTTTTTCCTCAGCTGCAACTACTAATTGGACTACCAATTATCATAAAGAGGCCTCTTTCTATATCAGCTTCTACTTGAACTGTTTCTATCACAACTTACATTCAAAGTACTTGCGTTGAAAGTTGAAACTGAAATAGTACTCTTCAACTTGTTTTTTATAACATGCATGTGGCCGTAAACTAATTGAATGCAGGTATTAGGTATAGATTTTTGGTTTAGTGAAGCTATAGATCCAAGTATACAATAAAAAAGTGTTGCATTGAATGAAAACAGGTTAGAGAAGTAGTGATCCATTTAATTTTAGATTTGAAATATCAATAGCCCCATAATGAAATAATAACTTCGTGTCTGGAATGTAGTCAAACAACATGTTCTACGTACAAGTTCCTTAACTCCGGTCATTGAACTTCACAATTCACAAATCACTGATGGGGGAAATTTCAATCATGTACAAAACGGACTACTCCTAACTAAAACACACATGTATAAAACGGACTACTCCTAAATTTCAATCATGTACAAAACGGACTACTCCTAACTAGATCTTTGTTTCACTTTAGTCAAATGCTATATATAAAAACTACAAACTATCAGCTTATTTCAGTTCAAAAAATTTATCTTTCACATTACAATTTTGTTATATAGCGTCTTTTGGATGATTATAATGCCCAAAACAGCTTAGGACTCTTATATATATTGGCACAAAATAATTCACTAGTATTTTAAAATAACTTGAAAGTACATCAAAATCATTATGTAAAAAATAAGTTAGGTTCACGTTAAATTATATCCTAGATAGCAAATTTATATCTAATTTCTCATTCTATATTATTTCCGTTTAACAAAGTTTGGAAAAAGGAATAAACAAAAGTTAACTTAAAATTAACACTGATCTTCGGTAACAATTGCATTTTTAATGTTCTTTCTTTTGATATAAAGAAACAAAATGAACAATGTTAATTAATTCATCACAAGTTAAATTATATACATCAGTAGTTTTGCTGTAAATTAATATATCAATGTGATTAAAAAACTTGAAAACAAATGATATTTCATTATTCTTTCATGTTTTATGTCCCAAATTTGTTTCCCTGAGAAATTATATTTTCCTTTGAAGAGAGATAATTAAGTACTTAACATAGTAATTAGTATATATATGTCCAACTGATTTATGATCAGGTTGATTTCTGGCCGGTCTTAACTTTTAAGCACCCGTTGTCTAGAACACATTATGCTTAACTCAAAACAAACACAATAATTAAAGTGGAAGGTACGTACTTACATAAAAAACATATATCTCCAGTGATAAAAGAAGAATGAACCACTTTACTTAGGTTCAAAATACTAGTCAAAAAGAAAATTTTCTCAATGTTTATAAATGAGCTGACAAATGAATAACACAAGGTATGTAAAAAAGGAAGGTAAAAAGTTAAAGGTAAGTTATATGGGAGTACCAAAATGTGAGCACGCCCACGCTATTCCCCAGTGGCTTTCATATTTAGAAATAGATATATTTATGCAGATTGATAGATATAGATACATATAGATTGTGCAGGCGTGAGACCAAAACTGGGATTTTTACATTTCAAATATTGGCCACTACTAATTTCATCACGTAAAAGTGATCCCAATTCAAACAGTAGTACAATTATTAAAAGTGCAGCTTTTCTAAGTACTAGACACAAGAATGATCACACGTTGATGGGATCAAAAGTAACAAACACCTATGTATGGGCACATTATTAGTACAACACTTCCTTTCGATAAAATCAACTTTTAGAATGTTAATTAGCTAGTCTCTGCAGATAATATTTATTATGCACGGATAAATGATACTAATATTTTGTTAAACTATTGTGTAACGCTGCAGCCTGCAAAAATACGGAGTAATTTTAATTTTGATGTTTGCTAACACACATGTTTGATCCCTTTCTGACCCAATATATGGACTACAAATACCTACAGAACACCAATTTTGCATTTCTACCCGATGGAATGACTATTTTTCTATTTCAAGTTTAATGGGAAAATGACGAAACTACTTTTTTTTATTTTTTTTATTTTTTACTTTGATGCTCACTCACGCTTTATATCCATCAAATCTTAAATAATAACTTGAGAACGTGGGTAATTAAATATGTTTTTATGTACTGATCAATGATTCTTCCCGAAATTTTGCATTGAGGTGCCATAATTTATAGTACATGCATAGTTATATAACCAGAAATAGAAGGAAACTTGTTAGTATTTTTAATAATAGATGGGGAGGTATATCAAATAAGCTGTTTACATTTATTCATTAAAAACTTTTAAATGATAGGGATTTAATTTAGTTGCATTTTATCCAAGTACAGGCACTTATTTGTAAATCCGTAAATTTTTTAGCATTTATTTTCACCCTTCTGATAAGCAATACTATCTCCATAATTTAACTGAATACGTACGAGGGTCAAGACTCAAGAAACTAAGTACCAGAAAAAAAAAAACAGTATCTCATGCATCCTTTTAATTAATTAATTGCATATTTGGTCAAATGCATCCTGATTAATCTTCACTGTGTTCTCATTGACGTTTTTCTAAATTGATATATACTCCACTAAACACAATATTAACAGTGTAATTACGATTCAAACACTACGTTTGAAATTGCAATTTTCCTCTTCCCGTGAAGATAGTAATGATCATATCCTACAATTTCTCACATTTTTTACCTCTTTTTGTGGGCTTATCATTCAGTGCTCAGTTGGCTTGTCTGATTCTCGAGTTAATGGTGATAGTGGTCCAATTCAAATTTCATATCTTAAACTCCAATTATTTTGCACATACCAATATTGTTCTCACCTTCTAGTGATACCGGCATATTTTCCCATAAAACCATCCTTTGTAAATAGTGGTAATATTACTCCAAGTGGAAATAGTCATGAACTAGTATAATATTAACGCGATGTCGTTAAGTCCCAAAGCAAGCTAGTCTTGGTGAATAAGTAGTTTACCTTTCAAATCTTTTACAATTAGAATAATAGTAGTAGTATATACCTTACTTGCCAGCTTCCATTCTATAATTATTCTTCTATTCCATTTTCTCAAACTTCAATAAAAGATTCCACCTCATGATAGGGCACATGCACACTAACGGCAGTTCAAATTTAAACACTAGTGTTTTTTTTTATTTTTCAGTGAAAATAAAACACACACAGAAAAAGGAAAAGAAAAACTTTTATAGTAATTAATCTCTCTAGTTTAACTTGATCCTGCAGTGGCAGACGCAAGCTCATTCAATGCTTTTTCATTGTGGAAACTGGAACGTGTCTTTTCAATGCTTTTTTATTGTCACTTTTAATTACTAATAACATAAATATTGATTCTAGCTTTAAATTGTAAGTTTTCTGGTTGGAGAGAAAATGAGCTTTTGAAAAAAAATTAAACAACCAGATCACACTATCCAGTTTAATACTTCTATTAAAAAGCGAATAAGTTGAGGTTATATGTATAAGTTGTACCTAAACAAAGGATCAATACTAGCGTGTTCTTTTTTTTTTAAATAAAAAAGCAAATATCTTTTGAGAAAAGATTTATTCCATTCTTTGTAACTTTGTAGTCCTAGTAAAGATATGTTGGACGGTCTCTCATCGCTAGGGGTGTCAATTTTAATCCGATCCAACCTAGCGGTTTTTGGGTATTTTGGAAACGGTTTTAACGGTTCTCTCATCATCGGACCGGATCGGATCTATATAGCTTTTTTTACTTATTTTATCCGACACATACCCGTATTTGTAATGAGTATAACGGTTCTCGCTGCGGCTATTTACCCAAAATAACCAAAATTCGTAAAATTAATTATACTTTTCGAGATGTTTTTTTCTAAATGATATTTTTACATATTGATAATGAATATGTTTTTCCAAGTTATTTCTTAATTTACTTGTTAAAAATAAATAAATTAATGAGTTACTATCTATTTTTTTGCTTAATATTGGTCAACAATGTGTTTGGTTGATTACTGAATCACTTAAACATTACAAACTAATGGTTTCATTTTTCATTTTTTTAATTACCCATTTTATTGTTAATGATTTTCCTAAATTATTAAGAAAGATAAACTGAATTAAAAATAAATCGTAAAATTTGAAATCACAACAAAGATTAACAACTATTTTTTTATTAAACAGTGGAAAAAACCCATAGTTTTATATTATATATTAATGATAAAGATATAAAAATATGAAAAAAAAACTCACAAGATATAAAAGAAAAAAAGTAAATGAGCGTCAACTAATGAAAAATAAAACAGGTATAAAAATATCAGAAAAATTAATTGTTTAATGTTAAATCTTCAACCGTGTATTCACACATATTAAAAAACGTTTCATCTTTCTTCACTCGCCGTTGTACGAGTTATTCTTGTGTTATTTATCGTGTATTTATCTAATTTTTATTGCACATACATAATATGCATATATATATATATATATATTTAAAATATGAGTATATATTGCGGTTCTATAATTCGGGTATACGGGTCGGGTATACGGTATAAAGTAGATAACCATACCCGCTCCAAGAACCAGCGGGGTGGGATTGGATAGACCCAAAAACGGTTCCATGACGGGTCGGTTCTTACGGTTTTTGAGTATTTACAGTGCGGTTTTCGGATATTGGCTCTTTTTGACACCCCTGATACTGGCTAACTATATATGTGATCCCGAAATGGGAATCAATGCAAATGAATTTTGGAAATTAGGCCGGATTAAAAATGTATGGGTTCCCGAATGATGCATTAATTTGAGCATCATTTACAAGCTAGAAAATGATGGATGGCCAAATTGTCGATCTTAGTATATTTTTTTTTTTGACAAAATCTAATAAGAAGGAGATATAGAGAATAAACAAAGCTCATCATGAGCTTCAACTGGAAGGTTTTTAAAAGTGCTGCAACAAGCAATGTTCACTTTGTTTGCAAGTAAAAGCAAAAGTACGAAGCTTATAAGCTTAACTAAGTTAGTTGGAGAAACCAAATGTTTCATTTCTCACATAATGAAGACACGTACGTACCTAAGTATTAATTTCATTCCCACCCCACCAACCGCACTTAATGGAACCTTATTCACAATAAATTAAATTCTTTAGAGGATAAATTATTTGGTCCTCATGTGGTACTCCTACAACCCACTTTCCATACAAAAAAATCATAATTAAATATAAATTGCACATTTTTTATGATTTCCAGCAACCGTTTTACTTCCTACAATTTATCACTTTTCCTAACAATTTCGCTATAATAACAGTATATTATTGTCTAATAGTATTAATTTAGACTGCATTTTAAAAAAACATTTCTCATGTGGATCCTATTAACATTATCTAAATTCTATAATGCATGGACACGAGTCTGCGTGTCCGAAAATACACGACATATGCATACCAAAACGGTAAAATTTTAAAATATAAGGCACGACTTGGTGAGGAAACGATTAGGGGTATGACCGGATCGGTTCGGTTAGTTTTTTAAGAAAACCGGAACCAAACCGAAAATAATATCGGTTTCGGTTCGGTTTGGCTATTTTCAAAGATAAAATCGTACCGTATCGAACCGGTATTTTCGGTTTCGGTTCGAATCAATTTTTCGGTTGGAACCGGTTTTTCGGTTTGAGACAATTTTTTGGTAAATACTCAAAAAGTCAAAAGGCCAAAATGATTTATACTTAGAAGTTAAAAACTAATTTTATGATATGTATAGTAAATAAAATATTTATGTGGGAAAAAATAATGATTATCAATAAATAAAAAATTATATCAATTGTATATTTTGCTACAAATAAAACATGAATAATATTATAATATATTTTCATATTAATGTTAGATGCATAGATCTTGTTGCTTGTTAAGCTTACATAAATTTTTACAATTTAAAATAGTGAAAACATTTAAATATAAAAGTCACACTCATTATTTTTTACTTTTTTTCCATATATGTGAAATAAGTAAGTTTTTGCTTGAACCACCAAACATAATTATTTATAAATAAAAATGTATAAAAGTATATTTTTAATCGGTTTACGGTTTATTTCCGGTGTTCGGTTTTTTTTCGGGGTTCGGTTCGGTTTTTTTCCGGTACCAAAACTATATACCGAAACCAAACCGGATTCATGTTTCGGTTTCGGTCCCGCTATTGGTTTTTTATAAACAAACCCAAACCGAACTGTTTTTTTCGGTTCTGTTCGGTTTTTTGGTAAAAAGTCTGTAAACGAGACTTAATAAAGTATATAATTATATGTTTTAGCTATTGTCAAAATTGGTAGATGGAGAAGGGCCATCTAAATCCTAAAAAAAAAAAATGAATGATACATGTACTATTGCCATATTTACGAACACATTAACCGCGTCGCCGATCTTATGTGATATGTAGTAAAACGACTTTACACCAAACATGATGAAGTATTAATGAATTTGTTATAATTACGTTTTAACTTATTTCAATGTGGCCATGATGAAAATAGTATATGTATCATTACAAACATTACCCTTTTCTTACAAAATTTAAAATAATAGAACTTATCAAATTCTAAATTACATAGAAATTTATTAGTTTAGTTATCACATGAATATCAGTTTAGTTATCACATAGTTATCAATTTGGCAAGGGCAACTAATCGGATGAAAAATTGTGCTGATAAGGGCCGTCGAGTAGTTGAGTTTGATTCCGGGGAATGTATTCCATTTCAAGTTGCAATCTTATCGACAAAATCAATTTTTCGAAGAGCTTTCCAAAAATTGGCAATTAAGTACTATGGTCTATTTGTGGTAAGCGTTTGTTTTAAAGGAGAATCGAGTGGTGGAGCACGGCCTCGGTGTAAAAGCCGTGAGAGCCAGGCCCCTGGGCGCTTGGATGGCTACCTTATTTATTAATTTATCGTTGCATTATTTTTCTTTCATTTATTGTCTCAAAATGACTTTGAGTTTTTCTTATTTTATAATTGTTTTAGCTTCTCTAGATTTTCCGATTTGTTGTGTGGTCCCTAATTTATATGAACAGGGTTTATGCCTTCTCATAGATTATTGATTTGAACCGATTTGTTGTGTGGTCCCTAATTTCTATGAACAGGGTTTATGCCTTCTCATAGATTATTGATTAGAACATATATAATCAAATTAATTTGTTGCCTTTCTTCCTCACCTTTTCTGTTGAGAATCTCGTTGTTAACATCGTTATTATTGTCAAAAAGGGTATCAACGGCTTTTGCATTTTTATTATAAGTTATTATATGGACTCTTATGTATAGAAGAAAGATTAGCGTCGACAAATACTCGGAATGGATATTACAATGGTCAAGCAAGGCAAGAGCCACTCAGTCTGTACTATGTCATGCGGTTTTGGAGTTTCTCATGATATTATTTTCTATTGATTTCTTATGGTGGTTAATGAGTTTTCTAATTTTACAATTGGACATATGTTTGAGTTTTTTAATACATCTATATAGTGATGTGGACTTTTTTATAAGTTGACATATGTATAAATGTTTTTTCTCACACATATGCGGAATTGTAAAACAGGTTCTCATTTATAAAACAGATAGTGCGTAGAATGATTACACATTGAAATTTATATAAAAAAATATGTTTCTTTAGAAAAAAAACAAAAAAAAACACAAACAAACATAGTTGTTATAATATAAATACTGTATTTACACATGCGGTGTGTACCATTTTAGTTTTGGACAAAAGTTAACAAACTGCTCTCCCAAAAAAGAACACGAAAGGAAACACGACAAATACTGTATTAAATAGTACAGCCAGCTCGAAGCATGCATAGTAACAAAACTACTACTGCAACCTTTCATTCATGAAATTTTGTATTTATGCATTTATTTTGTTTTGTTTCTTTTATCTAGTTAATTTGGAGAAATTAGACTTGTCGTGTCAATAGGTTGGACCGCTTTGACTTGTTCTCTAAAGTTCGGAAATTAGTCTCCAAATTAAACAGCACTGGGGTAAATCTATTATTTTGGAGAAAAATTATAAACCTGTCTTCCAATGTTAAAATCCAGGAACCAAATTATTTTTTCAATATCTAAATCAAATTTTGTAGGAGGGGAAAATCAGATTAAAATTATTTATAAAAAACAATTGAGTACCAATCATACTATTAATATTAAGAAAACCCAAAAAAACTTAATCTGTCAAATTTTACATATTTTTTTCAAAAATATTCCTATTCTAATTTACTAATTACCAGAGCCGGATTTTGGGCTAGACTCAAGAGGCACGGGTCTAGAGCTCCCAAAAAACGTATATTTTTAAGGCTTTCGTTTGACAAAATATTAAATATATATATATATATAATATATATATAATTTACTTTCTCTAGTCAATAGTTATTTGTGGGCAAGTGATTGATTTACTTACTAAAAAGTCTAATCAACATGTGTTCGAGTCTTTACAAAGACTAGATTTTATTTTTTTATTTCATTATAGAATTTAGTAAACTAATGAACCATTTGATTTTATGTAAGGTTCTATGTGGTCTCTCATATTAAAAAAAAACATGTAATAATATGATTTGTTGAATAGATAACATATTATAATTGCTTTTAATTTTTAAAAATTAAAATATAAAATTGGCTATTTTTTAGTGCAATTTCTGACTCAGAGTCAGGGCCCCTGCTTAAAAAATTGTATCACTCCAAAAATGGACGGAAAACATTTTATTTCATGAGCGAAAACATAATGTTTTCACGAATATATATATTCTAACATTTTTACCTCAGTTTTTTTTTTTGTTTTTTAATAAAAAATAAGTTATGCGTGTCTGATATATTAGCTTTTTAACTTTTTTAAAAAACTTAAAATCAGAGAAGTTATAAATTCGGGGACTTATTTTAGTTTTTACAAATAAAAAATTAATTTTTTTTATATATTTGCATGTCACCAATAAGTTAAAATAAGTAAAGAATGTCTTATTAATAAAAATAAGTTATAAGTCATTTATAGCTAAAAAAAGAGAGGCTATAAGTGACTTATTTAAACAAGTTTTTTGTCACTGTTTTTAAAAAGCAGTTTATTTTATTTTTTAATAAAAAAAAGTTGTGAATGTTTGATATATAAGATTTTTTTTTAACTTTTCAAAAGTTTGTTTTCGCGAAAAAATCTCAAAATCGTAAAATTTAGGAATTCGGGAACTTTTGAGCTTTTACACATAAAAATCACCAAACGTTAAAATTTTCCAATTAAATTATTTGTACATTCCAAATCACTAATAAGTGAAGATGACTTATTAAAAAAATTAAGGTATAAATCGTTTATAGGTAAAAAAAAAAACTATAAGTGGCTTATTTTAAGCAAAATTTGTCTCATTGTTTTTTTAAAACAACTTATTTTTAGCAAGTTTTTTCTTATAGTAAAAACAATATTTTGACTACAAAATTCGACGCCAAACGCACCATAAGTCAAGAAATTTTCGTATCATAAAAAACTCAATAAACGTATATAGGAAAAACAATTTATATAAAAATAAACTTCATAAAAAATATCTTACCGAGTAAATATTTTCCGTATAAACAAAGAGAGACTTATGGATATATATACACCATTGCTTTTACTTTTTAAAGACGAATTTATTTTATTTTGATCTTTATATTAGCCAAGAAAAGTCAAATTTCTACAACTTAATAGTGAGTATTGACACGAGCATGGATAATGATTTGTGAGTAGAAAATAATATAGTATATTCCTTCTTTTAATCGTTTTATAACTTGTATTAAAAATATCGAAATAAATATTTTTAAATTTTAATTATAAATTTTAACATTTGAATTATATTTATATGATCAACTTTTGAAAAAATTTATTCCGACAATTTTGGTATAAATTTTTGACCGTAATTTTGTAATGAAAAATTAAATAGAAAGAGAGGATTACTATCTAGAAAAATTATCTCAAATACGGTGAAACTAAGTTCAATCCATATCTCCTAGATATTCACCAAATTAATACTAATTTAATTGTTTAATTTTTTTTTTAAATGGTAACACATACTATATATATATATATATATATGAGTTGGATTTTTATACTATACTTTTTCTGAAAAAACGCATGAACCGTAGAAAAAATCTATGGTTTTACAGTGTTTCACTGCAAACCGTAGATTTAATCTACGGTTTGCATGTAGTTGCAGAACAATCCCTGCATTTCGTAAAAACTCAATATTGGTCATATCAATTAAAATACTGAATATTTTTTTCAAATTAAACATGATTTTTTTAATAAAAAAACTAAATGTCTTATTCTGAAAATTTTACATAAAATAAATTTGGTCAATTCTAACAATCTCTCAAAATAAACACAAAATTTACATAAATTTACACAAAAAAAAGTTGATTTGATAAGTTTTATATTTTTGTTTCATGTTACCTTTTTGTGAAGTGTATAAGTTGAGATTTATTAAAACATTAACTAAATCGTCAATTTTTGTGAAGTGTTTTTGGTTTGTTTTTAACACTTGAATAACGCAATATGAAACATTAACTAAATCGTCAATTTGGTGTCTGTCAATAGTCAATTTTCTTGAATAAAACAATCATAAATTATATAAATTTCATAAAAGAAATTAACTCAATATGCAAACATTAACTAAATTTCATAAAACATATTTATTAAACATGATACATCATATAAATTTACAACAACTTGGAAAAAAGGGTAATTTACATAAAATTAAAAATAAAAAACTAATTATGGACTTGATACGTCTATAACTTCTTCTTCAGTTACAATTTGTTTTTTCGATTGCCTTTCTAGCGCCATATATAAGTTGAAATTTGCTCGAAAAAGTTTCTTCCATGGCTCAGCAGCCTCAGTGCTGTTTCTTTCCACCGTGCTATAATTCTTGACATTGGAAATATCCCTTCTTTAGGAATAACTTGAGCATAATGACAACTCTTGACGTACACTATTACAGTAGATATGTAATATGTCGTTTCAGGAGGCGGACCAGTATAAAGAGGTAAAAAAGTGACGTTCCATACTTGTACCCCTCCATTTTTATTTGGCCATAATGACAACAATACAATTGGCATATTATAATGAGATGCAATTAAAAAACCATAAGCTGGAAATCTCATTCATTTGTCACAAGAGGCGGGATTTGTAGGATGATAAAAATTCAAACTGGATAGAATATAATCATATCGATAACCATCAAAATCGAGATTCTCAAACAGATCATAATAAACACCTTTCATTTGCTGAAACTCTTGAAACAACTCACATCTAACTACGTATCAATCATTTTCCCCATGTTCTTTACTCATCACATTTGCAATTACTCGGAACCCACAATTACCATCCCCACGAACATCATAAACCGTATCGATGTAATTATGTAACATGACCCATATTTGGTCATTGTACAGGAAGGTTTGCCTAGTGGTAGTGGGTTTATTTGTCTGGTTTTGCGTTCTCCTAGTTGGGTTTACCTTTACCTCCGGTGTTTCTTCCGCTTTACCTTTGCCCTTATCTCTACTAGCACTAGCACTCTGTTCCTCCACATACTCTCATACTGACTTATCTCTATTACTAGAATTATGTTCTTTTCTAGATCTCCCCCTAATTTGTCTCAATTCGGGATTATTCATGGATGTTCTACATGGTAAGGTTATTTCTCGGAGTTGTTTTTTCATACGCCGTTTTTCAACATTAGTTTTGGTAGAATAAACAATTTTAAACTCTTCTACATCACTCTCTACCCCATAATCATCGGTGTTCCCATTATCATCAATTACGTCTAATTTTTTCCAGAATGTATGAATATATTCTAGAGGAAGAGGCTTTCCGAATAAAATATGTTCACTCATAATATGATGACAAGGTAACCCGTGAGACAATTTTATATCACAAGAACAATTCTTATCAGATTGGCCACTACATTTTTTGTGTTCTTGAAATAATAAATCAAATGCATGGTGTGTGATATACGACCTAACATTTTAAAATAGAGGTGTCCGTTCTGAATGTGGAAAATAAGACTTGCATTTATCCAACTTCATCTTAATATTCTCAAACTGTTTTTCTAGAATTTTATTCACCTCCACACAAACATTTTCAAGTTTGTCAGTATTTATGAAAAGAGATCTTTTTAGCTTTGCGTGTTGTTGTTCGGCTCGATTGCTAGTTCTGTTACCTAGATGTGTTGTATGGTTGGTATAGCATGCAACAAACTTATCGGCATAATCATTTAACAGATTGTCTACATATTTAAGCACAACATGTTACGATTTGTAAGAGGAATTGAAAAAACATCGGTTATAATTGTACTCCTCTATCGACTCAGCATCAACCAATAAACCCAATCATCTAGAAACATTTGTCACTCCTCGTCTGAGATTTTTTTTTTTACAGTTTTTCAAAACATTTTTGGCAATATGAAAAGTGCATCATTATGATGAGAATCGGGAAAAATAACGGATAAAACATTTATCAAGTTCATTTCTCTGTCGGTTACAAACACCTTAAGTAGTATACAACCCTCCAACGGTTTTCAGAAATAAGTTTTCAGAAATCACTGTAAACCGTAGATTTAATCTACGGTTTGCACTGTATCACTGTAAACCGTAGATTTTTTCTACGCTTTGTGCGTTTTTTCAGAAAAAAAGTGTAGTATAACTTAGGGACAAGAAATATCCTTACAAGAAATATCCTTACAAGAAAAAGACAACTTAGGGACGGGAACAACTTATCATAAAACTGTTGTTATTGACAAAGCCATTACGAAGCAGTGGCTAATAGAAAAACAGTAAGCAATAACTTGTCATCGTTCCTTAGTCTGACATTTTATTTTGTATTGATTGATACTTGAATATGAACTTGATACGGGTTCAGATTTATTTTATTTTTTTAAATAATGAGTGGGAAATCCCACAATTTTATTAAAAACAAAGTGGAAAATTGTCATAATTACAATATAACGCAGTAAACTGCAAACCGACAGAAGCTTTAGAACTAAAAAGAATAAAATGAAACTCTGAACACGCGTCACATTACTAATTCTGTTGAACTCTTAGTCTACTGTAGAATCATCACTTTCCTTTTTAGAGAGAGACTGTTTCTCTTCTTCTTCCAAAAATTCTCAAAAATCATTTGATTCGCAGATAAGAAATTCCCATAGGTTCAGTGATGATTATTCCCTTAAAATAATATGAGAAGTCTTCTATGCAATTTGAGATTATTGGGTCTTCGCACCCTAAATTCGTCAGGTAATATGCTCCTTTGTTACCTTCTCTTTCTATATGTATAATTGTTAATTCACGAATTTTGAATTGTTGCCTTATGATATCCGTAATATATATTAAATTCTAAGGACATTTACTCTTCCCTTGTATAATATTCACCATTTGTAAACAATCTGATTCAAATACTATATTGAAATCCCTAACAATTTGAACACCCAATAATAATGTTTTCATCTCAGATTCAAGGTCAAAATTACCGTTAATAGAAGTATAAACCCTAAAATAAACTTGGCTCCATGCGTGTTCAGATTGTATTAGGTTATGCAAGGATAAGTCATGTCATGGTAATACTGTATATATAGTTGTGATAAAAAATATGTTGAGAGACCTTCATCATCCTACCTGTATCAATCCGAATACAACCAGGCCTGGTCCAAAATAGTAGTAAGTTTTTAAGTTCACATACTCATGAGTCATGACAAAAAAAAATTATAACACCAAAAATTCAAGAAGAATTAATTTTTATTTTTGATACAGCTAAAATATGAAAATGTACTAGGATTAATTACTAGTGTACACGTGTGTAATCTCTTAATGCGATCAGACAGGGGTTATAGAAAATCTACAGTCGCACTTATAATCACGGGTTAGTACAAAATAGTACACGGATCTTCATTGAATTCTATTTAAGACTCACACTTTCAGCTAATTCACATATAGACCTTAAGTGTTTACCTGCCACACTTTTGAGTTTGAGCACTTTCAAAACTGTAGTGTAGGCTTTTTATCTAAAACCTACACCCAATAAACTCAAAACAGAAAGTCATTATATAGCTAGTAAACTTACGAAAGATTTACATGTTTTTTTTTTTGCAATTAATATCTTTATTTTTCATTGTTTTAGGCAATCGAACTTTCATTATCATATTACAAACCACTAACAACATAACGGCTCATGAACAACAATGGTACCGTCATGTCCATTAATGGATACATTTGCACCATACCAAACAAGCTATAACCGAACTCTTCGGCATCAAATTATTTCGTTTGGTTCGAAAAAGGCTCGGTTGGATCAAATTCGATACAAAATTCCATCATACTAAATAGTACGGAGAATATTAATAGGACAATAAATTTTCTTCTATTCTTTTACACTTTCGGAGAAATTAAGTGGTTACTTAAGAGATCAAAGAGGAAACAGTACTATTATATCAATTAACAGGCTAACAAAATATATGTGGACCACTTTTGTAAAATACAGACATGTCTCTCTCTTTTTCTCCCATTCAAATAAGTAGTAGTTTTATTTCCAGCTCATAATAAACTCGTATCAGAGAACAATCAACACCACCATTAACAACACACATAAATACACACATATAAATAAATAAATATATATATAGAGAGAGAGAGAAAATAGAAATGACCGGCTGGGTTAAGTCGTTACAGTGCAAGTCGAGAGCAGCGGACGACGTCGTTCACCGCCACAATTTACCGGCTTCTACCAGTTGCCGTTTCCACACACTCATTGATGTTTTAGACACCACTAAAAAAAGACCAAAAACAAAACCAAATAATAAAAAACAACCTTCGCCATCGTCTCATTCGCCAAACCAACCCGAACCCATCTCCGGAATCCGGTCAGCCACCCGAAGGACCGAGCAGTGTCTTACAGCACTGACCAAGCTGCCCGAAGGACACCCCTCGCGTAATGTTATCCAAATAATCTTTCACACAAGTTGGTCTAATACTAATAACAAAACAATATCTTTTCCCGTTCGAGTAGATATGGTGTTTAAGGTCCAGAACATGGCTCGGACGGTGACTAGGTTCGAAGAATACAGAGAAAAGGTTAAGTCTTCGGTCGGTTTCGAGGGCTTAGATGGGGCGCGTGAGGACCACGCGCGGTGCTTGGCCGACGGTAACGAGGTCATGAGGTTTTACAGCTTGGGTCCGGCGGCGCTTGGGTACGAGTGCGGCGGCGCGTGGGGGTTTTCCGGCTGTAAAGGGACGAAAATTTGCACTTTTTCGGGGAGTGGTGGGGCACATGACAGTGCGGGAGGTGGTAGAGGGAGGAGGGCTATGCTTGTTTGCCGAGTCATAGCGGGTCGAGTTGGGTTCGACTCGGTCGGCGGTGAGAAGGGCGAGTTGGTGGTGTTTGATACACGCGCTGTCTTGCCTTGCTTTCTTATTATTTACAAGGTATAAAAAAATTGAAAAACTAGGTTTTACTTTTACTACTGAAAGTAAGCTGTAAGTTCTTGCATTTATCACAACCATTTTCCTTTTATTTTTTGGGTCATTTTGAAGGTTTTCACCTTTCTTTAGGAGGTTCTTTTGGATGTGTATGGCTTAAGAAAATGGGTGAAGATAAATGTAATTGTGTACTAGTATATTTTTCGAGGAATATTTAACTCATTTTTTTTTTTACCAATATGTCATGATTTAAGGTATGTTCATTTGTTTCGATAATATGTATAAATATATGCTTAGATTGTTGTCTGAATTTTTATTTTGTTGGATTGGGGTAGCAATATGATCAAACATGTTTCTTTATTAGATTTATGTTTTGCTCTTAATTTTAAATGAATATAATATAAGATAATCTGAATTTGTTAGGAAAATATTATAAAGCAGGTCAATGCCTCAATGGTAAAAGATCAAATGGCATTGCTATCTTCATAGATGTGTGCGTTACATTTTCTGCAAATTTAAATGGTATAATATTGTTTCCCATTTTAAAATGAAATGAGAACAGATCTGTGTGAAATTGTCTTCTTTTGTATTCCAATGAGAATCATTTGTCATTATTGTTTTTGAATGAAAAATAAAAAGCATTGACCATTATGGTTGAGATATTTTAGGTTCCTTGAGATTTTCATAGTAGCTATTTAAGTTATATATCTACCTAGCTTTTTTCATTTTATAATTATACAATGTCAATATATATACATGTACTTAATCGTCTTATTATAACGTACATATATATGTATCTTAGCTGTTCTTCATTACATATATTTCTGCATCCAAATTATAATAATTGAAACTTATTGTAAATATTATACTCGCTCATTGATCTGTGTTATACGTTAAAGATGTGGTACTATTTGGAATTTTCTTATATCATTAAGATTTTCTTCTTTATTAAAAGTTATTTAATTACAGAATATGATCACATACAATAGATTTTAAGTCAAAATAAAAAAGAGGAACATCCAATGGAACTATAATTTTGTTCACTCGCTTCTATTTATGTAAAATATAATCTTTTGTCATAAAGTATGTATAGCAGCATATATAATCTAATTATCAAAAAACCAAATATGTTCCTACTTAGTGGTAATGGCATATTGGCATGGCATATATTAGCAAATAAAGACAATTCTTTCTTTCT
Source organism: Primula vulgaris (assembly GCA_963920805.1). Classification (NCBI taxonomy): domain Eukaryota; kingdom Viridiplantae; phylum Streptophyta; class Magnoliopsida; order Ericales; family Primulaceae; genus Primula; species Primula vulgaris. The sequence goes on from OY987213.1 coordinate 33,336,790, forward strand.
GGTAAGTCAAATTAAGTGAAGTAATATGGCAATATATGCATGGGTAAGGAGTCGCTGAAGTTCGGTGTGAACTTTGGTCGCCAAAGTTCGGCTACAGACTATTAGATTTTCATCCAACAATCAACATGAGTTTTTTCGTTTTTTCATTGATTTCTAACACTTAAATAGTTCAGCCATTGTATAACGATTCAATGGTTCACATCCGATCATTAGCGGCTGGAATTCATATAGAACTTCTGCAACTCCTTTTCCAATTTGTTTGCATTTAAAAGGAGACAGTTTAGCAGCTTCTTGTATCAGGCTTGGGAAGTTTCCTAGCAGATAACTGTATCATTCCCGTTTGTCTACAGATAAATCAGTTGTGAATTTGATGATTTTGATTTAGGAGACCCAACTATGAAACGAAAATTCATATTAGCTCATTCTAAAAATGATCTCGAGAAGTATCAGAAATTATAAGTTACTAACAAAAAGGTTTTCTCATGGTATATTAATACGACATGAAAATAATACCCGATAACTTATATTCTGCGATGACCCGAGCCACATGTTTCTAATTGGTATAAGGATATAATGGTGTTTTCGTTTATAAAATAGGAAAGGTAATTACCCATTGGACTAACTCCAATTAACAAAGCTCATTATATGAAAAACCCACTATATGACTGATGAAAACGCCACTTGTTATGGTGCACGTACACCTATAAATAGATTCAAATAGCAGTACAATTTGATCATCTGATTTCGAAGCAGAAAAAGATATATCAGTACAGAGACTTTTCAGAGTTTATCTCACTAGAAAGTACACGTCATACAAAAAGTCAAGTTGAAAACCGAAGATCTATACCGAACATTAGACAAAATGAAACTATTGTAATAAAAACATATTGTAATTTACTCCATCAATAAAGAAAGATAACAATTCGTCCAATTTATTACTGTCGATCATCTAAATAATTATTGTTGAAAAGCACGACTTAACCGACCAAAATTCATGTTTTATAGATATATGATATTTAAGAATTTTGAACGTATGAGTAACATGAAATGGTATTGTATTTATTTTTCTATATTCTTTGACTAATATGAGGATAAAAGGCGAAACTTGATTGCACAGAAAGGAACAAGTACGGGCAAATAAATTTTTTGTATTAATTGTCTAAATTAAGGAAATTTTTGTTGTAATATTCTGACTTAATTTTATACATATATGATTTTCGATGACAATATTTCACTTATATACTTTGCTTAAAATTTGATTTTGCATAAAAACTAGAATTTAGTTTGGATGGTTATTCTAAATTTTAATTACTTAAAAGCTAATGTTGATGCTTAGTGCTTAAAAGTTGCGAATCGCGATACGTAGACACAAGAACGAGCTGTATGGTTATACTTCACTGTATAAATGGTTACAGTGTTACCAAGTGTTCAATTAAAGACAAATGAGGATTAGCTACCAGTTAAAACTGAAAATAAAGATGGCGACAACACATATGAAGAACAAGACATCAATCAAAATTTGATTTTGCATAAAAACTAGAATTTAGTTTGGATGGTTATTCTAAATTTTAATTACTTAAAAGCTAATGTTGATGCTTAGTGCTTAAAAGTTGCGAATCGCGATACGTAGACACAAGAACGAGCTGTATGGTTATACTTCACTGTATAAATGGTTACAGTGTTACCAAGTGTTCAATTAAAGACAAATGAGGATTAGCTACCAGTTAAAACTGAAAATAAAGATGGCGACAACACATATGAAGAAGAAGACATCAATCAATATTGCTGTCAATATCACTATAAGGAACAATAAGTTTAAGGGCTATTGTTTAAAACTGAAAAATGTGAAACTACTTAATTGTTTTGTTATTGAAGTAGTAAAGATGAAAAAACAATTCGTTGTTTACGCTGATTTATACGCAGATGTTTGGTTTAATGACTTAAAAATGGTTTATTAATCCTCATAATAATGGTAGCTTTCATAAAATTATACATTGGGTTAAAGTTATCAAGAGTCTTTTTTCACTGTCTTGAATGTGTCTCCCCTCACGTGCTTTCATTTTGGATATTAATTGATGGTCCTTTTTTAGGTGTTCTAATAGTACTAGCCTTGGAGACATTTTGAGAGATAGCAAAGTCATCATTGTCTTTGTTTTTCCTTGCTTCCTTTGTACTAGCCTAGTAAGATCTTACTGATATATTGGTGAGCTTTTAAATCTCTTCGTCTTTGTGATGGTTTCTTATTTTGCTACTCTCTTAATTTGAAAATTACCATTATTGTATCTTGCTCTGCGCTTATAGTATAATGATGGAATAATAATACTTCCCATGGTCATGACTCATAAGTAATGTACTTCGTGGGAAGACATTTCCACACTAACGGGTTTGCTTTGTTCTCGCTTTACTATGTATACAGATAGCAATACCAAGTGGGAGTTAGAAAATTAAGGTGTGCCGGGTTTTTTTGTAGGGTAAAACGATGAATCAAATATATAAAGAAGAGACTCATGCGGTCATGCATGCCCGTAATTAACGAATACAACAAACCGAAGGAACTTGCCCGTAACAGACCGATCGGTGTTCCCCGAGGAACATGTTAATACACATTTTATTTCCCAAAACAATATTATATGATCATTTAGGATGCTAATACACATGGCATATGCTTAATAATTACTAAACACAATTTATTTACCACATTTTGATATTATTTAATACTCCTACTTATAAATATAATCATCATATTTTAGGTAATTATTAACGGATTAACAAGGATGTTAGCATTTGCCTTATCTAAAATGGCCCCAAAACTCAGTTGAGATTGACCTCTCCATGTCACTCACGTGGACGTATTAACTTCCTATAAATTGCTTAACTGAAAAAAGGATAAACAGAAAAATACCCCTTTGGTGACTTTTGTCTTTGAAGAGTATACTACAAAGAAAGGAAACTTACTCTTGGTTGCATTTGCTTTTAAAAGCAACTAATATCTATATTATTTATACTAGTTAACAACTAATAGTACTTGCTCAAACCAATAGACCAAGTATATGGAGTACCTCCTAATTTACGTTTCGGATAAGCAAAAAATTCCATAATGATATAGGGTCCGTTTGGCAATTTTTAGTGGATTTTTGTATTTTAAATTTTAAAAATCTAGGTGTATTTGGCAAGTCAGATTATTCAGCTTCTGAAAATCTGATTTTAGGCTGAAAAATCTAAAAAATTCAGATTTTTAAAATCTACATTTTCAGTGGATTCTTAAAATATATTTTTAAAATCTGATTTTGAACAAAAAAATATGTTACCAAACGTAGCCATAATAGCATAACATGAATAATTCTTTCCATACAGACCTCTTACAATCCTTCATACAATTCTTGTGAGAGCAGAACAAAATTACAGTTTATTACAATTTTGTTTTATAACATTTTGTCTTCACTAATCTCAGGGAGTATTAAGAGGTGTAGAGTGCCGGCCCACTGGATAGACAAACCAGACGGCCCATTTGAGGCGCAAGCCCAACAAGATGCAACCCAATTTTTTTCCTTCTAAATATTAAAGTTTAAGCATATTAATATTAGTTTACCATATGAATCAAACTCTAATTTGTTACGTTGTAGTAGTTTTATATATATTTGTAGTAAATTTAAGACACCAAATTACAAAAACGGCTGGGGCGTTCATAGTATTCAAACCGGTACTCGGTGTGTGTACCTTCATTCACAATCAAAATATCACTTCCACATGTGGATAGGCAATGTACACGTATGGTCGGTGCCATAAGCCCATAACCATGATTAATTAATGGGAGACATTGAACTTTATATTGATGTTCTTTATTTATTATACCCCCTGAAATGATATAATCCGAAGAGTATATTAGTAAAGCACATAGTAAAATAATTAAAAATTTCTCCAATATAAGCAGTTGTAGCTAATTTTGGCCTGTTATATACATTATGTAAATACATTTTTTAGATTAAAAAACTTCCGAACGTGTAGATAACAAAATAAGAGCGTAAGTGGCATGTGTATGTTTTGCACGTAAAAAAACGATCTACACATGGACGGATCTAGCATGTGGTATGGGGTGGCACATGTCCATCAAAATTTTCAAATCATAAAATTACTAGAATACCCTTAGGGGTGTTTTATTATATTTATAGGCATTTGTTTCAAGTTTGTAATACATATTTATATACACTCATATTGTTATATTTATAAAATCTTGGCTGAACCCGATGTAGTGGAGTATTAAAAATAGTACAATTTACTAACTATATATTTGTTTTGTTTTATTTAATTTTAGGACCGGCTCATAATAACTCTCAATTTCGCTCTTATATTTTAGATGAATATTTACATATGTATCATCCTAAACTTACCAACATTTTTTGGATTGATTTATTTAGGAGTTAAATTGAAGAATGAGATTAAAGTGTATTTAAATTTTGGCCTAATTTTTTTATACAAAAAATCATTTTTCTAACAACCAATTTTTTTTGAAGTAATGCCAATTTATTAAATTTTAATTTTATGCTTTCTCTATGCTTGTATACATATTTGTTGGAAATTGAAAAACGTGAAAACAGTTAATGTAAAGAGTCGAGTTCGATAAAATTATATTTAGTTGATTAATATGTTTTTTTAACATTTCAAACATTTCAAACAGCTTACCAGACGATGTAATATATAATGGATTCGAACTAGGTCGTTTGTCGAAATCAATTGTAATTTTATTTTGATTTTGTAACAACATTAATTATATATCATATTTTTTAAAATCAATATAAATTTTTAACTACGTAAAAGTATCTATGTAATAAACCGAGCCCAAAAAAAAAAAAAAAACCTGAATCCCCGCGCCTGGACAGCTATAAGGTAAGGCACAAGTTTATACTATACAATTCAATTTCAACTTTGATGTCCACTTCTTACTTATTTATATTCAATTAAATAGTTATATATCCGTTCCTATTTAATTGTTTATTACGTGTAATTTTAACCGATTTATAACTTGTATCAAAATTGTCGAAATGATTTTTTTTTAAATCTAATCATAAAATTTAACATTTGAACTATATAATCAATTTTTGAAAAAATTTATTCCGATAATTTTGATACAAGTTGTTGACCAATCAAAATTACACGTAATTTCGTAATGAACAATTAAATAAGAGTGAGGAACATGTAGCAATTGGAGGCATGGATTTATATGTACCTTAATAATCTTTGGTTAATGACAAAGTATAGGACAGGAAAACGAAATTACTAATACTGTACTATATACAGTCGTTGATTTTGTTTCGTTTTTGCTTGGGCGTAAGAGAAAATGTAAAATGCAGGGTGTGTGTGGGGGATAGCAAGTCGCATATTGCTAAATGTTTTTATTTCATGTTATCAAATTCTGTGCCACACACCAAACTTACAAAATAGATCAATTCTCTTATTTCCATTCACGTACTATAATACAAACATTCTCTCTCCATCTATAATTGTATATGATTGTACTAGAAATAGTACTCATACTTCAAAGTTCAAACCAAAGTTCAAAGTTCAAAGTTCAAAGTTCAAAGTTCAAAGGTTTTGAATATGATACAAGTAGTTTTTAAGATTAAGATAAAAAGTTACTTGGATGATGAGAAACATATCAAATGATAGATCAATAGTTAAATAAGTATTTAACTAATCTAGCTCTTCACGCTCACTTATATGATAAAAAAACGATCACAAGCATGGGTACCAATCCCCTTATATCAATATAAGAACTTAAACGTACATGGAGCGGTGAAGGGAGATTGAAGGTCGGTTTGGACTAGCAGAAATACTTCAAAATAAGCTAAAAGGGGAATTCTCTTGAGTGATGATCATAATTTGGGTGATGATCTTAGTTCGAGGTTGAATCGTGTACATCGATATTGTTACTAAGAAAGTGCAGATTTGTGACCGTGTTAGAATTGCATCTTTTCACCTCAATGGGGAACACAATTATATGCATACTGGTTTAGGGTCGTTATGGTGGTGGTGCATGAAGTTATAGGGCCCATTAAATTCCAAAAATTATGATGAGGCGTTGAAAGTTGTTAAACAAACACAGATTACTTGAAATTTTTTGAGCAGTAACGCATTGTTGGGCGCTTTACTCGGGGAGTGAAACCGGTTATTGCTTTTGATGTTAAAGATAATGAAAGCGGTGATGATTTGGAGACCGTATTTATTGGGAAGGCATTTTGTTATTCCTATTGATCAGCAGAGTCCTCGCAATCTTCTTAAGCACGATTCCGGAACAGATTAATTTGGATTATGATATTGGTAGGGTTTGATTATGTCGTAGCGTATAAACTTGGTCGCGACAATTTGATCGTTGATGCACTCTCAAGGAAAGAGCAAGCGGAGATTAGCAAAAGCAACAAGAACATTGATGGCAAGGTTCGGCTTGACACGTGGGGAATGATGAGCACCGGCCACCTCTGAATAGACCTTATATGTTGAGGATGTGGTTATTCGTTAGTTTATTAATTGTTTTGTTATTTTGTTAATTATTTGTTTACTCTTTTGGACCATTTTGCAGTTTTAACAGCGATAGATTTGTTTCTCTTCTACATTTGATTTACTGAGAACTCATGTACAGTTAAACCTCGATAAATGAATGTCCGATAAACGAATAAATTCGCCAAATGAATAATTTTCTCCGGTCCCGACTTTGGCAAATGGGCTAAATGAATAACCTCGCTAAATGCATTAACGAATAATTTTTTTTGAATCCTTAAAGACCCCATGTAAATATAAATGAATAATCATTAAAATTCATAATATATATATATATATATATATATATATATATATATATTATTTATCCTAAAAACAAAAATATTTATTCCAATCAACAATGTTCATACAAGAAGTCATTTCTTCACAAAATAAGCGTCTAAAGTTGTTTGTTTTTTCCTTCCACCAAAATGCATCACATCTGCGACTTTTTCTAGTGCAAACACAACTTCTGGAATATTCTGCTCATGCTGTAGCAAATAGTTTCGTAGGGTGATTACTGCTTGAAAGTCTTCTTTTGATGACACATTTGGTGTGACGCCACTATCATCTGGTTCTGGATCATTCTCATCATTTAGTACGGAGTCGATAATTTCTTCGTCTGTAGGCAATTCCATAACTGCATTATTCTCGTTAGGATAGTTCAAAAGATGTTCGACGTCCATCACATTTCTGTAGCGTAAATTAGAAATGACATTCGTTAATCCTTGGATATCTTCTTCTAATTGATCAACTTCTTCTTCGGGAACATCAATATGTTCAGACCGTATCTTGCAATGCCGGAAACAATTTGCAATTGTTTTTTCCTTTATATATTAGTTTGTAGGTAGATTAGGTACATTGTCTTAGTCTCTAAGTATTCCATACATAGAATATTATTATTAGTACATGTTGCATGTATTTAGACTCTAAGTATTCCATACATAGAATCTTATAAGTACATGATGCATGTACATAGTCTATATACGTATTTGTACATTAGATGTAAAATAAATAATCATACGAAAAAATAAAAATGTAAAAATACTATCTAAATGAATAAAAATTCATTTATCGATAAATGAATAATATATTCATTTATCGATAAGTAAATAAACTCACTAAACGAATATTTTTTGCTGGTCCCAAGAGCATTCATTTATCGAGTTTTAACTGTATTATGTTTTTGATAATCTGAGAAGTAATAAAAAAGCACTATCCTCTCTAACATTGTCTCTTGGTTTCTTCCTTTTTATTAAATCAAAGGTTGTTTTCATCTGTTTTTTTTTTTGATTCTCGAGTTTCATCATTACATAGTTTTATATGAATCGTTGTCTCTAGAAAATAACATAGGCGTGGTCTTCTTATCGAGTATTTGTTTCTTTCTTAAAGATTTAAACCGTAATACTGCTATAACTGAGACTACATGGATCAGAATTGTTTCGCAGTCGGAAGGCTCATAAGTCATTTTCTCACAAGTATTATTTTCTGTTGCAATGCACATCGTTATAGGTTATAGCTAATCCTGCTCAAAAACTACAGTAGAGAACAAATAATAATGCATTTCCTTACAGTTTCAAAAGTAAATAAAAAGCACAGCTGAGCCAATATTTGAGAGTAACAAGCGAATTGTAACTACTACAAGCGCATGGCTAAAACCCTTTGCAAAAATTCGAGTCTCTCTAAAGTATAAATTGGACTCAATGGACCATTGATATTCAATAAGAGACACTATTAGTAGAAAGGGGAGTGCAAAATTGAGTTTTCAATAATATTAATAATACAGAGGCTTAAAGCCAGCTTAAAAATCTTCAATTTATGGCTTCTATTTCTGCAACAGCCAACTAGTGAGACTCTACAAGCACATACAATGGCTTACCCTTCAGTCGATCTCGGCCCTGAAATATCCAACAAAAAGTTACATTATTCTTACTTTGAGCTTTATTTTGATATATTTTAATAACATGGTTAGAAAAAAGAGCTAATAAGTGAAAACAATTGTTAGGACCAGATTTCTGGTCTAAATATTGTTTATTGTCTATTTGTTTTTACTAAATAAATCCTAACTGTTTTGAAATACTAAGACGTTGTTAACAGGTTTCAAGCAATGTTGCAACCTCAGTTACAACCTACTGAGACAAATGGTAACAGGTTCTAAGCAATGTTGCAACCTCAGTTACAACCTACTGAGACAAGTGTTATCAGGTTCTAAGCAATGTTGCAACCTCAGTTGCAACCTTAGTTCCAACCTGCTTAGACAACATGGGTGGTTTCAAGTATCAGTTGCAACCACAGTTCCAACCTGCTGCTCAGCAGTACACTGTCTAGTTCTGTAAATCTGCGTACATATTCTTTAATGATTATTATTTGTTTAAAGTTATGCAGGATATATTCTCATATTATTCTAGAGGTCTAAAATGCGTTTATTGAGAATATCAAAGTGGTAAGGAAAGATTTCCTAAAAGATATAAAGAGATTAGTTATGTTTCCTTTACATTAACAATTCTATATCTTTATTCTTATATAAATCTTTATCACTTGTTTCAATCTTTGTTCCTTATCAAAAGTAGTATAACACGTTTAAAAGATTGAAGGTAATATGGAGTTGAATGTTTTCATATGTTTATGAAAAGATCTTATCTTTATATGTTTCCTTTCAAAGGAAAAGATTAACTCCTACTTTCAAGCTTGTTACTAAACAGGTATTTATCAAAGATGATTGGAGTCAATCCAGGCTGAAGAATCTCGTAATGCTTGGAAAGATTGAAGCCAATCAACCAAGTCAAAAGCAATCAAAAAGATATTGAAGATAGAAGATTGTTTTTACTTGTTTATATACTTAGTAACTTAAGCTTGTAAATGGTGTGTGTTCTAAACTATAAAGAACTCATTCTTGAGAGAATACACGTGAGCTTTTAAAAAGAAAACAATGGTGGGATGCCATCGATTTATACGTGATAGTTATAGAGTAGGAGCAATATAGAGATAGGCAGAAAAACCTAGAGGGATTATGAGAGTTTTTCATTAAGACTTGAGTCCTATATTGTAAGCTTTTATAATATCATAATCTGGGTAAGTGCCCCGGAGACGTAGCCTAGTTAGGTGAACTCCGTTGTTAAATGTGTTTGTGATCTATTTTAAGTACATTTAACTTTTTACAGTTCTGTCCATTTAATACACTAGGTTCTAACTGTGGTTGCAATCTCACTTGGAAACTTACTGCAAAACTGCAACTAGAACAGCGGATAGGAATTTCAATTGGTATCAGAGCTTTACACTAGAACTTACTTAGTGTGGATCCTGTGTTCTAGTAAAAATGGACTTAATGAGGGAAGGAAACGCTTTCAACAAACCTCCATTGGTTGAAGGAGGAGTAAACTATGGAGTATGGAAGATCAGAATGAGGTCCTTCATCAAACAGCAGAATGAACATGCATGGAAAACTGTGATGTATGGATGGGAGGCTCCAACTGCCATTGATAGTGAAGGAGAACTGGTTTTTATAACTGAAGACAGATGGTCGGCTGATGAAGACAGAAAATCAAGTGCCAACTGAACAGCCATAAACTTGATTTTTGCGGGTGTAACTCTCAGTGTATTCAGGTATATCTCTCACTGTGAAACTGCCAAAGAGGCATGGGATATTTTGCAAGTTACTTTTGAAGGAACTACTAAAGTAAAAGCTTTCAAACTTCAACAGTTAACTACTCAATTTGAAAACCTAAGAATGGAGGAAGATGAAAACATTGAACAATTTAATGGTAGAATCTGCCACATTGCTCATCAAGCTGGAACCTTAGGTGAAAAATACAGTGATGCTAAACTTGTTAAGAAAACTCTTAGGTCACTCCCAGAAAGGTTTGAAATAAAAGTTACAGTTATTGAAGAATCAACAGACTTAGATAATCTTAAACTTGAAGAACTTATAGGAAATCTAAGCACTCATGAGCTGAAATTTTTTAAACATAAAAGACCAGAAAAGGGAATAGCATTTCAGGCTAAGAAATCTGAACCTAATGTCTGTGATAAAATGAGTGATGAAGAACAGCTAGCTTTCTTTGCTAAAAGGGTTTTCAAAAAGTTTTATAAGAGAAAAGAGGATGATACTGGTTCTTCTAAAAACTTTCAGAAAAGGGATAACCAATTTAATACAGAATCCAGGTTCAATAATAACTCTACAGGAAAGTGGAATTCTAAAGACAGAATCCAGGCACTTCCATGACAGCTTATGAACTATGGAAATGTAGAAAACCCAATGTTAAGTATTTTCAAGTCTTTGGGTGTGTCTGTTACATTCTCAGAGATAGAGAGCATCTTGGTAAATTTGACTCCAAAAGTGATAAATGGATCTTTCTTGGGTATGCTCAGAATAGTAGAGCATTTAGAGTCTTCAATCAAAGAACAAACTGTGTTATGGAATCTTATAATGTATTATTTGATGACCTAAAAACTGTTGATGAGATTACAGGTGATAATGAACAGCCTGAGATTGCAGAAAAAGAGAAAGAAGAAACTCAACAAACTGGAAGTCCCATAGTGGTTGGAAGTCCAGTTGCAACTGAGGTTGGAACTGAGGTTGGAACCGCAGTTGAAACCCAGAATTTAACAGAATCTGAAGAAGAAGAAGGAAGATCTGATATCCCATCTACAAGCAAGCCACGCTATGTAAGGACTCTGAAAAACCACTCTCTTGACAATGTCATAGGAGAAGTCACTTCAGGTATGAAAACCAGAGGTAAAAGAAATAATGTTGTTCACTTTGCTTGTTATATTTCTCAGTTAGAACCTAAGAATATAAAAAAAGCTCTAGAATACAGTGAATGGATTTTAGCTATGCAGGATGAATTGTCTCAATTTGAGAGAAATGATGTATGGACTTTAATACCCAGACCTTCTAATAAAAATGTTATAGGGACTAAATGGATTTTTAGAAATAAAAGTGATGAGGATGGAGTGATTATCAGGAATAAAGCTAGGTTGGTAGCTCAGGGTTATACACAAATTGAGGGAATTGACTTTGATGAAACATTTGCTCATGTAGCTAGAATTGAATCCATTAGAATGCTATTATCTCTTACATGTCTGTATGATTTTAAACTGTTTCAACTTGACATAAAGAGTGCTTTTCTGAATGGTGTGATTAATGAAGAGGTTTATGTCTGTCAACCTAAGGGATTTGAAGATCCTAACTTTCCTGAACATGTTTATTTGCTGAAAAAGGCCTTGTATGGTCTTAAGCAAGCTCCTAGAGCTTGGTATGATAGATTAACCAAGTTTTTGCTTGAAAAAGGTTTTAACAGAGGGGGAGTTGATAAAACTCTGTTTACCAAGAAAACTACAAAGGATATAATAATTGCTCAAATCTATGTTGATGACATTGTTTTTGGCTCTACTTCCAATAAGAGAATAGAAGAATTCATTTCTGATATGAAGAATGAATTTGAAATGAGTGGTGGAGGTGAACTAACTTACTTTCTAGGATTGCAAGTTAAACAGAATGAGAAAGACATTTTTCTATGCCAAAGTAAGTATGCAGACAATCTTGTTAAGAAGTTTGGTCTGGGTGAGAGTAAAGAGAAGAGAACCCCTATGAGTACTACTCTTAAACTGTCTAAAAATGATAAAGGAAAAAGTGTTTGTCCCAGTCTTTATAGATCCATGATTGGAAGTTTGCTATATTTGACTGCTAGTAGACCAGACCTTTGCGTAAGTGTAGGAGTTTGTGCCAGATATCAGGCAAATCCTTTAGAACCTCATCTTCTAGCTGTCAAAAGAATTCTAAGATATGTAAAAGGAACACTTCACCTAGGCCTATGGTATTCTAAAGATACAAACCATTTTCTAAGTGGCTACTGTGATGCTGATTGGGCAGGAAACATAGATGATAGAAAGAGTACTTCTGGTGGTTGTTTTTATTTTGGAAACAAACTTGTTTCTTGGTTCAGTAAAAAACAAAATTGCATATCTTTATCTACTGCTGAGGCAGAATATGTTGCAGCTGGAAGTGGATGCACTCAACTTATTTGGATGAAACAGATGTTAACTGATTATAATGTTAAACAAGAAATTTTAACTTTGTTTTGTGATAACAAAAGTGCTATAGATTTAGCTAAAAATCCAGTTCAACATTCCAGAACTAAACATATTGATCTAAGGCATCATTTTATTAGAGAACTAGTTGAAGAAAAGAGCTTAATTTTAGAACATGTTTCAACTGAAAGACAATTAGCAGATATTTTCACAAAACCCCTTGATACAAACAAGTTTGAATCATTAAGAAGTGACATAGGGGTATGTCATTATCAATCTAATTGAATATTCTTGCTAAATATGTCTGTATTGAGTACCTTCAATAATTTTTATTTCTAAGGTTAAGTCTTAATTGAGCTATGATGTTTTTGTTTTGAAAAAGCCGCTTTTTGGTGTTTCAAAAACAGATGTGAGGTAACTTGTCCTTGAAAATCTCTCTGGTAATAGAGTTGCAAGCACAAAGTGCAATTTCTTTTAAGCTGGTTGCAAGTTTAGTTGCAACATCAGTTGGAACCTCATGCTCTCAATAGCTGGTTGGAAGTTCAGTTACAACTCCAGTTGAAACCTCGTGTTAAAAAATACTGGTTGCAAGCTCAGTTGCAACATCAGTTGAAACCTCAGTCTATTCTATAACTGCCAAGACAAAGTCTTGTTATTTTTGACATCACTTATACTCTTTCCTTGCTGAGGTCATCAAACTAGTTTTTTGTGTAGAGATAAAAACGGATTTGCTCAATTTAAGCTCCTAAAATTTAATCTTTATTAGAGTTATTCTTTGATAAACATATTTTCTTGAGTAAATTGCTAGGTTTTTGTTTTCCTAAAAGTTAGATATCTTTTTAATTGCTCCTTATCTTGAATCAAGTCAAATTTCCTTAATAAGCTTCAATTTTTGAATTTTCAAATTTTGGATCAATCTGTTTTGCAAAAGGAATGTTTATCTGTATGTTTGGCTGGATTTATCTTTCCTTCGTGATCTTGCTGAGATTTCTTTATACTAATTGATAAGTTATTTCCTAAATTATCGCCAAAATCTGTTTCATAATTGATTTGCATGTATCTCTTTCCAATTACAAAAAAATATGGACTTTTTTTGCTATTTATACAAACATCTTTTTACTATCCAAAATCAATTCCACTTTACAGAATCTCTCTCTCTCTAATCTGTAAAACCCTAGGTCTCTGTAATAAAAACCCATTGCGAGGTTACAAGCTCACTTCTAACCCTAGTTGCAACCATGCCTTCAAACCTTTCAAAAAACCCCAACCTGAACATTGATGATGATTGCACTCTAAGAGATTTCATGAATAAATCTCCAACCAGTCCAGGATCAAAAGCTAAGGTAAGCGAGACTTCCTCTTCTCAGAAAAAGCGCACTAAGAAAAGAGCTAGGAAAACTGTAGAGGATCATCCAACTCCAACTGTTTTCTCTTATAAGTCTAAGTTTCATGAGACTGATCCTAGGTTCTGGAGTAGGACCATGTATAGAAGGTTTAGGTCTTTTGCTGGTAGGGAGATTCACAGTGAAAGAAGACTTAATTTGGTTAGCTATCCACATATTCAGGTACATATTGAGAAACTGCTGTCAGCTGTTGGCCTAGATAGAACTATTTCTTATCCTAATTCTTATTACCCTGCTGTAATTAAAGAATTCTATGCCAATCTAAGTAATACTGTGTTTGTTGAGGGTGATCCTGCCTATGGCAGAGTGTTTTTGAGGGGTGTGACTCTAGATTTCACCCCTAAGTTGATCAATGATTATCTGTGTTGTCCTAGTCCTACTGAAGATGACAATGCTGAACCAGACTTAGAAATTCTTGCTTTAATTCTAACTGGAAAGAACAATAGGTTTGATGGTCACTCCATTAAAACATCCTCCCTCACCTTGTGTGCATCTGTGCTGCACAAAATAGCTAGGTTCAATTGGAATCCCACTAAGCAGCCATCCAAAGTCAGTAAGGAAATGACCATATTTCTCTATAGGATCATGTCATCTTTGCCAATTAATTTTGGCACTCATGTTTTTAATTTGATTAGAGAATTCAGTGCTGATACCTCATCCTCAATTTTGCTCCCCTTTCCTTGTCTAATCACTGGGGTGATTATGGCTCAAGTCCTACCTATGACTGGATCCAACCCTATTAGCACAGCCACAGAACCAATCTCAGATTGTCCTTCTGCTATTTATATCTCTGCAAAACTGCTCAAAGAAGGACATGTCAATGACATATCTGGAGAAAAGGGCAAAGAAAAAGAAGAAGAGACATCTACTGCTCCCTCAGACAAGAAGAAAAGAGTAAAGTGGTACTTACTACAGAAGCTGACTTATAATCAAGAAAGGAGAGCTGAATTGGATGCTGATGATTATCAAATCAATAAGCTGCTGGTGAATCTTATTGAGAGTGAGGATGATGGTGATAGTGATGATTGTTTCTCCATAAGCAGTGAAGAAAAAGATGAAGAGGTGGTTAGAGACCATCCTCTCCGAGAAAGAGCTCCACATTCTGATATACCTCGTGACTGATTACAATGGTTGCTGACAAATAGGGGGAGTGAAGTTTATGTTCATGTTAAGTTTATGTTTTTTTTTGTTTAGTTTCATTCAATTTCAAGACTCAATGCTGCTGTCTTTAATTACTATTTCAATTGCTGTACTAAGACATTGTTGTGCCATTTTTTTTTGGCCTTTAAATTTCTGCAATTTCAAGTTTGAAGTATGGATGTTTTTAAAATTGAATGTGTGAATGATTGTGCTTATTTAAATGCCTGCAATTCTAACATACAGGGGGAGCTTACTGATATTGAATCTGCAGGTGGTTGGGATGACTTATAAACTTAATTGATTTGTCAAAACCAATGACAAAGGGGGAGATTGTTAGGACCAGATTTCTGGTCTAAATATTGTTTATTGTCTATTGGTTTTTACTAAATAAATCCTAACTGTTTTGAAATACTAAGACGTTGTTAACAGGTTTCAAGCAATGTTGCAACCTCAGTTACAACCTACTGAGACAAATGGTAACAGGTTCTAAGCAATGTTGCAACCTCAGTTACAACCTACTGAGACAAGTGTTATCAGGTTCTAAGCAATGTTGCAACCTCAGTTGCAACCTTAGTTCCAACCTGCTTAGACAACATGGGTGGTTTCAAGTACCAGTTGCAACCACAGTTCCAACCTGCTGCTCAGCAGTACACTGTCTAGTTCTGTAAATCTGCGTACATATTCTTTAATGATTATTATTTGTTTAAAGTTATGCAGTTCTCATATTATTCTAAAGGTCTAAAATGCGTTTATTGAGAATATCAAAGTGGTAAGGAAAGATTTCCTAAAAGATATAAAGAGATTAGTTATGTTTCCTTTACATTAACAATTCTATATCTTTATTCTTATACAAATCTTTATCACTTGTTTCAATCTTTGTTCCTTATCAAAAGTAGTATAACACGTTTAAAAGATTGAAGGTAATATGGAGTTGATTGTTTTTATATGTTTCCTTTCAAAGGAAAAGATTAACTCCTACTTTCAAGCTTGTTACTAAACAGGTATTTATCAAAGATGATTGGAGTCAATCCATGCTGAAGAATCTCGTAATGCTTGGAAAGATTGAAGCCAATCAACCAAGTCAAAATCAATCAAAAAGATATTGAAGATAGAAGATTGTTTTTACTTGTTTATATACTTAGTAACTTAAGCTTGTAAATGGTGTGTGTTCTAAACTATAAAGAACTCATTCTTGAGAGAATACACGTGAGCTTTTAAAAAGAAAACAATGGTGGGATGCCATTGATTTATACGTGATAATTATAGAGTAGGAGCAATATAGAGATAGGCAGAAAAACCTAGAGTGATTCTGAGAGTTTTTCATTAAGACTTGAGTCCTATATTGTAAGCTTTTATAATATCATAATCTGGGTAAGTGCCCCGGAGACGTAGCCTAGTTAGGTGAACTCCGTTGTTAAATGTGCTTATGATCTATTTTAAGTACATTTAACTTTTTACAGTTCTGTCCATTTAATACACTAGGTTCTAACTGTGGTTGCAACCTTAGTTGGAACCTTACTGCAAAACTGCAACTAGAACAGCGGATAGGAATTTCAACAATCAATACGGTATATTATCAAAAGTGAGAAATTTAACAAAGGAATACGGTAGATTTTCAGGAAAATGAACAAAGGAATAATATTTACAAACCTTTAAATCGGGCAATTCAATCAGGCATGCACATTCAACCACTTCCGCGCCAGCACGTTCTGCAGTTATAATATTTTGTTAAAAAACAAAATCCAAAGTATGTAGTGAATCTTGTAAGCTAAATGGCTGAATTTCTGGTAAACACTTTAAAAATCGATCTTAAATCATGTGTTATAGTGATAGATGGACGCAATACACCATAGATATCAAAAAATTATCATATTGGTCAAAGAGAACTTTCATTATCTTCATTGATATAACTAAGAAAGATGGTGTTAGATTTATTAAATACCCAAAATGTTCATTGCCGCACAGAGGGTTCCACCGGTAGCTATTAAATCATCAACGACTAAAGCTCGTTCGCCCCTCTCAACAGCTCCTACGTGCATCTCTAGACTATCTGTTCCATATTCCAATGTATAACTCTCTGATATAACCTCCCCTGCCAAAAAACGACGCAATAACCAACTTTCAAAACTAATATTAGACGAGGCTAGTAAAGTTCCAAGTATTATAAGGAAAATATAATTTCTATAAGCTTTTAACTTCCAAGTAATGATCAATAACACATGGTAATAAAAGTTTGCAGCTAAATCACGACCACAAAGAATTTAAATAACATCGCCAAACTAATTTAAATCATCATGCCCTGAAGTATAAAACAGATTATGATGCGCTGTTGCATTGTCTATACTTCACAATAACTACTCTCCATATTAGAACCAAACAGCAAATTTGTAGAAGCTTCTCGTTATATATTTTGGTAGCAAATTATTGACCACTATAACTTGTCAAATTAAAAAAAAATTACCAGGCAACTTCCTTGGTTTTCTCAAGGGTGCAAATATATTATTAAACTGAACTGTATAAAACCAAGAAGGCAAGAAATAGAATGAATAGCTAAGATAGGCAGCCTGCCAAAAACAATGTTTATAACCAACTCTTTTTCTTTATAAAAAAGGATATTACTGCTAATGGTTTGAGTCCTCTAGAAAAAAATAGTATAAATCTTTACTTTCAAGACAAAATGATCAATAACACATAGTAATACTATTTTGCAGCTTAGCTTAATCACAAATATTCAATTAATTTCGCCAAACTAAATTTACTCATGCTACACTAAATAATTTAATACATTCTGAAAGGTCATTGCACCATTTATACATATACAAGGCG
This sequence comes from Primula vulgaris, assembly GCA_963920805.1. Classification (NCBI taxonomy): domain Eukaryota; kingdom Viridiplantae; phylum Streptophyta; class Magnoliopsida; order Ericales; family Primulaceae; genus Primula; species Primula vulgaris. The sequence continues at coordinate 33,354,720 of OY987213.1, forward strand.
AGGGCGATATTAACTAAATGTAATAGCCTCTTGTAACATATCTCAGAATTAAGTAGCGTATGAAACCGGAATGACACAAACAACATACTCCAACTATGAGTCGTAACAGGGGAGGATAAATACCAGGCAACTTCTTTGGTTTTCTCAAGGGTACAAATTTTGCTCCAATAGCCAATGCAATCGGAGGGCCAAAAATAAAACCCCTCGCCTCAATACCTAGCATACAAGAATCAAGGTCAAATGAACACATTTTCCTTCACATTAAACTTGTAAAATACATACCACGTCTTGCCAAAGGACTTCTGAATAACAGGATTCAAGTAATAAAGTTGCAAGTACATAAAGTCCTGGTTTGAATCAGCTAAAAGCACTTGGAGCTTGAAGAAAGATGATGTACCGACACCAATGTTTTAAATAGCGTTATCACTAGCATAACGTTTTTTTCGAGAGAAACGCTAAAAACGCAAATAGCGTAGCTACGTAGCGCTTTGCGGGGTACTTTTTTTTGCCTAAATATATAACAATATAGCACTATAGTCATACAATTTGTACCAATTATGTTAACAAAATTAAAAGTTAAAAACAACAGACGTTTAATTAAGCAAATACATAATCCAAAACAACAAAATTATAATCTCGCAAATATATTATCCAATATAAGTACTAGAGTGGAAACTAATAGTAAGACGAGTGATATTTAGCGTTCGAAATTATCCAATATAACATAGTTTTGTTTGCTACCCCAATTTCCTATATAATTAATCATGTGAACCGTATCAATCTTGCATACATGGGGGATCAGAAAAAACTTTGAATTAGTGGTGGTTTTTTGTGTAAGAAAGAGAGAGGGACATGTTTGGTCAAAAGAATCCGATGTTTTTTTAAGTATTTGGAGATAAATGTGTTTTTTTGATATATTAATTACTATAGGGGAGAATTTGTGACATGTTATTTACTATAGGGGCGAATATGTGACATGTTATTAACTATATGGGCGAATTGTAACATGTTATTTACTATAGGGACCAGTATAATAATAACGCTACCAGTACAATCTTTTATTTTTTAAAAACTCGCTATTTACGCTAACAGTCCAATAATTTCACATTTTTTGCGCTTTTATTATCAATAGCGCGAATTTAGCGCTTTTCCATCCAAATAACGGTTTTTTAATGCGGTTTTTCCCCCAAAGACACTGTTTCGCGCAACATAGCACGAATTTTAAAACATTGACTGAAACTGAGAACATTGGACAAACTTAATCGAAATCACAAATTCGTATAAAAGTAAACCGTCACAAAAAGCCTCACCATTTCTATACTGATTCACCTTTCTACTAAGGCTTTGATAATGTCCATAAACACGGACGTATATTAAAAAAATTACGTCTCCGCCTCATACTTAGGAATAAGCATTGCTAACACCTCGTACTTTTGTAACCTATCATCAATTCTTCTAAAGTATAAGCGTGTTGACATAAAATTTGGTGGTCTCACAAGACTAGACCATGCATGCTTTGCTTATTCAGTACTGTAAGTATATCTCTAATAGCAATACCGAGGTTTGTTTTGGAATTTATAAATTCAAGTTCGTGTTCGTTATTAATCCAATGCGTAAAACCCAACATATCATTTCCTCAAAAACTATGTCTTGGCACTTGCCAAGACAGGGCAACGTAGATCATATGCACAAAATATCGCCACATCAAACAAGCCCTGAAACTGTATTTTTTAGGTAATATTAAAGTTATAATACACAGCACATTGATCCAATCTCAATACTCAGGATTATCCGCTTGCAGGTTTGGTTTAAAGCAGTTAAGTTGCAGAAGTGTTAAAGTTAATTTCGTTCCTATCAGAAAAGGCTAAATTCGTATAGCTCAGAGAATCTAGATTTTTCATGCGATCATTTTCAGAAAAGCTCAATTTTTAAGCTGGCAGACCAACTAAACATAGTCCATCACTTCTGCAGAGAAGCACAAGATTTCAGCTTGAAAGCTGCAACCAAAAAAGCCTCAAGTGTGAAAATTGATTAAGAAGCCTTACAAATAAAATAAAAGGATAGATAATCTACATTACCGAGAGTAAAGACAAGATATAATGGGCACCCATCATGTATTCTTTTTGCTTGATAAGAGCTAAAACATTACATTATTAAAACAATCTACAATAATGTGATCAAATTTATCTTTATGGGAACTGAGGGCCCTAGCAATGAACAGATCAAGAAAAATTAACAACTCTTTAATGATTATTTACTAGTGATGAGAGTAATACAAAGCACTCAAAGGGATGATAAGCTTTTGCTCACATTGTCCACACAAAATTCAATCATGATATTTTAACATATGTGCCTGATTTTTTAAACCTATCTTGTTTGTCATTGATATTCCTATGCATAATCAAACTTTCCATTACGAGAACACTTTTTGTATAATATAAAAAGAATGTAATTTGGCATGTAGAAAAGAACCCAATGGACATGACAGAATAAACAATGGATAAAAAAACTATGAGCTTCAAAGAATAAACAAAAACAGTCATGTTGGGAACTTAGGTGATATTCTACAATCTCACCTAAATTTAAGATTGCAATTATATTATATTCTGGGTAACAGTGAGACTTTAACTCATGATCTACATCCGCTTTGATACTACTATGTTATGTGACGTGCTTCCAACTCACCTAAAAACTGAAGTAAAGGAGATGCAAATGCTATTATTTATCATATTCAACATCCAACCATTCGATGACAAAAAAGCTACCGAAATCAGGCAACTATACTTCAACTTTTTAACTTTTAACCAATTTATTGAAAGACAACTAATCGGAATATGACAAGGTAATAACGAACACTAAAATTAAGGCAAAATAAGTTGGCTCATTTTGGTGGGTCCTAAAAGTGTGCAATTTATCACTGTTCACCGAAAGTTTGATCGAAGAACATAGCAACAGCATAGTATCTATTCTGAACCGTCCAAAATCTTCACAAAAAGTAATCAAATACACAAACACCACCAAAAACATGTGTAAAGTCATAGTCCAAAGCAGTAGAAGCACCACTAAAGTTGTCATATTGTCACTCAAGAAGCATCACCAAGATGTATCTTGGGAACTTATGCAATTGCAATAGTATGTACCAATACCACTACCAGTACCTATTTATATGTAGCAAAAAGTAACAATTTTTTCATAAAAGCCTGCAAACAGACGTACGCCCAACCAACTTTCAGAAATTCCACTTACCGCCCTATAAATGTTATCATTAGTATGTTGTTTAGTCATTCATATTAAGCTCTTGTCAAGAACATAGTCTTATTTGTATCTTGTAAGTGAATATACCATGTTATATCACAAATGAAGGTAGCAGGCCCATCCACACTTGTCTTACATGATTTTTCTGTAAGGATTCCACATTTAAGAAGTGAAAAACTATCCAAACCATCCCAGAAATTTCGTTGTTTCAAAAGCTCATAAGTGAACACCAATCTCTGTTACCGGATTGTTTATATGTGCTCATAATAATAAATTAGGGATAATATAGCGTAATATCTACAGTAAATTAATGTCGAAAAGATTAACAGTAACACAGAGTAGTAATTCAGTATAGAGGTGAGTAGCACCAAGACCTAATGAAAACATAAGACACCGGTCATATATTTTCAAACATTATTTAGGAACAGAGATTTTTAATAAGTTCTTCACCCAGAATCTACAATACATAGTATCTGGTTTATTCCACTTCGGACAATGCAATTTTTTTTGTCTCCATCTATATTCATAGAAAAGTTTACCAACCCTACTAAGGTACCATTTGGCATTAACTTTTTTGGTGAAATAGATAGTTAATATTAACTATAACAGAGAAGGATGCTCACATAAGCTACGAAACAAGGTGTCGTTAAGTAAAGTTTATAAATTTGGTCAGCAGATGAATTTTTGGTTTTTAAAGAAGTATATACAGACAAAACAGATTTACTATTACGTAATTTTTGCTTAATTATAAAAAGACTTGCATATAAAATAAGAGAGATAGTTACATAGCCAAGAGTATAGACAAGATATGATGAACACCCAATCGTTTATTCTTTTTGCTCGAAACAACCATCATTTAAAAAAAAAAAACATCATTTATTCACCAGAGACTACCATTGTTAAAAGAAAAAATATCATCTATTCAAACAACCTAAATAATGTAATCAAAACTATGGTTATGGGAGCTGAGGGCCCAAGAGCAACCGCATCGGACTCTTAACACATTTTATATCTTTTAAGGAACCGTTTACATTTACACAAAATTTCAGCTTGCCTATTAATTTCCTTATAATAACACTGCATTATTTTTTTATTATTATTTATTATCATTTAATAATCATAACAATATTACAACAACAAAAATGTGGACTCCATGATATTTTCTTACTGTTATATTAATCTAGTAAATCATATAAATTCCGTGAATTTTGTATTCCCTTAAATTTAAGGAATTTATTGGGTTCCTGATGCATACTACTTTTTATACCATAATCCTCAAATTTTAAAGAAAAATATGTTTTGAGGTAACAGATATGCTCTTACGAACAAAACAAAGAAAAAAATTAATGACTCTGCAATGATTATTTTCTAGTGATGAGGGTACTACGAGGCACTCAAATGATCAAAAGTCTTTGCTCATATTGTCAACACAAAATTCAATCATGATATGTTGACATATATGCCCACTTTTTACATTGATGCCATATATATTCCTATGCATAATCAAACTTCTCATTATGAAAACACTTTTGATATGAAATGGAAAAGTACAGTGCAATTTGGCCTCTAGGAAATAATTCAATGGATACAACATACAGGAGCTTCAAAGCATAAACAAACATGGATTTGTAAGGTAATATGATACCATCTCACCTAATATTAACTAGCGCAATCAAAATGAGAACCTATGTAACAAGAGAGTAGAACGCATGATCTATGCCTGCTTTAATACTATGTTATGTGATGAGCTACTACAAAAGAAAAAATGATGTGCTACTACCATCTCACTTAAGCTTAATCTGTTTTGGAGAAGCGGATTAAATTAATTATCTTAATTACCAATTTTATAGACAAAATGCTTCAGTAACTTCAATAAACTTAAGCTTCCAACTTCTAAATAGTTCATCGACGGCAACTATCGAGAATATGACAAATAGGTAAGAAACAGTAGAATTAAGCTAAAAGAAATCTTATTTTGGTGGGTCCTGCCGTCCTAAAAGTGGACGATTCCTCACCGTTCAACAAAAAATCGATCGAACGAACACACAACAGTAGCGCTCCGAACCGTCAAAAATCGAACAAAAAGTAATTGAAAACATATGCACCACTAAAAACATGTATAAAGTCATACTCCAGATCAGTGCAAATACCACTAAAACTTTCAAAGATGTCATTCAAAAAGTATCACCAAAAGGTCTCTTGGAAACTTAGGCAATTGCATTAAAATGTACCAAGGTACCAGAACTTATACATACAGGCAACAAAAAAGTTGCAACTTTTACATAAAAGTCTGCATTTCTGAAGTTCAATTACAGGCTTTACAGCCCCCAAAAATTGTTGAGTATTATATAAACACATTAGTTATGACCAAAGAGTAAGGGTGTTCCTATTAAGCTTGTCTCAGTATGCAAGCGAAAATACGATTTTGTGTCGCAAATGAAGGTAGTGGACCCATCTGATACCATATTAATAGGATTTATCTTAGTTTTTTGCAAACTTATGAAGTGAAAAATATCTGTTATATTAAACAATTTTAGTTTTCTAAAAGCTCATAAGTCAAGATCACTTTGTGTTAGCAGACGGCGTACATGTACTCAGTATTAATAACTCCAAAATATGTACATCTCATTAAGCTCAAGAAAGATTATTAGATTAATACTTAGTAGTAAATATATTTGGCTGATTAGTTCTAGATAGGTGTGAGTAGCACCTAAGCTTACTGCAAACAAACAAAAATCCGATGAGGATTCTTTAAAATACGCTAAAGAAATGGAGATTATTTATAAGTTTTTCGCCTAGAATCTACAGTACATAGTAGAGCACATAAAATATCGCTGCGAGTATGATACTCGTTCGTGGATATTTTGCATAACATATGTTTTAAGACTATTAATTTGTCTCCTTTAAGTTTATAACACAAATTGTAACCTGCTCTACTAAGGTACCATTTGGCAACAACTTTCTTGTGAAACAAGTCGCTTGCTTTAACAGTAATAAAAGAAGGCGGCTAACATAAGCTGCAAAACAAGGTGTAATTAAGTAAAGTAAAACAAAAGATAAATCCTCGTCAGTACAGCACTTGAATTTTGTTCTTCTAAAGAATGGAGCATAAGTTTGGAAGAAAAAAAAACCTTCTCGACTACATTTTCGGATGTATTCTTACTTGCTATGCTACAAACGTAATAGGGACATTTCTGTTTCCAGTAATCTTTTTTAACAAGGTCGATAAAATTTTAAATTTTCTACTGCTATATGAGCTGTAAGCCTTTCAAGTTCTACTGTTTGCTTATCGTTTTTTCCGACACAGAAACTATTTTTTTTTTTATAAAATACTTAAACGCCTAAGAGGCCTTAAATTTCCATAGTACTAACATCAAAGGCATAAATAGAATTACAAGACTATTAGCAGTGGAGGGGTTAAAATTCATATTTACAAGGATACAACTTTACAGGAGCGCCATTTTGCTATAATATTAAATTTTACACTAAAATTTACGAAGGATTTTAAGAATTTTTAAGAATAGGTGAGATGTCGTCTCCCTTTGCGTCACCATAATCCTTCTTGTATCACCATACCGGCACTCATTAATACAACACAAACATATTGGATTCCAAATTAAGAGCAATGCCTATTGTACACTTTTCAAATTCGACCAACTTTTTTAGATTAGCTAGACGTAGATGACATACTCAAAATTAATCCTGATAAGGGCTTGTTTGGCTCCTTTTCTGTAAGGTTTCTGCAGATAAGCGAGCTTATTTGAGCCTGGTAAAAATCGTGTCCATACATCATGGGAATTAATAGTGATTAATTGTAGCTCTATTTATGCTAGAAACTAAAAGGCTTTAACTTTTATATTAACATGTTAAAGAAGGTTCAAATAGTAAGATACTTCAGTTCCTATTTAATTATATAATTACGAAATTACGTGCAATTTTGACCGGCCAAGAACTTGTATCAAAATTGTCGGAATAAAAAATTTCAAAAGTTGATCATATAGTTCAAATGTTAAAATTTATGATTAGATTTAAAAAAAAATCATTTTGACAATTTTGATACAAGTTATAAACCGGTCAAAATTGCAGGTAGTTTCGTAGTGAAAAATTAAATGAGAACGAGGGAGTATAAAATTAAATAAGGTTAAAATTATAAGCAAACATGCACAGATAAGAACAGAAGAAAAAGAAAATGCATGTGGAAATAATAAACCTGCAACCACAGAAATGTTTTTTTCTTTGTAGCGGTCAACGAACAAATCAATGGTGTCTTTAAAGGCCTTAGGGTCCAGCAACAATGTGGTTATGTCTTGAAACATTATCCCTGTTATTTATTGACTTGTTAATACACACACACAAAAAAACATAGAAATTATAGACGTGTGTAGCAAAGACAAAAATTAGAAATTACAGACTTATGTAGCAAAAACCAAAATTACAGTATCCTGTTTTTTTCTCTTCCTTTTTTTGTTTGATGACAAGTATTGTTGATTTTACTTGAAAAATCATAATTACTCATATTTTAGCCATAACACTAAACATATTCAGGTTATTCATGGGAGTAAAAGGTGAAGACAGTCTGTGGTCGTGCCATTTTGATAAAAGTTGATGAAAAATTATTATTTTTCTTTATGTATTTTGATCAAAATCTTCAAAAATTAGTGTTGCCCCCTCCGGAAAAAAACTAAAAAATTTCGGCCCCTGACAGTACCTGTACATATTGATTAATAATTTTTTTAATTAGAAAGTAAGAATTTGAACCTTCAGGTAATTAAATTGTTACTCCCCCCCCCCCCCCCCCCCCCCTCCTTTTGATAACCCTTTTTTTCACAATGTTGATATATTAGAGTTTAGACATAAATTATGGGGAATGATTATTTTCATGAATATACAGGGAAACCTATTATACAAATTAGAAGTACAGATAATAAAAATATGCTTATTACTTCTTTTTGTACTTTTCAAGAGTATATAGAATCCCCTCTCTTTTTTTTTCATCATTAACTCGTCAAGTAAATATAAAAATAAAAATAAAAACCTGGTTTTGGGAAATTAGGAACAACTCGGATTTTGGATTTTATTGCTTGGATTCGAGGATCTTCATCTTTTCCAACCGACATTGTCGATGCTAACTGGGCAAAATAAAAATGGAATACTTTCTCTCCCTATATATATGTATATATATATATATATATATATATATATCACTCTGTTTTATGCGTTTGTATATATATATATTTAAGAGTATAAAACTGTGTAATTGGGTAGCGGCAAATATTTGAAAAAAGAGAAACAGAAGAGATAAAAGCGGAGAGAGTCCAGGGGGTTATTTATACAGGGAAAATGTGAATATTTTTATTCTAAATTATTGTAATAACTACACATATCCACCTTTTAGTTACAAACTCAAATTTTATGTGGTCCTTTAATACTCCTGTTTTATAAAGCTTGTATAAAACAGCTAATAGATGATGACCAATTTAGAGTCTATGGGCAACAAAATTTAACAAAATATGGTAAGAATTTATGTGAAAAACTAAAAAAAATTCTAATTTTATGGTCGATGTATGTCCTGTGGCCGCAAATAGTAGGAATGGGCAAAAAATCCGCAAATTCAATTATTCGTAACCCAACCCGTGCGGATTGGGGCGGGTTGAGTATCCAAAAAAATTCAATCCACTCTGCCACAACCCGTTATATATTTTGCGGGCTGTATATTTTGCGGGCTGTGTTAGGGTTGAAGTTTTTAAACTGCGGGTTAATCCGCAGTATATTTATATTTATATAAATATATATGATTATATATACATTGTGTGTATTTTAAGATATACGCTTACTATTCTCGTTATAATTTAGTTTTCTTACTTTTTCGTAAATGTTCTGAATGTATTTTGATTGCTTTTAATTTATATTTCTCTTTGAAAGTAACAATTTATTTAAAATTTAGATTGTTTATGCAAACTATGAAAAATAAAAGACCAAAACGAAAATTCAATAATCAATCCGAACCCAATCCGCCTCAATCCGTTTTTTTTTTACGGGTTTGGGGTTTTAATTGTCGGGTTAAGTTGAGTTGAGTTGAAATTTAAATTTTTCCAACCCGGCTCAATCCGTCCCACAATTTATTTTACGGATTGGATTAGCATATAGTTCAATGCGCGCCGTACCCACCCTAGATGATAGTTTCTACCTAACTTCTGCGCCGCCGCGAAGGGTTATTATGAATTACTATACCGTATAAAATGAATCATATGAAAGTTATTATGAATTATTAAATCGTATCAAGTGAATCATTTGTTTGATTGATGTATTTATTATTTTAGGTTTGACTAACGAGTGCCTCCATGATATCGTTTAAGCATTAAATAACTTTTTAAATTCAAGCTGCATTTAATATAATATTATCGGATTTATATTATACCATTTTGTGTTTACCAAATATGTATTTGATTTACTCACATTATGAAAATCTTATTAATAAATTACTAAAAATAACATATTGTAACAAATACCATAAATGTTTAACCAATACCTATGGGGGGAATTGGTTAGATTTTACATTTTTATTATTAATATTGTTATATATATATATATATATGTGTGTGTCACAGGGTCAATTTTTCGTTTTCGAAACCAACCAAGTGATGACACAAACCGGGGTTAAAGCCCACGTTAACTGCCTATTTCTTCAGCCCAACAACGAATCACTCGTTCACTCGTGTTTGTCTCGCAATTCACTCGTGTTTCACTGAAGAAACCACACTCAATACGCAGCAATAATAATTACGGTTAAGACACATATATTAACAGAATAAACGTATATAAACGTAAACGAACACACACACGTACGACCGCATCCAACTTTTGTTTTATTACCGTAAATAATACAAAGGGACGTTGGTTCTATGCATTTACCATATATATATATAAAGTAGGGATTCTTGTATTATAAAGAAAGCAATGATGATAAACAAACAAGTCACTTATCCATGACATAATATGTTGTAACAGTATTTAACAAAATAAGGATTAAAATGTGAATGAGTGGAAACTACTCGTATTTGACATCAAGAATTGAATACATGGGGACCATATGTGGCTCTCTGCACAAGAATAGATTTGGAGAGAGACCCAAAGGTGATATCCTTCTCGATACTTACCACTCCCTTATTTTTAGACTAAAAACGTTTAGTCTCAGACAAAAATTCTGGCACTATTACTGGTTTATATTTAATAACAAATAGCATTGGAAAATTATTAAAAGATGCAACTACGTACGTTCTGTTTTTGTTGTTATAGATGGTAATGTTTATAGTATAATCGATTGCTTATCAAAAAGAATTGTTCATATAATTGAATTGATAACTGAAATAAAAACAATAATTTAGCATTTTTGACTATACATGTTTAAGTAATTAGGTTTAGTCGGACCGCAAAAGCTAGTAAAAAGGAAATTTGGGGTGTAGCTCGTTTTTAAATGAGTTTGTAGTATAAACTAGTTTCCGTCAACAAACTAATTTAAAGACCAGATTTTTTTCCGGTTCTCCGATTCGTTTCAAAAATGTAAACCGAAAGCGAATACTACATACTTCGGTTACAGTTTTGGTTTATTTAAAAACGAAACGGTTCAGCTTCAATTTTGAGGGGAAAAGTCCCAACCCTAATGGTTGCTTGGTTATAGTGCATTGAGAATAACAAAGGGATTATCAATAAAAATACTTCCCAAGGTCTATATAATCACGTATCAGAGTCGAAGCTGTGTTTTGCGATTGCATCCCAAAATTCGAAGATATTCTGGCAAAGAGATTCGGGCATGGCGACCATCGATCTTCAAATTCATCTCATGACTGAGCCAGTCGCAGAGTTTATTTAAAATGCAATTTTTAAATACGTACATTAATGTAATTAAGGATAATAGCGAGAATGGATCACTTTCTGCTGGAAAATTAAGAAAATAGCATGCATACATTCTTCTTTGGTTAAATGAGTCTAGTAGTTAAGAGTTAAACCTTTGCTAATTTTCTATTAAAACAAAAATACTTGAAGAGGCTATCGTTTAGCTAATTAATTAAACTACTACTTAGTATTAAACTGGAAGTGGAGGGTAACAGTAAGGAATGAATCACTCTTGCTAAAAAAAATAAAATCATAGACATTAATTAATACACAAATGATTCTCTAGTTTAGACAAAAAAATATTTGTTTCCTACTAAAAGGTCAAAGTTTAACAGGAAATAGTTTGAAACTATGCTGTTGCAAATTGAAAGGACAAATCACAACAAGAAACAGCAATACGTGCAGATGCAAAATAATAATATTATGATGTAGCATAGGCCTCAATGGTCTTTGGTCTTCTTGGTAAGATTTATTAGGAGACAAAAAAAGAGGATGCAAAAAATAAGCATCTTAGTTAATTCCAATTCATAACCGGTATAACCAACAATGAAAATTTGAACTTACATTCAGTAGATATGCATACATGTTTGTAGTCTCAATTGTCTTTTTTGTCTTATAACGGGTAAATCATTTTTTCCTATGTGTTTATATACCCTTTGAATCCTAATTTAGCTTAATTAAACAACTTGAAACAACTTACTGTTAGAACAAAAAAGGGAGCTGTTTGACTAAGTATTTTTTCTATAAATGCTCACGCGACCAACAATCAATCTCTCACGCCTCCAAAGTGAGGATACTTCCAAATTAGTGAGAGTTAAAGCATTATAAAAAAAACGTTAGCTAACCCTAATATAATAATAATAATATTTGTCATTTGGATGTATAAGCACACAAATTAACCAATTACATGCACTCCACGAACTTTTAGAATTAGAGACCAATTCTTTAGGCAGAATTTTCTTTTGTCTCTAAATTTAATATTTAGAGAGTACTTTTTTTTTATCAAAAAATTTATTGCCAGAGAAAAATTGTATAGCAACATGAAAGTACAATTAAAATTTGTTTTCAAATTATTTTAGAACCACTAACGTTCTCCCTTTTTGTGTCTTTAATTAAGGACAAATTTTATCTTACTTTTAGTCCCTATAAGTAACATTTTGGAGGGGAAAAAAAGCGGGCACCAAAAAACCCTAGAGAGAGACGACTAGGGTGAAAAACCCTAGCCGCCGTAAGTATGACGGAACCTAATAAAACCACTCCAGACACCGTAACAAATAGACAGCTAATGCCTCCAGACCCTATCCCAACAAAATCCTTCGCATCGGTGGTTAGCGCATCACCTAAAAAAGATGAAATTCCTCTAAAAAAAGTTGGTTCTTACAAAGGTGAACCTTTGATTCAATTTTCTATGAATGATATTAAGCAATTGGCTGAACCTTTTAAATATACTATAGTTGGAAAATTTACTCATGGGAAGCCAGAAATTGCTGTTATAAGAAAATTGTTTGGAAAGTTAGACTTAAAAGCTAACTGCAATATAGGAATTCTGGATCACAAACATGTTCTTATTCGCTGTTTTCATGAGGAAGATTTCACTAGAATTTGGTTAAAACAAATTTGGTATATAGAAAATTATCCTATGAGGGTGTTTAAGTGGACTTATAACTTCGACCCAGAAGTAGAAACCTCATTAGCTCCTGTTTGGATAAACCTACCTAAACTGCCTATTCATTTATATAACACATCAAGTATATACTCTATAGCAAGTGCCTTTGGGAAGCCTTTAAGAGTAGATGAGCCTACCTCTAAGCTATCTAGACCTAGCCTAGCCCGTATATGTGTGGAAATCGACCTAAAAACAGAGTTATTCGAACGTGTTAGAATAGGCTATGGAGAAGAATGGGGTTTCTGACAGTATTGCAAGTATGAAGACTTACCAGAATATTGCAGTTTCTGCTACAAACAAGGACATAAAGAAGGACACTGTAAGTTCAAAAATACAGAGCAAAGTAAAGACAATAAGATGGGTAACAAAAAAGCTGAAACTATTATAATGCAGCAACAAAAGAATAAGGATATAGAGACTACTCTATACAAACCAAATAAGGAAGTAAATGGGAAAAAAGAGAGTACTAAAGAGTGGGTATACAGAGCAAAGTTTCATTCTCAACAGCAACAAAACACAGCAGTAGAAGTTGGGGTTAGTAAGAAGACCTATCCTGAAAATAAGCCACAAAATAAAGTGATTGTACAAATAGAAGATGAAGAGGAAAAAGAAGAAAAAGTTGATGAAGAGATTATATGTGATAAGCCAGAAACTCTAAACATACAGGAAGAGACTAATAAAATTCCAAATAGCTCAACAGGTATTACTAAAAGGAGTGTGAGAGAAGAAGTCAAGAAAATGTCTATAGTGCCCTATCAAGACTTCAGCTCTATAAATAATAGTTTTGTAGTTACAGAAATTACAGAAAAGAACACAAATGGTGATACTGAGAATAACAGAGGAAGGAAAGAAAATGGGGTTGATTTAGAACCAGAATCTATGCTAGAGAAGCAAAAGGAATGGGAAGTTCAATTAACCAAGAGCCAACTAAAAAAGAAAAAGAAGTCAGAAATGGCAAGGAAAAAGATTCAAGAACAAGAGATCCAAATGCAGCTAAGATCATCCTCTAATGTGGGGGATAGAAAAAGGTATATTTAATGATTAAGGTCCTAGCATGGAATGTGAGAGGTATTGGGAATGGAGCTACACTAAGAAGAATAAAAAAACTGTGTCTTGTTAATAAAATAGTCCTATTGATTTGTATAGAACCTATGGTACAGAATGATAAAGTGGAGTTTTATAAGAGGAAAATAGGGTTTGATAATGTGCTTATTCATAAAGATAATAAAATCTGGGTCTTCTCTAATGATGATTTAGAGATAAATGTGGTTAATGAAGGTTGTCAGTGTATCAATTTTGAAGTTAAGTTATGGAATACTGTTATTCAAATCTCAGTTGTCTATGCTAAATGTACAGTGCAAGAAAGAAGGGATTTGTGGCAATTTTTGGAAAATTCTAAGACACCTAATCCTTGGTTAATAGTGGGAGACTTCAACACTGTATCTAAAGCAGAGGATGAAATAGGAGGTTTGGACATAAATGTAAATGGAGCTAATGACTATTTGGACTGTTTGGACAAGTCTGGGGTCTATGAGTTGAATTTTTTGGGTTCAAGGTTCACTTGGTGGAATAAAAGAGAAGGAGATAATTTGATAATGGAAAGAATTGATAAGGTTTGTGTAAATGATAATTGTTCTAATATGTTTCACAGTATTACTTTGGAACATCTTTCTAAAGTTAATTCTGATCATAGTCCCCTATTAATCACTTTTACTATTGAAGGAGACTATAACATTAGAAGATTCATTTTCCAAAAGTTTTGGGTAAAACACTTTGAGTTCAAGAAGTTAATAACGGAAAACTGGGTGCATCATAAGGAAGGCAATGCTCTATTTTCTTTGGTACAAAATTTAAAAATAATCAGGAAAACATTATCAAAATGGAGCAAAGTTACCTTTGGCAACATCTTCCAGCAAGTGATTGATGCAGAAGACTTGGTTAAGGGTGCAGAACAGCTTTTTGAATTGGATCCATCTCCTGGAAAAAGAAGTGAACTAAGCAGATTAAAGGCAGAGCTAAACTATAAGCTTAAAATAGAAGAAGAATTCTGGAAACAAAAGGCAAATCTAAGGTGGGTTCTAAAGGGTGATGCTAATACCAAGTTTTATTACAGTGTGGTAAAAAAAAGAAGGAGGAAGAGTACTATTTCCAGCATTATTGATGATAATGGGCAAGAATTAACAACAAAAGAATACATTCAAAATGAGGCCATAAATTATTTTCAAAAGCTTCTAACAGCCACTAATATAACTGATTTTCAGTACAAAACTTTGGATATTATACCAAAGTGTGTTACAAATGAAGAAAATGAAGATTTAATAAAAGAAATTACTCTAGAGGAAGTTAAAACAACTGTGTGGGACCTGAAGAAGAGCAGTGCCCCTGGTATTGATGGTTTTAATGGTTTTTTCTTTACACACAGTTGGGATATTATTGGTGGAGATTTACTTAAAGCAGTACAGCAGTTCTTTGCTGGTCAAGAAATACCTAATGCAATGTCTTCTACTCTTATTGTCCTAATTCCAAAGAAGACTAATGCAGATAAGTACTCAGATTTCAGACCTATCAGTTTATGTACTTTTTGCAACAAAGTTATTTCTAAAATCATGGCAACTAGATTATCTAATGTGTTGCCTAATATTATCTCAGAGAACCAAAGTGGCTTTGTTAAAAATAGAGATATTATAGACAACATTTTATTATCTCAAGAATTTATTTCTACTCTCAATACGAAGAACAGTGGTAATAATATAGCTTTGAAACTGGATATGAAAAAAGCTTATGACAAGATTTCATGGCATTATATTGTTAGTGTTCTTAGAAAAATGGGTTTCTCAGAAATATGGATTGATAGAATATGGAGAATTATTTCTGATAATGGTATTTCTATACTGGTTAATGGTGCACCTACAGGGTACTTTAAGCCCACTAATGGCTTAAGACAAGGAGACCCACTATCCTCAAGTCTTTTTATTATATGCTCAGAAGTTTTGTCCAGGAATCTCAATCATCTAACTAGCAAGAGGAGTTGGAAGTCTTTTAAAGCAGCTATTGAAACTCCTATTATCACACACTTGGCTTTTGCTGATGATATTATAATTTTCAGTGGAGCAGATACTAATTCTATTAAACATATTCAAAGGGTTCTACAGCAGTATAATACAGACTCAGGGCAAGAAGTTAATAAAGAGAAGAGCTTTATGTATATCTCTAAGGGGGTTACAGACAAGCAAAAAGAAGTAGTAAGCAAGATTATGAATATTGTTGTTTAAAAGCCTCCTTTTACCTATTTGGGGTGTAAGCTGTATTCTGGTCATAAAAAATGTATCCTATATCACGAACTTATTCTCAAAGTAAGAATCAAACTTTCAGGTTGGAAAACTCAGTATTTAACTATGGGTGGCAAATTGTTACTTGCTAAACATGTTCTTCAAACTATTCCTAGTTATACTATGGCAGCTATGAATCCTCCAAGAAAGGTTATAAAAAAGATAGACCAAATAATAGCAAACTTTCTTTGGGGAAATTCTAATGGGAAGAATAAGTATCATTGGGTTAAATGGAATAAAATCTGTAGACCTACTTCTGAAGGTGGATTGGGGCTGAGAAGTTTTGCAGATATTTCTGAAGCTTTTGCTCTCAAACTTTGGTGGAAGTTTAGAACTAAAAATACCTTATGGTCTCAGTATATGAGAGCAAAATATTGCAAAAGAAGCATCCTAATGAAATTAGTGCTACTAAAGGTTCTAATACATGGTCTAGAATGATGCAAGTTAGGGAGGTGGCAGAAAAAGCCATTCTCTGGTTGATTGGAAAGGGGAATATATCAGTAAACCTAGACAATTGGGTTGGAAATGGTCCTTTAAAGGATCAATATATTGAAAATAAGCTGCTTATGTCTCGGTTCATGATTAATGAAGGGTGGAACTATGAAGCTATTGATGAAATTATTCCTATTTCTAAGCAGGGTCTGTTTAGTCAAAACTTAATTTATCAGGGGAAAGAATTGGATCAAGCTATTTGGATGGAGGACACTAATGGGGAGTTTACATTTAAATCTGCCTGGAATATTATGAGAAAGAAAAGTGCAAAAAACTGGCTCTATGACATGTTATGTGATAGAATAATACCTTTGAAGATTTCCTGTTTTGCATGGAAGTGTTTCAATGCTTCTGTGCCAGTGGATCTTGCTATCAAAAGAATTGGAATTCAAATAGCCTCCAGCTGTGAATGCTGTAGGAAAAATGAAGAAAGTTTAGAGCATCTTCTATGTTCTAGTGTTATTGCTAAAGAAGTTTGGAAGTACTTTGCTCAGTATTTGGGAGTAAATCAAAATGTTTTGACATTAAGGGGGAGATTTAGTTCTTGGTGGACACATGAGGAAAAAAGAGAACATTTTCCAGTAAAAAAGATAATCAAGGTACTTCCTGTGTACATTATTTGGGGCATTTGGAAAGCTCGCTGTGGTAGCAAATTTGATAATATAAATATGAATGCACAAAATATCATCATGGATATTATTCGTTCAATCCAGAATTACACTAATATTGATAAAAGATTTCCAAAAAGTTGGGTGTGGAATGAATTGAATTTGGTACAAACAGTGAAGACTGGTAAAAAAGTTAGGGTTATTAAGTGGGAAAACCCTCCTACTGGTTTCATGAAATTGAATACAGATGGGTGTTTTAAAAGCTCAATCAATTCCAGTGGTGTAGGTGGTGTATTAAGGGATCATCAAGGTAAATTTATTCAAGGCTTCTATGGCAAAATCACAAGTAATTCAGGGATAGAAGCAGAAGCTAGTGCTATACTACAGGGTCTAACTGTGGTAAATAAGACAAATATTATTATAGAAAGTGACTGTCTAAATCTAATTAACATCTTGTCTGAAAAAAGCAAAAGTCCATGGAAGATGAAATTATTGATACATAATATAAAGGAGAAGATGAAAAAGGGTACTTATCTATTGCATCATGTGGATAGAGAGGCAAATTCTGGCGCTGATCTGTTGGCTAATTTGGGTATCAATAATTCACTGATTTCAGAAGATATAGAGGAGTTTCCCATTAAATTTAGAAATATAATGAAGCTGGAAGCAAGAGGTATTACTTATCTGCGATTGCGAAATGAAGAAGACGAAGATTGAGTTTTCTCTCTCTTCTGTGATAATGGAGTTAGATGAGAATGAGAAGAGACGACCAGTCCAAACGGTGATATTATGGTCAATGACACTATTGGTCCCCCGAATATTGAAGAATTATTTCCTTAAATTAGGATTAAATCTAAGAGTTTTAATTTTGTTCAATCAAGCCCTGTATCTTTCAAGTTTGTTCATATTGATACTTTGTTTTTGTTTTTGTGCGGTTTTTCATCCACTTTTTTTTAACCAATAAATAAAAGAGTGGGTTTTCCCCACTATTAATATAAAAAAAAAAAAACTAACATTTTGGAGAACAATTTTAAATTGTATCTAAATAATTATCTCCAAATAATTAAGTAGATTCTAGCAGTGATAAGTGCATCATGTTACAGATATCTCTAACCAAGGCGTTAATATTTGTCTTCTAATATTGAATTTCTTCTTTATAAGAAGGGTTTGAACTTTGACCTGTAGGCCAGTTAATTTCTGAATGAATTGACTATATTGACGCCTTTATTCCTTCTTTTTTTTGAATAAATTGACATATATAAAATTAAAACAAATCTGAAGATAACAAGGACCACAAGGGTCAGGTATGGTCGAAGAAGTAAAATTAGCAACACTATTTCTAGCATGTCGGCCTAAACAGACAGCCGACTTATTAACTGATCTCGGACCCCATATAAATGACCACTCTATTACCTTCGATAGGCGTCTAATATCGGGGAGAGCTTCGCTTTTACTAGTGCACAACGTTTTAAGAAACTTGTTGCCAGTTTAAAAAATGCTGCTTGACTTTATTCCTCTTGTTCGTCAATGAATTTCTGTTTATGTCTTTATAAATAAGAATTAATTAAGATACAGATACGATCTATTCATATGATGGCAAGAGCCTCAATTTTGTTTTATTTAGTCTTGTAATTTATTAAGCCAATACGTTTCACTACACTCGGAAAGCTTCATTTACGTACTGTAAATGATTTACCTCGTCAATATGATGGCAAGAGCACAGCCAAGGAAAAACGATCATTTATTAAATATTTTGAAACTTAATTATCAAAAGTTTATGGTTAAAATTGATTTTTAGATACAAATGTTCAACGATGCTATTCTTTGCTTTTAACTTTGGTACCCAATGATAATATATTTATATGTACCAGTTATATCGGTTTTTCCCACCAACTATAAAAAAACATTGATATATACATATCAACACTTAAACAAAAATCATAAATTAGGGTTTTTGATAATCAATTAAGTCTCAAAGTATGTATTAAATATTAACTTTCCACGAGTCAACAAAAACATGCGTGGATTTTAAATTTACAACTATATCAATATACACCTAAGTATATATTTTAGTTGTCAAAAGATAGCAAAATGCAACGGGGAAAAACGGCTAGTAGAATAATATTACTACGATAGCCAAGAATCAAGAATTAATAAATATTAATTTGAATAAATTCATATTTTCTCTTTGTTATAAGTTAGTTACTATAATACTATTTGCTTAAGAATAACAATTGGAGTATGTGCTAAAAAAAAGGCCAACAGGATTGTGAAATGGGAAACAGATTTTGTATATAATGAAATTTTTTATATTTTATATGGAGTTATTTTACGGAATATGGACGAAATACTAAAATTTAAAGTTTTTTATCAAAATATATTAAAATTTTTTTAATTTTTTAATTAATTTTTTTCAAAATGCAAGAGGGGAAAAACTTGCCTAACCACTTACTTCCATGCCAACATATATTGTGGTGAATCACAATGGCACATGGAAATGAAGTCATGCGTAGACAGAAATAAAGGATTTATGATAACAACTCTTTCAAGCAACGTGTCTGTCTCTATCTATGCATCACCCATTACTTTCGAATATATTCACTGTGATTTTTTTTTCTAATTTTCTTGTCCTGTTATCAAATCTAATCAGAAAATCCTTTTGCGAGTATTGCTTTTCTGCTATTTAAGTAACACCCTTCATTAATTCGTGCTTAAAGGGGCCTATAGCTACATGTCTGTTTGTAAAAAATATTGAATGGCTGATGAAAACAAGAAATCTTCACTTTCATATCTCGTTGAAAAGCATTCATATCGGAAGCTTACCTGATAAGATACCGGTGCCGTGATATGATTTTTTTGAAAAACTTGGATACGGTATGTCTAAGGCATGTCATTCTTTTCACATGATTTTTTACATATACATGTTAAAATTTACAAAATACATAATAACAAAAGTGTATATCATGTAGATAAAACCAATTAAAGTCATGAGCATTCCTACGAGGATGAATCATTTGCTTTAAAACACTAGTAATAATCAGTTATAACACAAGATACATAGTTTTAGGCTATTTCAATATTAATAAACATGATAATAGTGGACCTTGAAAATTAGTCCGCGGGCTTGGTTTATTCTTGCTTTTATGAACCAATGATAATTTATCATTGTTAGGGTTTTGGTTTTGGCTGCCGTGACAAATTCATGGCAGTCTGTCTTGAATTTTTAAGGCAGCAAAACCAATCCGTTTTAGATCCATTTAGTATATTTTTGGATTCATTAACAAGTGTTAGGTTTTTAGTATGCGATACAACCAAAATAATAGTATACTAGATTCACGATAGTGTTAATCGTTCGGTGTTCATTCCAAAATGCATTATTATTTAAGGTGTGTCAACCAATAGTATTTTTTAGTTTTAATTTTAAATTAATTTTAGGGTAGATATTTTAGGTTCATTAACATGTGTTAGGTTTTTTGTAACGACTCGGACCGAACCGCCACGTCCGTATCAACAATATTGTTCGCTTTGGCACAATTTTCCAGGGGGGTCACCCATCCTGGTACTACTTCAAGCTAAGCACGCTTAACTATGGAGTTCCGTCCTCGCTATTATGCCGCACGACTTTAAAAAGCCTTGTTGATAGGAAATGAATCTTTAAGCTCATATACCATACGAGTACTCTCATATCTGGGCGATGTGGGACTGACGCACAACACCACACCACAGAATTTCCTTCCTGGAAATCTGGGTTGTCATAATCACCCCCCTTTAGGCACGACGTCCTCGTCGGACACGTCGTTCTTCAGGGGCTCACACACACGTGATAGTCCCCACATTTCCGACCAGATAGAGGCTCTGATACCATCTGTAACGACCCGGTCACATGGACTGAACCGTCACGCCCGTATCAACAATATTGTCCGCTTTGGCACAACTTCCCAGGGAGATCACCCATCCTGGTACTACTCCAAGCTAAGCACGTTTAACTATGGAGTTCCGTCCTCGCTATTGTGCCGCACGGCTTTAAAAGGCCTTGTTGATAGGAAATGAATCTTTAAGCTCATATACCACAAGAGTATTCTCATATCTGGGCGATGTGTGACTGACGCACAACACCGCACCACAGAATTTCCTTCCTGAAAATCTGGGTTGTCACATTTTTAGTATTTTTTAGTTTTAATTTTGAATTAATTTTAGAATAGATAATTTTGGATTCATTAATATGTGTTAGATTTTTAGTATACGACATACCCTGAATAATAATGGACTAGATTCACGGTAGTGTTAATCGCTCGATGTTGATTTCAAAACATTAAAACAAAAATTTAACATATAAAATTACATTATTTAAAAAAAAAAAAAATATTTTTTACACATTTTGCTGTCTGAAATATTCAAGACAGGTTGCCTTGAATTTTTCAAGGCAGTAAAAATGGATCCGTTTATTTAACCCGAGTTTGCTCCATTTACTTCGTAAAAGAAACAACTCTATGTCAGGGGAATCGATTGTTTTGTAACCGAGCACCCTCATATGCCTAAGTAAGAGCTATCGCGAGGTTAATGAAGAGTAAAAAGTAGAAGTATGCATTAAATAGTTTAGAATAAAGAATACTCATGTGATATTGGATGATAAACTTCATTGATGAATGTCTGTATTTGCAGGTAGAGATCTACTGGTGTCTTCAACTAGATAACTCTCGGATAGAGTATTGAAACGGAAATACTCCTATCTATGGTCAATTTTCGGAATGATTGCATGAATCATATTCTCGAATATAAAAAAAAGATCTTATACTATTATATATATATATCTGTACGAACATATACATCCATATATCTCCGCTAAATGCTTTCACTGCCCTTCGGGGATGGACGAGATGCTTTCCCGTGATAGGGCTTTGGTGAGAGACGATACGAAGCCCCCCCCCCCCCCCTATGGGCCATGCAGGAGGCAGTGCTCCACTATTCTTGTCTGGAGACACTCCTCGGAACAATATGTGGCTTGTCTAAAAGGACGACTTTGCGCCTCCTTCTGTGTTAAGAGATTCTTGTCGAGATTATGTTTTCATAATTAGATATGACACATGATTTCACCAACCATATATTCCTGTCGGACGTGGTTAAAATAAAATTAGTGTTATGTTTCCACTTAACGAGATTTTCTTCTGGATGATGATTATTAAAAGTGTATATCTAGTATCTAGGGCGTGCTCTGAGATGGGCGGAACCCTTGTTACCCCTTTCGTATAACTGACATTTAATTATTGCTAATTAATGACTAGGTTAAATTACTAATGCCAAGTCTTTTTTATTGGACTTCAGAAATTCATAACCATACAATTTAACCTCCATCTAGATATAACAAAATCAAAATGATTTCAGTTAGATGCGATTAATACCTACGGGTATTACATTTGAGTATTCTTCGTTTTCTTCATATTTGCTTTCCTCACAATACAAGTATCCGGTACATACCCAAACACTACTGCTGTCGAATATGTATCATGTATGCCAGTATGGGTATGTTTGCATTTCCAAATTACATGTGCTACCTAGGAGATATGTTAATAATGCACAACATTTCGGAGTTAATTCATCATAAAAGTATCCTTCCGTTACTCGTTCTCCGTTTCTCATTGTTTCATTAGTAAATTTGAACAAAATTCAAAATTTATAATGTTATATGTTTCCGTTATCACATTTCGTTTTCATTCCATCTGCTCTATAGTAGCATAGTAAAAGTGTAGGACAGTTTCTTATGTAGTAAGTAAATATGTTAACACTTATGATCAATATTCCAAATTAATATGTTTAGCATCCTGATATAGATATTTCAATACAGACCTTTCCAAATTAGAACGCTGTAATCTGACCTGCTAGTGGGTGTAAATGTACCGAATCAAAAAGATTTGGTCATTCATTGGGATAGCAAAGCATGGTGCAGTGTTAACGTAGAGCAGGGTGACCTAAAACCTAAAAATAGGTCTATATCTGGGATATTGCCCTTAATTACTATGGATATGGTACACCGTACACTTGTGAGCATTCTTCCAGATATGGCTAAAACATTAAAGTTTAGTGATAATATAGATACGAACTGATTTTTCATTGATACCATGATTTTATCATGTTACTTTCATGAAGACAATGTGTGGCTGTAAAGAATGTCAACAATGTCAATCTGGCTACGATGTGAGTAAAAACTCACCTTTGTGCCTATGTAATATTGTAACAACACTCCAAATGAATCTTTTTTATAAGCGTATTTGGAAATATCAGCCAAGTTAGGGTTCGGTTACAAGTTACAAGCATGTCCCTTAGGTGAAGTGGGCGGCTCTCAGATTTAATCGGAAGTCTGTTTCCAGCTTGCCGTAGCATTCTCCACGCCACTACAGTTTATTGTATTTAGCGAAAAAATCTAGTATTGTTAAAGCCAAACTTGTTGGGTATATATTGATTTAAAGTAAAAAAAATTAGTTAGATGAATATGAATAATGACCATATTTTTCCGGCTAGAGCTGATCAGGAAAAACAAAGATTAGCTCGAGTTTCTAAAACGGGTTGGCAGTTGGCACCAAAAAAAATTTCAATTTTTACTCTCCCTGCTAATTTATTTTGAGAAGAAATGAATTCTAGGTTATTGCTTAGTAATTCATCTGATGCTATTTAATTGTCCATTACGAAATGCAATTTTGAGCGGCTTAGATTATAACTTGTATCAAAATTGTCGAAATGAATTTTTGTAAAATCTAATCATAATATTTAATATTTGAATTATATGATTAACTTTTAAAAAGTTTCATTCTGACAATTTTGATACAAGTTTTTTGTTAATCAAAATTGCACGTATTTTCGCAATAGACAATTAAATAGGAACGGAGGGAGTTAGAGTTTTGATTCGTTGTGATTTTTTATAGATGTAGAAACTGTCAGTGGCGGAATTAGTATTTGGACGTGGATGAGACTGAATTATATGTATATACTACTTTGAAAGGCTATAATCGTAAATTTTTCAGTCAAATATATGAAAAAGATTCATGTTTCCCGTGATATAGGGGTGTTGTAGCCCTTTTAGCCTGTATCTAGTTCCTCCTAAACAACAATCAATATGGGTACTTATTTTAACATAATTCAGACTGGGTTGATAATCTTTTTACGAGAAAGTGCCTTCCTTGTGTGACTTGATCATGGAGCCAACTATTAAAGTTTTCCTCATACATTTTTAGCACTAATATCTTCTCAATCCAGCATAAATCTTGGGGATCATTTTGTGTTCCATTTACTATATAACTATATACTACTTATAGTAGTGAGTTAGCAAGTGCACATTTCGGTAGATCTTGTTTACACAAAAACATGATCTGGTTTTGTTTTGCTTGATTCGTTTGCTTTTACTATTGCCCACTTATTACCAAGTTGAAGTGTACAGTGGGAGAGGGCATTCCTAACTCCATTTTTTGGAGATTTCGTAACTCCCTTTGGTTTTTTACAATAATTAGGGTTCTTTTTGTGAAAGAAATAATATTCACACACTAATCATTTGTTATATGGATAAATTTCCAACTTTGATTTAATTCTAGGGTATTTATTTATTTGTTTGATGTTTAGAAGATCAATAAATGACAAAAAAGTATAACAATGCTAAATTTTTGATTACTTTTTTTACAGTAGAACTAGTAATTTACTCTTTTGAAATAAGCTATAAAATGCAGACCTCCCATTAAGACCTCTTTAGGATGAAGGGAGCTGGACTCTTTCTGTAACTAAAAGCTTCAACTTTTTAATGAAAATTTTGCAGTGATACTATTAAATTAGATGGTGACGTTTAAAACTATATGATTTTCGTCTAGCTAGTTTATGTATTTGTTGTACGATTGATTCCATTGTCCAAGCTGAACATCTTTTTATTATGTGTAAACTTGCTTTTTTAGTACTAATATTTTTGGTTTTTTACATGCTAATTTTACATCTTGGTGCAATAAATACTTCAAAGTCGATATTGATGTTGATAAGCTAGCTAGTCTCACTCCTTTTTCAATTCTCTTGGAGATTTGGATTTGTAAAAATCATTTTGTTTTTATTGTTCTTTCTGAGTCGGTCAATAGAACTTAACTTCCCTGTTAAAAAAAAATCCCTTTTATTCTTCCAATATATTGTGATATTCACATACTAACTTTTAGTTCTAAAAGACGTGGCTATTGCTTAGTCTCTTTCTCCAAATGATAGGAATTGATGTTGATAAGCTAGCTAGTGACTAGTGTCACTCCTTTTTCAATTATCTTGGAGATTTGGATTTGTAGAAATCATTTTGTTTTTATTGTTTCTTTCTGAATTAGTTAATACTTCTTAACTTCCCTGCTAAAATACTATCCCTGTTATTAAGAACTTCCAACGTATTGTCAACATATTGTGATATTCCCATACTAACTTTTAGTTCCATACTAGGCATGTAGCTATTGCTTAGTCTCTTTCTCGACTTGGTTAAAATATAGATATTTTTTCATTTGGGAATACATAGGGGTGGAATTTTATACCGAAAGGTATCAATCAACCGTAATTGTCATTCATACCGTATTTACGGTAGTATCACATATGTGCTACGGTAATACCGTATCATTTAAGTGAAGCGGTACGGTAACGATATTAAATTTTAAATAACATGGTAATGCATCATTGTACTGATCATACCAAATATTTATAATTAATTAATTATATTATATTTTGTAAGCTACTCATGAAGGCTTAACAAATTGAATATTTATTTTATTGTGGTTTTGTTGAACGATGTTTAGTTGACATAATGTTTTGTCAAATGTTATTTGTTTTAAAACATAATTTTCATATTTTCAATGATTTTATTTTATCGTTGAGACTTGAAAATGTTTTTAGTGTAAAAGTTAGGAAATGCATGTTTTATTCTCAAATATATTTTTCTTTACTGTGACGTATTATATAAATACATGTTATCTCAAGTCATTATATATGAGATGAGTAAAAAAATTGCAAGGCGTTCTTATTTAGATACCAATTGATGAGTATAATACATTTGGGTTTGAGGTTGGATTTTTATACTACATATTTTCTGAAAAAACGCACAAACCGTAAAATCTACGGTTTGCAGTGTTTCTGTGTAAACCGTAATCTACGGTTTGCATCAATTTTACAGAAATTACACAGTCAGTCCCCCTTTTTCAGAAATTACACAGTCAGTTCCTGCGTCAAAAATTACACAGTCAGTCCCTGAAAAACAGAATTTTACATTTTTAAAAAAAAAAACAAATTTATCAAAAACACTCTCTATCTCTCTTTCTCTCAAAAACTCAAATTTATCATCCAAAAAAACTCAAATCAATCAACCACAATAACTATCAACTTTATTAACAAAAAACCCCAAATCATCAATCAAATTTATCCCTAATTCAAGATATTTCTTTATTCTCTAATTTATTATTTATTTTGTGTAATTTCAATTTGTAAAATAGGAAAAAATATATAAAATATGCAAATTGATTATTCACTTAGCTATATATAATTGTTTGTTGTTTATTTATATTAATTATAGAAATTATAATTGTTGATATTTGTCCCATTTTATAAAAAAAATAGGGTTTTTATTCAAATTTGTTTATTTAGATATTTATTACTAATGGTTTGGTTATGATGTTACATGTTTATGTTTTTTATTTGTTTTGATTGAGAAAAATAAAAATAGTTACGCTTTATTAATATTTACCCGTTTTGAAAATTAGGTGTTTTATAAAATTATGTTTTTTAATTAGTTTGTTTGCCCAAATCACCAATAAAAATTAGGGTTGTTGATATTTTTTCCGTTTTATAAAAAAATTGAGTTTTTATTAAAATTTGTTTAATTAGATAATTAGAATAATTGTTTGGTTATCATTAAATGTGTATGTTTCTTATGTTGTTTTTATTGTTAAAAATAAAAATAGTTACGATGGCAGAGCCATGTCCATAGATTAAAGGCAGGATGGACATTTTACGACAGACCAGTCATATTTCAAATCAGACTTGGGATGCTGGAAGAGAAGCGGGTAGAGGAGATGCCCATAAAATTAGGATTTATAATTATAGTTGGCAGATACCGACGCCTGACAGAGTAGTTGAAAATATGATTAGGGCTGGTTTTTACGGTATTCACACTATAGTTAATTATAGCGTAGACCGAGTCTTGCTTACAGCCTTAGTTGATAGGTGGCGTGATGAGACGCACTCGTTCCATTTTGTCGGTGGAGAGTTGGGGATATCGTTACAGGATGTAAAGATTATGCTTGGTCTCAGGGTGGATGGTCTTGCTGTTACCCGATCGGAGCGGAATGATAACAGGGCGAGCAGGTTGAATATGATAGAGAGTTTGTTGGGTGTTAGACCTGCTGACAATCAAGTCGATACAAACTGTTTGACAGTTAGACTTGATTGGATGTTACATACATTTGGTGAATTACCTCCCCAGCCCTAATGAAGAGCGTTTGCTATATCAGTCTAGGACTGCCATGTTATTATTACTTCGTGCACATGTGTTTTCAGATAAGAGCAGTGATCAGATTCCACTATGGCCTCTGCCATTTCTGAAATATTTTGACACATGTGCAGAGTATAGTTGGGGATCAGCTCTTCTGGCCTGGTTAGAGGCTAATTTATGCAAGTTGGTGCATGGTAAATCTACCAGAGTAAGCGGGGCAGTGATGTTTCTCGATATGTAGGCAATGACCAGACTACTGACGGTTAGACCATGTGAAGGGTTGTTGGAAGATATCGAGCCACCTGAGTGATTGTCTAGGTTCCCCCTCGGTTACAGGTATGATATTATTTAATTTTTGTATTGGATTTGTGTTTTTTTTATTGTGTCATCTATCATTTACTTATCTTATTTATATTTATTGTTTATCAGGTTTTGTTTGTATATTACAGATGGAAGATTTGGAGGCTTACTAATCTTAAGCCATATGTCTACGGACATAATGTGGTCCACATACGGGACAAGTTTGACCATATGTCGCATGAACTGGTAAATTTTCACTTTCTTATTTCCTACATATAACTTACGTATTATATGTTGTATATGTTTGCATTGGTCTTATGTTCGTAGAATTTATTACTAGTATTTTTAAACCATTGTTTACATATTCTAATAATAATTTTGCAGATTACAGATAGTCTGGCAACCTTACGGGAACCTCGATGACTATCCGGAATACTGCACGCGGGTCCGTGATATGTGGCATTGTTCTGTTCCTCTCATTTGTAATGAGAAGATTGAGTTTCACCCCGCAGACAGGTTCATAAGACGGTTCGGTTTTGTTCAGGTTGTTCCTACATATATTTGGAAACCCAACCAAAGTCACGGCAATGATAGAAGATATGGGATTAAATCTTATCAAAAACACGATTGGCCTGCACTTTTTGAAGAGTTTATAACCGTGTGGAATGACCGCCACAACCGGCTTATTTACGACGAATTTGGCATGGAGACGTCACCGGATTACATGAGATGGTATAGAGAGAGGACCCGCATCTTTATAAACCCACCTGAACTTGGATTGCCATCTCACGGTTTCCGCGAGCATATGGGTGTGCTCAATAAAATGGTAACAACTAGTTAAAGTTCATTAATATTTGTTTGTTATTTTTTTGTTTGTATATTTCAATACTAATAAACTTTATTTTTTTTTCAGAAAGCGATGTTGCGTTGCAGTTTCAAATCGTTCAAACGGCTGAAATCTAAAACGGACGTGGACTTACTACGTGCGGAGTTCAATGAAATGGGAATGAATCCGTATGGGTCATGTGATGAACAGTCGGGTGAGGAGGATGACGATGACGACGATGGTGATGACGATCAAGGTTACGACCCAAGAACTTACACTAGGGCTTCAAGTTATCGGCGTACTGAAAGAGGCAGAGGAGAAGGCGAATCTAGTAGCGGGGGGCATAGCGGGGGTAGAAGAACGAGTGGAGGTCGACGCCCGACTACAGATCAGAGTGTGAGTTCAAGCGGTCATCGTCGTGCTTCTTTTACTAGGTCGGACTACGTACACGACGATGTTCTGTTCGATTATCATAGAAAATCATTTGGAGGGTACGAGCATCATCCTAGTCAGCATTTAACCAACAGTTGGGCTCGAGGATTGACAATTACATCACACGAGCATGCTCCGCATCCAGAATCGCAGCATCGAGATAGACGTCGTCCGGAGCTAAACGAAATCGAAGAGTCCACTGAGCCGTCATCGGACAGATTAACATCGGCGGAAAATATGCTCCCTATGTCCAACTTTAAAGGATTTAGTCGTGCCAAAAAAAAAAAAAATTGATTTGTATCTTAAACCATATGTTTGATTTGTATGTTTGATTTTTTTTAATTTGATTTTTAAGTTATAAATTTGTAAAAAAATATTCAGTATTTTAATTGATATGACCAATATTGAGTTTTTACGAAATGCAGGGACTGTTCTGCAATTTCTGAAAACTTCAGCAAACCGTACATTTAATGTACGGTTTGCACAGAATTCATACAAACCATACATTTAATGTACGGTTTGTCTGTAAATTCAGAAAAAATGTAGTAGAATCAGTAAAACTCTTGGTTAATAACCAACCCGTAAAAAAAACACTACAAACCATAAAATTAATATACGGTTTGTAGTGTAGATGACATTGGATACCATATCCATCAAATGCATCCGACAACACTATCTCACTTTTGAATTATTATGAGTTGACAACCCTATCCGAAAATGACTACTCAATGCATTATTAAAGTTTGAAAATGACTACACCTTGTGGGGTTTCTGAAATTAACCAACTCGTTAAAAAAAAACACTACAAACCGTAAAAGTAATCTACGGTTTGTAGTGTAAATGACATTGGATACCATATCCATCAAATGCATCCGACAACACTTTCTCACTTTTGAATTATTACGAGTTGACAACCCTATCCGAAAATGACTACTCAATACATTATTAAAGTTTGAAAATGACTACACCTTGTGGGGTTTCTGAAATTATGTGTATAAATATGACTCATTTTTGCCAATTCTAACAATCTCTAAAATCAAACACAAACACTTTTCAAAATCCTCTTCAAAAATACTCATTTCTCCCAAAAAAACTATAAACAAACACTTTTCAAAAATGAATTACGACTATGGTTATGACAACAACCAATGGAATTACAACAATGTTGATTCATCCAGTGGCTCAAACGATGAGCTAACTGACTATACAGAGCATTTTGAAGTTGATGAATTGACTTGGGATACAAGGGATGAAATGATTGCTGATCTTGCTGATGTGGCTGGAAATTGGGGTTTCATTCTTACGATTCGTAGGTCTGGAAGGGGTGATGGGAGAAGAGCACCATATATTGATATTGTGTGTGATAAATCGGGGGTTTACGGAAAAAAGAAACCATCTTCCGTAAATTTAGGTACAAAGAAAAAAGATTGTCCATTTTTCATTAAGGGTTATGTAGTTAATGGTGATGGATGTGTCAAGTAGAAAATGGCCAACATAACCACCCACCTCCAACTTACCTTCAAAGGCAAGCACGACGTGCTCGTTTAACACAAGAGAAAAAAGAAATGATTACAAGTTTAAGGCAAAGTAGTTTTAAAGTTAGTGCAATATTAGAGGACATAAAAAATCGAAATCCTGACAATGTATCGAACACTAAAACGATACATAATTATTTGGCTGGACTGAAAGTTAAAGAACGAGATGGTAGAAACCCAATACAAGAACTGTTTAATTTGTTGGATAGACATCGTTATACCTTGTACTATAATATGAACCCAACAACTCATACCCTTGAGAACTTGTTTTTTACACACCCCGATTCTATAAGGATGTTCAAAGCTTTTTCTGATGTATTGTTAATGGATTGTACATATAGGACAAACCGTTTTAATATGTCATTTCTAGAAGTCGTAGGAATGACATCAACGAACCAAACATATTGTTTAGGTTTTGTTTTCATGAGTGATGAGACTCGGGAAAGTTATATATGAGTTTTGGAAAAATTTAAAGATATATTGGAGGGTTGTATACTACCTAGGGATGTTTGTAACCGACAGAGAAATATCCTTGATAAATGTTTTATCCGTTGTTTCTCCCGATTCTCATCATATATTGTGTACTTTTCATATTGCCAAAAATGTTTTGAAAAACTGCAAAAAAAAAAAAAAACCCAGACAAGGAGTGGCAAACGTTTCTAGATGATTGGGGTTTATTGGTTGATTCTGAGTCGATAGAGGAGTACAATCATAACCAAGCTTCTTTCAATTTCTCTTACAAATCGTACCATGCTGTGTTTAAGTATGAAGACAAGCTGTTAAATGATTATGCTGATAAGTTTGTTGCATGCTATACCAACCATACAACACATCTATGTAACAGAACTAGCAATCGAGCAGAACAACAACATGCAAAGCTAAAAAGACCTCTTTCCACAAATACTGGCATGCTTGAAAATATTTGGGTAGAGGTGAATAAAATTCTAGAAAAGCAGTTTGAGGATATTAAGATGAAGTTGGATAAATGTAAGTCTTATTTTCCACATTCAGAACGGACACCTCTATTTAAAAATCTTAGGTCGTATATCACACACTATGCCTTTGATTTATTATTTCAAGAACACAAAAAATGTAGTGGCCAGTCTGATGATAATTGTTCTTGCGGTATAAAATTGTCTCACGGGTTACCTTGTCATCATATTATGAGTGAACATATTTTATTCGGGAAGTCTCTTCCTCTAGAATATATTCATACATTCTGGAAAAAATTAGACATAGTTGATGATAATGAGAACACCGATGATTATGGGGTAAAGGGTGATCTAGAAGAGTTTAAAAGTGTTTATTCTACCAAAACTAATGTTGAAAAACGGCGTATGAAAACACAACTCTGAGAGATAACCTTACCATCTAGAACATCCATGAATGATCCTGAAGTGAGACAAACTAGGAGGAGACCTAGAAAGGGAGACAATTCTAGTAAGAGAGATAAGTCAGGATGGGAGTATGTGGAGGAACAGAGTGCTAGTGCTAGTAGAGACAAGGGCAAATGTAAAGCGGAAGAAACACCGGAGGTAAAGGTAAACCCAACTAGGAGGCCGCGAAACCAGACAAATAAACTCACCACCAATAGGCAAACATTCATGTACAGTGACCAAATATGGGTCATGTTACATAATTACATCGATACGGTTTATGATGTGCGTGGGGATGGTAACTGTGGGTTCCGAGTAATTGCAAATGTGATGGGTAAAGAACATGGGGAAGATGATTGGTACGCAGTTAGATGTGAGTTGTTTCAAGAGCTGCAGCAAATGAAAGGTGTTTATTATGATCTGTTTGAAAATCTTGATTTTGAAGGTTACTGCTATGATTATATTCTATCAAGTTTGAATTTTTATCATCCTACAAATCCCGGCCCTTCTGACAAATGGATGAGATTTCCGTCGTATGGTTTTTTAATTGCATCTCATTATAATATGCCAATTGTATTGTTGTCATTATGGCCAAATAAAAATGGAGGGATACAAGTATGGAATGCCACTTTTTTACCTCTTTATACTGGTCCGCCTCCTGGAACGACATATTACATCCCTACTGTAATAGTGTACGTCAACATTTGTCATTATGCTCAAGTTATTCCTAAAGAATGGATATTCCCAATGCCAAGAATTATAGCACGGTGGGAACAAACACGCACTGAGGCTGCTGAGCCATGGAAGTAACTTTTTCGAGTAAATTTCAACTTATATATGGCGCTAGAAAGGCAATCGGGAAAGTAAATTGTAACTGAAGAAGAAGCTATAAACGTATCAAGTCCATAATTAGTTTTTTATTTTTAATTATATGTAAATTACTCTTTTTTCCAATTTGTTGTAAATTTATATGATGTATCATGTTTAATAAATATGTTTTATGAAATTTAGTTAATGTTTGCATATTGAGTTAATTTCTTTTATGAAATTTATATAATTTATGATTGTTTCATTCAAAAAAATTGACGATTGACACCAAATTGACGACTTAGTTAATGTTTCATATTGCGTTATCCAAGTGTTAAAAACAAACCAAAAACGCTTCACAAAAATTGACGATTTAGTTAATGTTTCAATAAATCTCAACTTATACACTTGATAAAAAGATAACATGAACCAAAAACATAAAATTTATCAAATTAACTTTTTTTGTGTAAATTTGTCTAAATTTTGTGTTTATTTTGAAAGATTGTTAGAATTGACCAAATTTATTTTATGTAAAATTTTAAGAATAAGACATTTAGTTTTTTTATTAAAAAAATCATGTTTAATTTGAAAAAAATATTCAGTATTTTAATTTTAATTGTTAAAATTGACCAAATTTATTTTATGTAAATTTATTTTATGGGTAAATTCTGAAAATTGATGCAAACCGTAGATTAAATATACGGTTTGCACAGAAACACTGCAAACCGTAGATTTTTTCTACGGTTTGTGCGTTTTTTCAGAAAAAATGTAGTATAAAAATCCAACCTCTTTGGGTTTTCTTAGTTAATTTTTGTTGGTTGTAACATTATTAGTTGTATATGCTTTTATTTTACCTTTTTTAATTATATGCTATTTTATGTTGGTAATGTACTGTATCATACCATTACCGTACCGAATGTATGATATACCGAAAGTGCGATATATTAAACATATGGTACGATAATAGTATATAAAAAACTTATACCATACATGTATGATACGATAATGATATGATTAAAATACACATCGTATTCTACCAAACCCACCCTAAGTAACACATGTTTGGCAGAGGGAGGTAATATTAGAAAAGTTGTGCCAAGTACAGTACACAGATATGTAACATAATAGCAAGAATTCCTGACAACAAACCATAAAGATTTAGTTAAATTTGATAAATACAGAAAACTAATTAGAGCACCTCAAAAAAAAAATTAATCAGGTTATATATTTCTTTAGCCCACTTTTTGAAATATGATGTAGAATACAATGTCCTTGTGTCGTTGCCAGGACAAGTATACTGATTTGCTTACTTTTACTTATAAGTAAATACTTGCACATTTCCCTTTTTATTGTCCATCATTTCATTTTGGGAAGTTTCCAATTAATTGTCTACTTATCAAATTTAGTAAGTCTACTTTTATACATTTACAATTATATCATTGAATTGATTTATAGACACAAGCAGCCAGCTCATCAGTAGTCAACCCATCAAAATGCGATATATGTTTTTTCCTAGGAGATGAAAGTGGAAAAAATTTAACTTTCGCTCCAAAATTTGTTGTTTTTATGTAGAACGTCAAATTTAACCCACGGACAAAAAATTGAATTGCCTCCAAAATTTTTGGCTACATAAGTTTAACTTTGGCTCCAAATTTTCTACTTTGGTTTCAATATTTTTGATTTGCCGTCGGTAAATGATGCTAAAATATGTATAATTTCAGAATCTTCGTACTTTTTATTTAACTATATCTCCAACTATAGCAAAACGTTTTTACTGTAATAATTTATTATGCTACTAGTAATTCAATTAAAGTAGATGTTTGATTGGTATAAGGGTAAACTTTGAACAAATATTCAAAAAATATGTAATCATTTGGGGTTTCCAAAACAAGACGATTATATGGGAACGATGGAGTAACTAGTTTGGTTATTAGCATAATAAAAACATACTTTTAGCAAGTAAAACCCAAATAAGTATGCTTTTCCATAAGTAAGGTTTTACATACTTTTCTTCAAAAGTAAGATGGAAACTAGCCCAAAATTAATTTAACTATATTGTTATACTATTTTGATAAAGTAGTTAATTTCTAAATTGATTTAAGATTATGGTTATACTAGCCCAAATTGTTTATTAACTTTAAACTGCATCTAACATGTTTTTTTTGATAAAGTAACGTGACTTGTTTGATGTGGAAACTTTAGTATAGGATGATAGGATAGGATCCTTGCTATGACTTATTAATGGCCTTTTCATGTTTTTTTTTTATAATAATTGAAATAACAACGACATACATAACTTTTTTTTTTCTATTTTGAAAAAATAATAGAAAAGAATCTGCACTTATATTTACTTTAATTGTGTTGGTTTTAATTTGGTTACGAAAAGGTAATTTTGTTATATTTCAGTTATAAATATACCAGTTTCAAGAGGGATATTGAATTTAAATCATGAAAACTTAAAAATACACATATATTAATAAATAATAATTTCTTTAAAAATTTACTTTTATAGTGTTCACCAAACAACACTCACATACTTAAAAGTAAACATTAAAAGTATATATTTTTACCTCAATCAAATAAGTTTACTTTTATTTTTATACTTAAAAGATTTAACCAAACAAGACTAATGACGGGCAAGAAGTTTATATATTTGTACCATTTTGCAACCACTTCTCAAAGAAGCTTTGCCCACTTTACAAATACTTATTTGTAACCAGAAAATGGGGAAATAGACAGAAAAAGATTTTGTAACCTATTTTCAAAAAAGCTTAGCCCACTTTCTTAAGTTATATTTCTAAAATAAAAAAGGAAATAGACAGAAAAATATATTTTTAACATTTTGTAAGACCACTTTTCAAAGAATCTTAGCCCACTTTCTTAAGTTATATTTGTAACCAAAAAAAAAGGGAAATAGACAGCAAAAAAGATTGTGCACCAGCCGGGAATCGAACCCGGGTCTGTACCGTGGCAGGGTACTATTCTACCACTAGACCACTGGTGCTTGTTTGGTATTAACTTGCCTATTATTAATATCAAAAGAGACAAAATCCCATTAATAATTTTAAAAAGCTTTCAATTCATAAATATCATTTATTAATGAAGTTATTATTCAAACCCGTGTTAACAAATTGGTTGACAAATTAGTACCTAAGTGTTTTTTTCTTGGCCTTGTTAACAAATAAAAGTTGAACATGTTATAATTGAGTATGGGAATACATAAAGTTCAGAAAAAATAAACAAGAGATTGTGTATGCGGTAATATGACCCACGATAATATAATATTTTTCACTGTTATTTAAGAACAAGCCCTTATGTGAATTATCAGAACAATGTGATCCCACTCATCATTAAAACAATGTGATCTCACTCATCGTGGATTAACTAAAGGTTGTAAGACAATATATTTAGAAAATGACTAGAAAAAAAAAGAGGCACATTGGGGTCAACATTTAGCAGGAAGCAGCACATTGTAGCTAATCCAAGATGGTACAACCAACCAAAGATGGGCTGAAATGGGATTTAAATTTTAGGTACAGTTCGCATGGAAAGGAACTAAAACGACTTTAGGCGAGCTTGAAATTTGTATGGATTAACTGTTAAGTGTAAGCGGGTTTATATATCAAAGGAGTATTGTGTTCCATTGTAGCAGTAACTTATAAGTCGATGCGTAGTATAATAAGATTCAGACTGGGTCGTGCATATAGTCAAGAGAGACAGCCAAAATAACAATTAGAGCTTTTGATCATAAGCAATCAACATTTGAGCAACTCATTTGAAGCTCAATCTTCTAGTCAGAGAGGAATCTTTCTGGAGATGTTTTTCCGGTTCAAAACTCTAAAACGAAGAATTTTTATTGGAAAATAAGAACTACGAATACTACAGATATGGAATTAATACAACTTACAAGCAGCATAAATTAATGCAATTAGTAGAAGTTGTGTCAGCAACTATAATATTTTTTAGATTTTACTAGATAACTTATCAGTTGTGATAATGCAGTTGTGTAATTCTGAAATCTGAATCAGTATTACAGGTGTGAGGAAAAACAATTCCCATCGACGAACTCAGAACTACATCATGAAGTATCATTCATCTCCAATTAATACCTTTTTGTAAGTTTCGTATTTTCATTGGCAACTATTTGAGAGCGAACAGCTTTAACATAAATCTGCAGCTCAAAATTGCATATCTTACATTTAAATCTGCAGCTCAAAATTGCATATCTTACATTTAAATAGCTGACGTAAACAAAATATCAACATTCTCCCCTTCATCATTCTTTACAACGCAATGACAGAAAGAATATCATTTATACCAATAACGCTATCCACCATTTGCACTAAGATTCCTATTAAATCAGCATGCGTAATTTACCTTATTGCACTTTCTTCCTCACCTTACATATTTTTCCAAAACGAAAAAGAAAACCAAAAAAGAACATTCTTTGACCACTACACAGACTGAGTGACGTATTCCGCAGCTCTACTTACAGAACCCAACTAATAATAAATTACTTAATCGATCTCTTATTCCACTTCAAATTCTTTCAACCTCGATTTAATCCTCTTCAAAGTCCCCTCAACTGCAACATCGAAGGCGTCCTTTTTCGTCCTCAACCCTAACGAGCTCCCGTGCTTTCTATACATAATCCTCGGCATAAACTCGATCAGCTTCTCTCTCATCCTCCTCACCTCACTCTTTGATATCCCCATCAACACATCGACAATACTCACACCCTTAAACACCACATCTTCTTTCGGTATAAAAACAGAAAACTCCCTATACTCCTCTTCGGGCAAGTGCCACGTGTACTGCTTTTTAGCTGACTGGTCCTCAAAAAACACAGGTATACAACCTGCTAATATACCATCGAAGGTTGACCTGCGGGTCGGGGTATCTCCAGGTGGTTGGAGACAAAAACTCGATTTTAGCATAGGTTTCATAAATCGGACTGGGTCGTGTTCGCAGATACCATTAGAGCAATCGACAAATTCGCATATTTGGTTGTAGTTATTGTTGTTGTATTTGGTTGAATTGGTTGTTTTGGAGCTGTTGTCGCATTCGAGTCTGATACTACGCCTTACGTTTGGCGACGAAGATATACCTGGTAGTGTGCAAATCGGATATTAGTTTAGAGCTAACAGCAGTTCTAATCGTTTGTAATGATAATATTTGAAAAACAGTTATAAAACAAGCTATAAAGTACTGTTGATGTGGATTCTAATGCTGAAACTTATTGTCCAAACAACTACTCTTTTGAGATTTTCATATTTTTGATGAGTTTTACAGGTTTATATGATTGGCTATTAAACCTTACAAGCGGATATAACCAACTTGATTAATTAAGCCTCTCTCGCATCTAAAAGTGGCTTTCCAACATGCCAACATGTATAATTTTTCACATAACCTCGCTATCGAGAGCAATACATGCATGTACCTACCTATGTTTCTCCCTATCCACCAAACCTCTCTATTCAACCAAGCATTTATTTAAATTCGATACTATCATACAGCTTTCTGTCTCACCAAATCCAAATCAGCTATCTTTTGCCCGAGTGATTTATAGTTGCATTTACATGTGCCTAGATATGCTGATACTTGTCCGTCCATATTCATGCTTGTTAAGTTGCAACTTGACACTTCGAAAAAGTATCCTAATAATGAGAAGGTTAATATACTTTCTTACAAGTCCAGATCACCTTAATCTACTTTTCAATACACCCAAATGATTCTGAGATGTATGTGACTATGTGTATCTATATCACTAATATTATGTCATAGCCCATATCCAAGCTTCTTAAATTGCAGACACAAAAAAATGAGCCAATAACAAAGTGAAATAAATAACCTCCTAACAAGTCATAATCAGCTCAGTTTATTTTTCTATCTATATTATAAGCTGAGACTTTTTTAGCTTCTGTGTCTAAAAGTTGGACTGCATTTGGTTGATAACTCAAAACCTGAGCTAGTCTGGTCTTTCCTATTCCCCGAATGAGCAATTTCAAGCTGTTTAACCAAGTTTTTCTTGTTCTCAACTTTTCCATTTTTGGTACTTAAATCCAAACAAGCCTTTGGTACCCAATAAATATGTCCATATGCATTTATTTTTGTCAGCACTACTGTAATGAAATAAACCAACAATGACAGCATGTATATACACACAAATATATATATATCAAAAAATTTACCTCCCCCTGCTGCGAACAACATGAGCGTACTCCGCCACGACTTTCTCACCCTCGCAACCCACGACTCAAAAAGCGCCAGATTCGGTGGATGAAACGAAGTAGGGTAAGGCACCGCCACCTCCTGCCAAGGCCAAGCTCTCGACTCTAACGTCAAAGCAGTCACATTATAAAACTCTGGCAGTTCTAGAAATGACGTGCCCCAAATTGATGGGTCGTTTTCTAGTGGCTGGTCGAAATCCCAAGCGGAACGAGACATGACTAGAAAGTGGTCGTGCCCAGACCGTTTAGCCCAGATTTTGTGATTGTTTTTTGGGTTTTGTAGATAGTGGAATAGGTCGAGGCCGTGTTCGGAGCTCGAATTCTGTTCACTTCCATATAAGTACCTATTTGGGGACAAATATATTAATCAAATCAAAATGATGCTCGAATCAAGAACTTAATTTGGTTCTGATACTCAACTGAAATTAGTATTAATCAAGTCACACTGATCATTGCTAAACATGTATCTTTATGGGAATAAATATTTATTGGATTAGACCGATCCTCAGCCAAAAATTTAATGTTGTTCTCATACTCAGCTGAAACACTAATAGTTCCTAAAAATCAGACTTCTTGAAACAGAGCTCTTTTGATAGTCTTTTCCTAATCCCAACACTCATATCATGTCCAAAAGAGGAGATTATATTCAGCACAAACTGTCATAAACTAAACCAATTCGCACCTAAATATAATGCACTAATCGAACTAAAATTTCATCAATTTGAATGATCATCTGTTCAAATATGAACAAATATGTATCACTGCAGCAACTTAAAGTTCAACTAAGACTACCGTAGAACACAAATCATTCCAGATTATCAACACAAATGGTCACAAATTATTTACAACTAAACAAAATAAATGTAAGTTTCGGGAAAGAACTAAGAAGTGATAAAGGGCGCCATAGCCTGTCTACATTGACAGATCAATCTCTTACCATATAATTTAGTCAAAATCATCCAACTATACCACTATAGCCCCCCTTAAAATAATAAAATACTGTTTATACTAAACTTTAGCCCCTCCCCTGAGTAATTTAACATTCCGCTACTGCGTGAACAAGTGAAATCAGTTAAACCAAAATTAACTTTCTGAAACTATTACTGTTGCTATTAAATCCAAGTCAAAATCATCCAAAGCTAATAAAAAGTACACTGTCTACAAAAAAAATCCATTTTTTTAACGAATTTGCAATAACATGATAGTAATATGTTATCGATTCCCACAATTGAAGCTGAGATTATGTAGGAACATAAATATTCAACTTACCAACATATTAAGTCATAACTAATTTAAACCTAACTAAACAAACATTAGCCCAAATCAGCATGGGTTAAAACGTAAACTACTCAAAAAGTGTGGGACCATTACTGCAATACCCAAACTATCAAAACAAGCAAACTAAACAGCATTAAATTTCTTATCACGGAAACAGTTCCAATTAACTTGTCTGCAACGAAGCTTCATGCAATTTGACTTGCAGATAACTCGTACATACAGTATCAAAATGAAAATATTCAAAAGTTGGGTAACATAGTAATGTACTAACGTGTTGTCAACATAACGTTCATAACTAATTTACACCTAAATAAACAAGAGCTAACATGTTAACTCAAATCAACACGGACTAAAACGTAAACTACCCAAAAGTAAGGGACCGTTACTACTACAATCAAACTATTTCATTAGATTTTAAAACTTTCCATTTCGACAATTCAATCTCTTATCACAGTAACCTTTCCAATTAACTTGTCCACTTCAAAACAATGTGCAATCCCAACTTGCAAATAACTCATACGTATTTCAAAATGATAATATCCACAAGTTTTTTTCTAGTACATTGTCCACTAGAAAATCCATTTTGGAACGTATTTGTAATAACACGATAGTAACATACCAACATGTTATCGAGATAATGGTCACAACTAATTTACACTTAAATAAACAAACATGAGCTAACACGTTAACTCAAATCAACCTGGGATAAAACGTAAGCTACCCAAAAGTATAGGACCATTACTGCTACAATCCCACTATCAATTGTGACTTGCAAATAACTCGTACATTCACTGTCGAAATGAAAATACCCAATAGTTAGTAACATAGTGCAAACGTTACACTATTTCATTAGATTTCCATTTCGACAATTAACATACGAGTCATTTGCACTTCAAAGCTGCATGCAGTAATGTACTAGCGTATTATCGACACAATGTTCATAACTAATTTACTCCTAAATAAACAAACATGAGCTAACATGTTAACTCAAATCAACATGGCCTAAAACATAAACTACCCAAAAGTGAGGGACCATTAC
The DNA here is from genome assembly GCA_963920805.1 of Primula vulgaris. Classification (NCBI taxonomy): domain Eukaryota; kingdom Viridiplantae; phylum Streptophyta; class Magnoliopsida; order Ericales; family Primulaceae; genus Primula; species Primula vulgaris. The sequence continues at coordinate 33,396,266 of OY987213.1, forward strand.
TGCTATAATCAAACTATCAACACCAAGCAAACTCTGTTCCAGTTCACTTGTCCAGTACGAAATTATGTGCAATTTTGACTTGCAAATAACTTGTACATAAATTGTCAGAAATGAAATATCCACAAGTTGGTAACATAGTTCAAATGTTAGACTATTTCATTCGATTTAAAAAACATTCCATTTCGACAATTAAAGTACACTGTCTACTAGAAAATCCATTTCTTTTGGAACGGATTTGCAATACTAACAAAATGGTCATAACTAATTTACACCTGAATAAAAAAAACATGAGCTAACAAGTTAACTCAAATCAACATGGGCTAAAACGTAAACTACCCAAAAGCAAGGGACCAATACTGCTATAATCAAACTATCAACACCAAGCAAACTCCGTTCCAGTTCACTTGTCCAGTACGAAACTACGTATAAAATTGACTTGCACATAACTCGTACATACAGTATCGAAATGAAAATATCCAAAAGTTAGTAACATAGTTCAAATCTTACAGTATTTCGTAAGATTTTAAAACTTTCCGTCTTGACAATTAAATCTCTTATTACCATGTACACTACTATGCCACATTATTTCATTTTGATTTCCATTTCGACAATTAATACACTGAGTCATTATTCATCAAACTGCACGCAGTTTCATAAGTCGTAACGTACAATTAAACCGTAACAATAAATACAAAACAATTACCGTATCGAGTCAATGCCAGCATAATACGGTAAAAAAACAGCATCCGCCTCATCCGGATCAGAACTCAAACACGGATACTCCAACATACGGCGATGAAAAACAAGCTCCATCATAAATGGGTCGGTTCGGTACCAGCTTCGGGTCATGTTATGTGTCTTTTTCCCCAACCCATGGTTTATTAAATACGGGCAGAAATTATCGAATAAAGGATATTCGGAACAGTTTTTAAGTAAGTCGAGGTTGAATTTTGTTGGGAGGTTTCGGATGTAAATCCGACGGTCTGTACAGTTTGGGGTGAGATCGTAGGGCTGTGAGTATGCCACGTGAAGGAGAGAGAGGAGGATGATTGGGATTATCATGGTTTCGTTTTGGTGGGGAGATCTGGCCGGAGAGTGGGGAAATGGTTCCCTTTTAGTTTTAGTTATTACTGGTTATTTTATTTTATTTTATTTTATTGATTTTTTATTTTGTTTTTGAGGGGGGTTTATAATGTGTATGTATTTGTCCTTGTATTTGGATATAATTTTTTATTTGCTTTTTCGTTTTTATTTGGAGTGTTTTTACAAGAGTTATGTAGAGAGCGTAAAAAAACATAAGGTTTTAGCCGGATAAAAATCAAAAAAAACAAACTTCTCAAGCTTTATTTTAATCGAGCTTTAAATAGAGTTTATTATTATTACCAATCGTGTTTTTTAAAACATCGACTTAAACACAAAAATGAAACGACAGTGGTCTCGGATTTTAGGGAGAATATAGATTTATACATGCATGGAGTATTTTGTGGAATTGTAGATACTAATGACGCTCAAATGGATGACGATAACGGAAATATATATTAGAAACAAAATCGAGTAGAGTGACGATGAAAATCGAGAAGATAGACTATGATATTATTTGAAAGACTGAAGAAAAAAAAACAATTTATTATTAGTTACATGTAGGAAAAAGTGGAAAAAATATCATTAATGATTTATTATTATTTTTTAAATTACGGGAAACTCTAAAAAAAGGCTCAAAAGTCTTGAAATTGTATGGTTTCGAAAATAACGAGTTTCCATGGGGTAGCATTCAGCAAAAGAAAGAAAGAAAGAGTACTACTTTTACCAAAAAAAGGACTACTATTGTTTTTACTCGTATATAACAAAAATTACACTGAACAATGTGACTAAATAAGAAACTCTTTACTTTGGTGTAGATGGTAAGTGAAAGACGTTAGAGAAAAGTGGGGTTCAAAATTTATGAGGAGATAAAAGGGGGGTTGAACGTGATTGTCGGTGAGGGAAACCACTTGTGCACAATTAATGCGCCATTTCCTATATTTTCTGCTGATATATATTTATTGAAATTAAGGAAACCAGTTAGTAGGTGGGCAAAAAATACGTAAACCCGCCTCGTAACCCAATCTGTACGGATTGGGACGGTTTGGGTGTTAAAAAAAGTTAAATCCGTCCCGCCCCAATCCGTAAAAAAATTCGTGGGTTGGGTTAGGATTGGGGTTTACAAACCGCGGGTTAATCCATTCCAACCCGTTTCAATCCGTATATATATATATATACTATTATAATAAGAGTCCAAATCTTCTACCTCATATTCTCTACCCCTTTCATGCCCCCTTGCTTATTTTCACTCAAATTTTAAATTTTCACAACTTATTCCGCAAATTTATAAGATTTTATATTATATTGTATTCAAATTTTAAAACATTTGAGCATAATTTTGTTTTAGACAATTTTTCTAAGATTTAATGTTTAATTTACACTAATTTATACATTTATTCCAAAATAAATTGCGTGTGGATTTTTTTTTTAAATTAATTATTGGAATGTATTGATACATGTATTATAGTAATTGTACAATTTTTTTCAAGTTTTTTAGAAATTTTTTTAGATAAAATAAGAAGGGGGCACAGAAGGGGTAGAGAATAGGGGTAGAAGATTTGGACTCTTATAATAAGCCAACCCAAAATTTGTTGAGCCTCTCAAATTTTACCATTTTTTTTCAAAAATACTCTTACACTTTTTTATTAATTACCACAATATCATATTCTCATAAAAAATAGAGAAAAATTAATAACTAATAACATTTTGTATCCCTATTTAAGCTCTTAAAATTCTTTTGAGTCTTCTCATCTTATACTCTCGTATTTTTTTTATTCTCCAAATATTTGTATCATAACTACACTTATTTTCTAAATTTTATCGCATTACGCGTCTCATACGCAAAGCGTGGGGCACGATTACTAGTATATATATAAATTTTCTCAAAATCTTTTTTAATAAGAGTTTCTATATTATAATAGTATTGATTTAAGAAAAATTATATATAGACAAAAAATCTTTGGATTGTCCAAACTTAAGCTTAATGATTCGATTGATATATTGTCTTATAAATTCAATGTATTATCTCGTACTTACAAAAATAAGGAATTTTTAATCTGGGTCTAGGTAGTATGAGTGGTTAATTTATTTTTAAAATTTTATTTGTAATTGAAGTATAGCCAAATATGAAGTTATATAAAGTTATTACGAAATCTGTAGCTATTGAACTTGTAGATTCAATTAGCTATTGAACTTTATTTTGATTATGTTGATGAAGAATAATTTGTTTTGTTTTATTTTGTTTTAACTTTGTTACTTGTTCCGAACATTCTAAACGTATTTTGGTTGACTTTTAGTTTATATTTCTATTTGAAAGATTTATTTTTTAAAAAATATTTAGGTAAATTATGCGAAATAATGAAAAATTAATGATTAAAATGAAAATTCAAGAAACAACCTGCACCCAATCCGCCCCGCTTGATAATGGGTTGGATTGGGTTGGGTTGGGGTTTTAATTATAATGAGTTGGGTTGGGTTGGGTTGTGATTTGAATTTCACTAATCCGCCCCAATCCGTCCCGCCATTTATTTTACAGGACGGATTAGAATTACGACCAATCCGCCCCAATCCGTCCCGTGCCCACCCCTATCCGTTTGGAAGAATTGTATAAACATTATATTTTAGCATCTCTTAATCAATCAATTTTTTTACACGACATCATTGGAAAAATAATGACGAATAGTATTAATTGACAAGTAACTGTAATCTGATAAGGGAATCCAACAAAAATCAATAGGAAATCGATGATAGTTAGACTATTCAAATCACGCTCTTTAAACTCTCAACATTATTTAAATTTAAATTGTTTATTTGTAAAAAAATCATTCACATCACCTTCATATTAAACTTTTTATTTTTAAATAATATCATTATCACTCTTTATAAATAAAAAAAATTAGTTCTTCTCATCAATCAAAAAATAATATTTTATTTTAGATCGCACCTTCAATCATGTATTATTTCAACACAAAAAATAAACTAAGTCTTAAAATATTATACAAAAATTAATAAAGTATTAATAGAGTGAGTGTTTTGAAAAGATTGAAAAATCAAATAAAATTTAAACGACTCTCTAAACATCAAAAAAAATAAGATTTTCACTCCTTTGATTTGAATGCTTTTACAGGTGACTAAGTACTTTCCTATTAATGAGAATACAATGATCAATTCAGCAATTTCGATTGCTAAATTAAACGACTCGTTTATGTCTTTCCATTAAGTGACCCAGTATTTTAATAAATTACAGAAATTGAGATTTCAGCCCAACCTATAAATAGTCAGCCATTCGTCCACTCTCCACACATAACATTTTTTATTCTGAAATACTCTGCATACATAACATTTAGAAAGAGAGAATCACCCACCAACAGCTCGACATTAACTCGTCGCCAGTTTCCGGCGAGTCATCCGAGACGTTGTACCTTAGGATCGAAGCGTCAACGCAACCAGAAACCTTAATATGGTTGGACGAATATCGGTTAAGGGCAGACTGTTTAACAGTCGCCTCGTCGCCTCGTCTTTTTTATTTTCCTGTCTTTTCATTTCATCAATTATTTTCTGTCATTTCATTTCAGTAATTTTAATTCTGTAATTTCTTTTCTGTATTTTAATTTTCTATACCTAGCTGTAGTATTTCAACTATGCGTTTTCATTTCTGTAATTTATTAAACTACTGTTTCCATTTCTGTAATTTCATTTATGTAATTTAGTATAGTTTCATTTCAGTCATGTAATTTGTTTTTCCAATCCGAACAGTCTGACTGTTAAGTTTCTAATTTCCAGTCCGGCAGTTTCTGTTTATTACAATTCAGTCCGTTATTAATTAATAATAATCTGACTAACAGTTTGTTTTAATTACTTGTCAGACCGAACAATTTGTTATCTGTAAGTTCAGTACTCATTCTGAATTAATAAAAGATTAAATTGTTTGTTATTTATTCTTTCCAGTGCTTAAATTATTTATTTATTGTTATTTCGTATACGGAAACCAACATTTAATACTAATAAATCCTATCAAATTAGATCTTTTACTTGTACATGTTTAATCGTTGTTGCCACCCGTGCTCAGTACCCACTAAACTTGATGTTCCATCCCACTTTAATTAATGTTGCTTTCCGTGTACGAAATAACAATTAAACAATAATTAAATGACTAAAAAAAATAAACAAAAACCAGTGTAATCTTTATTAATTTCAAATTGGAATAGAAATTACTGATTACAACATGTAGGTACTGAATAGTAATTAAAGCAAACGTTATCGGATTATTATCAATTAATAATCTGATGTACTGAATTGCAATAAATAGAAACTGCCAGACTGGAAAGTATAAACTTAACAGCCGGACTGTTCTGATTGAAATTGAAATTACATGACTGAATTGAAACTATTCTAATTACTGAATTAAATTACAGAATTAAATTACAGAATTGAAATTACAGAATTGAAATTACAGAATAAAACAGTACTTTAAAGAAATTACAGAAAGGTAACGACAGAATTGAAAAGATACAGCTAAGTACAGAAAATTAAAATATTGAAATAAAAATTACAGAAAAGTAAATTGCGGAATTAAAATAACATAATTGAAAAGACGAGGCTACTGTTTAACAGTATGCCCTTAACCGATATTCGCCCAACCACCTTGATGTTTCTGGTTGCGTTGACGCTTCGATCCAAGGTACAACAAATATATATGCTGCTGTTTAGATAGATTTTCGTGTTGGAATGTGAGGCGATGACTGGCTCATATAGAGGAATTCTGAAAGTTTCGAACTCTTTGAAAGTTTAGGGACTGCTCTTGTGAATATACAAAAGTCCTTATTTCAATTTAGTACAAGACCCGAGACATTCCTCGCGTTCCGAGCGAGCACGCGCGTGTGTAGTACACACTAACCCACTCATGGGCATGTGGACTTTGATGTTTCTGGTTGCGTTGACGCTTCGATCCAAGGTACAACAAATATATATGCTGCTGTTTAGATAGATTTTCGTGTGTTGGAATGTGAGGCGATGACTGGCTCATATAGAGGAATTCTGAAAGTTTCGAACTCTTTGAAAGTTTAGGGACTGCTCTTGTGAATATACAAAAGTCCTTATTTCAATTTAGTACAAGACCCGAGACATTCCTCGCGTTCCGAGCGAGCACGCGCGTGTGTAGTACACACTAACCCACTCATGGGCATGTGGACTTTGTTAGTTTAACAATTACATGGGATGAACTTGTATATATAGTGTAAAAATCACTCATGATTTTACAATGTGGGATAACCTTCATGGTTTAAATCTCATTTCTTTTCTTATTTTTCATATTGCCTCTTTCGAGTACCAACCTTCGAGTCCAATTATCATTCACACTCATTCTCCGAATATGTCATGCGATATACCGTTGCGAAGCTCGTCGCACGAGCAATTCAAACGCTTTGAGTATGGCCTCAGAAAATTTGAGTAGTCGCATTGAATATTGACTCAAAGATGGTCTCTGACAATTCAGAACAATCATGTTTAAAATACATGTTTTTCAACAATTTTTCCAACAATTAAAACAAACGAGGTGAATGTTTAGTTGTGCTAATTAGATTCTGAAGTGAGCAATAGTTGGTATGCATTCTTTAAGCTTTATAACACTAGTTATGCAATTCAAAAATATGCACATACACGTTGAAAAAATGATATATAATTTGACTAGAAGAGGTATGCATCTTGTGAAGCGCATACCTGTATGTATCAGGTTTACATAGAAGACTATCAGTATCATAAAAAAAATGACATGCATATAATTGAAAATAAAGATACAATCTATGAAGTTGCATAACAATTGATATGCACTCCCTGAAAGTGAAGTACATATCAACAAGTACTCGGTTAGAATTGGCATGCTAACTCACGGTTGATGTGTGTTTTTTTGTTTTGTTAAAGCTTTGACGAGCTTATTTAAGATTAATCTCGTGCTTTTATAAAAATTCTGTGTATTAGTCGAAATATATTACGATGCTTTATGTAGCACGTAGGAGCCTTGTTAGAGTCTAATCAAAGCTCCCCGAAGCCCGACACATTTCTCGGTATCCTTCCGGAGCTTTAGGCAGCCTATTGGAGCTTCGAACAGCCGACGGAGGTGCGAGCAGCCCATCAGAGCCTTGTTGGAACCTTGTCGGAGCTCATGAAAGCTTGCCAAAGCTTTCAGCAGCCTGTCGAAGCTCTGAACAGCTTAAGCCTTGTTGTTTTCGTAATAAATGTTTGGAGTTGTAATTTTCGGCCATATTTACTATCTAGTCAAAAAAAAATAGAAATATAATTTTTGAAAGTAGACTCTTTCTTTGAAAGAGATGAGAGTAAATTAGTAGTATATATATGATATCGTTGAATCATGAGAACGCTAGTATAAAAAATACCCAATCTACTATATTCAAAGTTTTTCACTTTCTCTCACGTTCATTTATTTATAAGTTAAAACCGTAAAAGAAAACGTGACTCCACCAATTTGAGTCTTTAGCACTTTTTGTCAAACTTAAATTCCAAAAAAGAAAAGAACTTTCCTACATTTACACGTACTTTTATTGTCATCTCCTACTCACCACCACCAACTTCCAAAGTTACTATGGGCAAATGTCATTGTCGAAATTTAGTTGTGTTGTCATGATTCAATGATTCCAGAGTGGTGCTTTGTCACGTCCGAATATACGTCTCTTTCTAATTTAGAATTTGATATTTCATTATAATTGTATATTTGTATAACAATAACTAAGTCGAAATGAAAATAAAAAATAATAATTAAAGTTAAATAAATGCTATTCAGTAGGAAAAATATATCAAGTAATAAAAATAATACTGCCTACATTCGGAATTGTGGGTCTCAAGCACTATTTTCATATGCAAAACTTTGTGCCTGAATAGCAAAATCGTCGATTCCAACAAGAAAAACGTGATTATATAGACTCTTATTAGTATATGAATAACACTTGAAATAATGAAACTAACCATTTGTATACACCAATACTGTATTGCATTAAAAATAAATTTCATTGACGAACAATTAGAAACAGAAGGAATACGTTAATCGATGGTTTTACAATCACTCAATGCCGGATCTACATTTAAATACGTGTCATTTGTGTGTAAATACATGCATATTTATTTATCTAGGCAAGGTTTCCCTCGTGTTTCCGAGGTGGCTACATGTACTGAACCCACGCGCTTATACAAAATTTCCTAATTAACTCATAAGAACATGTCATATGATATTTTATATCCAATGTCATGAACTGTTAAATGTACTTCATCTTTCCCAAAAAAGATTGCGCATCAACTTGACAAGCTTTTAGATTCTAAAACCACTTGTAATTTAATTGAGGCCGCTCATATTAATGTGATGGTCTTATTCTAATCTTTCTATAGAAAAAATTTCAAATAAACAAGGCGTATTAGAAAAATTGGAAGGTATAACAAACAGCTAACCGGAAAGCGAAAGTGTGTGTCAAAAGGGACGATGACTTTTTGTTTATTTGCTTCCTCGTGAAGGATTGGCCCTACACACGTGGTTTTGGTGATTCTGTAATTAACACCAGAAAAATTATAACAATTTTTTTCCAAAAAGAGAAAATGACAAATGAAAAGACAAACTATCTACATCGTGTGCTATAGTTTAATTTAAGTAGGACGGCTATTTTAGTTAAATGAGTAGGTTTAGTTTCACTGGCAAATACTATATTTTTCATTTTAGGAAGTTATGGGATTTGGTTTTGGCTTTGACATGTAATGCCCTTAATTTCTTGTTATGGAATTAAAAAATAAACTCTAAAGTTTGATATGCTATTCTTGTCTTGATTAAATTTTTTAATCTGGTGCTAAGTTTCTTTGATGTAAAGCGTGAGATTGCACGGTTATGAGATCAAAAGAATGGCGCATTGGTTTTATCATTAAGCTAAGATGTCGTAATAATCATTATTTATAAAAAAGTTTATTTAGGTTAACCTTGTTGGGTCATGAATGTTTGGTTGGTGGAAAAACTGATAAAAACGATTTTCAATAATCAAAATAAATAAATTCCTACAACTCACACTCAATTTGATACTTAAAGAGAAAAAATAACATTGACAAGTCTCTCCTTACAATATAATACAAAGGAGGACATGCAGGCATATGTAAGGATGGAATTGGTATAATTAGCATTGGTAATTGAGTTATACCATTATTGTTGTGTGATATGATACTAGAAATTTCATACCATTATCTTGCGCCATACCGTAATATGATATACGATAATGGTATGATACGATACAATTATTATATCGGTAGCGTCACAACAAATTTAACTACTAATTAGTCTTATCACATTATATTGTACATATTACAATCTTATATACAATTTGATGTTAACATTTGTTGAATTTGTTTGGCAACAATAACTTATCAGTTGTTGAAACAATTATGATATAGATCTAGTAAAAAAAAAATAGTAACGAAACTCTATATGAATTATTAAAAAAAATAGTAACGAACCTCTAAACGAACCAAAACATAACAAGTCGGTAAGGGCTCAACAAAAAAAACCGGTGATTAAAGTTAAAAAGTACTAAATCTTGAATATGCTTAATGCAAACTAAATAATTACAACAAAAATCCATAAATCATTGAGTATAACATCTGCATTTAGATCATTTAAATAACATGTACATACATATTGAACATCGAACACATATGATAAAATAGTAAAGTAGTATTATTTAATAACAAAATGAAGAAATTACTAGTCATATTTAAATTATAGATGAATATATTAGATTTGAAAAGAGAAATTATACAAAATGATACGTACCGTGTATACTTAAATTTGATACCACTACCATACCATTATTATAAACGGTACGGTATTACCGTATCAAAATACGATAATGCTATTAAAAACGATATAAATGGTACGGTATGAGTGGTATGAACGGTTGATTGGTATAATATGATATATCATTCCATCTATAGCCATATGTATATTCAAGGAAATTTGTTAATGGGTTGTGTTGGTTTTGGTACTATATCGAAAAGCAATAAAGTAAAGAACAAATGACTGCAATGGAAATAAACAATTTTATTTCTCACAATTGCAATATAAATTACAATTCCTGACTCAACAGAATTAAAATTACACTAATTTAAATTCCAGACAGATTTAATACAAACTATTAAACTGCTGGACTGTTTTGACAATTAAACAAACTGTCAGACAGAATAGTATAATTACTAAACTGCTGGACTGTTTTGACAATTAAACAAACTGCCAGACAGAATAGTATAATTACTAAACTGCTGGACTGTTTTGACAATTAAACAAACTGTCGGACTGTTTTGACAATTAAACAAACTGCCGGACTGTTTTTGACGATTAAACAAACTGCCGGATTGTTTTAACAAATAAACAAACTGCCGTACTGTTTTGTAAATAAACAAACTGCCGGACTGTTTTGACAAATAAACAAACTGCCGAACTGTTTTGACAAATAAACAAACTGCCGCACTGTTTTGTAAATACTGGAAATTACAGAACTGAAAAGTAAATTACAGAATAGAAAGACTGAAAATAAACAGTACTGAAATGTAAATACAAAAGAAAACAGTACTGAAATGAAATGGACAGAATAATAAAAGACTGGAAAAATAAATAGCGGAAATTAAAAGAAGAGGCAACTGCTGGGCAGTTTTCCTTAAACAATATTTCTCGAACCACCTTTAAAGGTTTTTGGTTTCGGGACTTTGTTCCCAAGGTACAACTTCTGTCTCAGAGTGGCTCGTATGGAAACCGGCACCGAACCACAGGTCGAGCTGTTAGTGGTGCGGTTCTCTCTCTCTAATATGTATGCTTATGTTGTGAGGTTGTGTGTATTCTGGTGTGTTGAAATGAGAGGGGGAGGGCTGCATTTTATAGCCTCTAATGAAACCGCAGCCATAAATACTGGTCATTAATTCTGGGAGTTACACCCCCAGAATACGCTCAATCAAATTCTGAAACCGCAGCATTTAATCTCATTCATTGCTGGCGTTTCTGTTGCTGGAAACTGTAAGGACTGCTTTTGTATTTTATACAAAACTCCCTATTCGGGTTTGGACCCAAGACCCAATACCCGAGACATTCCCCAAATCCCAAGCCCAAGCCCGCGACCCGCGACCCAAGACACGAGCGAGCGCACGTGGTACACACTAACCCATTCATGGGTATGTGGACTTTATTAGTTTAACAACTAAATGGGTTGGTATGCTTTATATATTGTGAAATTGACCCTCAATCTTCTAATATGGGATTATACCAAATGGTTTTTCATTACCATTTCGGTTTTTTCAGATTTGAGCTTTCGAGACACCAACTTTGAAGCCACTTTGTATTCACACCCATTTTCCGAATAGGTCATGTGATATACCGTTACCAAACTCGTCACACGGACTACTCAAACACGTTGAGTACGATATAAACAACTCAGCGCTGTCACATGAAATATTGACTCGAAATTGGTCTAGTGATCATTCGGAAACACACATGTTTTTCATATGTTTTTCCAACAGGTTGTTGGTATAATTCTATATGCCACATTCTCACGGATTTACAATTGCTCATGTTTGATACGTCATGTTTTAAGTGGCTCAATAATATTTCAATTTATTTTTTTTAAATTAACCAATCTTATAAGTTGGATTTGTCATTTAACCATGGTTCCTTTCCTTTCACTCTTACCCATTTATATGAAAGTAAGAATTTCTGTAAGTTTTTGCCATCTTGTCAGTATTTAATTCTCTCATCCCATTAATTTGAACCTATAAATAACCGGAATAAGTAGCAGGTAATTTTGATCATTTTTTTTTATATATTTCATTATAATATTCATTTTATGCGGGTTGCAGTAAGATTTAAACCCATTCAAACACGAGAGTTATTTTTAGCCTAATATAATTCAAGAGATTTTAAGTACAGTACAAAAGGAGAGAGACATTCCTTGGGTAATTAAAAATATTAACCCTATTTGAAACTATAATAAACTTAAATATTAATTAAAAATATTAAATATATGGTCGAATAACATACTCTTAAATTTCGGGATGAAAATGAAATTCTAAATTTACATTAACGACTGGTGTGTTGAGAGTCTGATTGAGTCTATCTGACTCATTAATATTATTGTTTTTTTATAGTATTATTTTGTTATATTCATTAAATATGTTTATTTTTCGAAGTTATTTTGTTAACTTTTCATCTAATGGTTCCGGATAATCCAAGACTACTCCCAACGAACGGAAGCAATATCCTTTTCGGGTGAATGGAAAGTTTTATATTAAGCTTGAGCTGCCGATGAATTACCGACTATTTTTGTAGGAATCTTCTATTTCCATAAGAATTGGTGAATTAACTAACAACTATCCTGACCTTGCATAACTAAATTTACAAATTTTAATATACTGAAACAAAGATGGAAGTTAGTAAATCTGATCAACAAGCAAGTCTATTCTCCAGGTTATACAAAAAAGACCTAAAATACGAGTCACCCGTGTAGAAACATGTGCCACGTGAACCTTCACACGTGAATCAAGGGCCTCTACCTATTTAACACTTTCAACAATTTGTATCCACTTTTAGACATTAGTTTTATTTTCAAGGGGCAACAAAACACGTAAATTTGACTCCGTCGAAACAAGGCATCTGCCCTTTTATTATTTTTTTATTTTATATTCTCATTTGTGGTTATAGATGTAGCCACCTCAATATTCAGTTTCCAGCAGAATTATATATAAGTATCTAAAATGGATATAATGAAATGCAACTATAACTATACACATGAGAAATTATTAGAAAACAGTCACACTATATAACTGGTTCACAACCTATTTGCATAAAAAAATATCAAATTAATAAAAAAAATTAATTTTTGATTAATATTTAAGTTTATTTGGGTTCTATATTTTTATTTGAGTTTTTGGTGTTTTGTACAATTTGCTTTTAATTTATCAAATTCTAATTTGTAGAAAATAGAAAAAATAAATTAGTTATTGAAAAATATTATCTAACCATCTATTTTCTAATCTAACGGTATTTGAGGTGACTGTAACATAAACAGTCAAGTAACTTGACTGTTTCAGTCACCTACTCAACTAAATATGCTAGCTATAAACGAATTACCTAATTTTTATTCTACTAATTCTCCCATCCCTATTGCAATGTGAGAGTATTTTAAATAAGACCTATATATAATATTTTATACTGTACAAACCCAATGTATTTACAAATGTACTATACTAGTCAAATTTTTATAGTAAACAATAAAATAAAACTAGTGCTAGAATTGTTTAATTGGTGTTTGGCGTCATGTGGTATTAGACCACCACCACTAACTTATTTAGCACAACTGCTTCTATATATCCACGTTTCAGTTACCCTACCGTTACCATCTACGTGTTTCTGACTACACTACAATAAAAAAATATATACATTTATCAACCATTTACTTTTTAAAAACTGTTATTAAATCGAGTGTCGCTAAATTTTAGCAACAGTTTGGTAACAGAATTAGTTAATTCTGTTATTAAAATTTAACGACATTCAATTTACCAACAGTTTTTAAAAAATAAAATGATGGTAAATGAATTTTTTTTATAGTGATAAGTATCGGTGAACTCACTAATCAACACTGACGATGACACTAACTCTAAACTTCGTGATTTTCTTAAATTTATATTTTGTATTTTTACTAAAATTGGATAAAAATTATGAATCGGAGTCTTTCATGATTTATTTTTTCACCTGCCTTCGGCCAATCATTTTCCGATGTGACAATTCAATAAAAAGTTAAAACTATAGAAACCATATGTCTATTTTATGAATCTCACATCATTATAAAAAAGTAAAATACTTGGGTTTTACCCATTACTATATTCTAAGATAAACCGGGTTCGTATACATTTTCTATGTGCTCTAACCAAACGAAGATTGAGGATGAAACAACGTTCTGGTAACTAAAATGAAAGTTTTCTATTTATTCCCAAGAAAGCAGAACTGGTAAAGAAAAAGCTAATGATATACAATTGCTTCTGTTCTTATTTTTTCCATAACAAATCGATCGAAACTTATTACTCCCTCCGTACCAAAATAATAGTCAAATACGAAACCACGTGTAAAGTTTGACTGGCTAAAAAATTATATCAAAATTGCCGAAACGGAAAATTTCATAATGTAATTTAACTTTTGAACTATATGATTAATTTTTAAAAAATTTCATTTCGACAATTTTGATACAAGTTATTGAACGGTCAAAATTTGCATGTGGTTTTGCTATGGACTATTATTTTGGAATGGAATGACTATTAAGCATAAACACAATTACACAAATGTCGAAGTCAGAACATGAAAAACAATTTAGAATTTTCCCTATTCATTCATCATATATTTCAATGTGAGACATGGGGTTGGGTGAGTTTCAATCCGTTCAACCAAATTAGTTATACAGATTAATACATATATTTTCTTTTTCTGTATTGCTGTGGGGAACAATTAAGAGATGTGAAATTACAACTACTTGAATCACTCATTTTAATTTTACTGCAATCAAATCCGTTAAATTTTCTCTAACATTTTGGGACTATTTGTATCTCAAACCAAAGTCAAAAGTACCGAACTGAAATCCAAAACCATCCACCTAAAGTAAACAGAATGGAGAAAACCAAATTTGCTACTCCATCCGTTCTCATTTAATTGTATATTACGAAACTACGTGCAATTTTGACATGTTTGTAACTTGTATTAAATTTATTGAAATGATTTTTTTTAAAATCTAGTCATAAAATTTAACATTTGAACTATATGATCAATTTTTAAAAAAATTCATTCCGACAATTTTGATACAATTTATTTACCGGTTAAAATTACATGTAATTTCGTAGTGCATAATTAAATAGGAACGGAGTAAGTATACTTTAATAATAGATAGAAAAGAAACAAATACCAACGTGGAGGTTGTTATTGCCGTTAATATTCAACATTTAATTTGGCACTCGGTAGAGTGCGTTTTTATTTTGGGCAATCGATTAATTAAACGGCACGGAGTTTTGTTTTAAAAATAAATATTTAATTGTTATTTTTAATAAAAAATTTGATTAATAATTAAATTTAGGGTAGTATACATCAGATTCTATATTTTTATTTGAATTTTTATTATGTTGTAATATTTGTTTTTTAATTTATTAAATCCTAATATGTCTAATATATAATAAAATTTAAAAATTTAAATTAATTATTTAAAATGTATCATTAAACCTTTTATTTTTTTAATCTAATTATTATAAAGATGAATATACATGGTAGGGGCCTAACTCTTTGACTTCACAAAATGTGATCCGGTCAAGTCAATAGTATGAATATTGAAGGAAGATTCTATTAATTTATTTAATACTATTATTATGGTAGTATAAAAGAAGAAATAAAAAAAAGTGACATGTCCACATTTTTAAAGCAATTGCCTTGTAGAGCACGTCTTTTTCCGCGTATCAAATTGGTATTAAATACCCCCACATTTCTCTCTCCCTAATTTCCCTTTTTTTTCTCTCTCTCTCTCTGTCCTCTCCTTCCGTTACTTTCTCTCCTCCCCATTTTTTTAATCATTTTTTTAAACTCATTTTTGAGCGATTATTTGATTCTTTTCTTGAAGCTTCGATCCAGGTATTCATTTTACCCTTTTTTTAATGTAATGCTGCTAAAATTTAGCTTTTTTTTTTGTTTAATTAATTATGTAGTAGTTTTTATTTGATTGTGTAAACGAACATTTTAAAGTCCAATTATAATAGGTTATTTGTGGTAATCGAAATTTAAGGGGATTCTTATGTTATATTATGAAAAATATTCAATCTTTATGAGGAAAATTCTTTTGCCTTTTTTCATTAATTAATTATGGAGTTTTGGCTATTGGTTGGTTAGTTTTCTTTATTTGATTTTTGTAAATTACCATTTTAAAGTCCAATTATAATAGATTATTTGTGGTAATTGAAATTTAAGTTTTTTTTTTATCTTATATTATGAAAAAGATTCGATCTTTTCAAGGAACTTTTTTTATTAATTAATTATGCAGTTTTGGTTATTGGTTGGTTAGTTTTTTTTATGATTGTGTAAATGACCATTTTGAAGTCCAATTATAAGAGATTATTTCTGGTAGTTGGTAAAAAGGTATTTTATTTTCTCTGGATCATTAGAAAGGGATTTTCAAAATTTTGATGGAATAGAAATTAAGGGCTTTCTTATCTTATGTTATGAAAAAGATTCGATCTTTGTAAGGAAATTTCTTTAATCTTTTTCTCAATATTTGTAAAATTAACCTTTTGAAATCAATATCTTTTTTTTGGGTACTAGGAATCAAGATCTTTGACTGAAGAGAATTGAGATAAATGAGAAAAAGTTAATCTTGGACCAAAGAATTACTATTATTAAAAGTTTTAGGTAAATTAATATTGGGACCCATTGTTTTGTTTTTGTAATGAGAAGGTACAATGGTTCCTCATATATTGACAAAAAAAAACAAAAAAAAATAGTATGACCTTGTAATTTACCTAAAAAGTTCTAATAATAACACTTGGTCGGCTACCAAAAATAAAATAAAAAATCAATCTTTGTTCCAATACAGGAATTGGTGTTTGTTTGGTTGCTTTTTGTTTTGTTTAGAAAATGTAAGTTTTGAACATGACTGACTATTCTGAAAATTGACTTTTACTTTAGCCTATTATTACTAGGAATTAGTTTTAAGCTTGATCTATCATGTGTTTTTCTCCAGCACCAAACAGGACTTATTATTCGGGAAAGGAACCTTAGTCTTTATAATTTTTTTTTTATTGACTTTCTTGTTCTCATAAAGTTCTGTTTCTGTACGTGCCTTTTTTATTTATTTATTGATTCTTCCATAATCATGTCTTAATCAACTTTGTTTATTTAATAACATAGATTAAGACAAGCCAGGTTATGTGGAATAAAAAGCCCATTGCTTTTTTTGGTCAATGACCGAGAATAAGGTTTTGGAGTTTAGCCTATTCCATACTTGTACCATAATAGGGGGATGGGTTCATTTTTTGATTTTTTCTTAGGTTGATTAATAACTGGACTTAAGTCTCTTGAGTTATTTGGACCCATTGGTATCTTAAAAAAATTGATTTAAGGAAAAAAAATTCAACTTTGATTTCGGGTTCAGACTTCAGATGCCTCAGTTCCATTGCGTAATTATATAGGTTAGCATTTGCAGTGATTGGTTGAAAGTGCAAAAATGTCTATTCTTTTTCCATTTTTTGGGTAATTATGTTCCCATGTTTACTATATGAGTATATTCAATATAATGCATTATATAAGAAGTATATTCAACTTTTGAATATGAATAAACCATTTCTTTCAGACTGTTATTTTCGTTTGTAATTTGATTTGGAGAGTTATTAATTGTAAAGTTCTAAATTTGCAGCTAAATTTGTCCTTGAGTAACTGTAGATCCATCTCTCTATGGCTTGTTTTAATTTTTCCATCAGTTTTTTTGCAATGATTAGCTTAATTAAATTGTTATATGAGTTTGATCTGTTAGTTAAAAAGATTTGTGGGGCTGTGTATGGAATTTAATTTATGGAATGGTTGGTGATTTCTATTAATTAACCGTGTACTCTTTGCGGTGAATCTACCTTCACGAGTCTGTTATCCCTTTTATGGTGTTATGTTGATTTAATACACCTTGAGCTTTTTAATTCCATATATGTATACGTGCATATATTGGCATCTAAGGAAGACGTTGTTAGATATTGAGACTATGAAAAATAAATCTTTTACTTGGAATGTAGGTGGATCCACCCGTCACCAGTCGATTATCTTGTTTCTTCTAAATTTTCATCATTAAATGACGTTACTTATTTATTAATTACCAAAATCTGAGCTCAAATTGTTCCCAAATCTGTCTTATTGGTACTACATCTTTGAGGTTTTTCCTTTTATACGTGCTTGCATTTAGAGTAGCATATAAGAAGAATGTCTACATATGTTGTGATGATGATTTGCAAGATTGAAATGACAGTAGCTGTAGCTTTATATTATTATTGCTGTAAGTTTATAGATGCTACTATGGTTTGCAATTTCTGCATGATAGTAGTTTCAGAAACTTTATTAGTATTTTTTCTTTATCAATCTCTCGGTTATTCATTTATTCCAGAGTACAGATCTTTAATATAAGTAGTGGTTTTTTGTTCTTTTAAGTTGGTGTACTTTGGTTTAGATCTGGATCAATTTTGAGTTTGTAACGCGTTTCAACAATTCATTGTTGAATGCAGTAGCAAGTTTTTTCTTTGAAAAATCAGATTTCTAACCTCTGTTAATGGTTCGATAGGCAGAAAGTAAGTCGACTTTAGTCTTTGCTGGTATTGGAGACTCTACAAATATTTCAGTTATTGGGAAACTATTGCAGATAATGTTCAGCCTCGTGCTTTAAATGCACTATAGCTCTGAAAATGAGGTATACTTATTTTTAGTTTTGCTTTACCTACGAAGTTAAAAATTGAAACTTGTAGCTTGCATTTCTTATTATTTTGTTTCCACACCAGATTTCAGGTAACCTATGCTTGATGGACTCCATACCCAGCAGCAGTGACAAGAAAACATTAAAAAGGTGGTTCTTCATAGACAAAAGGGTTGGATAAACAAAATTTTATCATCAACACAAACATACATAAATATACATACATAGTTACATACATACATACATACATACATACATACATAAATAAGATTAGGCAGCACTGTAATTAGTAATCTGGACTCAATGGATCTGAAATCGACAAAATCCTCTCCCGTTTTAGCCGATCCCGCACCAGTGAACAACAAATCGAGGCTAGGGCTTCGTTCTATCTTATCACCGTATTCACAATCTGGCCCACCATTTTCTCCGAATATGCCGACGGTTACTAGAAAGAAACCAGGACTGTTAGATGATGTTAGATCCAACGGTTGGCTAGATGCCATGCAAGCTTCTTCACCACCTCGTAAGAAAATGTTCAAGGATCTAAGTGCTGATGTGGCTTTTGATGATGGAGACGTTGTATATCGCCCATCGATGGTTCGTTTCCTATCATCTGCTATTTCTTTTCTTGTATGTGTGTATATTTCTGTGAGGTGGCCGTGGCCCGTAATTTACTCAGTCCATAGTAAAAAGCTGCTATACCATGAAATGCCTTGTAGATTTTGTCTTTATATTTCATCAAAGTGACAACCTTTACTTCCTCACGTATAATGCTTTAGCAATATCATTATGGTAAATGCCAAATTTAACGTCATACGATGTTCCCAGTTTGTAAATTAATTGCATCTACTAAGTTTAAACATAAACTTTGATCCGAGTGTTAATAATTTAGATAATACTAATGTATAATTGTTTTTGTTAATATCGTTCGGTAGTCACTCATTTTCCTTTCTTCCGCAACCATTTTGTCCTATAACTACAAGCACTTGTAAGGTTTCTTTATTTATTAATGCATAAAATGCGATTTGTATGTATTTTGCAGATGATGCTCCCATCCGCCATCAACTCATTCGAGAGAATCATAAATAATGTAGGAAGCAAGAAGATTGTGATGTTCTTAGATTACGATGGTACTCTTTCTCCCATTGTAGATGACCCAGATCGTGCCTTCATGTCTGAAGAGGTCAGATTTCGGTTCTTTGTGGAATTTTGATGAATTTAGAATCAGTTATTTTTTGTCACTCCCAATGGAATTCTATGAACACGTGTGGGCCAGTTTAGTTTATGGACACCAAAATTCGAAAGAAGTATTAAACTTGTAAATTGGTACTAGGATAGGGGTCAAAATGGACACAGTTAGCTAAAGACGGATAATTTTTGATGTGATTGTTATGCTGGATAAATAATGGAAAAAATATATATCAATTTTGCGATTCATAGCATTGATGCAGCTTAATATCAAAAGGAGTGAAATCATACTATTTATAGTTCACCATTTTCTTTTTGATCATTTTTCCTTTTAATTTGATATCGTTACTGACTAACAATATTTATTGACAGATACGTTCTGTTGTTAAGAATATTGCCAAGTTTTTCCCAACAGCTATCATCAGCGGAAGAAGCCGTGATAAGGTATGTGGGAAAAAATCATTATTAGATGTTATTAATTAAATTCCTTTTAGCTGGTTATGCTCCATCGTCGGTTTTTTGTATTAGTTGCACCCACTCTTCTAACTTCCATAAATGGATAAAAATTTGGTTTGGGATTTGCAGGTTTACGACTTAGTAGGTCTAACCGAATTGTACTATGCTGGTAGTCACGGTATGGACATCATGTGCCCTGTTGATTTTGCTAATTCTGTTGACTTTTCAAACCGTGTTGTATCCTTAGACAAGCAGGTAACTTTTTAATACAGATTTACATTTGTAAGCAATAGACTCAGATATTAGCTTGTGTTAGCAATCATATCCTTCTATCAATGCATTTGCCTTGTTATTTATAGGGAAAAGATGTAAACCTTTTTCAGCCTGCTAGAGAATTTTTACCCATGATCGATGAGGTGAGTAGTTTCATTGAACTATTTAGTATACTTGAAGCTAAACTATAACTTCTCATAACAGAGATAATTTTGGGTTTTTTTTTGTTTACATGCACAGGTTTTCAAAACCCTTGTCGAAGATACCAAAGATATCAAAGGTTCAAAAGTCGAAAATCACAAGTTTTGTACCTCTGTACATTACCGTAACGTAGATGAAAAGGCAAGTTTCTCAATCTTTTATTTTCAAAATCGGTTTAATTTGTCTTATTGAACTTTTTCCTCATGGTTATTATTGTTTTCTTTTTGTTATTTTTCAGAATTGGCCTATAATTGCTCAACGTGTTCATGACGTCTTAAAAGGTTACCCTCGCTTACGACTAACTCATGGGCGAAAGGTACTTAGCAATCGTATAGTATCCCATCTTTATAAATATTTATCGCATATTATGTCACAAAGTATAAATATCTTTATCTAATAATGGTTTCTCCATAGGTTTTAGAGGTTCGCCCTGTAATTGACTGGAATAAAGGGAAAGCTGTTGAATTTTTGCTCGAGTCACTTGGTATGTTGCAGTACTTTCTAACTTGAGTTGTTATACTCCGTATTACTATAATATGAGCCAGACCGTAATTTCTTACATTTTCTCTTTATTTATTTGTACAGGACTAAGTAATAGCGATGATGTGCTCCCAATCTACATTGGAGATGACAGAACAGATGAAGATGCATTTAAGGTAATTTGTAATTGGTTTAGCATGTCTCCTGTCTTGATTAATATTTTATTATTTCTTTTAGAACAATTTGGGGTTCTTTTTTTTATCGAAAGTTGTTTATTTGGTACTTAGGTTCTGCGGGATACGAACCGAGGTTATGGAATCCTAGTCTGCACTGCCCCAAAAGAGACGAAGGCATTTTTCTCCCTTAAGGACCCTCTAGAGGTGCTATTTTTTCTTGTGCTTATTATTCTTATTTTCATAGACACAAACAAACACTTGCAAATTAACTTAGACTTAAGATTGAGAATGTTTGTTTGATGTTTTATTTACAGGTACAACAATTTCTTGAATCTTTGGTGAAGTGGAAGAAAATGAAATGTTGCAGTGAGCAGAAACAAGAGGAGCACTGAGCTTTTGGAGTTTAATTTTAGTAGGATGATAATTATTTAAATTTTTGCAAAATATAGAAAATCGTGGCCATATGGAAGCTGATAGTTTTTCATTTATTGTTTGGTGTCCAAGTTGGGTTTCCTACTTTCCTTATTACTAGTTCGCATGTTTGTGGATTGTTGAAGCTTTCCCCTTATTTTAAAAACTCTTTGTAATGATCTTAATTTCCTTATGAAATGAACCGGTATCTTTTTACCTCTTCTACTTGTTCAAGTGTTTCTTTTGGTTTACTAAGTAATGATCTTGTTGGCCACATTTATGATTACTTATACGCAGAAGCTGAAGTTCCATTTGTTTCGTAACAGAATATTCGTTTATTTAGTTATAAGAGTTTGTTTCTTGCAGCTCTCAATACAATATGATGTTATATTTGTAAAGGAAATCTTATTTTCGAACTTCTACTTTTTTTGGAAAGAGTGCAATAAAATACCAGTTTTGAATTCATGAAACTGAACACAATATATCTTTAAACATAGCATAAGAAACTTGCAACCAAACAAGTCAAGGACACCAACTTGTATGAATGTGGAATTTTACTGCTTTCTTTTTGATGTGAAAACAGGCCACAGCAGCTCATCAGGCAAAACTGGTGAACAAAAGTTGTTAATTCCTTTCTTAGTAAACTTACCCAGAACTTATGCTGATTTATTAACTTCATGTGATCCCTAAAACTAAATCCTAGTCCATTCTTCTTCAAGGTTTTGAGTTTTAGTAAAATTAGCTTCTTTTCTTTCTCATTGCTTTGTCTCGTTAAATACCGCCACACTTTGGTTATCTCCAAATTTATCAATATATATTCATGATTTAACTCCACATTATTTTAGGAGGGTGCTTTCTAATCTTGTCGAGCCAATAAGCTAGAGAAATGTTTTCTTTGGTGCTAAACGGAAGCATGGAGAGCTTCCAATTCAAATGGTCCGAGTTTAAAGAGATTTGATCCTCATAATTTTGTTACGAGCTTCAGTTGAGCATTAGGCATTCGAGCTGACCCATCTAACAACTCACCCATAATGAAGGGGAAAAGAGTATTTATTGCAATTTTAGAAAACTCCATCTTGAATCGATCCTGAATCAAAATTTAACTGCAAATAGGATAATTTTCCCCATTACTTCCAGTTTTTTGCATTCAACGGCTACTCTCTCTATCTCTGGTGACTATTCTGCGAGTCTTCGAGTCAAGATTATCTATCGCCTTGTCACATGATCGTTGATATTACTCTATCTTTTAGCAAATTAATGAATTTAATGTTCAAATTTATCTTATATATTGATATTTTTTTATTATACATAAGAGCGGAAACTCACAGTCATAAACTTGGTATGTCGCTACCCGCAAATGAACAATAAGTCCCCCTTCTAAACAAACACTTTGAAGCCTACGCCGTCAAATATGCTCCAAAAAGCTTTTTAGTATTCAAATAAATGGCCACCTCATCTACGGAATACTGGCCAAGACCCAAGAGAAATTATGACAGAATTTAGCTATGGAGCTAAAGAGATTTTGGTCATGAAATTCCTTATTTTAAGCATCAAGTTCTCAATTGTTTGTCCTCTAAAGCATCATGAACGGTGGATGGCGGACGTGTTAAAAGAATTATGCAGAGTAATTTATCATGATAGTTAATCATCTATTAATATAATCAGTTTGGCACCACGAATTCATCTGCACACAGCTCAGTATCATGTCATCAAATTGGAAAATGCTAATTCGAATTTATTCTACATACCAAAAATATGCATGTTCGGGCTATAACAACTGAGTTGGTATGCCTATCTGGACTATTTTATGGCTGGTACCGAATATTACACATGAACCACGTATGATATTCAACATATTGAAATCTTATTTTCTTTATGTTTTGACTGCGCAACTTCGAGAATTCTCTTATAATTAAAAAAGTTGTGCACTAAATTGGTCGTGACTGATTTAGATAGAAAGATCTAAATAAAAGTAAATCGCGATACAAAATATGTACTTTTAGAGTAGAGCACTATCGTTCAGAAAAAAAAAAGGAACAGAAAAGAGAGTAGATGTATAAGAAATGGGCTCCCAAATTTACTCCGAAGCTATACCGTATTTTGTAATTTTGAAATTACATTTTGGAAGTACATAAGTTTAAGTGTTTTGTGTGTGAGTGCATTAGATACGGTGGACGTAGGTTCATAATTGAAGTGCAAATAGTACGTAGTACTATTATTACAATTTTGAATATTGTTGAAGCTCTTTAAGCTTTGAATAATATTTTGATACCAAATGTTCGCAAAGAAGTCAAGCATGAGCTGTCTCTCATGTATGTGTGGTTTGCACAATCATAAAAATGGATAAAAGTTCATCTTGGAAATGAATATTTTTACATTGTCAGTATTCATTTAATCATTTTGAGGGATTTCATGGAGGGACATATGTTGAACCGACTTCTTACCATTTTCCTCGTTTTCTATTCAATGAAAAAACACCGGCAAGGCAAACAAACAATTCATGTTACGGATTTGCTGGTGTATACCAAATCAACTGGTTCTCAGGAAAACCTTTTAATTATGGAAATTATTAAAAAACAAAGAGTTGCTTGTAACTGAATAGACAAGGAGCGAATAAATATTCCACCAAGCGGAAGTTAGGTGCATACTATCGGAACGACGACATCTCTCATAATTTCTCTCATAATTTCTCTCATAATTAAAATACGTTAAAAACGATAATTTGGCAACACTCATTTTTTTGTTTCACTTAGTCTAGCAGTTGATGTAAATTTTGACACCACCATTATCCATTCCTGGCTTCGCCGATGATTCCACCCAATAAATATTGTACTCTTTGGTATGCATCCTAGAGGGTTAATCGAAAGGAAGCTGCGGCTATTTTAATTATGGTCATGCTGTTGTTTTGGTTGTGTGAGTTAAATTGCTCAAAGTATATATTGACAGAAAAAAGTTCACAGTTAAAGGCTTAAACGCAACTCTTTAGCATTGCGAATATTTGTGTTTGAGTATTTAATTATTTTTGTTGTATTATCTTTGTGCAGAATATTTTTTTTACCGATGTTTAATTGATTATTTTGAACTGGTTTCTTTTTACTTCTACAGCAGTATATGCAAGTAGGTGTGCAACTACCACCAAAACACTGAGATAAATATTCTATTGTGAGCATTACTTACTGTATAACTAGTGAAAAACTTCATCACATGTTTGGAATCGTATGGCTATAGACACCTAAAAAATTATCAACATTCATTAGCCATTTAATCCAATTCTCTACATACCGCGTGATGTCCGGACCAAATTACACGCACCTCATATAATTGAAGGGTAGACTATCACACCTTTCCCTACCATAGTGATCTCCACTCAGTGCCGCCCGGTGGATATGAATGCCCAGGGGTTGAATATTTTTGATTGTTCGTACAATACAAATCGAAATAAAATTTTGAAGGAATGTGGGGCTGAAACATTAAAATTTAAAAGTTTTGATTAAAATACATAGGAAAAACCTATTTTTTTATTTTTTTTTCTTCAAAATGGGGTTGTAGCCTACTACTGTGCCTAACTAGTTTCTTTCTTGAGTCTACGTATCACTCTCTTTCATTATCATTAAATATTAAAAATTTATACTTTTATATGAACAAGTGTAATGAATTTTTATTGAAATATGCAATTTGTTTCTTTTAGATAATACTATCATCTCTTTAAGCTGAGAATACCCACATGTTTAAACAAACTCACCTAAATATAAGGATTGTTAAGTATTTGAGACTCTAAGAGTAAAAAATGTGTTTGGTCTGGTAGTTTTTTTCTTCTTTTTGAAATACACCAGTTGTATGCTCATGTTGTGGCTTTTTGATTGAGCGCGACAATAATTTGAAACGGTGATTATGTAAATGCATAAAATAGTAGGAGAATAAAATGGGTAAAGATATCATATATATATATATATATATATATATATTTTGAATGGAAGGATACATACGCACATGAAAAAAAATATATATATTATCTTTACACATCAATCACAATACTCCATTTACTTACTTTTAATGATTAAGATTGTGTTTATTCTTGTTATTAGATGAACTAATATTGATCATTAAAAATAATTAAATTGAAGGTTACCATTGATGAATGTATTTTTTTTTATTTTTTTTTTTATATGGGTAGATTCTCATAATTATAAGTATATATATATATATATATACTAAATTGGGCCTGTTAGGACCAGATTTCTGGTCTAAATATTGTTTATTGTCTATTGGTTTTTACTAGATAAATCCTAACTGTTATTAAGAACTAAGACAGAGTTGTTAGGTTTCAAGCAATGTTGCAACCTCAGTTACAACCTACTGAGACAACTGTTGTTAGGTTACAAGCAATGTTACAACCTCAGTTACAACCTATGTTGATAGGTTTCTACAACCTGCTGAGACAGCGTTGGTGGTTTCAAGTACCAGTTGCAACCTCAGTTGCAACCACAGTTCCAACCTGCTGTTCTGCAGAATTCTGTCTTGTTCTGTAAATCTGCATAACTGTTCTTTATTGATTATTATTTGTTCTACAGTATGCAGGATATATTCTCATATGATCTTAAAGGTTTAATATGCGTAAATTGAGAATATCAAAGTGGTAAGGAAAGATGTTTCCTAAAAGATATAAGGAGATTAGTTTATAAAGATATGTTTCCTTTTAAATCTATATCTCTATTCTTATGCAAATCTTTATCACTTGTTTCAATCTTTTGTTCCTTATCTATATTCAGTATAATTCGTTTAAAGATTGAATGTAATATGGAGTTAGGTGTTTCATATATATATGGAAAGATATTATCTCTAGAAGATATTATCTTTATATGTTTCCTAGTTATAGGAAAAGACTAACTCCTACTTTCAAGCTAGTTATTTAACAGGTATTAACTTATGAAGATTGATGTCAATCCTACAAAAGGCAGACGTGCAATATGGAGAGATTGAAGCCAATCAAAAGAAGTCAAAAGCAATCATAAAAGATCTTGAAGCAAGAAGATTGTTTTACTTGTATAAATAGTTGATAACCTAGCTTGTAAAAAGTGTGTGTTCTAAATTATAAAGAACTTATTTTCTAGAGAGAATACACGTGAGCTTTAAAAAGAAAACAATGGTGGGATGCCATTGATTTATAAGTGATAGTTATAGAGTAGGAGCAATATAGTGATAGGCAGAAAAACCTAGAGGGAGTCTAAGTTTTTCATTAAGACTTGAGTCATATATTGTAAGCTTTTTATAATATCATAATCTGGGTAAGTGCCCCGGAGACGTAGCCTAGTTAGGTGAACTCCGTTGTTAAATGTGCGTGTGAATTATTTTCAAGTACATTTAATTTTAAAACAGTTCTGTCCATTAATACACTTGGTTCCAACTGCAGTTCCAACCTCACTTAGAACCTTATACACTTGGTTCCAACTGCAGTTCCAACCCCACTTGGAACCTTACTGCAAAACTGCATCTAGAACAGCGGATAGGAATTTCAATTGGTATCAGAGCTTCACACTAGATCTTACTTAGTGTGGATCCTGTGTTCTAGTAACAATGGACTTAATGAGGGAAGGAAACGCCTTCAACAAACCTCCATTGCTTGAAGGAGGAGTAAACTATGGAGTATGGAAAATTAGAATGAGGTCTTTCATCAAACAGCAGAATGAACATGCATGGAAGACTGTTATGTATGGATGGGAGGCTCCAACTACCATGGATAATGAAGGAGAACTGATTCTCTTACCTGAAGACAGATGGTCTGCTGAAGAAGACAGAAAATCAAGTGCCAACTCAACAGCCATAAACTTGATTTTTGCTGGTGTAACTCTCAGCGTATTCAGGTATATCTCTCATTGTGAAACAGCTAAAGAAGCATGGGATATTTTGCAAGTTACTTTTGAAGGAACCACTAAAGTAAAAGCTTTCAAACTTCAACAGTTAACTACCCAATTTGAGAACTTAAGAATGGAGGAAGATGAAAACATTGAACAATTTAATGGTAGAATCTGCCACATTGCTCATCAAGCTGGAACCTTAGGTGAAAAATACAGTGATGCTAAACTTGTTAAGAAAACTCTTAGGTCACTCCCAGAAAGGTTTGAAATTAAGGTCACAGCCATTGAAGAATCAACTGACTTAGATAATCTTAAACTTGAAGAACTCATAGGAAATCTAAGTACTCATGAACTGAAATTCTTCAAACATAAAAGACCAGAAAAGGGAATAGCATTTCAAGCTAAGAAATCTGAATCTAATGCCTGTGATAAAATGAGTGATGAAGAACAACTAGCTTTCTTTGCTAAAAAGGTTTTTAAAAAGTTTTATAAGAGAAAAGAGGATGATACTGGTTCTTCTAAAAATTTTCAGAAAAGTGATAACCATCTTAAAACAGAATCCAGGTTCTATAATAACTCTACAGGAAAGTGGAATTCTAAAGAAAAGGATAATAAAGACTATAAGCCTAAAGAGATTCAGTGTAGAGAATGTAGAGGGTTTGGTCATATTCAGGCTGAGTGTGCAAATACCTTAAAAAGGAACAAAAATGCTTATATAACCACTCATAGTGATAGTGATAGTGATTCTGAGAGCAACAGTGATGAAGAGGATGATTCTAATTTTGTTAATTTTATGGGAATAATCACTGAAAAAGAACCTACTTATGAAAGTGACTGTGAACATGTTTCAACCATAGTTACAACTGCTCCTGAAATCTATAGCAGTGATGAGGAAGAACCTTCTGATGAAGACATTTCTCAGCAATATCTTGTTCTTTATGAAAAGTATAAATGTCTGAGTAAACAATCCTTGATCATAAGCAAACTTAATGTTAATCTAAAGGATGAGGTTAAAAGTCTTACTGAGAAGCTTAAACTACAACTGGCTGAACTTACTGAAACTAAAAAGATAATAAAACTGATGAATGTTTCTGTCTCAGAAAAATTAGATGACATGTTGTCATATTCTAGAGGCTCTAAAGATATCAGTGGTCTAGGGTACTATGGTGGTAAAGGTACAGGAAAAACCACCTTTATTGAAGCTGTTGCTAAAGCTAAAACTCATAATTTTGAAAATAAGGTTAGAAGCTCAGTTGCAACCAGAGTTGCAACCAGGAATAAAACTCAGGTTTTTGTAAAGAAGGTTGGAAGCTCAGTTATAACCTCAGTTGCAACCATGAATAAACTGAATAGCTTTAGGGATAAAAATAACTTTAGGTTGAAGTTGTGTAATTTCTGTAAAAAACCTGGTCATTCTGAAATCCAGTGTTATTTAAAAAGAAACAGAAAGTATATTTCCCAGAAAACCTGGTTGGCTTCTGTCAATAAAAATTTGAAATGGGTCTGGAAAGTTAAAGAAAAAGCAACTTTAATTGCTAACAACAAAGTTGTTATTAACTCTTTGAATGCTGTTACTTCTAATGATTGGTATTTTGACAGTGGATGCTCTAAGCATATGACAGGTACTGCAAGTCTCCTAAAAAATGTCACCATTCTTACAGGTAACACTGTTGTGTTTGGAGGTGGAGATACAGGTAAAATTGTTGGTAAAGGTACATTAAGCAAACCTGGAATGCCTAATATTGATGATGTTTTTCTTGTAGATGGACTAAAAGCTAATCTTATTAGTATTAGTCAACTATGTGACAACAAGATGATTGTTAAATTCAACAAAAATAGGTGTCTAATTACTGATCTTAACAATGATTTGGTCATGACTGGAGTCAGATCAACAAACAGCTGCTATGTGTTTGAAAAAGCTGAAAAAGAATTGCCTCAGAATAGTAGAGCTTTTAGAGTCTTTAATCAAAGAACAAACTGTGTTATGGAATCTTATAATGTGTTATTTGATGACCTAAAAACTGTTGATGAGAATACAGGTGATGATGAACAATCTGAGATTGCAGAAAAAGAGAAAGCAGAAGTTCAGCAAACAAGCAGTCCCATAGAGGTTGGAAGTCCAGTTGAAACTGAAGTTACAACCGAGATTGTTACAGAGGTTGGAACTGAGGTTGGAACCGCAGTTGAAACCCAGAATAGTGCTGAATCTGAAGAAGAAGAAGAAAGTTCTCATGATCAGTCAACTAGCAAGCCTCGATATGTAAGGACTCAGAAAAATCATTCTCTTGACAATGTCATTGGAGAAGTAGCTTCAGGTATGAAAAACAGAGGTAAAAGAAATAATGTTGTTCACTTTGCTTGCTATATTTCTCAGTTAGAACCTAAGAATATAAAAGAAGCTTTACAAGATAGTGAATGGATTTTAGCTATACAAGATGAACTGAGTCAGTTTGAGAGAAATGATGTATGGACTTTAGTACCCAGACCTTCTAATAAAAATGTTATAGGGACTAAATGGATCTTTAGAAATAAAAGTGAGAGTAAAAAGAAGAGAACCCCTATGAGTACTACCCTTAAACTGTCCAAAAATGATAAAGGTAAAGATGTCTGTCCCAGTCTTTATAGATCCATGATTGGAAGTCTGCTTTATTTAACTGCTAGTAGACCAGACTTTTGCTTAAGTGTAGGAGTTTGTGCCAGGTATCAGGCAAACCCTTTAGAACCTCATCTTCTAGCTATTAAAAGGATTTTAAGGTATGTAGAAGGCACAATTCACCTAGGGCTATGGTATTCTAAAGACACAAACCATTTTCTGGTTGGCTACTGTGATACAGATTGGGCAGGAAACATAGATGATAGAAAGAGTACTTCTGGTGGTTGTTTTTATTTTGGAAACAACCTTGTTTCTTGGTTCAGTAAAAAGCAAAATTGCATATCTTTATCTACTGCTGAGGCAGAATATGTTGCAGCTGGAAGTGGATGCACTCAACTTATTTGGATGAAACAGATGTTAACTGATTATAATGTCAAACAAGAAATATTAACTTTGTTTTGTGATAACAAAAGTGCTATAGATTTAGCTAAAAATCCAGTTCAACATTCCAGAACCAAACACATTGATCTAAGGCATCATTTTATTAGAGAACTAGTTGAAGAAAAGAGCTTAATTTTAGAACATGTTTCAACTGAAAGACAATTAGCAGATATTTTCACAAAGCCCCTTGATACAAACAAGTTTGAATCATTAAGAAGTGACATAGGGGTATGTCATTATCAATCTAATTGAATACTTTTGCTAAATATGTCTGTGTTGAGTACCTTTAATAATTTTTATTTCTAAGGTTAAAGTCTTATTTTGAGCTATGATGTTTTTTGTTTTGAAAAAGCCGCTTTTTGGTGTCTCAAAAACAGATGTGAGGTAACTTGTCCTTAAAAAACCTCTCTGGTAATAGAGTTGCAAGCACAAAGTGCAATATTTTTTTTGCTGGTTGCAAGTTCAGTTGCAACCTCAGTTGAAACCTCATCCTCTCAACAACTGGTTAGAAGTTCAGTTACAACTCCAGTTGAAACCTCGTGTTAAAAATACTGGTTGCAAGCTCAGTTGCAACATCAGTTGAAACCTCAGTCTATTCTATAACTGCCAAGACAAAGTCTTGTTATTTTTGACATCACTTATACTCTTTCCTTGCTGAGGTCATCAAACAAGTTTTTGTGTAGAGATAAAAACGGATTTGCTCAATATAAGCTCCTAAAATCTAATCTTTATTAAGGCTATTCAATGATAAACATATTTTCTTAGGTAAATTGCTAGATTTTTGTTTTTCAAAAGCTTAAATATCTTTCTAATTGCTATCTTTATCTTGAATCAATTCAAATTTCCTTCAAAGCTTCAACTCTTGTATTTTCAAATTTGGATAAGTCTGTTTACAAAGGAATGTTTATCTGTGTTAACTGCTTGATTTATCTTCAATGCCAACTGTTTTATTCGTTATTTAAGAGTTATTATTTTTTCAAAAGCCTTGTTGATAAGAAACTTCCTATTTTTTGGCTAAATCTGTTTCATAATTGATTTGCATGTATCTCTTTCCAATTACAAAAAGATATGGTCTTTACTACCATTTATACAAAATCTTTTTACTATTTCAAATCAATCACAATTATCAGATTTATTCTCTCTCTCTTTCTACTTATCAAAGAAACCCTAAGCTTTCTGGAAACCCACACAGCGAAGTTCTAAGTGCAGTTCCAACCGTAGTTGAAACCATGTCTTTAGACATACCTCGTGACTAGTTTGTCTGGCTTATGACAAATAGGGGGAGATGAGTTTATTGTTCAGTTTAATGCTTTAATTTCAAGACTTAATATTGCTGTCTTTAAAGTTGAATTTATGAATGGATACATTCTGTGCTTATTTAGTGCCTGCAATTCTAACATACAGGGGGAGCTTAAACAGATGACTCTTAAGTATTGTTATGAGATATACAATTTAAGACTGTGCTGATATTGAATTTGCAGGTGGTTGGGATGATTTATAAACTTAATTGATTTGTCAAAACCAATGACAAAGGGGGAGATTGTTAGGACCAGATTTCTGGTCTAAATATTGTTTATTGTCTATTGGTTTTTACTAGATAAATCCTAACTGTTATTAAGAACTAAGACAGAGTTGTTAGGTTTCAAGCAATGTTGCAACCTCAGTTACAACCTACTGAGACAACTGTTGTTAGGTTACAAGCAATGTTACAACCTCAGTTACAACCTATGTTGATAGGTTTCTACAACCTGCTGAGACAGCGTTGGTGGTTTCAAGTACCAGTTGCAACCTCAGTTGCAACCACAGTTCCAACCTGCTGTTCTGCAGAATTCTGTCTTGTTCTGTAAATCTGCATAACTGTTCTTTATTGATTATTATTTGTTCTACAGTATGCAGGATATATTCTCATATGATCTTAAAGGTTTAATATGCGTAAATTGAGAATATCAAAGTGGTAAGGAAAGATGTTTCCTAAAAGATATAAGGAGATTAGTTTATAAAGATATGTTTCCTTTTAAATCTATATCTCTATTCTTATGCAAATCTTTATCACTTGTTTCAATCTTTTGTTCCTTATCTATATTCAGTATAATTCGTTTAAAGATTGAATGTAATATGGAGTTAGGTGTTTCATATATATATGGAAAGATATTATCTCTAGAAGATATTATCTTTATATGTTTCCTAGTTATAGGAAAAGACTAACTCCTACTTTCAAGCTAGTTATTTAACAGGTATTAACTTATGAAGATTGATGTCAATCCTACAAAAGGCAGACGTGCAATATGGAGAGATTGAAGCCAATCAAAAGAAGTCAAAAGCAATCATAAAAGATCTTGAAGCAAGAAGATTGTTTTACTTGTATAAATAGTTGATAACCTAGCTTGTAAAAAGTGTGTGTTCTAAATTATAAAGAACTTATTTTCTAGAGAGAATACACGTGAGCTTTAAAAAGAAAACAATGGTGGGATGCCATTGATTTATAAGTGATAGTTATAGAGTAGGAGCAATATAGTGATAGGCAGAAAAACCTAGAGGGAGTCTAAGTTTTTCATTAAGACTTGAGTCATATATTGTAAGCTTTTTATAATATCATAATCTGGGTAAGTGCCCCGGAGACGTAGCCTAGTTAGGTGAACTCCGTTGTTAAATGTGCGTGTGAATTATTTTCAAGTACATTTAATTTTAAAACAGTTCTGTCCATTAATACACTTGGTTCCAACTGCAGTTCCAACCTCACTTAGAACCTTATACACTTGGTTCCAACTGCAGTTCCAACCCCACTTGGAACCTTACTGCAAAACTGCATCTAGAACAGCGGATAGGAATTTCAGGGCCCAATTGGCGCAGGGTTTTTCTGGCAATCATGTGGCGATTTCAAAAGGAAGTAGTGAGTTCTCTTTGTTGTCTCATGATCCTTGTCATGTACGAGTAGTATAATACTAGGAAGTGTGTATTTTATATTTTTATTTGATAATTAGTTATTATGATCCCATGTGGTGAACCTCACACTTAGATTGGATGTTGTAATATGATTACACACTTTTGATTGTGTTTAATAATGATGAGTTCCAACGTTTTCAAACTCAAACACCGACTTTTTTTGGTCTGAAAAGTACAAATTTCCTTAGGAATTACCCATTATTTTACTCTATAATTAAAGACTTTTAATTTATTTGCTCAGGGCACGTACCAGCAAAACCATGTTTAAAATACTCCCCTATTATATTCTATGAGTATTTATTAATAGTACTATTTGGTCCTTGGCTGTCATTTTTTTAAAGCTTTAAAGGGGAAAGGGAGTTTTTGCCTCTTTGATAGTACAATAATAGTATAAAAAAACTCTTATTTTTGTAAATAAAAGAACAGCTAGGGATAAAATTAAAATTGCCCCTATGAAAAGACACGAGAACAACCCTATCAAGCACGTCTTATTGGAGACAAAATGATTATTTAGTATCATGTGTTTAGTCAAACTTTGATGGTGAAAGCTGGCTAAGCTACCATTAATTATACCTATTAAACATATTTTTTTAATTATCCTCTTACAGCTTTAATTCAAGTTAGCAACAACTAGACAACAAATGCAACACTATAATACGTACATAAGTTATAAGTATGTGTACAAAAGTAGATTATACATTATGAAATACTAATAATAATCCCGGTTGTATATGACAACATAAAGTGCGTAACGGTTGTATTCTTTTTTAAGCCTGACCTGGCATTGGCTGGCAACCCCACCCCTTTTTTTTTTATCTTTCTTTACAACATTTTTTCCACCACATTTGACTAAAGAAAAGAAATCCTTTCACATCTTTTTGCATTTCTCTACACATTCTCATGTGAATACAATTTCTTTTTTCTTTTTATTTTTGTATGGTTGATCTTCCTCCCCTCATAAACTTATGCAGAGAAATTTAGCACTAAAAATATCCTCTCTTTTTTGTTGTTATTTTGAAAATCTTAACATAGTTGAGTTAATAGATAATAATTATATTTACGTATGTTACCAAATGTCCCAATAACTCAGTTATATTTCTTCATGGATCCAAACGGTAGTCAATATATTCACTATTGTCCTAAAATTGGAACATTGATAAGAAAATGAATTATAATTTCAAGACGCAATTTATGATAATTGAATTATAGTTTCAGACGCGCAGAGTAGCTAAAGGTAGACAACCGACAATACAATTACAAAAGCAACATTGCAACTAAAAAAAAACCTCTACATATATTTACTTATCAAGAAAATTGATTTATCTGTTTTCTTTTGTTTTTTTGGCCCCCATTGTAACATCCATGTTTTTTCTTCCAAAAATTGGACTATCTTAACTTTTAGTATTGCTTTAAGTCTGAAATGAAGAAACCTTTAGCTGTATGAGTATTTGTTTTCTTTCTCACACTCAGAAAATCCAACCAAACAAGCTCTATAGTAAACTAGTAATTTTATTACCGGCATGAGAGGCACCATGATAGGTTATTC
This sequence comes from Primula vulgaris, assembly GCA_963920805.1. Lineage (NCBI taxonomy): Eukaryota > Viridiplantae > Streptophyta > Magnoliopsida > Ericales > Primulaceae > Primula > Primula vulgaris. Next base: position 33,431,404 of record OY987213.1, read on the forward strand.
AAACCATGTTTTTTCTCAATTTTTGAGGAATTTTACCAAAAAATATTTAATTTTTTTTCTTTAATAGCTTTCTTATTATTTTTTTCTCAAATTTTGAAAAACCAAATTGTTTGGGAACCAAGTTGCTAAGGAATTACTCCATATAAATGTACGGTAGTCATGTAAAATGAAAAAAAAAATCATATTTTTATTCAAAATATAGGAAATATATAAGTCATGGTTGCTCTGACCTATCCTTTTTTTATTCCATGACGCTCTCAAATTGCTCTCAAATATAAAAACATTGCTCTCAAATTCTTGACTTTCTCTAATTTAGATCGGTCATACAACTCAAATAAATTTATATTAAATATGAGTAGATTGTTATAAAATTGTATACGTATCAGTTTCCTTATCCATTACCTTAAATATACATGAACTTAAATATATCCCAAATATAAACGATCAAAATATTACCTTATAATTAAAATAATAATTTATCTCTCTTATTTTCTCTTATTCTCTCTCTTTTATTTGTAATTTTCACATATAAATTAATAAAATAACAAAAAAAAATGAGTTGTTCAGTTGTGATTAAGAAATTTATAAAAAAACTGATAACTTCTATAAACCAAAACGTTTCATTATAAGTTGTAAAAGTGTATTTTTTACTTTAAATACGAAAAAACTTGTAAGTTATCTAATGTGTTTGTTCTAGTAAATTAATTTGGGTTGAAAAAAATTGATACACGTATATTAAAATATAGTAATATTTAGTTATTATAATAAATTTGATAAAAAAATTCAAATATATATAAAATTAAACTGTTCCGTTAAAAATATAAAATTGATCCTAATTAAAAAATGATTTAAGTGGGCCATTTACACACAAAAACCTTTGCCAATCTCTATCCAACCGTTTGTGTTTTCTTTTTCCTTTTGCTTCAATAAAAGTGAACTAAAAAACACACTCCGTTTTCTCTATATTTCTTTTCCAACTCCTATTTCTCTCACTCCTCATAATTTTATGCCTGATAATGTAAACCCCATAAAAAAACCCATTAAAAAAAATCCAATCTTTTTCTCCCCCCTTCAAAGAATAACAAACAAAAAAAAGCTAAAAAAATCAATGGGTAGTTTCATAGCAAAGTATGTGTTTTTCTTAATCAGCATTGCATTGTTCTTAAGCTTATGTTCAGCTGAAGATCCATCTGTTTTTTTAAACTTTGAAGTTTCTTATATTACTGTTTCTCCTCTTGGTGTCCCCCAACAGGTATATATATCTATCTATCTATCTTTCTATATTTTTATATCTATAGGAAAACACACACATTTTTCTATATTTTTATAGGAAAATGTTCAGTTTTAAGATATCCAAGCTAGATATGATTATTCAAAGTTTGATTTTTATGGGGTTTTAAAAACTTTTTTTAGATTAATTCTTAGGATAAATAGTTCTCATTGCCGATTTAGCGTATTTAATTAGACTATTAGAGTATCCAATTAAATTTGTTTAATTTGCTAAATTTGCAATGAGAAATGATATTCATTTATAAACGGAGTATTTTAAGGTTTACTTGTGGAATAAATAGTTCCATCGCAGATTTAGCAAATTTAATGTGCTAAATCTGGAATGAGAACTAAAGATTCAAAGAATAAACCTAAAAAAGTGTTTCTTAAAACCCATAAAGATCAAACTTTTACTCCATAATTATCTATTTTGGGTAGTCATTGTTTTCAACTAATTTTGATTGGTTAATTTCAGATCTGTAAAAACAGTGTTGATAACAAGTGTAGATAACAAGTGTTGATAAAAACAGTAGTGGAGTTTAATTAGTGTTTTGGGTGGGTATTAAATGAGGTTAGATTGCCTTTTATTGTGCAGGTTATTGCTATTAATAAGGAGTTTCCTGGACCTATCATTAATATCACTACTAACTACAATGTTGCTGTTAATGTGCACAACAAGTTGGATGAGAACCTTCTCTTGACATGGTAAAAGGCCTTTTTATTTACTTATTTAGTTAAATTTCTTAAGCTTCTGATCCAATCTACCACATCATTTATTTGACTATTTTTGTGGTAATTTCCAAAAGGGAACTTTGGTGATTATTAAGGCATCCTCTATTGAATTTAATTTTCATAGTACTCCTACATTAAGTAAACTATGTAAAACAGAAAAATCTATCAAAATCTTACAACTGTTGAAATAATAGAGTAAATAGAGACATGATATATCCTTAATTTGTTCGAAATATAAGAGCAATGAGAGGGAAAATAGTGAGTATGGATTAGCCAGTGTCAATTGCAATCCAGACAATTTTCCCCTAAGAACTGGGTACTGTTGAATGAGTAATTGTACCATGTTTTTTAATAAATCCATTTGGTAAAGAGGTAAAACTTAGTAAAATATGCTGAAAAGCAAAAACATTTTATATTTTAGAGTTTTAAAAAAAAATGTTCACAACATGACGATGCCATTATCTTCCTTATTTACTACTGCTTTCCAGTTTATCTGAATCTAATATGATACTCTTTTAGTCCTTAGCACAATCCACAGCATTTTAACAAAACAAAGACAGTGGCATTGTTGTTGCAGTTTTAATCTCTTTTTTAGCTTATTGTTTTTTTTGCTTTAAAGCCAGAATGCATTTGGTTGATCGGTTTAAAAGAAGTTCTAAACTGGAGAACTCAAGTATTTCGTTAACACCCCCCCCCCCCCCCCCCCCCACACACACACACACACACACACACACATTTTTAACTAAAATGTGAATCATCTCATAAAATGATTACATTTTTTTGTGTGTTTCAGGTCAGGTATTCAACAAAGGAGGGTTTCTTGGCAAGATGGCGTATTGGGAACAAATTGTCCTATTCCCCCAAAATGGAATTGGACATACAATTTTCAAGTTAAAGACCAAATTGGAAGTTATTTCTATTTCCCGTCGCTCAATTTTCAACGAGCATCGGGTGGATTCGGAGGATTTATTGTTAACCCCAGGTCTATAATTCCGCTACCTTTCGCTACCCCAGAGGGAGATATAGTTGTTACTATTGGTGATTGGTTCACTCAAAACCACACGGTAGGTGTTTGATGAAGTGCCGATTTTAGCTTTTTAGGATAAAATTAGTAATTGAAGGCTGCCATTTATCGATGAAATAATTTTGTTTTTGTGTTTTTTGGTTTAGGCTTTGAGAAGGACCCTTAATGGAGGGAAAGATCTCGGTATGCCAGATGGTGTTCTTATTAATGGAAAAGGCCCTTATAGATATAACGATACACTCGTTCCTGACAAAATTGAGTATAAGACGTTTGATGTCCAGCCCGGTGAGTTATTATAAAAGGCATTTAATATATTGCAAATACTTCCAAATTGTTTACATAAACGGTCTTCTTTTTGTCTTTGGTTTTATGCTAAGAGCCATGTGATTTGTTAACCTTCAAAGTAAGGCAAATATGTGCATTGTGTGTTTCTTTCAATTATAACTTCAGTCTTTGTTTGCTATTTTGGGGTGTAAAGGTGCTGGTTGATGCGAAGTACGTTATTTATCACGGTGATCATTTTTCCAGAGTATACTTTTAATAGCCTTCATAAAGATAGCATGTGTATTGTTGTCTGTTAGGTCCTTTAACATGCACTTTTATATTATTATTTTTTGCTGTAGAATGAAAAGGAAGCTGAACTATATTTCGAATTAAAGTGTTTTGTTATAAATGATCCAAAAGTTATCAATCGAAACAGATAGTTTAACATTTATATGTGTTTGTATGTATAAATACCTATTTTTGGTAATGGTTGAAAAAAAAACCTTTCAACCTTTTCCCTTTTCAATTTTCCTGTCATTGTTTTTTTAGAAACTAAGCTAGCTGTTATAGACCCGTCTTAGAAGTCTCTGTTTGTAGTTTTAATCTCCTCTCCCCTGATAAAGAAGCCTCCTACGCCACTAATGATATAAAGGCATTGGGAGCTTGTCTAGTGCAGCGCTTATAACCCCTGCTCATTTTCTTTTTTTCTTGTAAGCTGCAGTGCATTTGTTTGGACAGCATGTTTCTGGATTTCTGGCTTGGAAAACATTAGGAGTTTTTTTAGCTGGATGAACTCATAATAATCTTCAACCTCTAACAATGTACCTAATACACGAGCATTTACTATTTTACATTATCAAACCTCGTATTTTTATTTTACATGCTGTCTATAACACATTCCTTTCACAGTGTGATCATCTAATCTAAACTACATGTCTAGGTTGCATATTTTTCTCTCCAACAGATGATCTATATGTCTAAAACAAATCAAACATTGGCTTACACCAGTTATTTAAAAGCATAATTTAAGTATTAAAAACAAAGTCATATGCTAATGTAGCACTTAATTGAATTTTGATTAATCTACCAACATTAACCGAATACATTAACTTAGATTATCTTTACTTACTACATTCGCGCGGTTGAATCTTGTAACATTGATATATACATATCAAATATAATGAGAATTTTCCTGTAAAAATAATATAATGAGGATTTTTTAAGAGGTTTGTGACGAGTAATGACATGAACTTAAAATTAGGAAGAATAGAAACTTTATGAGCAACAATTGGTTACTATATGAAAGGCAGGAGAGAAATGAGTGGGTCAACAAATACATTTATCCACAGTAATGCAATTCCATAGCAGTTGAATTTACTGTAGAAAATGTAGGTACCTTATCTCGAATGACTATAGTATCTTTTTTTCGTACATGTGCTGCTGCACCACAAGTGGTGTAAAGCTTATATCTAAAATAGCTTTTATGTGAGATATATCGGTTCTGCTGTGAATGCGAGAAACTTCACCAAAAGAATCTCTAAGCATAATTAGCTTGTTTGGTTGCAGCTTTTCAGCAAATAAGCTGGAATATTTAAGGTTCAGGAAAACCTAGGTCCGTTAAGCTTAAAACTTCCAGTTTATCATGCCAACAGCCAAAAAACATCATTTTTTAAGCTGGTTAACTAATACGGTAACTTTTAAGCAAAAAATCTGAGCTTTTAAGCTGCAAACAAACAGGACGGCAACAGATCAATTGGCATTAATGAACTTGTCCGTCTCCTGTTTAGCATTTTCTTTACTTAAGTTCTCAATTTCGTATTATTTCACTACAAATTCTTCTTCCTAAATAACTTAATTATTTCTGAGCAGGCAAAACCTATCGCTTCCGTGTACACAACGTTGGGATATCAACAAGTCTAAACTTCAGAATCCAAAACCATAACCTTCTATTAGCCGAAAGCGAAGGATCATATACAGTGCAACAAAACTATACTAGCTTAGATGTTCATGTTGGTCAATCTTATTCTTTTTTGGTTACTATGGATCAAAACGCAAGCACCGATTATTATGTCGTAGCAAGCGCTAGGTTTGTAAATCAAACAATTTGGCAGAGAGTTACTGGTGTTGCGATTTTAAAATATTCGAATTCAAAAGGAAAAGCATCTGGTCCCCTACCAGACCCACCACTAGACGAGTTTGACAAGACGTATTCCATGAACCAGGCTCGATCTATCAGGTTTGTTTTGTCATTTAGTTCATTTTTGTTGTTGATATTAGTAGATTAATTACTTTAAAAATGCTTGGCTAATCTGAAATTGGACAATTTGGGAGGGTTCAATTGGGAAAAGAATGAAAAACACGTTGGGCAATTTGGTTATATTTTAGTTTTTGATGGTAAAGAAAATTGCTTTGATTGATTACTTGTATTAACATGTGAGGTCCTGTTGGGCTAAAAGCCGTACTAAAGATATCCTCCGTGATTAAGACTATTGAAGTCTTCTTTGGTAGCAGTTCTTAAGCTTACTTGTTCTCCTTTAAAGCTGGGTTCATTCGGTTGACCATCTTCAAACTTGAGCTTATCTGATTTTTGTTCTAAAAATATTGTCTTTTCAAAGCTGGATGAATCCGTCTTATTGGAAATCTCAGAAATTTCAGATAATCTGCTTAAGAATTGCAACCAAAGAAGCCATTACTTTCCTTTCAGAAATAATTTAACAAATGTCTAAATTTGTGTAATTCAAAACTTCAACCAAAGATTTTAATTATAGCAAGAAAAACAAGTACCTCATTTACTTTTAAAATGGATGAAACAAAAGATTAGATAATTTCAGTTGAGAGTCTGAAATACAACTTGCCAGTACTTCTGATAAATCCGCTCAATCTTTAAAGTGAAATAGTTTGAATTTACTCATGTGGTCTCATTTTTTCAAAGACGGTAGTAAACGTTCCCAGTCTTACACCCCATCTGTCACTCTTTTACATTTAAAAATTGTAATATGTGCAGGTGGAATGTGACTGCTAGTGGTGCTCGTCCCAATCCTCAAGGCTCCTTTAGATACGGATCAATTAACGTGACAGATCTTTACGTTATAAAAAACAAACCACCTGTTATGATAGACGGAAAACGAAAGACAACCCTTAACGGGATCTCATTCGTTAATCCAAGCACACCAATTAGGCTTGCAGATCAGTACAAAGTTAAGGGAGCGTATAAGCTCGACTTTCCTACAAAGCCTCTAACTGGGGAACCCAAGATGGAGACATCTGTGATTAACGGTACTTATAGGGGATTTATGGAAATTATCTTTCAGAATAATGATACAAAAATGCATACGTACCACTTGGATGGATATTCCTTTTTCGTCGTTGGGTAAGCAACTCAGTACATCTGATTTTTGTTTTGTTTATGAAGTTTCAAGATATTATTTCAGAAAGTCTTTTTCAGGAATGAAAAACAATTAACACATGGATTTTGAAATCAGAGGCTTATCTTCTTTAAATCCTATTGTTTCTTAGCGGTGAATTTTAATTTACCAAAGACAATTAACCATTGTATGATCTTGAAAGGTTCAAGTTCAACATTTTCAAGTATATATTTCCTAATGGTGTTTTCAGAAATGAGGACCAATTAATATATATAGGTTGTGAAAATCGAAAAATGTTTAAGACTTCAACTTTGTTTATTCTTTTGTTTCTCCATGTTGGTAAGTTGTTGGATTTTTTCTCATACTTAATTCTATTGATTACAGAATGGATTTTGGTGAGTGGACAGAGAATAGCAGGGGAACTTACAACAAGTGGGATGGAATAGCTCGTGCAACAACACAGGTAATACTTTTATCGATATGTGTGTATGTATTTATTTACATGCATAACGAAACATTTCTAAATTGGTAACCCTTGAGTTGGTACACAGCAGGATTAAAAAGTTCACCTTCTTGATTATGATGAGTATTTTGTTTGTGATATTATGTGAACTATTCTGATGAACGCTTATTTTGGTCAGGTTTTCCCTGATGCGTGGACAGCAATTTTAATCTCCCTCGATAATGTCGGGGTATGGAATTTGAGAACAGAAAACCTCGATTCGTGGTATCTTGGCCAAGAAACATATATCAGGATCTACAATCCAGAGCCCAATAACAAAACCGAGTTCCCCATGCCAGAAAATGCTCTGTACTGCGGTGCTCTAAGCAAAATGCAAACGTACGTCTTTCCCCACCTTCATTTTTAAGCTCAATTATCATCTTTCTTCGATTGTTCACTGACTATGTGTCACGTTCTTTCTTCTTTTATTTTTTTGTTCTTTCAGGCCTCAAAAGGTATCTGCTGCAAAAACAATTATTGGCGACAGATCGAAGTTGATCACGAGCCTGGTGGTGATGATGACTAGTGTTGTTCTTTCCATTTTCCACTAAGTTTTACCCACGCAGAATTGTCTGTCTGTCTCTTACCTCTCTACATTGTTGCTTCCGGGAGCCTGGCTTGTGCTGCAAATTTGTTGTTGTTCGTAAGAGTGTTTAGTTGTGCATTTTCTAGGCTACATCGAAATCCTTTAAAGATATTTTCACTTGGGAATTCTTTCATGTGGTGTATCCGCTCCCACGAGAAACTTCTTTTAATTTATTAGGATTCATTATTCTTTTATATTTGTGTTATGATTGTGTTGTAACATTATGACTCATCATCATTTTAACTGTATTTAACCTTACTTTGCAGTTGATTTCTGTTGTCACTTGTCAGTTTCCTATTTTACCATAATTTGCACTTGGTCTATCTTCAGTTTTCTTTATCTTTTAGCTTTTTTTTTTTTATATTTATTTATCGAATTTCAATGTTTACTGTGAAGTGAATATTTTATATTTTGATTTGCAAAAGAAGAAATCGTTTCACCTCTAGACCACTGTTGCACCAAAATTTATATGCATTTGAACAAGTAGACTGCTTCTCTTTGGTTACAGCTTTGAAGTTCAATCATTCTGCTTATCATTATGCCTTTTCGAGTGATCAATAACACTCATGTTCAGCCTGGTGAAGAGCGGAATATTTTACGGAACTAAACATATTGAACAACCCGTGGCTCGTTGTGTTGTTATGGCTAATCTGCTGAATAGTTGCAAATAAATTATCATTGATTAGAGGAGGTAAATATAGGTATATCAGCTTCATAAAAAAAATGATACGCTCGGGAATTGGGAGATCTCAACCATAGAAATAGCTACTTTATAAAGTTGGGGAAGTGGAGAGGACCTCAATAATGAAAACTGCAATAAAAAAACTGCAGATTGGGCACGGTTTGACGAGATCATTATCTGCCCATTAGTTTGTATTTATTAGTGTCGCGAAGCGAAACCTAGGAGATTGTGGCACGATGATACTTCTCGAAGTCCCGTCTGTAGATATATTAGCGACCTTAGCTATGGAATGCCCTATGTGTTGAGTTCGTTAGCTTCTTTTTTAATTTATTTTTGGCTTTAGTACCAAAAGAAAAAAAAAAGGAAAAAAGAACTCAACAAACAAACACCACCGCGGTATTCCCTGTATCCCAATTTCTTTTCACAGCCATCATTTACGTAGGCAGCAAAAGAAGAAGACCACGCGTTCGACTGGTTAGTTACAAAACCCAAGCTGAAGTCGTAGACCGATTAGAATTTAGCAAACCTAAAAGCGGCTATTGGAAGAAAATACGCTCAATAACACTTTTCTGAGTGAGGATTTTCCAATGCACCAAAAAGTTTTTAATTAAAACAAAATGACTGATAAAGAAGATAACCGCTGAATTAATAATTTAGGAAAGCTGTTGCATTCAAGGCAAATATCAGATTACAAACTAAAATCATCTTTACCATCTACCGCAACAATAATTTGACTAGCTGAACTGATCAAAAGAGATTATTTCCTAGTAATTAATTTTCGCATCAATATTAGCACTATATTTATCTGCCATATCTTCACTAGTTCACTTCAGAGAACTCATCTTTGAAAGCTACCAGTGATTTAACTTCAAGCACAAGCAATTCGTTAGGATCAAAATCAATTATTTCCTTTTCTGTATCACCATACTCGTAATCAAGTGCAGAATAATTAAATTCATTATCTACTTGATCAGAAGGTGGTATTATATACTCAACTGGATCATCCACATTCATACAAAAATCGAAGTAGTCAATCTCAGTCTCTTCTTGGTTTACTTGACCCACGAGATATTCTTGTTTCAAGTGATACTTACGGCTTTTCCACATTGGATATGTAGCATCAGCAAAATCTTGACCTTGTTGCCTTTTCTCATGTCTTTCATCTTCCGTGAAATGAATCCATTATTTTATGAGTATGAAAACTTGATGTTCTTACCCTGTCTTGGAGTACTATGTGTTTTTCTATGAACGTGTGACGAAATAAATCTTATTTCTAGGAAACGAAAAATTAATTATACTTCTGCTTCTTGCTTGTGGGTTTCCTTTGTGTTGTTTTGTGTTTTTAAGTGTTGTGGCTTCTTGTGAGTTAGTTATAAAAAGAGTGTTGGTCCATAAATGGAAGGCACTTCAATTTAGGTACTCTGTATAATTTTTGCGAAATTTGTGTTTGGTGTGCTAGCACTTGTTATTTGGAGCACTGTTGTTTGTTCTTATGTATTCAGATTTTATGCTTGGCTCCATAGTCAAGTATGACAAGATGAGATGCGAATCCAAAGAGAACATCCAGTAGGTTTCACAAAGAGAAAGTGTGTAGTAATTCAAATTTCAAAGTAGCAAATGAAAAAATTCTAAGATGATTTTGAATCATAGTTGGTGCCTTTTCCACTTAATGTGCTATATGGAAGTTAGTGCCTTATGGTTGTTGATGACAAGCTTTTACAGGGTAGAACTAACTTGATAAGCACATTAGTATTTCTAAGAGCTACTGGCCGGAAAATGCTGGGGGTATTAGTTCAGTAATGAAGTTTTCGGTTTCTGAGAAATGCAAAGACCGATAACTCCAGCAAAAACTTTCACAAGTCCAATAATAATTACAGGCCTTGTTATCTCCTTATGTTTGGACTATATATATATGAAATCAAGGGAATCAAGGGCATTTGTTAGCTCTTTTTTCAGATTCATTTTTAGTTTACAAATGAATCTGAAAAAAGAGCTAACAATTATTTAAAGGAAAAGGAGCTAACATTTGTTAGCATTCGTTGATGCTCTAATTTGATGATGCTGATTTGGGGATTTTTCAACTACCAATATTGCTATTGATACCATATTCAATTAAAATCAAATAAATCAAGAAGCACCTCTGAGAGTGAGACATTGTATTATGTCTGTGTAGTGATTGGACAGAAATGTTCAAATGTCTGAACAATGAGAGATACAACGTTGCTATTCAGACGTTATGTGTAGTAACTAATAACTTAGTAACATAAATAGTACCGATATAAATTGGTACTAATTTAGCCACAACCAGAATAGAAACAAGTTCATACATTTAGCTTCATTTAATTCCAAAAAAATTAACATATATAGCATTAATACACTGTCCGGTTCCCTGTCATGTATATATGTTTGTCTTGTTTCCAAAGAAAAAGTGAGGGCGAATTATTAAAGCACTGTTATCGTCTTCATTTTCTCTCTCAATCCAGTCTTAAACTTGCAATTTATCCATGCCATCCCTCAAGGTTTAATGAATTCCTTACCAAGGTTTTCTCGTCTAGCTAATGTTGGAAAATTGTTCCATTCCCTTTCAATATAAATTATTTCCTATAATTGATAGTGTAAATTTATGGAGGTTATTCTTCTTCTGCATGTTAATGACTTTCTACAGTCATATATCGCCATTAGCTTTTCATTTTAAATTATTTTATCACAGCAAATAATAAATCTGATATACTACTATCTCTCTAATTCTTTTCAGTAAATATACAATTAAAATTTTACCCAGTAACATTAGTAACTAATTTACTATATGAACCTGAAACTTGTTTAGTCATAAATAATGCTCTGAAATTTTCAACGTAATTTCAGTTTTGACTCCATTTGTTTTGTTAACACTACAACAAAATTAAGAATTAAGAATAATATTTTTAGAGGTAATCAAATTTTGTCTCTAAATGATAAATTTTCGGGACAAAAATAATTTTTTAGATACAAAAATATTTGAAAACAAAATTTGATTGTCTCAAACAAAAAAATTGTCCCTAAAGTTTGTTGTAATGTAAGGGGAAACAGTCATAAGTAATGCTCTTTTTATATTTTCCATTTCTTCCCTTTTCTCAACTAAAATAAATGCTATTTTGATATTAATCAAGTGTATGTTTGAAAAGTTCTCCAAAACATTAATCGTTCAAATTAATTTGAGAAATAAATAGATTTATTTAGACAAGTGGTCAGAATTTGATTCCTGAAACTGATGAACGAGAAAATCATGCTAGTTTTTTTAACAATTTAAACCTCTTGATTTTCGAATTGAGAAAAAGGAAAAAAAAAGTGAAAAGGTTAAGAAATTTTAAGGAAGCCCCTAATGCTCCCCACGTCTGTTTTAAATTGTCAATAATAATATGAGTGAAACTCTCTCATGTGAATGATGAGTTGATGAGAGCACGCCCCATAATTGTGTATCCTAGTGAAGAAACATAACTTGGAAAAGGAGACTTATATGCATGACTTTTCAACCTAAATTTAATAGTACTAATAATAAATAATAATAAAACGTCGTACAATTCCGCAGTCAATATATTTGCTTCACAACATCCCTTAACCTTATAACACTTGCTCCTAACATAAGCCAAAATATTTTCTCGCACTATCCCAAATGTTGTATTGTGTTACTATTATTGTTCCTCTACCTTCAAACGTTTGCCTACATTTCGGCTAATGATCAGAGAAGTTGTGGTCGCAAAATCCTAAAACCTCACATATATACCAGCTCGATCTTAGATTTTGAGTTCAATATCTTTACGAGAATCTTAGCTAGCGGTAAGTCATAGTATTTTTTATTTATTTCCATAGATGTTGTTTAGGGCTTAGTGTAGTTTTACCAAACATGTCTCTAGCTTGTAAAGTCCTCATTCTTTTACTTTGTCCCTTTAAAGTTAAATATATTTAAGAAAACAGTTCTTGCGCGTAGGTAATGCTTGGTTTTGCGGCAAAGTCAGGTACATTTTTGTTACCAGTTTAAATAGATGAGAATTTTTTGAATGGATAACAGGGATTTGATAGTTTTTCACTAAAAAGCTTATATATCAACTGATAAACATATGCATGTTACAATTCGATCTTCGTGAGCAATATTCCACTTCTATATCGAAATGCTAGTAATATATAATGTGTATTGATTTTTGTAGGAAGTGCAACTGATTTTAAGAATTGCAAATTTTTAGTCCTTAAACAAAAGGGTTGAAATTTGATACCATACGCCCTCGATTCGTTATCTGCATGTAATTTTATTTTAATTTATTGAGAATTGAAATTAAAATATACTGTTTACAGTATCTTAGTTTCTCCGAATGGGTGCGGAAATACACTTATCAACTACAAACTGTAGTAGAGAAATTCCGGCACCTATATATAGATACAAAATAATGTATGATGTAGTAAGCAAAAAAGAATACGACGTGTGCCCAATATTGATATATAAAATTTAAGATGTAGAAAGATTTTCTAGAGTCAGTAATGTATTGCTATCATGATTTTTTTTTTAAATTACGCATGAGATCAGTCTTACATTGAAAGATTTGAAAATATCGCTTAAGATGGCCACTTATTCTCGCGCTCAAAATTTACTAGAAATATTTTCGACAGAAAATTGCATGAAGCATAGTAATTTCTTAATATGCAAGATTCCACATCAGTTACTTAGATATATATATTTTAATCAACATCCCATTTCATTAATAGAAAGGGACCGAACCCAACAATTACAGAGAAATAGACTACTACCTTGCCATACACATTAGATGCACTACCTACAGTACGTACACTCTGCTAAGTTTTTACATCGAATTTTGCAAGGTGTTACAATCAAAAGCTAGGAAATACAGCAGAAAATGTTACATACAATTACTTAGATATTAACTCTTACTCCTATATTCAATGCAGTTTTATTTATACTCCTATACTACTCCTTGACGGGCGTATCATGATCCTCAAATACAAATATCACGGCAATCCATTTGCATGGTTTAGGACTGAGTTAGAATTTTGAAAAGAAAAAAAAATACTAGTCGGAAAATATATATATTTATTCCAGATTGTGGCTTAATTAGTACGTATATGGGCGTCTTTGATACTTTTTAAGAATATATTGGAGACTAAATATGCTTCATTTTGTTCGATATAGTACTGAAAGATCAATATCGGTATGGTGAATCGTTATGAATGTTGAATTCCTGTTTTATGGTTAATTAAAAAATAATTACATCAAACAGAGACCTTTTACAATGATTCAATAGTGTTATTACTGTAAGGGGAAAATAACATCCAACCTTCACATTTAACTCAATAGCTAGGCATCTCAAGTTTATGTAACTTGGTGCCTAGCATTTTTAATAAGTTCAAAGATAAAACAAATACACCAGCTATACAAATTAATTGCCGGTTAAGAATATTAGCTCAGCTCCACTATTTTCTTCTTCTTAGGTATATATTTGTTCTTCTTAGATATATATTTTTCTCTAAAGTTCATAATAATATTAGCTCAGCTCCACTATTTTTTTATAGGCCCTAGCTCACTTCCACATATTAATGGGGAAATTAGTACGGGTCGATATTGTTGCATAGTCTGTAGCTATATCATCTTCATTTTCTTGAAATGAACAAGCATCTAAATATTTTTCCTCCTTAGGCTCCTCTTCTTGGCTGAGTTGAGATGCCACAAATTTATCTAGCACACGCCAATCAGTCACTTCTTGATCGCCTACTTGCCCATATTTAGCATAATTTGAGTCAATATTTTGCTGAACATAATCTTCTCCTGTGAAAAATGTTGAGGGTCTCAATGTGCTTCCATTGTTTTCATAAGGATGTGGTATCATTTTCGGGCTTTCTAAATGAGGAAGTTGAACATAAGTATCATGCGGGGTATTGTATTGAACTAATTCATGTTCTTGCTTGCAAACATAGAGATTGTTGTATGGAGAGTATTGAGGTTGGTTTGTTATTAGTTGAGGTGAATCGAAATCTGGCATGAATGTGACTTGTTCATCGTACCAACATGGCGATTCATGCTCCCCAAATCTACGAATAGCTGTCATTTTCTTTTTGAACGCCCGACAAACAACCCATCCTTCTTCCTACTTACACAAATAATGATTCGAATATTGAGAATTAAATCATTGTGCAGTAACATAATCAAGACACGAAGAGTAGAAAAAGTTACTGAATTTTCATAAGGTTGAATTTAAAAAAAAAAACGAGTGGATCTTCTCAAGAATTGAAAATTCTGATTATACTCCTGACTATATCCTTCTGTAAAATTCTTCTTCAGATTACGAACTAATTTACAAGGTTTATCACTCTATTTCTAAACTACTCAATTATTCTTCTACTTTTTCAGGTTCCAAGATTGTCAACTGATTTTTTGTTTTTCTACGTCCGTTTACCCTAAAAAAGAAAAGATTGTCAATCGATAATAACAATAAATTTTGGAAAAAAGATATACGTATATACACTACAAAGCATTGATTAGCCTAAAAAACGAAATTCTACAAAGCATTAGATTTTACTCCTAAATGATAAGCTTAGTAGTTAGTACTATCACAACCCTAACCTTTTGTGATAAGTATAGCGTCACATGAGAACTGTGTGACACTGGAAGTAAACAGGCTCTCTTGAATTTAAAATCTCTAAATATAAGTTTCACTTTAAATACAAAACTCTAAATTTTAGATAACTGAATAAGTCAATAGGCTTAATTTCTCAGTCAGATGGAAATCGTATGCTACCTTCCATTGTGTTATACATAAACCTGAGTTATGAGCATGTTATAAGAAACATAAAATCACACGTAGTATGTGAACTTACCTGAGGAGCTCCATTTTCATTAGTTTCAAGCCTATATTCATGCATTATCCAGTCCGATTTTTGACCATTTGGTGCTCGGCCCTGATAAAAGACTAATGTCTTTCTCATACCAACCAAATTGTTTTTTGAGTATATAGCTTTATCTCTCCCCGTAGCTTTCCAAAACCCTGCTTTGGTAGCCCTGTTGGTTCGAGTTCCAGTAGGATATTTCTTGTCCTTGTGGCTGAAGAAGTACCACTCATTTTGCTCCTCAGTTCCGAGCTTGCAGAGTTCTGTTCAAATTTTATCGTAAGGAAATGAACATATAATTTGGTAATATGAGGTTGGATAAAACTATATGCTATCTGAAGAAGATTAACTACTATTTATCATTTGATTTTTTGGCATCATTAATGAAAGTCTAAATCATTTGTTGGTTATATACTTCCACAGTGTAAACCCTAGGGTTGATTGGTTAAGGCAGGTGATTAAACATTTTTTTTATAGAAAAAAATGTTTGTGGTTGCTCGAAACGTGAATGGATTAATTTTATTTTTACCGTTAAATTCATGTATCCGATTGTTTTTCCCCCTAGTTCGACGGAACTCAAAAAGTTACTCCTTATAGGTTCATTAGTATGTTGATAACGACGGGTGTGATTATTATTGCAGGAATCTAAGGTTCGAATCGGAAAGTGTACTTGTTCCCCAGCTGTTTTTTTTAATGTTTGTGGTGAAACACGAGGGATATTTTACATTCCATGCATGGTGCTTTGAGAAGAAGCAAAGTGATATAAGTATGTTTCGAACAAAATTCCAGCAGTACTTTTAACTAGGTTACTTTTATGGAATTGATAGTTGTGTTATTCATTGGGAAGGTATAGATCATCCTTACCTTGTAGATCCCATGGCTCAATTTTGTAGAGATCAACATCTTTAATGACATTAAGATCAATTCTTCTCGAAGCAATTTTCTTTCTGAGGTAGTAATCAACCAGCTCTTCGTCTGTGGGATGGAACCTAAACCCCGGTGGAACATCAGAGAAACTACTCATATTCTCCATTGAGTTCTGAAAACACTGTATTCAAGAGTAAATAACTAAAGTAAATTAATATTCGCTCAAAATCAAATATTCATTTAATTATGATGACCAGTAAACTCTGATCCATTCCTTTTTCATGTTTATTCCATGGATGCATCATTATGAATGAGTAACAAACTTTTCTTCAGTCCTTATACAAGAAATGACCTCTTGTGCATCACAAGTTAAAAGGAATTTTGTCACCGTAAGTCTAACCCTAAAGCTATTTGCAATATGTCCTCAATAATGTTGGAAGTTGAATGAACAAATACCAACGCGTGAAAACAAGAAGATAAATTCAATGTTATTGCTCATTGTTGTGACAATTGCAAAATCGTTTCTCATATGATTTGGAGCTTGTGAGAACATTTTATATACACTTATGTACCAAATGCTCAGATCTCAAAGAGATTGACACCCGACCTCTACCTATATTTCAATGTTTTAGGACTTATAGCACACAATGGCCACTAAAAGGTTACAAAGCTGTCAATACATGCCGTAAGAGCTATAAAATTGTAAAAGTAACATGACCCGGAAATGCAAGCCTTGATTAATTCAGCACTATTCAATTGATTAACAAAGAAACTAGAAAGCAAGAAATCAAGGCAATGGAACCATCATATAAATTAACATAGATCAGACAAGGAAAAATTTCGAATTTAAACTACATACTTGCCATTTTTATTTCCCTAGAGACAAATTGGTAATGACAAAATTATCAAGTGAGTGTGAACTCTATCATGGGGGGATAACAAGATACAAACCAAAACTTTAACCACCTAAGCTTAGCATTTCCCCCCCTCAAATGTCTAAGCATGAAGGCCATGATGATTATAACGATATTTAAAAATATTTATTCACAGTACAAAAATGTGAAAGTGTCATTTTATTAAAATGATTGTAATTATTTCATAGTTGGCCAATTGATTTCCTGTGTGCATGATTGCTGCACTTCTAGTGGTACATAATCTTGATAGTCACTTCTAGTGGTGTTTATAAATGTATTACACATAATTGAGGAGCCAATAATTATGGAAATGTGAAGAATAAAATCAAGGACATAAAATGATCAAATAAACATAATAAATGGGGGTAGTATCCGAATCCATAGCTAGTATTGTATACTTATAAGTTATAACTAACACAATTTCCCATTTCAAAATAAAATACAATTCAATTTACCTTTATTAATAAAATAATAACATTAAAAAGAAAAATATCCCAAAACGGTATTTGTTCAACAATTGAGGATCTATCTCGGAACGTATTGTTAACTTTCTGAAAAGAATTTTCCATATACGCATTAATTAACTATAGGCGGTTAAATTTTTAAGCTCTAAATCTTCTATAAATATATATAATGGAGTAGTTTTCTTTTCTTCTATAAATAATTTTAACGACTCAAATTCAAAATAAAATATTGATGTGTAACTTTTTAAATTCGTAAGATCTCTATGTAATTATTGATATTCTAGAAAATTTGGGTATTTCCCACTCTAGTTTGAGAAAATGGATTGATAACAAATCTAGAGTTGATTGAAAGATCTTGAAAAAAATATAAAGAAGAAAGGTCCTCATTCATACCTAACTTGGGATGATAAATAAAAACTAATATAAGAATGGCATAGTCGCAAAATAGGAAAGAAAAAAAAAAATGAAAAATGCTACAAAAAGATTATATATGGAGATGAACCTAGAAAAACAAAATAAAACCACCAAAAAGTTAAATATAATCAGAAAAAAAATATTTATATATATATACTACAAGACCTTATATAATCCTGGAGTGAATGTTGTTGGCCAGATTTAATTCCTTTGGAAGCTTTTCTTCGACCAATCCTAGAAGAGATATATACACTTTGTTGGCCCTGTTTTTGTCAAAAAAAAGTGTTAAAAAACCTTTTTAAGAACAAGCCGACAAAAAAGAAGTAAGTGTAAGGCTTTTGTTTTGGACAAAAAGTTTTCCTCGGGAATTGAATTCAAACTTTGAATAAATTGTCATCTAGTTGTCAACAATTACACAAATTACGAGGCAAAAGAGTTAGCTCAACTTTCACATACAAGGTGTATGTGTATCTATATATATATATATATATATACTCCTAATGTAAGTTTAAATTAGGGTTATCTTCTGGGTAGGAAAAGCTTAGCTAGATTTCAGGAGAAGTTACGCTAAAATATATAGAGGCGAAAAATCGTTGAAGCAAAAGATTTAGCTCACCAGAAACTGATAGAGACAATAGATATGAAAATATTTTATTCTTTATTTGCTCTCTTCTTGCTTTTGCTTCCTGGTAGTGAGAGAGAGATAGAGAGAGAGATGAGGTGAGAGAGATCGAAACCAGAGATCTTAAAGCATAAATAGTTTGTACCTTTTTAAAAGCACCAACCAACCAAAAAAAAAAAGAGTCTTCTTCCTCAATTCATGTATTAGTTTGCTTTTTTCAATCAGGGAATTTAAATTCTTCAAAATTAGGGCCTAATGAAACTATGGGAATAACCTAAATTTATATTCCCAACTGTCACTTTCTTGTTATTCCAGTTGACTCACCCTCACGCAACCTAATAAAAGCCCTACTTGTGAATTTATTGTCAGATACGTATCTTCTGGAATAGTAATGTGTTAAAATTAGTCATCCTTGAGTTCGATATTTGAGTTATTATATAACATCATAAGATTAAAGAGAAAATGATAAAAAATATACATATAAGTGATACTTAATTATTAAAATATACATATATGTCAAAACACTTTTAAATATTAGTACAAATTTTACATGATGTTATTACATGATGCTACACATTTTTACTCTTTGTTTTCAACTTTAATCATGCATGATGTTACATTATATGTACCAAATCATAATTAACATTTGAAAATTCGGATTTTTAAAAATTAAATACGTTTTTATGTACTAATCAATGATTCTCCCAAGATTAAAATAACTACACTTAAGTATACCACCAATCCTTTCTACACAATTTTATTTATTTTTTACTTGTTACAATTCATCACATGCATTATTTCATTTTTTTTCATTTGACCGTATCAGCAAACATAACCATTACAATCGGTTTTTTTTAAGTTATAGTATCATCTAACACATTTGATACAATTGGTGGCTCTAGTAATGTATAAAGCACTACTTAGAGCACAAGCAAGCTAACAAAATCAACTCAAACTATAACTCCACCCGGTTAACTAAAACTGAAAACTAAAAAAGAAAGTCCTCATGGGCTAAAAAATACAACGAAAAGTTTAAAATGTTGTTGTTGTAATGTCCTGTCCCAAAGAAATGAAACATACAGTTAAACTAAATTTACGCGTTTATTAATATCCCTAAAGCATTTACAACAACATCATGTGAAGAACTCGTATTTATCGCTTCTATCCAACTATAGTATATGTTAGTGAAACGGCCACAATACATCATATAGGAAGAGAACACAAAACACAAGGCTATCAAAAGCAACTATTCCATTACATGAAAAAATAAAAGACAATTATACTCATATATTTGACTATTATCTAACAACACTTTAGACTTAATTCCCTGACTAACCAAAGTGTATGAACAACCTCTCAAAACATAAAATTTTATTAGATAAAATCAAAGACACTCATACTGAAATATTGATTGTCACGAAATCATGGAAGTCATGTTCATCAAACAACATTATAGACGCGTTCTACTTTTTTAGAAATTGATGGTACAAAGAGGTCACCAACAGGGTTTCCATTTTAATATGTCAGGGCTCTATTTCCGACGGTCGTATTTTCTATAATTTTCTCACAACAGATGATGCCTTATGTAGACGATGTCTCCAACTATTTTTAGGTACACAAGTAGGATTTCTTAGGGAGTCTCTTACATCTATTCGTTTGATTCTCATTTCACAAGTCGGATTTACAACACTTCAATAGTTTGTACATATTAGACTAATGTGATGATTATTCGTTAAGGTTACTATATATTGGTAATGTGAAACACAAGACATCATATGTTACATTTCTTGACATGTTTGGATTGCAGCACACATAGACCGGTAAATAATCGCCATGAGCATACCATTGGGCATGTTATTTGGGACATTCAAATGTTGAGACTTACACACATTTTTTTTATAAGATAGAGAACCTCAGGTAGTTACTTGGTGACTGATTTTATGTTAATTTGATAATCTTAAACAGTTTTGAAATCGTGCTATCCCAAAATCCAACAATTATATTAATATGTAACACAAGCTACTTACATTTTGTAAAAGCATCATGAAACTTAGTAGTTACTTGTAACTATGGCTGTAAAGGAATTAAACTATGCAACAAAATGTTTGTGTTCGATTCGATAGCAACTCGGTTCATATTCGTTCATTTGTAAACGAAATAATAATGAACAAGAATATAAAGTCCGTATAGTAAATGAACTGATCATGAAAAAAACTCCATTCGTCTCTTTATTTTTTAATAAAGATTTAGTAAATTTTGATAAATCCAAACACTAGGGGTATTATATTTGATACATTTTTTTTGTCTCTAAAATTTAGATTTGAGGGGGAAAAAACTATTTCCTAAAAATTATTTTTTAGAGATAAATTTCAACTGTATAAAATAATTTGTGTCTAAATCATAGTTTTCTTGTAGTGTATGGTACGAGACGGTTAAAAAAAAAGTTGTAATCGTAATTCTCATTCTTGATATATTTCATTTGTAATCCTTTGGATCATAAAAGAGAGAGCCCTTCTCAAATTGGGTGATCATATCATATGATCAAGTACATTGAGTTTTAATTTCTTATTTCTTTTAGTTCACACTATAAGAACATGTCGGGGTAGCAACAGTTTTCCAAAAAGTTAATTGTTACTATCCCTACTATTTCTTGTAGTGTCAATTTCG
Source organism: Primula vulgaris (assembly GCA_963920805.1). Taxonomy (NCBI): domain Eukaryota; kingdom Viridiplantae; phylum Streptophyta; class Magnoliopsida; order Ericales; family Primulaceae; genus Primula; species Primula vulgaris. The sequence goes on from OY987213.1 coordinate 33,452,646, forward strand.
GAAACGGGACTCTTCACTAATTAATTCTTCACCAATTCATTTCTTGCATAAACTCATTAACCCCCTTTTGCTTATTTGTATTAATACTCCTCAGAACGGGATTCGTCACCAATTCTTTCCTCACTTGGTCAATAAGTCGAAAGAAAAGGCCTAAACTTTATTTTTGTCAGTTAATTAATTATGAGAAAGAGGTGAAGGGAAAAGTAACAATTAAAAACTTATGGTACAAAAAGTTAGTTTAATTATACTCTTATATATGTCCTCACCAGCAACCCCACGCGGCTTCTGGTAGGTTGATATGGAAATTATTATAATAATTCACTCTTTACATTGCTGTCTGTTTCACAGTGTTCTAGTCCCCACTCGACCGACCAATCATAATTCGACAAAGATACACCTCCTAACTTCTAATTACAAATCCTTCATCGTTATTAAAATTTCATTTAGGTCTAATTCCCCGTTCATTATACTCATGTATTTTAGATTCTTATTAGCTCATTATATATCTTTTATATTTATAGAATTTTTCTAATATAGACTTGTTTAGGAATTACTATTTTTTAAACGTTGAAAAGGTTCAAGATTTCTTTATCTCTAGTCATATTTTATACGAAATCCATATAATAGAGAATTTGTAATACTTTAGGCCGCTTGGCCAAGGGGTCTGATATGATGCTATCGGCTAGGGTGAAACGTTTCCTCTAACACTTAGTGTTGCATACAGTTATTAATTTTATTATATGTAAATTGAGCGAATATCCAGACAAATTGTAAATTTTTTATGTTTTCCGTTGTTTCAATATTCTCTATCTTTTATTTTAATTTTCTGAAATCATCACTTTCGAAACTTTCAAATAGATCTATAAAAATATATATTTTCAATTAGAAAAAGTAGTGGGATTTTTTGTCGTACTAGGAGTCTAGGAGTAATAAATAGCAGAAATGTGTTAATTACGAACAATTAAATAACAAACAAATTTACAGCGAGACTTGAATTCTTTAAAAGCTAAATATGTTTCTCAAATTTAAGATCACATTACAAAAATACGAAAAAATGTTTATAGAACATTCTCGTGTATATAGTTGGTACCGTTCTGTAGAAATAATTTTGCTACTTTCATGTTCTTGAACTAGAATACTTGTAAAGTACATTTAAAATTTAGGTATATTTTTGTGGGTCTTGGAAACGATCACTCTGAACTAAAAGTCTAAGGCCATTGAGCTCAAGAAGCTAAGTTATACTCTTCTCCGTCATTATTCCTTTAGAAAAGGCACATAATTAAGAAATACTTTTAGTTTTTACACAATTCTTACTCCATAATTTATTTATAACTTCCAATAACCTACTAGTAAATGCAACATATGCAAGATATATGAATATATTAATCGTTCATTTCGCACTTGTTAACACAGTTTTGCATGCAGCTCGGCTTGGTTGTAGAGCTGAAGCTGGTCATTAGGGTGGTTAATGTTAATAGAACAATCTCGTGTATAGTTGTTACCTTTCTCTAGATATACTTTATTATTTACATTTCCTTGAACTAGATTATTTGTGAAGTACATTTGAAATCTAAGAATATTTTTTAGGTCTTGGAAGCGATAACTGTAAACTAAAACCATTGAGCTGTAGAAGCAAACTCTTCTCCGCATTATTATTAATTTAGAACTCATATCAGAAATACTTTTACACAACACTACTAGCTAGTTGCTCCATAATTTATTGAACTTCAACAAATCTAGCTACTAATAAATGCAAAATTATGCAAGATATATGGATATCTAACCGTAGATTTTTGCACTTTTGTTAACAAAGTTTTGCATACGGCTCGGCTATTGAGCAGAATTAAGGTGGTTATTAGGGTGGTGAATAAATATGGGTCCCAATTTGGGTATAGTAGAATGATGGTATTGGCACTAAATACGTGACGGCTGATGGTCCGGCGTGGGCTATCATTACATAAGCCGTTTGTGGAGAAAGGGTCCTACACCGTTATCCCGTTCTCAAATATATTGGCCCTACTTATGTTTTTTCAACCTTCTATTTTCTCCTTCAAGCTTTTGCATGCCGTACTGCCACTTGGTGACTATCTATTTGTATTTGTATTCTTTGTTTTAATTTCTTCTAGGTTACAAAAAAGTTAGTGCTTGTGCTTATTTTAAATATTAAACAAAGGAGTGCTTGTGCTTCCCGATTGGTCAATCCGCGCCTTCACTTTTCCTCCAACTAAGACAAGGAAGTAAACGATTATTTTCATAAACAATTAAAGAATGACTCGTAAATAAATTAATAAATATATTGGTAACTTGATTATGATTAATTACTCCGTTTCGTAAGTCTTAACTATATTGGAAATCGATTTGAACTCAATATCTTTTGGTATAAAGATAAAGGGATTCATGCTGGCAAGAGCCTTTCTATACCCTCCGAGCCTGATCCCCTTCCAACCTTTTAATCTCTACCTTCGACCTCTGGAACGCCGTAACATTTATCACACCGTCTCTCCGCTGTAACAGTATATCGTATTTATACTAGATCGACGTAATGGTGACATGCATGTTGGACATGTTCATGACTCACCCAATTTTTATATGCCGATGACCAATGAACGTCATACTCACACGTGATGCCATGTATATTGTGGTGCGTCTGGCTCAACTTGATGAGAGGCTGATATCCGGCCCGGGTATTGTTGATAATACATCTATTTACTTTTTGAGGTTAGTATGAAATAAACCAATCCCTATATCTTATAGTATCATTTTAGAAATTAAATCAAGGAAGGATGCAACGTTTTTTTTCCCCTCCATTTCTCGTAACCATTTTTTCCATTATTTAGGCATCATCTAAACTTAATTCAGTGTCGTTTTATTAACACTAACAAGTATTACTAGTAGTGAAGAAAAAGTTACACACGTGATGCAAGGGTCATCCTTACACATGGTCCCTCATTATGCTTATGTGGCAATACATTTTGGAGGAGACAAATTAAAAACATCCAGTTGGAGTCCATATAATAATATTCAACGATGATGATAATCTCTCATGGAGTAGTGTCTTCCTAATTCAATATTACTGAAAAGTTCTTTCCCTTTTTTGTTCTTCAATTATTTTCTCCATTTTTTCATTAAATCAGTTACTTTGGTTATTTACTAATGTCAGATTTATTACATAGGTCTCTCATTTTGATTGCCCAAAACAAATCTAAGGAGTATTGTTTTATCATTATGGATATTATATGCACACAACTCTTGTTGGTTTTCGTGTACGAAATAACAATTAATAATAAATAAATGACTAAACAATAATTAAATAAAACCAGTGTAATCTTTATTAATTTCCAAATGGAATACAATAAACTGATTACAACATGTAGGTACTGAAACGTAAATAAAACAAACGTTATCAGATTATTATTAATTAATAATTTGATGTACTGATTTGTAATTAATAGAAACTGCCGGACTGGAAAGTATAAACTTAACAGCCGGACTGTTCTGTTTTGAAATGAAAGTACATGACTGAATTGAAACTATTCTAATTACTGAAATAAATTACAGAATAGTAATTACAGCAAAAAACAGAACTTTAAACTAATTACAGAAAGGTACAAACAGAATATAAAAGCTACAGCTAAGGACAACAATGTAAAATACTGAAATTAAAATTACAGAAAAGTAAATTGCGTAATTGAAATAACAGAATTGTAAATGGACAGAATAATAAAACTGGACAAAATTGAAAACAAAATAAGACGAGCCTACTGTTAACAGTATGCCCTTAACCGATATTCGTCCAACCAGCTTAAGGTTTCTGATTGCGTTGGCGCTTCGATCCCAAGGTACAACGTCTCTCGAAAGACTCGCCGGAAACTGGCGACGAGTCTAAGTCGAGCTTTTAGTGGGTGGTTCTCACTGGTTTCTAAGTGCTATGAATAAAAAATACATGCTGGTTTTTCTTAGAGAGAAGATACTGATTTCATGTGTGTGAAATGTGAGGGGATGACTACCTCTTTATTGAGGAAATTCTGAAACCGCAGAATTAATTGTGGTCATTTAATTCTGGGAGTTACATCTCCAGAATCCGCCTCCATTATTGCTGGAGTTTGCAAATATGCAAAAGTCCCTTTTCAGATTAGCACAAGACCCGAGACAAATCCCGCATCCCGCGTCCCGAGGCCCGAGGCCCGAGCGAGCGCGCGTGTGGTACACACTAACCCACTCATGGGTATGTGGACTTTATTAGTTTACCAACTACGTTGGATGAACTTGTATATATAGAGTAAAAATCAACCTTGATTTTCCAATGTGGGATAAGCCTCATGGTTTATTCCCACTCTCTACTTCATTTTCCAGATTTCGGTTTTTCCCTCTTTCGAGTATCAATCTTCGAGTCCAATTATCATTCACACCCTTCCTCCGAATAGGTCATGCGATATACCGTTGCGAAGCTCGTTTTAGGAGCTACTCAAACACTTTGAGTATGGCCTCAGAAAAACTGAGTAGTCGCATCGAAAATTGACTCAAAGATGGTCCCTGACCACTTTGAAACAAACATGTTTAAAACATGTTTTTCCTTCCTTTTTGTTGGTGATTTTAGTATCATCAATGTATTTTAGTAGTAATGTGATTTATTATAGGGCGATGCAATAATGCGTTAAACTCGGAAACGAGTTAGGGAAGTGCGGAGTGCACGCTCGTCGAGCCAACGTATAATTGAATATGAATAATTGAAACGGGGTTCCAAGGGGCAGAGCCCCTGGCGGGGTCCTAGGGGCAGAGCCCCTGGCGGGGTCCAAGGGGCGAGAGCCCCTGGCTGGGGTCTCGCTGCCAGGACAGCGGGCGGGGTGCGGGGCAGCGCCCCGAGCGAAAATTTTTCCGAACAGTTGCTTCCTTTCCGGAAAATTTTGAATAGTTGGACCCTTTCCCAACCGACATAACCGGTTTTTCCGAACAGTTGTTTGCTTTCAGTTTCGGTTATTGATCTCCTATATAAGAAGTCATTTGGCCTCGGTTTTGGATACAGAAACATATAAGAAAATTCTCTCTACATTTCCTAATCTATTCTCCTTGCCAGAAACAGATTGTTTTTCAAGAATTATCCCCACAAAGATTTCGTAAACCCAGGCAATAATAGGGTCGAAATACTTTGTTCGGAAAGTGTACGAACACGATTCTTCGAAGTTATCCAGGATTATCATACCCTAAATTTCTAACACTTTTTCCAACAACTCTTACATTCTTCTATCTACTTCTTATGAGATATGTGAGGACCAAAACAGTAGTGGGCAAAATTGCATTTTTATCTTTGCTCCTCACAATAATCGATAGCATTTTAGGTTAGCAAAGCAAAAAGTCAAACAAACAAAATAGGAATTCCGATTCAAGAACTATTATGTCACAAATTATACACCAGCCTTAAAACTATCTTCTCATGCATTAATCACAAGCAACGCTGACTTGTAAACTATCGTATCTAATTATCATTTCGATAAGTATGTTACAACAATTTTCCAAGTCAACTGTTGAGATATGTAAATAATTATAATGATTCTTATTTCTTATTTAGAAAATTATGACTTGATTTTCAAAACATGTGAATATTTTCTTAAATGTAATTATGTATGCCTATATAAAGACATCATGATACAGTGAATAAATTGTAATAACCCAAATTTTCGGGGGGAAATTCCATGGTAAAAGTTAATATACCCTCCTTTGGTATTTTAAAACTGTGCAACCCAATAAACAATGACAAAATTTGTCAAAACGGACAATATTGTTAGTAGAATGAGTCAGTAGCGGTTCGGCCGGAAGGTTGAGCCGTTACATATGGTATCAGAGCCTATATCTGGCCGGAAATGTCGAGACGAGAATGACTACGTGGCCAATGAGAACGTCGTGTCTTGGGGGGATGAGATAACCTGGATTTCCTTAGAGAAATTTCACAGTAAAGTGAATGTGCACAGTCTCACATCACATAGGTAACATTACACAGATATGTAAGTACATATGTGATATATAAGTTAAAAAACCCTCGTTCTTATCAACAAAGTCTTTTAAAGCTACATGGCCGGGAGGTAAGAACGGAATTAAGCCAAATCGGACATTATTGTTGGTAAAAGGGGTATGTACCGGTTTGACCGAATGTAGAGTCGTTACATAAATTATCCATATCATTACTTCTTTATGGTATCACGAGTCAATAGGATTAGACATTTTATATTTAGTTTTATATGTCTGTGTTGATAGAGAAGCCCTCATTCGATTGAATAAACCACCAACAATTCACCGCTGCAAATCCACCATGATAGCCTCGACAAATCGCGGCTCGAATTCACACTGCTACCCGAACTCCGCAAATCACAACCTAAAGTCCAACGAGTTCCCTAAATATCACATTTGTATTTAGTCATTCAATTTGACATCTTTAAAAGAAATTATATATATATATATATATATATAGAGGAGAGATTAGATGAACATCAACTTAAACATCAACTTGGACACTTTTTTTTTATAAAAACGTTTCAAACCAAGATTTGGTTAATGCAAATATTCACGGTTTCACGACGGGAACACAAGTATGCGTCTTGTTTTTTTTTCCGAGATGTATAATAACATATTTTGAATTTTTAAATTTTACCATAATTTCCAAAACATGTCATTATACATATGAGGAAAAAAAACAAGACGCATATTTGTATTCCCGTCGTGAAACCGTGGAGATTTGTATTAAACAAATCTTGATTTTGAGTGTTTTTACAAAAAAATGTTCAAATTGATGTCTAAATTGATATCCATATATCCTTATTTATATATATATATTACAAATAAATTTTTAGATGAACCTACAATGCCGTTCTCAATATATATATATATATATATATATATATATATGAAATCATCATTTGTATATGTAAATTTTTATATGTATGTAGACTATATAGTTACATATATAATCCTTAGTTTTTGATCTTACTACTTTTGGGGTTATTAATGTTGTACTTTATTTAAATAAGAATACTCTATAATGCTATCCGAATCTTTTGTTTTTTCTCATTTTTTGTGAATGATGTTAAGTGATTCAATTTTTCTCAAAAAAAACATGTATTTGATGGTACATGAAACTCTCACCGTTTCTATAGTTTTCTTGTTGATTTTAGTGATACTATATGATGCTTAGTGAATTTTCCTTTAATCCATATGTTTCTTTTTCTATTAGAAAAACTGATGACATACGAAGCATCAAATATGAAAAAAGTATCATCTATGAACACGTAGTACTATGACATAGTAGCATCGAATATGACATACGAAGCATCTATTAGAAAAACTGATGAAAAAAGTTACATAGTATTATGCAACATCACATATTAACACGTAGAATCGTACAGTATCATCTATCTTGATCTATATTATATACTCTATTTTTTTCTTCATTCTTTTTCTTTTGTGATCAATTGATGCGTAGTTTTGTTTTATGACATTTGATGTATTTTATTTTGTGTCTTTGAATTTGGAAAAAAGAAAGAAGTACTTACATATAATTGGAAACAAATATATTAATGCAGAAAGAAAGAAGAAACCAATTTGAAAAGATTTGTGAGAGAGAAATTTGAATAGAATGTTATTTTAATATTTTAAATTGGATATATACCTAACATTAAAAAACAAAAAAAAGCAAATTATGAGTTTTTTTACGTTTCTCTATCCCTGGTAACCATGGTTTCTTCCAAAATATATAATTACTACAATTGGTTAACAATTTAGGTATTAGACAAACAATATGGGATCTTGCTATATTGGTACTTGTATCAAGATGGGTTTCTGCCGTATTTTTTTATCATTAATTAATCAAAAATGTGGGTTTTCCGTACTAGAGAACCAATTTTAAAAGCCGAGGTATTATATACGAATTTTGTCACGGAATTGCACTCACGAATAATGAAATTGCACTCACAAATAGATCCAGAAAAGTAAGATCTTATGACAGCACTTTCATCGATTTATTTTGTCATTCTCTTAATTTGATGAAAATTTGTATATCAGTATATCAATCGTTAAAAATGAAAAAATCAATCTATGTATACATAGTAGTTGACTTCATCAAGCTAAAGAATATTAATCATTTAGGTATCGTCTGACCCTTTTGTCATGTTCATATCAGCCAACTCTAGCTAGCTTGGGGCTATTGTCAATTGAGAGCTGCATTCACGGTGGACCCTTAAGATCATTACTGATCATTTGGGGTCATTATATTATATTTGAGGTCCCTCTATTCTTAAAATGGTTTAGCTAATTGAGATTTGAAAGTAGAATTATCCAATAGAAGTTTCTGTTACTGTCTCCTCCTTATGCTAGCAAAAGTAAATCACCATTTTTATGAACAAATTTAATCACTATTCAAGTTCTTATTGGACACCTAGCTAGATGATGGTCCGTTGTTTTAGATGCAACAAGTGTTCTTTGTAAAAATTGGTAACAGTCCAGAATTAAATCATTCTGTAGTGAATAACAGTCGAAATATCTTCCTGATCAGTATGCTAACAATAAACCTGTACTATCTACTAATAGAGAAGAATGTATACACTTGCAAATAACTTTGTTTCGAGGGAAGTTCTTCATGCATCGTTACCAGAGTAATGATCCTGCAAGAATATTTTGCGAACCTCCATTTTGCAACGCGGTTGTGCAAAGATATTAAAATGATTTGGGCTTTGCGACAATTTTGTTCAGATTGTGCAGTTTTTAACCCCACCGCCAGCATTATAGATGGTAGAAAGTGCGTGTAGGGTAAAAAGAATGAAGATATCGATTATACGAAGTACTAAAGTGTATACTTTTTAGACAACTGTTGGTATCAAGTCATTTCATATGGTTTTGTACATGTGACACCTTTATAAGGGTTGGAGTAAAGGTTGGGCAAGTATTGAGTATTGCAAACTTATACGTTTCATATACGCACATATAAACACTCCTATACTGTATCTCATTCAACAAAAGAAGCAAATTGACAGACATCCAGAAAGATTTCCATAAGTCATTTATTCATATCTTCATAGGGTCCACATTCCACAATTACTGGTCTCTGTCTAATGGCTTCGGCAAGAAAAAATAAAACTGAGATAAAAACAGATAAATATTATACTAGTCACTTTGTGCAGATACGGAAAAAAAAAAGTGCACTGCAATATTATTACCGCCAAATGACCAGGACATTGTAATTGAAAAATGCTCACCTTTTATTCGATCGTTTTGGAGAAAATAGAGAAAATATATGAAAATGCAGACACGACGCGGACTAATCGGTAGAATTCAATTTACACATCTGAAAACCGGCCTAGGGAAAGAATATATACTCATTACTTTAAACCACTGTTTTAAAAAGCGCGCTTCGTAGTGAAAAAGCTCGATTCCAAGCTTAAAAAAAGCTTTAAAAGCTTGCTTTTCCACCTTTTAGGGTCGCTAAAAACTTACGTTTTTTACGCTTTTAGCATCTCTCTCACAAAAACGCTTTAGCTATGATTTCACTTTTTAAAACACTGCAGTTTAAACACACATTTCATCTCATTCTTGCACAATAACTGATCATAACAGTAGATATCTTAAAGCCCCTCAAACAACCACAACCAATTTGTGTATTTTTATTTTTTTTAACAATAACATGCCCAATTTTATTCATACCAATAACATGTAGGTTCTTGGGCCGAGCCCCATGATAGCTTAATAAGCAAACCGATAACACTAATTGGAAACTAAACTGAAACTATAGCCTAAAAACAGCCAAAATGAGGTATAAAGCTACTATAAATCTCCAGTTCTTTAGAATAAAGTTTGCTACGATGGCTAATTTGTGTACCTACTAATATAGACCATATATATCGAATGTGGATTGAATCTGAGGACAATCCAATTGATTTTACGATACTTCACACGCTTAACTAAATACTTATTTTTCAATTCTTTCAAATGCACAAGGCATTTTTATGAAATCCATTTCCCACACCGAGCATATGCCAGTAAGATAGGCATAAAATTGTACATCCATGGGATTACGATGGACACAATAAAGGAAAAGAAGATTAAATGTCACACAATGCTCTCATCTTAATTACTACATGTTTATTAACTTTAATATGTTAAGCACTGTACCCAATCTCAGAAGGATGGGTAAATCCAGAGTTGCGACCATCACACAAGGCAATACAAGCTTCTTCCATGGCGCTTTTTGAGATTTCTTTGTTGCAAATATTGGCAAAGGCCCGCATATGTTTCATCCCGTACTGAGTTAACGATCCGCAATGCTGCTCAAATACTCGAACCTGTGATGTGACTTTAGGTTTAAGAAACGGAAATAATGCAAGGATGCAATACCTCGATGTTGCTCAATACATATATGATTGCAGAAAAAAAGGAAATATTCAAGGTACGCATATCCATAATTAAAAGGGTCAACAAGAGTAGTGGTGGATCTATCTACATTCTATATTTCGTCGTAACTTCAATTATAACAGCATCCTCAACATTTGAAAAGTGGCACTATTTATCATCCCTGTTATGGACAAAGTGGCCACATATGATGCACTAAAGAAAAATGTAGCTACTTCCTTTTTATTTATTTATTTTACAAAGACTTCAAATATTATGAGGAAAAAATCGCTTGAAAAAACATATCCGCTCTTGGTAATTGTATAAAGTGAGAACAGAACTATGAAGGTATGGAACTTACCATTGACTTTAGACATGCCCAATCATCAACAATAGGCAGACCAGGTTGTTTAGAAGAACCCAGAATAGAAGGGGCGTTTCCTGGACCAAACAAAAGCATCCCGATCATTTCCATGCTACTGTCCAAATGCTTGCGGTGTGTCATTGTATCTGCTATCTCCTTGAGTAATTTTTCCTTATTTTCTGACCCGTCCTCGGTTTTCTTGTACTGTAGTGAATGAACCATTAGGTCGTACAGAAACGAAAGACTTATATCTCAGACAACCTCAAGTTTATGAAGTTTAAAGCCATCTCGCAGAAAAGAATAACAGTGGCGACAGACTCAAATGCACTCAGAAGTTTAATTTTAGCTCATTTCCATATTCAAGCCTAAGATATGGTATCTGCTCATAAACAGTCTAAAATATGAAGGGTCTTACATGGTCATCCCTTTCAAACATTCATAACCACTTGCGCATAGTCGAAGCTTCTAAAACTTCCGAAATCAAAGTAAATTTGTCAAATAATAAGGACTTCAGATTCAGTTATTGTAGTAGAACACATGAAAAAAACTTCAAGTTTGGAAGGAAAACGATATGTTAATATCAATGTTTTAAAAATCGCGCTATATAGCTCGAAGTAGCGCTTTTTTGGAAAAAAAACGCAACGAAGACCACTATTTGGCTGGAATTACGCTAAAATCGCGCTATAGTGGACCAAAAGAGCAAAAAGCGCGAAATTCTGGACCAAAAGCGTAAATAGCGAGTTAGGAAAAAAAAACAACGGATTAATATATATTGTGTAATTTTCATAAAAGTGTGTGCAGTGCAGATGACTGAGACAGTGCTGTAATATCCAGCAGACCTAAGTTCGATACCCACCTACAACAATTTTTTTTTATTACTATCTAATATAATTATACATTTCTTTTTTTATTGTTATATATTCTAAAGTTTAGTGTATATTTAGGCAAAAAAAAATACACCGCAAAGCGCTATGTAGCAACGCTATTAGCGCTTTTAGCGTTTCTCTCGAAAAAACGCTACGATAGAAATAACGCTATTCAAAACATTGGTTAATATCACACTAGATCTTTTGTTAAGAACCTCAGCTAGCTGAACATATTTCCTTTTGCTATTTTGAAGATAAAAAAAAACATCTACGGAGATTGCTCCATACACTGATTGAAGAAATACATTTGGAAAGGGGAATTTTTATCTTATAAAAGCTAATACAGACCAAAAGCTAATTGTTATAAGTGCTTAATTAGTGCTTAGTGCTTACTCTTTGCCACATGAAGAGAAGGTCTGCATCTCTTTGGTTAACTACATCCATACGCCTATCCAGTTTCAATTTATTAGGTGGCCAGTTCACAGACGCCGGATCAAATCCTTGGTAAAGATAAACTTGCTCCGCTTTGATACTTTTATTACCATATTGCATGACGTGGGATCCCACCTGAAATGTATTGTAATTCGAGGTTCTCTCTTTTACCTACAAAAAAATGTTTACTTAACCATGTAAAATGTGAGAAACAAAAAGAACATAGCCCACTGAAAATACAATAGCACTTCCAATCAAAACTCAAGCAAGTTAGCCATTTATACAATCGCAAGTGATATACGCAACCAGATACTAAAAATTTGCAGGAAAACTAATGACCATTACCTAACACTAGGAGATTTGGACCAGAAAATCACACTACTACTTCACTGGACTTTCTTCAAATAAACAACAATTAAGACAATTAAAAGAAATGTTCAAGCAATGATTGGGAATTTGAGATCAAATTGAAGGTCATAACAAGTCGAAATAAATGAGGCTATAAGAGGAAGTTCTTACGGTTTTGTACTGTTGCTCCAACGTCTCTCTCTTGAGATTGTGGGTCTCACTAAAAAACACACACGACGGAGAACCTTAGTATATGTTTTAAATAGTATAATAAGGCGTAGTTTAGTAAAAATATACAAAGTTTGATGTATGAGAGCAGTGTATTAGAAAATTTTCAGTATAAGCGAAAAAAGCATACCTATCTTCCATCCAAGCAACACTGTATAGGTCCCCTAAACAAGTTATATATTCCGGAGGAGGAGGTGGGTCCATTCCTGGGCAATAGGTTCCATAGCTGCTCTCTTCCGGATTTGAAGCCGTTGTTACATAGATTTTTATATCATCGGGCATTATGCCATCAAATACGCTTCCACTTTCACATGCTTCAATATATAGTACCTACATGCCATTCAACGATTGAAGAATGGAGTTAAGAAGATCATTCGATATGATTTAAATAAAGAAACATTCCCCATACCATCTCTTTATAGGTGCCAGCTTCGTGCTTTTTCTTTAAAGTACTAACAAGATCTGCTCCGTAAAGAAAGGGCATATTCGGCATCCCTACAAATAAGTATGAGAAACACAGACTTAAGTTCTTTCCATCTACAAAAAAACGGAAGTACGAATGGTCTCATAAAGAACTAACTGCTTAAGAGCGCAGTAATGCAGAAATGGATTGCATATGGAACAATAAAATGGTTCAACACACACTAACCGAGGACACCGGGGCCACCATGGTCGGAGTAATATAAGAAGATTCTGTCATCGGGTTTGCTATCAACAACCTTTCCACTTCCACCTTTAACAGCGGTTTTATCACCCAAAAGCACCGCAAATAAATTATCGACAGTGACTTGGTCACCGGTGTAATCCTATCAACACAATAACGAGATGAGATGATAATAACACGTCATAGCACAGCGTCATTTTTGGTAGTAACAGAATAATTCAAGAACTTGTAAGATTACACATTCTTTTTACGCCTAGATTTTATAATAACAGTCCTAAATTTTATTATACCAGACCAGAAACTTAAAAAATGAATTGTACAGAATGTATTATGATCTAAATCTGCATATTTTCAAAATGTGCAGGTAAGTATAGGAAGGATAAAGGCAGTCGCCTATTACACCACCTATGCATCTTAGCTGTCAATAGGAGCGCCTATTAAGATTTGGGGGCTACCTGAAGATAGATACGGTACCTTAGATTTGTCACTAGAGTCTCTAACTATACTTGCATTGACCATAGGACACATTACTACTAACTACAGTCTAAAGAAAAATTGTCAAGTGTAGCAATACTGCAATAGCCAAATATTAAGAATAAGCAATAAGGAAACTAAACTTAGTACCTTGGGGACACCAGCATACACGTCATCACCTTGTGGATGGTTGATTAGAATTCCAGGCCTGGGATTTAGCTCACTATTCGCAATGTCGTCATACATAAACACGACAATGTTCTCATCCTTTAATCCCCCTTTCTTAAGGATTTGGTAAGCGTGGCAAACATCCGCCTGTATCATTATTCGTCCAATGTTTCTATTAAATATTGAGGTATACACCCTAGCTAAAATTAGTTAAAAAATGAGCGCAAGACTAATTTTGTATCTCATGAGTCATGATACTGTATTTGAAATAAGTTAGTCTCTAAACTACTTAGAATAATACCAAGTCATGACTTGTTAGTTGCATTCATAAAAGAACAGTATTGAAGCCATATACCACCAATTGTGATCTCCAGCTCCCATGGTAAAATTGAACTAATAGTCACTGGAACTGGTTTAGAAGTAAAGTTTGAAAATTAATTACGAAATATAAACAGGGGCGGAGTGAGGAATAATGTAGGAATACTATTATGGGGTTGCCAAATACAAAAAAAAATGACACAGTTGCAATACACTATTTTTAAAAGAATTCTAAATTTCTTCACAGAAGAATAACATTTTTGTGAATTGTGTGGTTGCACCCCTTTGCACCACCAGGGTCCTCCCCCGAATGTATAGTTGTTTTTCTGCTAGCTATTCCGTACCAGCTTCGTAATGTCAATGATAACTGTGTGGGACTTGGGAGGATCAAAGTGTAGCTTAAATAACAGAGAAAGGTCAATTTGTTATGCTAAGTTTTACAGTGGATAAAACAAGTGTTTTATAAAACGAAATATTAGCTAAAGCATATTTCAAGAGCTACGCTAACAAGTAACACCATAAAAAAGCATAAGCTTTTAGCGGCCTATAAAGCGGCAAAGCAAGATTCTTAAACTTTTTTAAAGCTTTGAAACGAGTTTTTTTACTACTAAGTACTAAGCGCGTTTCTAAAACAGTGGACAGAACTTAGACTTCACCTGGTGCCTATAGTTACCATACCCTTGCGAACCGGCGACAAGAACCGCCCATCTGGTACCGTTAATCTCAGCTAGTTCATCTAATTCTTTACCAGGCATCCTAATTATCTGTTCAAACCGGTTCATACCCTTAACATGATCCCAGGTTCTAGCTTCTAGAAACGAAATATATCCCAGTAGCAGAACCAGCAAAAGCATCATACTGATCCGGAATATTCCCATCACCTCCATTTTAATTACAACCAGAAAAACCAGAGCTGTGTATTTATTTGTTGTATGTGTAAGTGTAAGTAGTGTAAAATGGCATGCAAAACAGAGAAGTGACACGTTACTTAAGGTTGGAGCGGTGGAGATATATACAAAATTACAAACACTGCAGCTGTTTTAACTTTTTGGACAAATGGGGAATTATCTTTCAAGAAAAATTTTATGAGTCTAATTGAATTTTTCACGTCAAATTTTTTTAACACAAATGTGCATGTACGTTTATAATTTTAGTAGCAAAAAATTGCTATAAAAATAATGAAAAATAAACCTATTTATATCTTAATTTTTACAAGCGAAAGACTGTAGACAAAAAAAAACTGGCCGTTTCCCAACTTATATCCTTATTCATAAGCAAAAGATGGAAAATACAAAAGGAACTTTTAAACAAATATCATACCCGATTTTTTAAAATTTCCACGCACTTTACTTTATGTTAAGAAATTAGCACAGATGGTACTAAAATGAATAGTTTTGTTAGTAGAAGATACTAAATTAGAATTTAGTAATACAAGACACTAAATTAAAAAATTGTATAATACACGGTACGTACTACTACGTACTATATATTAAAGTGACAAGTGTTTAAATTCTCTTTAATTGATAAGTTTCTTAAAGCTTTATATGGAGTTTAAAAGTTTCCCTTCTATCTCATTTAATTCGTTATTTGTTGGATTTGGAACACTTTGTTTCCTTTTTGTGGGTTTGCTCCCACAATTTTATTTTCTCTATAATAAGTAAATAAAAGTGTGGATTTTCTCCGCCAATTATTTTAAAAATAAAAGATTGCAATACAAACAAAAGATTGCAATACAAAAGCAAAACCCTTTTCCTAATGATATCCTAATTTACAAGCAAAAGAGTGCAATACAAACAAAACCCTTTACTCAGTTTATATCTAAATTTACACAAAGGCTAAATATTGAGTGTAGTTACCAAATAGTGCTTAAAAGGAAATATCGTGAGTATATCTAATAAATTTTAAACATAAGCTCATTATTTGAAATGGTTGTGATGTTCAAATCTATAAACAGTAACACTGGATAAGAAAAGGTAACGGGCATGTGATGTATGTATGTATATAGACGGAGAGATTTTGAGATGTGCAAAATGGAATAAATGGAAATATATAGAGATGCGGATTTTTCCTATCATTAATTTTTTTTTAAAATGTTCATCGTTGATGTTCTAGTAGTCGAGTGGATAACAAATCCTCTGTTTAACACGAGGTTTCAAGGTATAGCGCGCTAGTTGTGCTTCTTTTCCTTTTATTTTTCACGTCTAAAATGGAAAAAAAAAAAGTTATCAAAAATAGAACTCAGTTCGGCAGTATCAAAAAGAGCATCTTAATTAACTAACTTGGCTATAATAGTTATAAATTCAAATCTTACACTTAGTTTTTAATTATATATCTTAAATTCCGTCACTTAATTTCACCAATATAAATGCGTTTTAACAAAAATGAGATGGGCTTGCTTAGGTGCCAAAACCATAGAACATACCAAAAGATGCATCTCCTTCTAAAGGAAGAATTTTGAGATGAACATTTTACATTAAGATTCCTTGGACGCACCTAAATTAAATAAGAATTGCCTTATCGATACATCGATGATATCTTCCTTACATCGGCATGATTGTCGTTTGCAAAAGTGAAATTATGCACGAGTTCATGTCATGCATCTGAAGCACAAGAGATCATCTGCAGACCCCCATAAGAATCGAGTAACTTGTTTTTATTCCCTAACGTTTACTAAACTATATTAAGAATAAAGTTGTTGATTAGGAAAACAACACACTCACAAAGCATGTCTTGAGGCAAAACTTCTCGATATGTATAACCCTTTTCTCTTAATCTAAAATACATTTTTAATGAAATTTCAATTAATGGGATCATCGTTGAAAAATCGAAGCAATCACAATGTCAAGTATCATTATTGCCTGTCACCAAAACCTTATTGTTTAGACTTTAGATGGTTAGTGTGTCAGTTAGGCCCCACTGTGCACTTTTGTAGAAATTAACTTGCTTTGGTGCTAATCTATATTTAGCTTCTAATTAACTTCTATATGACCTTATTAAAAGTTTTTCTGAGATTCTAGTGTGATCTTTAAATCCTCTTCACTAGTGCGGTTATGACGCTTGTTTTTATCACTAATTATGTCATTAGAGTCTAATAGAAATATATATATATAAACCAAACTCGTCTCTTAGGCTATCACAAGTTAATGTACACCAGACTCCATAGTTTTGAAAAATCATTGAATAGTTAATAAGAGCTAGAACCCGGCTTTATTATACTGCACTATCCTGAAATATGATATTGTTTTCATTAACTAACTTTAAATATAAACTCTTCCTTTTACTATCCTCAAGTTTAGTCTCCGTTATTTTTTTTTTTACAAAAAGACAATTCAAATGGACGGAAAAATGAGCAGTTGACGGAAAAGTCAGCACGCAACAATTTTACAAACATATTACTTATTTACACTTAAATTTAAAAAAAAATAAAAAATTTAATGACTCCAACTACCATACATTAACAAAATTGAGGTACCGAAATATATATATTTTTCTAAATTGGGGAACTCCGTCAACTTAACTCCCGTCCAATTAAATTGACGGAGGTCCACAATTTAGGAAAATATATATATTTTGTTACCTCAATTATTAATTTCATCAGTTTGGTTCCCATTTTATTAATTTATGATAGTTGTAGTCACTAAACTTATTTTTTTCTCTTTAAATTTAAGTGTAAATAAGTAATCTGCTTGTAAAATGGTCACGTGCTGACTTTTCCGTACACTGCTGACTTTTCCGTTCATTTGAATTGTCTTTTTGTAAAAAAATAAAATAACGGAGACTAAACTTAAGGACAATAAAAGTAAGAGCTTATAATTCAGAGTAATTAACGAAAAAATTACCATATTTCAGGGTAATCAAGTATAATAAACCCACGAGAACCTATGATAGTTCTTTTTATCCATCACGTCCATATGTATGGAAAGTATAACACATTATAAGGAGTTCCTTAGAATGACTTGGTTTGCAAAATTATTTTCTAGTAGATCTTGTTTAAAATAATATCATTTACAATCTATTTTCCAATATAAAAAAAAAGTTTTTGTTAGCTCATGAGTCGTTATAATGCACGCTTATATATACCTGGTGTTTATAATAAATATTATCTGAGAACTTTCAATCCACATCATATACACAAGGGGGAGAGAGGAATGTAAAGTCCCAACTCCCATGTTTGGAAGATATGAAAGATGATTAAAAACAATTAAGAAGAACATTAAGTATTTGTCAGTTTATTTAACTTTCATCTTCTTTAATTGTTTTTGCTATATATCTTTAGAGGGAATAAAGATAGAGAAAATAATGGATAGATACATATAAAAAATATTTATTTATAAAAAAACCCGGTTCTAAAAACATATTTAAAAATTGATACATACTAGTTTACATATCCCTACTTTACCCCTTTATGTATATTCATGCAGTTTGGGCTTTATTTAATTCATTTATATTTATTACTTTTTTAATATTTATATTTCAAACTTTCATATAAAAAGAATAGGGAAAAATACTTTGATTGTACTGTACTATCAGTGTTTAACGATTTAAATAATGGAATGTCATTTTTAACAATTGAGTTAGTGGAGTACGAAATTTGTCACAATTGATGACCTATCATTAAACAAAATGATTAAATGACATTCACGTTCTTTAGCCTATCAAATAGTGGGTGCAATTCTGTCGACATTCGTAAAAAATAGATTACCAAATATGAGATATAACGACTGCAATTTCGTCGATTTATGATGTTAGTCTCTTAATTAGACGAAATTTCGTACTTCGGTACCTCAATTGTTAAAAGTGATAGTCCAATACCTAAATCGTTAACCACTTATAATACAGTACACTAATTAAATGTATTTTAAACGTTTTTTTCTCAAAGAATAGAGGTAAAATACATTTAGTACACCAAACTATGTACGGTTAACGATTATGGTACTCATCTTTGAATTTTTTCAATTTGGGTACGACACTATAAAATAAATTCCAATTTAGGTACCACCGTCTAAATTAATCACGGAATCATTTCACGTGACATCACGTGCTTGACAAACGTTAACGTTAGAGAGTAATTTTGTCATTCTGTACTAAAATATATCATACTAGAAAAAACGTTTCCTCCAAATTCATACATAACAAAAATCAACACATAGTCTAAATTTGGGGGGAAACGTTGTTCTAGCATGATATATTTTGATGCAGGATGACAAAATTAACCTATCACATTCAAGTTCATCAAACACGTACTGTCATGTGACATGATTTCGTGATTAATTTAAATAGTGTTACATAAATTGGACAGTTTCTTATAGCGTGGTAACCAAATTGAAAAAATTGAAAGATGAGTACCCAAATCGTTAACAACAATATTGTTTGGTGTACTAAACTTATATTTAAACCAAATATAAATAGCAATATTAATACATTTTATGTAACAATTGAAAACTAACACATATCATATATTTTAAGGAAAAAATGCTACCACAAATTTAAAGCGTAGCATCATTTGGTATTATAAAAACCAAATATCACATAGCATTATATAGTTTGAAGCAACAAGAAGCTTCCAATTCTATTTTATTTTATTTTATTTTTTATTCTTTTTAAAATAAGTATGTTTATTTTTTATTGTTTCAAAAATCATGTAGCATCAAAAAACTGAAATTGATAACATCACATATAAACGTGAAGCATTACATAGAATCATTTGGTATTATAAAAACGAAGAATCACATAGCGTTATCTAGTTTGATGCTACAATTAGAGCTTCCAATTTTATTTTTTGTTTCATTCCCTTTATAAAAAGTTATGTTTATTTTTATTGTTTAAAAAATCATGTAGCATCACGTGACATCATTTTGGTATTAATTATAATCTAATTTGATGAGTAAATGATTTAATGTGGCTAGCCAATAAAGGGTATTTATGTCCGAGTATTTATAATATGTATCAATCGATAAAAGAGATTTCAAAATCCGAGGTTTTAGATAATAAGGTAGTTATTATGTACCACTCAATAATTTGTTTTTGGAGTGAATAGTAAACAATATCATATGTATAAAACATCTTCACTTCACTTACGTTTGCAGTTATATCATAGTGAATTGAACCTCGAGCTTAAATAAAATAATTTATTAATTTTCCGAAAGAATACCAATTAATAGTGATAAATATATCAAAGAGATCTAGAGTACCTTGATCAATAATTCAATTTGGCGTTCTTAGCTGAATACTTTAAGATTTGACGTTACAACACGATAATTCAGGTTAATCAACAACAAAATGTAATGCCTTCTGAAATTGTCTCACTGAAAGAAATTATTGACTTGTTTCTCCTTATTAAGGAATTCACTGACCAATATTTATTATATTAATTGACTTTATGCTTTTCTAGACTGGACTTTCGAGTTCCTTTGTACTAAAGAATATAAATGACACAAGTTTTACCATTTTTTTGTCAAGAAAACCTTTATTTGAAGGGATAGTTAAAGATGTTCCTCAATAAGGAAACACTTCAAAATTATGTTAAAGAAAGGAAACGATACTTATATATGAAAGTTGAAGTTCCCATATGGAAGGGACTAAGAAATGTGAACAAATTAAACATGGACAGTGAACATGACCACTTTATTTATTAAACAAATAACAGTCCATTTCGATGCTCTCTGTTATCAATTATCAAGAAATATTTGCTTTGTAATTAAGAATAACATTCGTCCAGTGAAATGTTTTTTATTCAATTTACTATCTTACCATTTTTTTCTTTACGTGCTGTCACTGATATAACTTGGAAGCAATGTTACCATTTTCTAGCTGTATATCTTTGTACTACCAAGTAAAGGGTACATTTATGTGTATTTAAAGGCACGAAATAAATTGACTGTTCCTTTCAATTTAAAACTCATAATAGAGAAAATGCAATGTAGAATATATAGTTAAAATTGAAAACTTTCTTTGTTTGAATATTCGTTCATTATGGATATTCATGCATAAATATTTTTAAAGAACCCATCGTTTTTCTTCCTTCCATAAAAGACATTATCAAAACTAGCTTATAGCTTTCTTAATTCATCATGAATAATTAATACAACTAATGTCCAATAGGTAGCACTTTTGAAATTATATTCCTCCTACATACCTCCATAATTTCACATTCCCTATAGGTACCACTTTTTAATTATTTAATTTATTTACCAAAACGCCATACACATATTTCATAAAAAATGGAAAAAAAACACATAAAATTATATAAAATGCAAAAAATCTCAAAATAAATGAAAAAAAAACAACAAAAAATTGTAAAAAAAAATAATAATGTATTTTTATAAAAAAAATCACAAAAATCACAAAAAATGAAAAAAAATAAAAAAAATAACAAAGAAAATAAAAAAAATCATAAAAAATCACAAAATCACAAAATTTTAAAAAAATTACAAAAAAAAAAAAATTATAAAAAATGAAAAAAATCACAAAATATTATAAAATAATAAAAAAATGAAAAAAAATGAAAAAAATGAAAAAAAATGAAAAAAAAAAATAAAAAATCACAAAAAATCATAAAAATATAAAAAATATAAAAAATTTATAAAAAATGAAAAAAATCACAAGAAATTATAAAAAAAAAATGAAAAAAATTATAAAAATTATAAAAAAAATGAAAAAAATCACACAAAAAAATCATTAAAAAAAATCACTTTTATTGAATTTTATGCACTTTCGACTGTAGTAGATGCACTTTCAGCTGAACTATATGCACTTTTAGCTGAACCAGATGCACTTTCAGCTGAACCATATGCACTTTCAGCTGAACCATATGCACTTTTATTAAACTAGATGCACTTTCAGCTGAACCATATGCACTTTTATTGAACTAGATGCACTTTCAGCTGAACCATATGCACTTTTATTGAACTAGATGCACTTTTAGCTGAACCATATGCACTTTCAGCTGAACCAGATACACTTTTAGCTGAACCATATGCACTTTCAGCTGAACCATATGCACTTTTGACTCAATTTTATGCATTTTTGACTAACTATATACACTTTCGACTGAAGTATATGCATTTTTATTGAACTATATACGCTTTTGACTGAATTATATGTATTTTTGACTGAACTAGATACACTTTCAGCTCATTTAGATTAAAAAAAGGCACATTTATCATGGAAAAACCATTTTTTGTATAAAAAAATCACTTTTCGGTATAAAAAGTGTTATATTGACAAAAAAAATTATTTTTCGTAATTTTTTAAAAAGTTTATGATTTTTTAATTTTTTTATAATTCTTTTTTTTGTAATTTTTGTGATTTTTTATAATTTTTATAATTTTTTGTGATTTTTGTTATTTTTTATAATGTTTTGTGATTTTTTGTGAATTTTGTGATTTTTTGTGATTTTTTGATTTTTTTTGTGATTTTTTGTGATTTTTTGTGATTTTTGTATTTTTTAATAATTTTTTTTTGATTTTTGGTGATTTTTTATACTTTTTGGTGATTTTTTATAATTTTTTATGATTTTTTCATTTTTTTAAAAAACCAATTACTAATAAAACTCATATAGTATAAAAAGTGTTACCTATGAGTAATGTGAAATTATAAAGGTGACTTAGGAGGAATATAATTTGGTAAAAGTGACTTATAGGGAATTGCCCCTAATTAATATCACCACTGTAGTTATATATTTTCACGAATTGTTCTTGTACTAGGTAGTCTTATCTTAAAATCTTTACTACGACGACTAAATGGAATTAATTAGCTACGTATAACAAAATTAAGTCTTCTTGCTACACTTTTGGGAACGGAAAATTAAACTCTAACATGGGTACTTCTGACGTTATTTTTAATGTTAAATGGTTTTATATACACCATTTTACAGTAGACTAGACAAATCAAATTTACCTCTCATTTACAAACACTATTACCGAAAAATTAAAACAGTTACCTTATGCAACAATATAATTCTCGTTTTCAAAAATGAAGTTTATTGTAGGTTTTTTCGGATCATTTTCTAATTGCTTAATTAAACCCAAACAGGATTGATCAATATGCATGGTTAGATCATTTTACAGGCATCTCGACTATATTTGAAAATACTATGGTGCTGTTTGGTAATCAAGTGCTGGTCTAAAAAGTGTTGTCTGGAAAAGTGCTGTTGAAAAGTGACTTATATAAAAAGTACTTTAGAAAAAATTAGCGTCTGGTGGAAAAGTGCTTTTGATTTTTATAAGTTTTGTCTGCGTTTGTTATGTATAAGTTCGAAATGACTTAATACCACAATAATTCATATACTGCGAAAAACACATAAAAATATACTAATAAATTTTGTATCATTTTAAAAATCAAATATTTATAAACAATTACAAAAATAAAAAAACATCGATAATATACATATTTTATCTTTCTACAAACCCAAAAAAATAGTTTTAAATTACAACAAAATAAAAAAAAAACAAAAAAATTATAAAAATCACAAAAATCACAAAAAATTATAAAAAATTATAAAAATAACAAAAAATCAAAAAAGTTATAATTTTTAAAAAATTTATATTTTTATAATATTTTGTGATTTTTTTCATCTTTTATAAATTTTTTTTATATTTTTTTTGTAATTTTTTTAAAATTTTGTGATTTTTTGTGATTTTTTCTTTTTTTATAATTTTTTGTGATTTTTTTTTATATTTTTTATATTTTTATAATATTTTGTGATTTTTTTCATTTTTTATAATTTTATGTGATTTTTTTTTGTTTTTTATAATATTTTGTAATTTTTTTAAAATTTTGTGATTTTGTGATTTTTTTTATTTTTTTAAAATTTTTTGTGATTTTTATTGATTTTTTTAATAAAAATACATTTTTTTTAATTTTTACAATTTTTTGTGATTTTTTTCCATTTATTTTGAGATTTTTTGCATTTTATATAATTTTATTTGTTTTTTTTCATTTTTTATGAAATATGTGTATGACGTTTTGGTAAATAAATTAAATAATAAAAAATGTTATCTATAGGGAATATGAAATTATGGAGGTAGATAGCAGTAATATAATTTCAAAAGTGTTACCTATTGTATATTATTTATTTTTTATTTTGACTTTGTGAGAAAGTCTATTTTCAGAAGTGTCAAAAAACAACTTCTCCCAAATGGGCTTCTAATGCTCCGAATTTTTTGCGAAGTGAGTTGATTTTACTTACCAAACACTCAAAATTTTAATAGATGGACTTCTGGACCTAGGAAGTGCTTCCAATCTGTCCGCCAAACACACCCTGTATCTTGACTTTAATCTCTAGTTTAATTTATTGGGGGCAATTCTCTATAAGTCCCTTTTACCAAATTATATTCCTCCTAAGTCACCTTCATAATTTCACATTACTCATAGGTACCACTTTTTATACTATATGAGTTTTATTAGTAATTGATTTTTTAAAAAAATGAAAAAATCATAAAAAATCATAAAAAATATAAAAAAAATTATAAAAAATTATAAAAAATCACCAAAAAGTATAAAAAATCACCAAAAATCAAAAAAAATTATTAAAAAATACAAAAATCACAAAAAAATTATAAAAATTACAAAAAAAATAAAAAAATCATAAAAATTTACAAAAAATCACAAAAAATCACGAAAAATCATAAAAAATTACAAAAAATCACAAAAAATTACAAAAAATCACAAAAAATCACAAAAATTTACAAAAAATCACAAAAAATCACAAAAAAATTACAACAAATCACAAAAAATCACAAAACATTATAAAAAAATAACAAAAATCACAAAAAATTATAAAAATTATAAAAAATCACAAAAATTACAAAAAAAGAATTATAAAAAAAATTAAAAATCATAAACTTTTTAAAAAATTACAAAAAATATTTTTTTTTTGTCAATATAACACTTTTTATACCGAAAAGTGATTTTTTTATACAAAAAAATGGTTTTTCATGATAAATGTGCCTTTTTTTAATCTAAATGAGCTGAAAGTGCATCTAGTTCAGTCAAAAATACATATAATTCAGTCAAAAGCGTATATAGTTCAATAAAAATGCATATAGTTCAGTCGAAAGTGTATATAGTTAGTCAAAAATGCATAAAATTGAGTCGAAAGTGCATATGGTTCAGCTGAAAGTGCATATGGTTCAGCTGAAAGTGCATCTGGTTCAGCTGAAAGTGCATATGGTTCAGCTAAAAGTGTATCTGGTTCAGCTGAAAGTGCATATGGTTCAGCTAAAAGTGCATCTAGTTCAATAAAAGTGCATATGGTTCAGCTGAAAGTGCATATGGTTCAGCTGAAAGTGCATCTGGTTCAGCTAAAAGTGCATATAGTTCAGCTGAAAGTGCATCTACTACAGTCGAAAGTGCATAAAGTTCAATAAAAGTGATTTTTTTTAATGATTTTTTTGTGTAATTTTTTTCATTTTTTTTATAATTTTGTGATTTTTTTCATTTTTTTCATTTTTTTTATAATTTCTTGTGATTTTTTTCATTTTTTATAAATTTTTTATATTTTTTATATTTTTATAATTTTTTGTGATTTTTTGTGATTTTTTTTTTCATTTTTTGTGATTTTTTTTTCATTTTTCATTTTTTTTCATTTTTTTATTTTTTTATAATATTTTGTGATTTTTTTTCATTTTTTATAATTTTTTTTTGTAATTTTTTTAAAATTTTGTGATTTTTTGTGATTTTTTCATTTTTTATGATTTTTTTTATTTTCTTTGTTATTTTTTTTATTTTTTTTCATTTTTTGTGATTTTTGTGATTTTTTTTTATAAAAATACATTATTAATTTTTTTTTTACAATTTTTTGTGGTTTTTTTCATTTATTTTGAGATTTTTTGCATTTTATATAATTTTATGTGTTTTTTTTCCATTTTTTATGAAATATGTGTATGGCGTTTTGGTAAATAAATTAAATAATTAAAAAGTGGTATATATAGGGAATGTGAAATTATGGAGGTATATAGGAGGAATATAATTTCAAAAGTGTTATCTATTGGGCATTAGTTGTTAATAAATCTGCACTAGCTTGCATGTAGAAACAGAAAACTCATGATCGCGAGTGCAATGAAAAGTACGTAAAACTTGCCTACTTTGTTAGAATATTTGAAACATAGAAGAGACCTGCAGAGATGGATTGAGGTTAAAAGTCAAAAGAAAAATCTCGGAAGTAATCCCAAAGTCAAAAGTTATTCAGGACATGAGAGAATAAAAGTGTAACTTGATCACTTGCTATTCTCGGATTAGGATTATTAGGTGAACTGCTTTGAAAATAAAATAGCATTGTTTATTAACATATGTACCTACCTGATCGTTCATTTCTTATTTTCATTTATATTGAAGTTCTATTTTTATGCCCTGTTTGGTTGCAATATCAGTAGTTTTGGCACTAGATCTTATTAGTTATTAAACATGGAAAAAGGTTATCCTAACCAGGGCGGATCCAATAATTTTTTTTGGGGGGAGGCACAATTTATATTGATATTTATCACATAGTTAAAAATTTATATCGATTTAAAAAATATGACATATAATTGATGTTGTTACAAAATCAAAGTAAAATTACAATTGATTTCGACAAACTACCTAGTTCAAATCCATTATATATTACATCGTTTGGTAAACTATTTGAAATGTTAAAAAAAACATATTATTCAACTAAATATAATTTTATCGAACTCGACTCTTTGCATTAACTATTTTCACGTTTTTCAATTCGCAACAAATATGTATACAAGCAGAAATAAACCACAAAATTAAAATTTAATAAATTGACATTACTTCAAAAAAAAAATAGTTGTTAGAAAAATGATTTTTTGTATAAAAAAATTACGCCAAAATTTAAATACACTTTAATCTCATTCTTCAATTTAACTCCTAAATAAAATCAATCCAAAAAATATGGGTAATTTTAGGATGAATAGCTATGTAAATATTCATCTAAAATATAAGAGCAAAATCGGGAGTCATTATGAGCCGGTTCTAAAATTAAATAAAACAAAACAAATATACTTAGTATATTATACTGTTTTTAATATTATGCCGGGTTCACCCAAGATTTTACCTAATATTTTATAAATATAACAATATAAATGTATATAAATATGTATTACAAACTTGAAACAAATGTATATAAATATAATAAAACACCCCTATAGGGGTATTCTAATAATTTTATGATTTGAAAAAGTGGTGGTGGGGGGCATGTGTCACCGCATGTCACATACTAGACCCGTCCATGGTCATCACTAAATTATAAAAGAAGAAATGTAGTCTATAACTACAACCAAACAAATTAGAAGTTATGATTGTTTTGACATGCTCAATCAGTCTTCCTGAAGCGTATATCCATCCGATCATAGCCTTCACGACTTAGTCAAATAGTTTATATGCAAATGAATATGACAAATGTGCGTCGATGTAAAATGAAATAATGTGACACTGCTTGCTTGCCAAAAAAACACACATGGTAGTGTGTCTCTACGTATATGATATGATCATTATCAGTAGCAAAGATAACATCAACTTGGCTAAGAAATGTTGTCACAACACTTCGAAATGAAGAATTGAGTGTAAACTATGTAGTACTTGATATGAAAATCACCAACACATTTGATGGATATGTGATATCATAGAATCGCTACATAAAGAAAACTCTTTACAAGTTTGATAATGATAGTAATGCAATATTTAGGACACCCCATAGAGGTCTCGTCTCATCCAATCTAACTAATTTTTTTACAAATGTATGAGACAACCATAATATTTTTGAATTATAGGCAGTCTCATATAAGGTGTTGTTGGTGATGGAGATAATTGTTACAAATGGAGACAATATAGTAATAACATTTTCAAAAACACCACTTCGTTGACGGTGGAGTTTATTTAAGTTATAAATTTTAGCTCTTAAATAAAAATAAAATTTTCAATTGCTACCACAAATACGTGAAAAATTTATAACATGCTTTTGAAGTGTTAGAAGGACATATGAAGTCTAGAAAGCTATTTATTGCCATTGCACTATGGATTTTTTTTTAGATTTTGTATGCAATTATGTCGTTACTATCATCTATTATTAACATAGTAGTGGATTATACACCAATTTATATATAATAATAATAATAATAATAATAAAAAAAAAAAAAAATATGTGTTTAGTATGAGAGCTCACTTGCCAGTTGCCACTATTTTATGGACACGTAATTTTAATTGTGACGCAATGTGTGACGCAAAGATTAAGTAAGAGTTTTTTTTTTGTGTGCCCATTCTATACGAATTGAGGGACACAGTGGGCATTCTTTGAGTTTTGTCTTTTTGGTACCTCATCGGTCATCATTCACTATGTCACCACATTTTAAGTCAAAATTCTTCATTGGACTAATAAGGTGAGGATATGGAAAAAGATACAAATAAAAGAAATTGTACTAAGCAAGAAAATGTTTAAATGAGTCAGAATTTTACGATGAAACCGCCAGAGTCCAGAGATAGAAATTTTTGATACGATTGGTTAAGAAATATTTTCTATTCAAAATATATTGCAACCTCTTACTGTAGCCTTTTACTTGAACAGCTCAAATTGCCCTTGTTAATAAACCTTAGTCTTGAAGTGATCTAGGATGAAGATACTTGGGCAAAACTAAGTGGAGGTGCTAAGGGATTGACTGCGGAGTCAGACACTCAGAGTCTCTTGAAATGAAATTATTGGGAGGCTAAACTACAATTATTGCAATTTTTATGCAAATTCTATACCGAATGGTAGCCGTTTTCATAATAGGAGGGGGGGAGGGGGACTATAGCCCCTGCCAGCCCCACCTAACTCCACCCCTGTATGTAGAAAACACAAGGATAAATTGTGATTAGGCCCTATGGATGATATGTAAACCACATTAATTATCGTCCCGTATATGATTTGACACTTATATTTGAACATCGTAACTCTTATACGTTGTTATATTTTGCGAGTAAATTGAGTTTGTTAAGAAATTTTAAGATAAATGGCAAATCAAGGTGAATAGTGTCATAATGTTTTGGGTAGCTAGTATTGTAAATGATTGTAAGAGGAACAAATTATTCCTTAAATTCCACACCAGAGTCAGTTAATACGATTTATATATAAAGACGAGTCCTCGAGAAATAATAATAAAAAGGAAAGAATGTCTTTAATTATCATCAACATAAAGGATCGCAGTTCAAAAGTCTCACTCATTACATCACAATCTATGGTCCATGGACTCATGTCTCATACACACAAAGGGAGTGTAGATAATTATTATAAAAAAGAAAAGGTGGGGAGCTGCCTTGCACAAACATTGGTGCTATATAAAGGTTGTTGAGGTGGAGTGAGTTTTTGAAATCATCACAATACTAACTTAAGAGTATACACACATTTATATATCCTTAGATTATTTATGGGTAGACAACCGTGTTGTGACAAGCTAGGGGTGAAGAAGGGGCCGTGGACAACGGAAGAGGACAAGAAGTTAATAAGCTTTATACTCACAAACGGACAATGTTGTTGGCGTGCGGTTCCCAAACTTGCTGGACTTCGTCGATGTGGTAAAAGTTGTCGCCTGAGGTGGACAAACTATCTCCGACCCGACCTTAAAAGGGGCCTACTAAACGAGGCAGAGGAGCAATTGGTTATTGATCTTCATGCTCGTCTTGGCAATAGGTTTGCAGTATTTTTTTCTTTTAAGTAAATTTAGTTAAGCCCCTCTCTACAAGAAACATGCCATTTAGTGTCTGAACTTTTTCTTCCGAAATATTTCTTTGCTACAAATAAGAATTGCTAAAACTAGTACATGAAAGGATAAATTCCAATTACTAAAAAATGATTCAGATTATGGTCTAAAGAAACCTGGGAAGGCTAAATATGTTGGTATGCTTAAAACCGTCACCTTCGTCTTACCATACTGTGAGTTAAAATTATGTCGCTAACTCGCTATTCCTGTCTGGTTTGCTCTTTTGTACTGAATGAGTAGGTAAATAGTATTGTAAATAATTTGGTAAAACTGTTACTAAATGGTTAAAAGTTTGTTTATTGCTGACTTGCTGTCTTGTTGCAATTTCTGTTGTGAAATGGTATGATCTTTGAATAAGAAATGAAGAACTAGAATGATCTTCGCGGAACTTATTAACCATACCAGATATATTAATTTATGGTTTTGTGTTGTGAGAGGATCAGTAGTCTGATAGTGTCCATGGTTTTTGGTGAGAATTTAGTAGACCGTTCGTGTAATAACATTATTAATTATTTTCTTCACGTGAAAATTGTGTTTTCGGCATTATTATTCCATCTGTCCAAGAAAACACCAACACACATTCTAGCTAGGAAAACTCGTGAATTCTGCTTTTCAATTATTTTTCCAGGAGCGTAATATTTCTGAAATGAGTGCATATGCGACATGCAATTTTATAATATTTTATTCAATAATTGAACTATTATATTTTATGTACCGAATATGAAATTTTCATGTTCATTGTTAACTATTATGTTTATTGTGGGTTCTTAATGATATGTTCGATTATTCACTTTTCTAAATCTAATAACATGTAAAGTTGGCGGTAAATACAAAAAAGTGCCTTTCATACAACAATTTTTTGCAAAAGGTAGTATCATTGTTTTATGTGGAAAAATATAGGTTCACTGTTGCTTTATACATCAAATAAAAAAGACACATCTTCTTGAGTGAGTCTTCACAAAAATATAATTAATAATTAAAATATATTACTTTCTTTCTATATGCTGTACCATAACCGCAATTTGAATCATATTTTAGTATATAGTATACACTATCTATCTATCACTAATGATGGGGTTAGTAGAATAGGACAAGAGAGGTAAATATAGAATATTAATAATTATTGTCAACAGCTTCTTCTTAAGCCTTTTGATTTGTTGATTTAAAAGGAACACGATAGTTGAGGTGGCGCTATCAATAATAGGATTGTTTAACCAATTTAAATCGGGGGTTTTCTTGGCTTAAGTCTCAAGGGTTGAATTCTAATCCACAAGCAATTATGAATTTTCAAATGCTTTTCAGTTAAAAAATGACAACGATGCATCACTAAACATATTTGTATTGATATTTTTTTTTTCAAATAGCCAACTCTTGCACTTGCTCAATGAAATTTGCTGCCCCATTCATGGTTGTTACTCATTATCTTGTCAGTTCTATTTTCTCTACAAAACATTATTCTGGAAATGTGCTATCGATAAAGAAGTCACATATACTTCTTTAAAAGTTAGATGATATCTTATGATCTTTTAGGAGACTATGTCATTTTATATTTTTTACACAAAAAATGCGAACTTAATGTCAATCACGCCTCATACATTTGATAATATATTTTTACTTCATAAAACCTAAATTCAATTCATCAATTAGGTGGTCTAAGATTGCCGCAAGGTTACCAGGGAGGACCGATAATGAGATTAAAAATCACTGGAACACCCACATCAAAAAGAAGCTTCTAAAATTGGGAATCGACCCTGTCACACACGAGCCCGTGATTAACAAAGAAAGTAAGTCAAATGAACCAGTAAGTCAGGAAAATAACTCAATTAAATCCATCAACAGCCAAACACTTGAAGAAAATGAAATCGCAACTTTAGAGCAAAACTCATCATACTCTCCAACTGAGAATTGTACCTCAAGCGAGGATTTAAATAATATCCTTAGTAGTGGGGAAAATGACCTATTGATGAGTTGGCTATTGGGGGATGAATATAGCGCGTCCTCTTTTGATTCACAGTCGGAGGTTCCTGTTTCTGGTCAGATATTTTGCGACAATAGCAGGATTTCATCATGGGATGAAGATTGTGCTTGGCTATTGGATTGCGAGGATTTTGGAATTCAAGATTTCAATATCGATTGTTTCAATGGCATTGATGGAATGCACGTGTTAAACCCATTAGAGATCGAAAAGAAGCAGGTGTAGTTATCGCCCTAAGCTTGGTTTTCCTTACTTCCAACATGTTACATTGTAATTACGTAGAAACATCTTACAAATAATTAAAATGTAAAATACGAAATGAGCTTATAACTCATAAGTATGGTGGGTTGTTTCTATATGGTGTACCCTAATCCTTGGTAGGGTGTAGTTTTCTCGGTTCTCCATCCAAGTGAAAAGTAGAATTATAGAAACATGTACAAGTTAATAATGCTTCGTTCTTGATGATTATGAATTTATGATCGAGGAATTGTGTACTCGGGTGTATATTTAAAGGAAAACCAAGCCATGTCAAAATTAGATGTTGGCATGTGAATATGAAATCCTTTGAACATTTGACAATCAATAGAAAAACTTACTACTTTGTTGTTTAATTTGTCGGGGTATAATATTATTTCAACATATAATAAGTTCAACCCAGGATTGTAAACTATAACGTGGAGCGTAATATTGTTTCAGCAACCTTTGAGAATTCTACCCAAAAAATTCAAAAAAAAAACTTATGCACTTGTTTTATTCTGTCCTTATACCGAGTATGGTTATATTGCGGGAAAATGATGAAAAGCTACGTATTATTTTACTTAATTAATTATGAAAAAATACATATCATAAATTTATTTTAAATTTTAGTACAAATGCTACATGATACTATGTATACTTATTTTTACTCTTAGTTTTTAGTTTTGATACTACGTGATGCTATATTATATGTACTAAATAATAAACAAGATTTAAGAATCCGAATTTTTAAAAATTAAGTATGTTTCTATGTACTCATCATTTATTCACCCGTTATATTACTAACAGAAATAGCAACGACGATTGTTTCTATTTTGCAGTTAATTTATTCATACTGATCACTACAGTGATTGGATAGCAATATTAGAGCACAACCTATTATTCTGGCAATTTCTTGAAATGAATTAATTAAATTTATGAAATTTGTGAAATAAAGAGATGAGTCATCAGCGTTAAGAGAATAATGGCGAACTATCACTGCACCGAAAAAAAATAACTAAATAACGACGGGATTAGTTACGGTATTTTTTGTTACAAGCTTATTAGCGACGGTTTTTGTGACGGTTTTGTGACAGTTTAGTCAATTTACTACAGATCTGTGACAACTTTTTAAATTAGCGACACACTTGTGACAGTTTTTGACTCTTACTAAATCAAACATTATTTTATAGTGACTGTCTCGATGTTCAAGTAATTAATAAATGGTCCCATGTTGTTGAGATTTGATTTGTCCCCTTCATGATTAATTGATTACAAATTTATCGAACTTGTTTTAGCTACACTACAAAATAATATATGATTTAGTGAGAGTCAAAAGTTATCACAAGTCTGTCGTTAATTTAAAAAGCTGTCACAAATCTGTCACAAATTGACTAAACTGTCACAAAGCCGTCACAAAAACCGTCATTAATAAGCTCGAAATAAAAAATACCGTCAATAATTCTGTCGTTATTTGAGTATTTTTTTGTAGTGGTATGCAATTTGTTTTATGTATTCATATTAATGAATAATCTCGAAACAAAAAATACCATCAATAATCCTGTCGTTATTTGAGTATTTTTTTGTAGTGGTATGCAATTTGTTTTATGTATTCATATTAATGGTAAAACTATACCATATATGATATTAGTATAGATTATATTTTATCCAACTTCTGTTAATCCCATTTATTTCAAAAATTTATATAAAATCGAAGTTTACCGAATACAACAATTTTTAACACTTTGTTACCAAAAAGTCCTATACTAAACCTTTTTTTTCCCTAAAAAAATACGAGTTAAATTTTTTTTGGATCTCATTATAACCCATATCCTCAAAGTCAAAAATAAAGAATAAAACTAAATATAATCATATAGCATATGTATGCGTATCTCCTAATGTTTAAAAGTGTTTTAAAAATTAGTAGATTTTCATCCTTTCCCCTCTTTTTCCTGCCATTTCTATCCTTTTTTTCATAATCATCTATTTCTCTCACACACACAAACATAGACACGTATCTACTCTCTGTCTCGAGATATACTTCTTTATGTCACTTATGTAGAGGTTTATGCATAAGCACCATCTCTCCTATCTGAATTATCACTCAATTTTCAAAATTTCGAGTTAAGTCAAAATTTCCTTCTATTTAGTCGTTTGGGTTTTTGGCGTGACCAAGTTCTTTGCTAGCCTAAATTGGGGAATGAAAATTGTGAATCAAGATTTTGCTAGCATGGTCTTGTCTTTTCTAAGGTATGATTCTCTTTTGCCGTATACACAAATCCGACGGTATGTGTACTTATTTATAAGCTCCGGCTTATATTTTTAGCACACCTACGTGTTTTGGGGTTTCAATTGTAAATTACAGAAGTACGGTTATGGTTCATTTTAGGATTTGTCGAGTTCTCTAGGTTTGTGTTCTAGTTTTGTTGGAGTTCCGGTTTTTAGACTCTGGTCTAGCTAAGATTGGTGCTAAGAGTTTGACTTATTCCTAATAGGCGACAGAAGGATTGAGGTTAATTCCATTGGTATGGCATGAGCCGATTGGACTTTTGGTTGAGTTGGGGTGTGGGTTAACCGTTAACATGTGAGCCTAGTTCCTATCGGTTTAAATGTCTTGACTTTCGGAACTTAATTTTAATATATAATACGATGGCTGTATTCTCCGGGCTAAAATAGGAATCGGATTGGTGAATGAAGACATGTTCTCATGCAATATGAATCGATACTTCGGGGCCTTCCTTACTGTTAAATGTGATTAACAATGGGTTAGGTGCATGTTACAATTTATTTGGACTGATCTTAGGTGTTGCCTCTCGTTTTATGGTTTTACGGTTTTTAGACTTCAATATAGTTAAGGTTGGTGTTAGGCGTTTGGCTTATCCTTTATAGGCGACGAGATGACTGGGGTTTGATTGCTATGGCATGCAAGAGCCGATTGAATTGGCGTGGGATTAAGATGGGTACCTAATCGCTAACGGTTTATCGTCTAGACTCTCTCGGAACCCATGTTTAACTATTTACTATGATCGTTTTATTCCGGCTAAATTCGAGGACGGATAGGTGAATGATGACATGTTCTTCGCCAAATGACGAAGCGATGTTACCAGGCTTTATTTATTTTGAGTGTGATTAACTATTTATGAATGTTTTTAGGATAGATCATTTTCACTATAAAATAATGTTTGATTTAGTGAGAGTCAAAAATTGTCACAAGGCTGTCGCAAATTGACTAAACTGTCACAAAGCCGTCACAAATTGACTAAACTGTCACAAAAACCGTCGCTAATAAGCTCGTAACAAAAAATAACGTTTGTAATCCCGTCGTTATTTAAATATTTTTTTTGTAGTGTTTGTAGATAGCTTAGAATTTTGCTATTTAGCTTTTAAAAACTACTATCACATAAATTTTTGGTTGTGAGTTGTAATCGGTGAAACTATATAAATAATTTAAACATGCACCTCTTTACAAGTTTTCGTATTAGTAATGTACCGAAGAGTCGCGTTCTTATAAAAGTTAAAAAAAAAGAAGCCATGATGGAAAATTTCATGCAATAAGTATTAACTCATGTAATTGTCATGTGAATTTATACATCGGAATGAACAGTTCACACGTGACTCCTAGAGGATGCCGATATTATGTCATCACTTAAAACTTAAGATACGCACTAACTTAAAACATACAGATACATAATAACTTGGCTATTATAAATCCATGTCTTTTTTTGTTTTATAGAACGTCCATGTCTCCTTTATTTACCCAATTGGTTGCTTTCTTAAAAAAGGAAAACTTGTGTTAAACCAGGGATTAACACATATACTTGAAGCAATAGTCCACGTCTTAAGATTTTGTTTTATCTTTAATGATACTCATTAACACCACTTGGCACTTGTTACTGATTATGAGCCTAGAAAAGTTGTAACATCATTTATGTGGCGGTTCACTAAAAGCAGGAGGAAAAAGAATTATTTGTTAACCCAATAAAAAAACACCATGCTATCAAATGGTACCATAGGTCACACTATATTACCTTAAATTAAATTTCCAATTTTCTTATTCTAAAAACTACAACCGTACAACAGATCAGTCAACATGCCACATCTTTAACATGCACTACTACCACCCACCACTATCTATTTGTCGCCACCCCCGCCGGAGCTCTATCAAGCTTTTCGGAGCTTTGGCGAACACCGAACTCATACTCATACGAAGCTCTGACAGATAACCAACTTCAATAAAGTCACAGTGAATCTCTCACAGACTCATAGACTCTCAGGTAGGATTACGAGAGTTTTGTATAATGTTTTAACTAAACCAAAATAAAATTGAAATACAATAAATTGACCTTACTGTAGCCTTCAGCCCTTTTGCAACGCAGAATAACACACCACAACTCTACCATAGCTCAAACTGATCAATATATAGTGGTACTGTAACGACCCGGTCCTACGGACCGAACCGCCACGTCCGTATCAACAATATTGTCCGCTTTGGCACAACTTCCCAGGGAGGTCACCCATCCTGGTACTACTCCAAGCTAAGCACGCTTAACTGTGGAGTTCCGTCCTCGCTGTTGTGCCGCACGGCTTTAAAAGGCCTTGTTGATAGGAAATGGATCTTTAAGCTCATATACCGTACGAGTACTCTCGTATCTGTGCGATGTGGGACTGACGTACAACACCGCACCACAGACTTTCCTTCATGGAAATCTGGGTCGTCACAATCACCCTCCCTTTAGGCACGACGTCCTCGTCGGGCACGTCGTCCTTCAGGGGCTCACACACACGTGCTAGTCCCCACATTTTCGGCCAGATAGAGGCTCTGATACCATCTGTAACGACCCGGCCCTACGGACCGAACCGCCACGTCCGTATCAACAATATTGTCCGCTTTGGCACAACTTCCCAGGGGGGTCACCCATCCTGGTACTACTCCAAGCTAAGCACGCTTAACTGTGGAGTTCCGTCCTCGCTGTTGTGTCGCACGACTTTAAAAGGCCTTGTTGATAGGAAATTGATCTTTAAGCTCATATACCGTACGAGTACTCTCGTATCTGGGCGATGTGGGACTGACGTACAACACCGCAGCACAGACTTTCCTTCCTGGAAATCTGGGTCGTCACGATCACCCTCCCTTTAGGCACGACGTCCTCGTCGGGCACGTCGTCCTTCAGGGGCTCACACACACGTGCTAGTCCCCACATTTTCGGCCAGATAGAGGCTCTGATACCATCTGTAACGACCCGGCCCTACGGACCGAACCGCCACGTCCGTATCAACAATATTGTCCGCTTTGGCACAACTTTCCAGGGGGGTCACCCATCCTGGTACTACTCCAAGCTAAGCACGCTTAACTGTGGAGTTCCGTCCTCGCTGTTGTGTCGCACGGCTTTAAAAGGCCTTGTTGATAGGAAATTGATCTTTAAGCTCATATACCGTACGAGTACTCTCGTATCTGGGCGATGTGGGACTGACGTACAACACCGCAGCACAGACTTTCCTTCCTGGAAATATGGGTCGTCACAGGTACATACTTCCAAAAAGTGCATACCTATAGTTATGTCTTTCAAAAAGGTGCATACCAATACATTTCCATTGATTTGCACTTCTAAAAGTATGAACACCACTCTTGTTATTGAAGTGCATACCATAATTTTTAAAACTTTACAAAGTGCACATTCCTTCTTTAATTAATTAATCTATTTTTTTCAAGTGCAATCTCATATTTTTGAACTGCCTACATGTATATAATTTCACTTCTGGTCTGATTGGAACACTTTTGGCCCAATCATTTTATGAGGGTTTTCTCCAGCATTTTTATTTTTACATTTATCAATAAAATAAAAATATGGATTTTACTCACTATTAAATTAAAAAAAAAAACATGTTTATAGTTTAAAATATTGCATAACAATTGAAAATGTACACATATGAACGTGCATATGAATTGTTATTCGATGCAAGAAACCCAACTTTTGAACAAATAAGTCAACTTTGTTAATTAAACTTACAGTTATACTATCTTTAAAGCCAATAACTTAAGTATGCATTTGAAAAGTATGTATCATTTGTTATGCACATTTCAAAGTGTATAACAATTGTTATTTAGCTTTGAAAAAAAGAGACAAATATGGTGTTCACCTCAAAAACCAATTTTATTTACGAAAATTAAACTAGGTTCTTCATCTCAACCCCGATATAAGAACCGAGGATTTTTAAATAGTGAAAAAGTAACTTTATTTTAATTGATGGTGATAAAAAGAAAAAGTGATAGTCCGTGGTATCAAAACCAGATGGATTCATAATTAATACTTAGTATAAAGTGTAATAAATCTCATTAAAAACATAAGTTGTAAAAAATTGCACTTAAAGCATAAAAAAATAACAAGAATAAATATAAAATTGAACATAATCCACGGAGAAGACATGTGCCATAGTGTGCATGTCGTTACCTTATTGACATGTAAAATACCCTGAAATAATAAAACAAAATACAAACACGCCAATAAATTAGTTTGTTTTTATATTAGCTTGAATATTTTTTGTGTGCAATAATATAATAGAGCCATGAGAAAAAAAAAAAAAGTAATTTGGAGAGAAAGGAAACATGCATGGTCTGTTTGTCGGCGAAGTGTGCAAAAAGTGGAGAGTACTAAGATTCTCAAATTTTGAAGTGGAATGTTGAATCATCAATTTTCTACCTACTTATATATTTTATTACTTCATTTCAGACGTGATATAGCCCATATACAATGACGCAAGTGATCAGGATCCCAGTATAGAAGGGAGTTGGAATATAAGTTTTTGTAAAAAAAAACAAACAAAAAAAACTACCTAATAGACAAAAATCTGTATTTCTTGTAATACATTAAGAAAATTAATTTTTCTCTCAAGAGTGGTGCTGCAGATACGTACATTCAAACTAGTTCTAACAGTCTAATTCTCCTCCTTGACTATATATGGTCTATATATGCTCATACTATACCTTTTTGCATTTTACAATTCTTTTATCAACTACCTTTATTGACATCTAGTATGCTTTAGAAATTATAACATAAGTTATCCATATCATAATAAATTGATAAAAGTATTGTTTACTTTCATCCTCTAGCCCTTTAGGAACACCCTACCAACTCCTACCATCCAAGTGATCATGATTAAAAAAAAAAAAAAACTACACATGTTACAATATAAGCAAAGGGGTTTCTAAGTAAAATAAGATTATGGTAATTTGTTTAGTCGTCATAGTTTAGGAAAAAAAGCCAAATGTCATTTTAGTAAATACCTCAAATGATAAATTAACAAAATATATTATTTTTGAAACTAAATTAACAAAAACATACCCAAAAATTTATAATTAACAAAAACATACCTAAAAGTTCATAGTCTAATTTGTATATTTCATACTGTTATTCCAAAAGTTCATACGCTTCTTTCAAAAGTTCATACCCTAATTCGTATTTTTCATACTCTTATTCCAAAGGTTCATATCCTTATTTTAAAAGTTCATAACCTGATTTATATTTTTCATATTCTTATTCCAAAAGTTCATATCTTTATTTCAAAAGTTCATATCTTAATTTGTATTTTTTATACCGTTATTTCAAAAGTTCATACCTTTATTTCAAAAGTTCATATCCTGATTCGTAGAGTTCACCTTTATTTTCAAATTTCATACTACAATTTACATAATTTTCAACTCAATACCCTTCATTCATACATTTATTTTTTAACATTATACACTAATTATCAAATCCAACTCTTGCCCGACCTTCGATCTTGAACTATCACGTCGTCGTCGTGGGCCTCTTTCGACGACCGCATCTCCGTCGACATCAACCTCGAGTTTTCGATCTCGCTGTACACACTCGCCGTCCATTCCGATAGATGTGTCCGTCTCAATCTTCATGAAAGAGAGAGATCGGAGAGGGACGGAGGAGAATAAAAAGATCAAAAAAAATAGATAGAGCATGATGAGAGAGATCGAAAAGATAGAGAAATGATGACAGATCGGAGAGAGTGAGAAAGAGGATGAGAGAGATCGGAGGGAAAGAGAAGGAGCAGAGAGAGATTGGAGAGAAGGTGAGAGGAGGAGGGAAAGAGAGAAGAGATTGGGAGAGATAAATTAGTTTTTTTGTTTTTTATTAATTATTAATTGAATGTATGTTTTTGATAATTTAACTTTTGAGGGTATATTTTTGTTAATATAATACATGTAGTGTATGTTTATGTTAATTGCCCCTATTTCAAAACTTATCTATGACAAACCCGAAGGTTTTGAACTTTAAAATTTGTTAACAAAAAAACCCGAAGTATATAAGGAAACCAAATTAATTTATTTTGAATTGTACTTTGTGATCTTGGGGGATCCTCGGTGCTCATGTGTAATACATTGTCCTCTGATCATGTGTGATCTTATATGATGTGATCACGTGTTTCCCGATCCTGTCTGATCTTGTGTTCGCCGATCTGATATATTTTTAATGATTTTTATACTTATTATGATATTTTTTTCCGGGATTTTTCCATTTTTCGAATTGTTTTATATTTATTTAGAAATTTCCTTTGTAATCATGTGTCCCCCATTTGATCATGTGTCTGATAATCATGTGTGATCTTGTGTGCTTAATTTTTTATTTTATTTTTAGTATATTTTTTTACTATTTATTATTTTTCTCTAATTTTTATAATGATTTTTTTTTGATATGTTTTTTGGATTTTTCATTTTTCATTTTTCATTTTTTGGAATATTTTTTTTTTTTTTGGAATTTCCCATCTCTATCTATTATAATTTAAGTTGTTTTTTTAATTTGAGTATTTTTAAACATATATATATGTACCTTTTTTAGAAAGAAATGCACAAATGTAGATTTCATTTTGACTAAGATATGCCTATGTACCCTATATTTGGAAGGGAGTAAAAAAAATGAGTGTTTTAAAAAAAAAATGAAGAAGAAAAGAGGAACAATGTGAAATAGTCATAAACCGGTCACCTAAGTTTTTTGCTTCTCTCTTTAAAAGAATCGAACAAACCTACCAGAATTGAATTTATATGGCATTAATTCTTTAACATTATCCAAACTTTTGCTGCAATAAAAATAAAAATGCTAGCTCCATTAAGTTTTTTGGATTACTAGTTCTAATTTAAAAGTAGTCCCAACTCTCAAGTGTCTTGTACGTTTAGAAAACAATACCAGATGTTTTAGGATGAGAAGTCAATATGGATTTTCCTCCCAAGTCATCATCTTTTGAATTTAGAAACATACAATTTATCGAAAAGGTCATTACGGAGTCTCGAATTCAAGTTCATAAGCTAGAGAGCTCTTTTTATATCAATGAAAAACGCATTTTCATACATGCAATCAAACTATGAAAAAGAACTGGTATAACTAAAATTGACGCCTTTATGTTGAGAAGCACCTAGCAAGACGGCTTACTTGGGTTATAGCATGGCCGGCCCTAGGCACATAAACATGGCAATTGACAGTGGTGAAGCCCTTAAATCGATAATTGAACCTTACATTGGAACAATCAAACTGATTTATTTTTAGGGAACTCCCTTCAATATCCAAATCTGCTCACAAAGAAACATTAGGCTTGAACTCAATCAAGCAAACTTTAACACAAGACTACTCACAAAGAACTCTCCTGACTTGAAGCCAATTGAACAAAAATTTCTTTGAATGCTTCAAGTTCAGGAACATGTTCAAAGAAAAACAAG
Organism: Primula vulgaris; assembly: GCA_963920805.1. Classification (NCBI taxonomy): domain Eukaryota; kingdom Viridiplantae; phylum Streptophyta; class Magnoliopsida; order Ericales; family Primulaceae; genus Primula; species Primula vulgaris. The sequence continues at coordinate 33,494,537 of OY987213.1, forward strand.
ACCTATGGAAAATGAAAGCACGACAAGCAAGATTAAAGCAAATAAATGTTTTAACATAGTTTGCATACATTAGAGAAATATTTGCTAATTTATGTTCAAGTTGCACGTTTTAAACTTCAATATTTCATTCAGCAAAGACTACCCCGCCAATCTTAAGAATTCGACATGGTTTAGCTATGTTATCGGCTGCATTCACCAACGTCCACGGGAACCGGCATAGAGAAAATACGAATGTTTTTTTTTTTAATTTTGTGGTAAACTTAAAAAAGTCTCATACCATACTGACATGTAGTTTTCTATGATAAAATCTGAACCAGTTTATGGGTTATAAATATATGGGCTGAAGTGGATTGGTTTGGGCTAAATCTTTCTTAATAGGGTCGGGTTTAATCAAAGTAGGGGGAGTTTGGAACTCTGAAAAATAAGTTCTTAAATAGGCTCAATTTCGTTGAGATCCCCTGAGATTTCGTTTATTATCAGTCGAACACATTTAGGTAATCCACTCTCAGTAAATCAATATATCATCAATGAGAACCGTTTATAACACATTTTCTTCAATTGAGTTAAGAACTTCCATATAAAGATGAAAATTACATAAATAAGTTTAAACATAATAAATTATTTTATAATTATTAAAAAAAATAGCCTTTAAAATTCGATGAATATCCAAAAATCGCCTAAAAAGGGATAAAATCATAAAATTTACTCATTAGTAACAAAAATAATTTAAGGAAAACAGGAAAACTTCACTATTGATAATGAACATTATTTTTTTTTATATTGACAAAACTAGTTTCTAAAAGTATAAGACGGTATTGACTGATAATTTATTAAAAGTTTATAAAAATATAAGATAGTGTTGAGCGATGATTTATTACAATTTCTAAAATTATAAGATGGTATCCGTTGATGATTAATTACAATTTCTAAAAATATAAGATGGTAGTTATTGATAATTTATTGCATTTTTATAGATAATAAGATGGTGTTGACAGTTGGATGATAAATTATTACCGTTTTAGAAAATATAAGATGGTGTTGATAGATGATTAATTATCATTATATGTACCTAATTATAATTATATGGTTTTATAGGTATTAAAACGATAATAGACTAGAGATCAAGTGTACCAAATAGTAAATACTACTAATAACACTCTTTGATATTATAACAAAAAGTAAATAAAATAAAGTAAGTATTTTATTTTAGATAGAATATATACATTGGTAGTGAGAGAAAGTGAAGCTAATCTCTCTAGGGTTTGATCCACGCCTCTGGTGGAGCATTGGCGGTGCTGACGTGGATTTTCTGTTGATTCTGGTTTGTAGATTTTATTATTTAATCTTTTTTTATTTATTTATTCCGTTTGTTGTCAATTCTTTTGAAATAAATTCGATTTTGGTAGTTAAAGAGTGTATCTGGTGTTATATCTGTTGTGTTCTCAAATTTTATCGATTGGTAATTTATATTTGGTTTAATATTTTAATTATATTTCCTTCGAGTTATAGTTTTTTAGAATAATTGTTGAAAATTTATTGAGTTGAAATAATTTAGATTTCATATTTAGAATCTACTTAATTCATAGTTTGTCATGGTAAAAATTGTTAAATAATGGAAGTTTTGATGATTGTGAAGATTTAGGATATGGTTTGCTTATTATTTTTCTAGATTATTAATATAAAATAACTCCGCAAGAACTGTTTACTTATGTTAAAAATAGTATTCTTTTGGTGGGATGTTGAGAATTGTACGATTCGTACCTCAAACTTTCCGACTAAGACGAAACTAGAAGCAATAAAATAACTTTGACATTTTAATTACTATTTTCAGTATATTTTAACTCAATGTTAAGTCGGTGACTTAAATTACCAGCAGCTACCTGTTTCCTGTTCATAAATCATGATCACCACAACACTATTTATGTTAGTCATTTTACATAGGGTGCTTCTAATTTGAAAACGATTTCTCGTAAGAACTTTAGCAGTTTTCAAAGAGTCTTAAGCAAGCTACTTCAAGTTTTAAAACGCTATTTTTGCTTTTCAAAATGATTTCTTGTAAGGACTTTACCAATGGTTAGGCGCCTTTTTTTAGTGCCAGTATTAAGAGAAGAAGTCATTTTCTAGGACTTTCAGGTGGATTATCTACATGCCAGTATAATTCTATTGTGATACTTGGAACAATGGTTAGTATTGTTCTCGTAGTACCCTTGTGGCATGGCTGTTATCTTCGATCTTTTATAATTCTATTGTGATACTTGGAACAATGCGTTTCTGTTGGCATCATCAATGGGTTATCTTCTTTTCATTGCTTAACTTCCTTCAGAAAGCGTTAATGCCCTTGTTGGTTTCAACGTTGATATCACCACAACTTCAAAGGGGGTAAAATTGAAATATTCAGAATATATGGGATAGTTTGAAAGTTAGAAAACTGTTAGTGTGACCCTAAGTACCTATGGTAGAAATGTGTACAAGTATTACCATCTCACTTTCTTAGGGTTGCGCCGTCACTTCTTCTGCCTGCAACTATGTTCTCTCTCTTGGACATAAACCTTAATTTTCCCCGCATTACACTATATGTCAACTCACTGAACCGTGAGTTTATAAATACTATTATTTTATATTCACCATGAAATATGCGGTATAGTTATATATCAGTTGAGATTAGTAAACTACATGAAATTGAAGATATATGATATATCTATTAATATGTATATAACTTGTTAGTCGTTGGGTTTTGCCGTGCTGTGTCCTATATTTTTCAAGTTTTCTATATTGCTACCCTATTCCGGGCTACAGCTTTTTGAACACTTCTGCAGCATGTTCAATTCTCCTGTGTATAAGTCATAACTCTGATCTCCTGGTAAAAACGATTTGTGAAAGACACTCATTAGTGAAATGAAAACAGTCTTCTATGTAATTATTGTGCTATCATAACCAACTTGGTTTGGCTAGTTTAATCAATTATTGTGTTCCGTAAAGCTTTTCATAAACAAAACTATACCTAATTCTGAACATAAGCTTTACTAGTTCTTGCCACTTGTTTTACTGGAATACCTAAGATGCTCTTTTCTTTGGGTCCTTTGGAAATAAAAAAACTTTGGAGAGTGATTCTAGACTTTCTAGTGAGTCAACACCCTAATTTAAACATCATCTACATTTAGCCTTGCAGGTCATTGGTTCCTATCTTTAAACACTAAATCACTAATAAGGCTCTGTTGTGGTGTCTAGTAACTTCTTCATCATGCCAGAGAGTTGGTGAAGTTGTTATTTTAAAATAAAGCAGCTTTAGTTTTGCAAATAACGCCACATCGCCTAGTTTTTATGTCAATCTGTGATATTCTGTTTCCAAGGCACTTAATTGATATGATTTAGCGTTAATTTGGAGTGTAGTTTATCCATTAGTGTTATGACGTGGCAAATGTGAGAATCTCTGCCATAATATATGAATCATACGATTGTTTATGTGACGTGGATTACGTTGTTTAAGGTACCCTTTTTGTTGTTGGATGCATTGGCTGTTTCTCAGATGAAAAGCAATGCTTTAGTTGATCTTGATTTCGGTCTCTGTTTCCAATCCATTACTGCAGGCACAGTGGTCTAAAAGCTGGTACAATGAGTGAAAACTTTACGATTGAGTTCAGTGCCAGTTTAGTCAAACAGCTTGCTAATGAGGATGAGAAGTCAAAAAAGAAAACAAAGAGAACCAAACCAAAAACACCACGTGAACCTCAAAAAACCCAACAAAATGCAAAAAAGCAGATATCTGGTGAAGTAGAAACTACTAATGTGAGTTCTCCTTTGGCTTGGCCAGCTCAGTCTCCGCTATTTTTCCCGATATCACCTCCCCCACCATCTGATAACGTGGAGTTAGAAGCTATCCGGGCCACTGTTAGAGAGAGTGAGAAAATTTTGGAGAAGATAGAGAAACAGGAGGAGTTTAAGGTCCAACAAGTGACTCAACGAGCCAAGGATCTCCATGAGAAAGAGTTTAAGCTACCAGAGCATAAGGCTCAACCATGTCTGAATGAAAAAGGTGCTTGTTTTGACTGCTATAAGGAAAATGTGAAGGACCCTCTGAGATGTGCTGATTTGGTAAAGAACTATGCTGATTGTGTTCGAAGTGGCAGACAAAATTCCAGTTCTGCGAAGAATTAAACCCATAAAAAGTTAATTTGTTAGTTTGGGGTGATAGTAAGATTTTTGTGGTGCTAATAAGTTGAAACTTGTTTTGTTGGGTAAAGTGCTCTGGTACTATTCTTATGTAACCACTGAGATCTGTTTTGAGTTTCTTTATGCTGATCAGATCTTAAACCATAGAGAAATTGATCGTTAAATACCATTATCTGCTTGTTTAAATGGCTCGAAGATGTTTCTAACTGGTGCCATGTTTTAGAACTCACTTTGATTGCTAATACATGATACCTTCATTTATATGCTGATCAGTTTATTATTTGTTTGTGTCAAAATATGTTCATGCATTTTTACTCATCTAACCATGTTCTGAAGGGGACATCACAATGTAGGCTTTGTTTTCCGGTATAATCTTGTGAAAGTACTCTAGAATGAGGTAAAAAGTTTAAAGTAGTGAGACATGTATTAGCTCATCTTGCTCGACGTTGTGTTAGTCTATACTAGTTTTAGTTAAAGAATAAATAAATCCTAAGAGTATCAAATTGTGTACAAATTGCAGCAGGTCCTGGTATGCGTTTGGAACATCCACATATCTTGTTCAATTTTGATAGAACCCCCCTGCCTTTTATTTATCCGGTGAATGTAAGCCAATGTTCATGACTGTATGAATTCGGTCATAAATATGTGATATATTGTGAGGCAATAATATTTAAGAGATGAGAAAATTACCGCCGTGGGGTTCGGAGGATTATACAAAGATCTCGAAGAATAAGTGCTACCAAAGTGAGTTTGGAGTAGTCCGCTTCGGTGCTTGACCCACATTGTATTCTGCTTTTTTGTACAACAAGAAATAAGAAAAAGTATAATATATCAGTGGTGGAGCTTCTAGTATAGTTGGACAACCGGTTCAATTTACGTCAAAGAAAGCACACAAGCTTGGAGTAGTGCAATAAGTAAAATTACATCCATAACGAAGTGAAATAAGCAATTTACGAGTCGACGGATAAAAACACCTATTCACATTGTAATTTTTGCTATAACTTACAAATACATTATACACATGAAGCCTTTTTGGACCAAATTTATTTCCTTAAAGAATCCCAAGTGGCGAGTATAAGGAAAACATTATGATCCAAATGGCAAATTATTGTTTGGATCACAATGTAGCGTGACAAGCGTGTCATGTAGTGTTTTGAATACAAATCGAGTTATGTAACAAACATACGGATTGCTACTAGTTTGACCCTAAATTAAATTATTACTTCACATGTTACCTTATTATATATATTTAAATTATATATTGTTTTATAAGTTGTATTAAAATTATCGAAATGAAAATTTTTAAAACTAAATCATATAATTTAATGTTTAAACTATACGATTAACTTTCAAAATTTTCATTCTGACAATTTTAATAACCGATCAAAATTACACGTAATTTTAATTTTACAATAGATAATTAACTGATAACGGAGAAAGTAACATTATTATTAGTAATTTATTATTTCAGATCTTAAAATGAAATAAATAATAATAATAAATAAATAGAGAGGGAGTGAGTGAGGGGAGGGGGGGGACCATTCCACGTTGGTTCATCTCTCAACTCTAATAATTTCACATTTTCCCCCACATTTCTCAATCATTCCTTCATTTTATAGTACTACTATAATTTCATCATCATCATAATAATAAAAAACATCAATCTATTGTCTAAATCATTCACCGCATAGAGAGTTTTTATTATAGCACCCAAATACATATACATATACATATATACGTATATAGATACATATATAGATATAGAGATATAGAGAGAGAGAATTGGGGAATGAAAGGCGTCTATTCGGCGCCGGGTGATTATATTTACTTTAAGTCTCAGATCCCTCTGCATAAGATCCCTGTTAGTCCTCTTTTTCTATATCTTTCTATACATATATATATATATATATATATATATATATATATATATATATATCTATTATATGTATGTGTGTGTTTTTTTTTTTTTTTTTTTGAATTTTCTATACATACATATATATCTCTATTATATGTATGTGTGTGTGTATTTTATTGAATTTTGGTTATGGGTTTTAAGTTTCAGCTCATGTTGGTTAGGAATAATGATCATTTTGCGTGTATATATCTGTGTGTGTGTGTGTGTTATGTGGGGTTTTTTATTGGATTTTGATGTTGGGTTTTAAGTTTCAGCTCATATTGTTTATTGGGTGTGCTTTTGTTTTGTGATTTATGTGTTGAATATGCTCAATTGCGTTTCCTTGTTTAAAGGTTGGTACTTTATGGAAAAATGATCATTTTAGGATGTATCTATTATATGTGTGTTTGTGTGTTATGGGTTTTTTTTTATTGGATTTTGATCTTGGGTTTTAAGTTTCAGCTCATATTGTTTATTGGGTGTGCTTTTGTTTTTGTGATTTATGTGTTGAATATGCTCAATTGCGTTTCCTTGTTTAAAGGTTGATACTTTATAAAAAAAATGATCATTTTAGCATGTATCTATGTATATATGTGTGTGTTTATGTGTTATGGGTTTTTTTTATTGGATTTTGATCTTGGGTTTTAAGTTTCAGCTCATATTGTTTATTGGGTGTGCTTTTGTTTTTGTGATTTATGTGTTGAATATGCTCAATTGCGTTTCCTTGTTTAAAGGTTGCTACTTTATGGAAAAATGATCATTTTAGCATGTATCTATGTATATATGTGTGTGTTTCTGTGTTATGGGGTTTTTTTTTATTGAATTTTGATCTTGGGTTTTAAGTTTCAGCTCATATTGTTTATTGGGTGTGCTTTTGTTTTTGTGATTTATGTGTTGAATATGCTCAATTGCGTTTCCTTGTTTAAAGGTTGCTACTTTATGGAAAAATGATCATTTTAGTATGTATATGTGTGTGTTTGTGTGTTATGTGGCATATTTTATTGAATTTTGATCTTGGGTTTTAAGTTTCAGCTCATATTGTTTATTGGTTGTGCTTTTGTTTTGTGATTTATGTGTTGAATATGTTCAATTGCTTTTCCTTGTTTAAAGGTTTATGCTTTATGCCTTTATCTTAATCTTAAATTTTGATGACTTTTAATGCTTATGATAGAACTGTGTGCAATCCCAATATGAAGCATGGGTGCTCAATGATTCTATATATACATTATATGTCTTTATATATGTGTGTTATGTGATTTTTTTTGTTGAATTTTGATTCTGGGTTTTAAGTTTCTGCTCATGTTGTTTAGGAAAAATGACCATTTAATACATATTTTGAGACTTAACTATAAAAACCCATGGTTAAAATTAGATACAGATGCTGGATGATGCTACTTTTTTTTTTCTTTTTTTTTAACTTTGATGATCACATGATACGTTGTTATGTACCAAATCTTGAACAAAACCCACAAATTCGGGTTTTTGATAATTAAGTTTAAAAGTATGTATTAAAGAATAACTTTCCCTATTGTCTATTGGGTGTGCTTTTGTTCTGTGGGTTATGTATTGAATATCTTCAATTGCGTTTCTTTGTTTAAAGGTTGATGCTTTATCTCAATCTTTAGTTTTGGTGACTTTTAATGTTTATGAACTGTGTGCAATCCCAATATGAAACATAGGTGGTCTTCTTTTGTGTCCCTTGCTAGGTAGTTTATTTAAAAGCTAGCTAAAGTCTAGCAAAAGAACTAATTATCCGTAGCTTGGCACTCTTGTGTTCCGAATACAGTGACGAAAACAAGAAAACTCAAATGGATGGGGCTGATATTCTGCGCAAACTTTTTTGGATTGTATGTTTGGGATAAAGACGCCCATTTTTTAGAGATATTAATCAAAAGAAGTAAAAAAAACATAGGGAAAAGACTTTTCTTTTCTTTGCTGGTATCAAAATGGGAGGGGCTACGGCCCATGAGTTAGTTCCTTCCCTGATTCCAATAGAAATTATATTTGAATGAAAGCAAGAAAGAAGCAAATAGATTTGAGGCAATGCGGCGTTTCACTTTGATCTATTATAAGTAACAGATAATCCCAGGAAAAATTTGCTAATAGAGAATAATCTCCTTTCTCTTGGCTATAAATTATAATGACCCTATTCGGATAATAAGAATATGTGAGGCATACGGTGGTGTATTCATATAGACGCAATCATATCCAGAACGTTTTTTAGAGCCTCAAAACACAGCTTTGGTGTAGTCATCTCATACTTCGAGTTTGTATACAACTCAAACCTGACATGCTCATTTTATTTGGTATTAGTTGGGTTTTCTAGTTGGCTGTATTCATCTCATTGGATATATCTATTTTTTAAAATCTTATTAAAGAGGATCAATAGATTTCACACCTACCCCCTTTAACAAGACTCGAACCCTGTACCTAAGCTATTTCTAGCGGGTTCTAGCCCATTAGGCTACTCCTAGTGGGTTATCTTCATTGGATATATGGGTATGCTCTCGGATGTTAAATTTTTTGGTTATTACACTCAATTTCGGGAAAAAAGAAATCCTCCTTTGCTATAGATTACACTCAACTAGTGATATTTGTTCCAATTTTGTAAATAGTAACATGTATATTTTTGGTAATATGTAGATCGGTACAAAGCAATGGAGATATTATGATTTTGGTCCGAAAGTTGTTCCTCCACTTATCTGTCTTCCCGGCACAGCGGGAACAGCTGATGTATATTATAAGCAGATTATGGCGTTGTCAATGAAGGTAACAAAATAATGTGCCTTATCAACTCTTGTTAAAATTTATATCATAACCAAATGTTTATTTTTACATATAAGAGAATAACAATAACTATAAACTTCTAATGCAGGGCTATCGAGTAGTTTCCATCGATATTCCTCGTGTATGGAACCATCAAGAATGGATCCAAGCTTTTGAGAAGTTTCTAGATGCTATTGATGTGCATCATGTAAGGTTTTTGTTCTGGGTGCATAATTCTAATTTGGAAAAACAATCAAAGGGTATTTTAATATGACAACCCAGTTTACAGACGGTTAGTATAGAATGTCAGTCAGTGGTGGAAGTTGAGCTAGTTATAGTAATAGCTCGGAAAGTAAAGTGTTGGTGTACCTATCAAGAAGAAAAACTTTATAATTTTTAGGTTATGATTTATAGGTACCAGTGTATTAAATCGCTAAAGCGTTTTTTTATGAGCTTTACTGAAGCGTAAGTACCGACGCCAAAAGCGTAAGCTTTAGTAATGTTTTTATTTATACCTATTTCAATTTTATATGCATATCTATGTGTATTGACGAGTCTTGTATTGGTCAAGAGAATGAATAGAAATGAAAATTATACTACTTCATTGTGTCCCAAATCGAGTATCATTCAAAGAAACCTCCTTTATTTTCATAATTAATGACTTATAGGAACTCAAAAATAGGGAATATAAACAATATCCTATTGAAAAATGGGTAATTGATTTGTTTTGGGCCTTAATTTATAAGCCCATTTTTGCCAAATGTTATGAGTTTTAAGAAATATTGCGAGCTATTTAAGTACTGAGGTGTGTTTTCAGAGTATTGGCACGGAAAAAACGAGTTATTTGGGCTTTCCCCTTGAAACTCAACAATTTTTCTCTACGCCTTGAGCTAAAGAGAGCTCTAAAGCGCTTCAAGGCGGGTAAAAAAAATATTGATAGGTACTAACATTGTGGATCTATGAGTAAGCTAATGAATTTATAGTTAACAGGTGCATCTTTACGGTACTTCTCTAGGAGGGTTTCTTGCGCAACTCTTTGCACAGCATAGACCTCGTCGGGTTAGGTCATTGGTACTTTCAAATACGTTTTTGGAGACTCGTAAATTTGCCGCTACAATGCCGTGGGCACCTATGTATGTAGTCTATCTTAATTAATTTCTAAGTAGCGATATCGTGTTTGGTAGAGATGCATGTGTTTACCCTGGTTTCTGTTTAGGTTTGACTGTTGATCTGTTGTTGTTGTTGGTATCATTATTAATTGACACCGTGTGGAGTCTGTTATTTTAGATGCATCAGGTTGTTGAAATATTCCTGGCGTTAAGTCCAACTTTTCAACCAGGTTTTTTTTTATAAAAGTGGGGCCACCTGTAAAATTTATTTTCAGTTTATTAAAATAAACGCGTATAAGAAGTATCCATCTTACATAACTTATGGAGGCAAGAATGTTTGCTTTTGTGACATTAAAAAAAATCTTTAATCGGTCAACTCTCTATAAGATCTCCCCTGCCTATTGTCAATTGTGTGAGGATAAAAATGAGATTCTATGCATGTTGAATGTAAGAACACCATATAACACTACAAGACGAGGATCCATTAGACAAATATATCGAAAGAGCCACTGCACATTAGGTTAGAGCAAATGGTGTGGTATACTAGTTCACAATATGCTTTTTAGGACCATAATAGATGTTTAGAGGGACAGAAAAAAACGAAAATATGTTTGTTGGCCATTTTCTGGTACGTGATTATGTCCAAATTACATCACATGTAGTACCTAATTGAAATAATTGAAGCCTTAACACTCATTAAACAATAATCCAACATTAGTCACATGACAGTGACCCATTTTTATATTCTTTAATGTTTCAAATCTTTTTTTCTTCGGTAATATTACAGTTCTTAAGAGCGCACAAGTTTCCCAGAGAATACATAGGCATACGACTAATCCAGATTCTTTCCAATAATGGTCATTAATCTATGGTTATTAATCTTGAGTAGAAATTAAGATTCTTTATGAGAGGAAAACCTTGTCTCTAGCCTATGATAATATCCAGAGGCTGCAGCTTTCTAAGAAACTAAAGTCTACTTGCTTATGCAAACAACTAATGTTATTTTCATCTTCCTTCCTCTTTCCGTGCTAGTGATTGGTGTGGTTTTCTTTTCCTGAAAAAGAAAAACAAGAATGTGTTTGATTGTTGCTGATTTTACTTTACCCTGCCTCCCTTCTCTCCTCTTTGATTACCGCAATTGTCAAATTTAATATAGGTATATAGCGTACTTGGATATGCAACTTTCTGTTTGTTGATGCTAATTACGAGAAATTTCTGGTCACAGTGTAGGTTGGGCTCCTTCTTTTTTGCTTAAGAGACATGTCTTAACAGGAATTAGAGATGTTCCCCAGGATCCTTTTATTGCTGACTCAGTAGATTTCGTTGTTTCCCAGGTAGAGCCACCATGCAATCTGCCTTTTTGGGTCTTTTTCCCTATTGGTTGAGTTGATCACTAAAAATTACTTAAAGGACTACTTGTCTATTAAGAAAAACTATTTTTGCTAATTTTTTGAGTTTGGAGAAACTGTTGTAACTATGACTCTATAAAGTGGTTGGTTAAAATGAAGGTAGCTAGATATGCTCGGGTTCTTAATTTACCCTAAATGGAAAACCAGTCTTATAATTTTACTTTCCAGTTGCGATTATTACATAATATTTGTTTTCATGCAGGTTGAGACCCTCTCGAAAGATGACTTGGCTTCCAGGCTGAGCTTAACAGCCGATGCTTCTGTAGTGGGCCCTCTTCTACTTTCTGATACTCTCGTAACTCTAATGGATGTATGATCTCTCTTTCTCTCTCTCTCTCTCTCTCTCCATAATATTCCGCCTTCTTCTTCTTTCCCTTCTCTTAGTTTCTCTGTGTTACTTTGAGTTTGAGGTGAAGTAGATCCTAAAGCATGCAATTTGTAAGTTTTAAACATTAGTGAAGGTCCAAGGTTAGGAATTATACACAATTAACTGACATTCTTGTTCGGGTCAATACCATCAAGTTCCTTATGTTTCTAAATATGTCTTTGTACATTATCTTCGAACATTTGGTGAATTTTACTATGAAATTTTTGGCATGTACCATGATTACACGTGAGTTCTCAGAAACATTATGATATTATTTTATGCTTTTGCCGTCAGTTCAAAAAACAACTATTTGATGAATTTGATTATTTGTTGTTTTACATTCTTTTTATTTTCTTTTGACATGTGTATATTTCCCTCTTTTTTAAGACCAACGACACTAGCTCAACCCCTCAACAACTTAAAGATGAAGTATCTGAGAGGTACCCGGGAGCTAGACAAGCATATTTAAAGACTGGCGGCGATTTTCCTTTTCTTTCTCGGACAGATGAAGTCAACCTTCATTTGCAGGTAATTATATACCAACCTTTTTTATTTCAAATTTGTGTTAACACTGTTTTACACTTCAAATTTATGGTAAAGCTCAAAAGTAGTTGTGTTGTCCACATATTATGCATAAGCATTCCCTTTGAGGGTACAAAATTCAGTATAAAAATGATTTGACATACATATTATGTATATGCTTAGCTAGGTAAGGATATGCTATGCCTAGAGTAAACCAAATTGTGAGACTTGGCAATGACAGTTTTGTAATTTTGAGTGCCAGTTCTGTAAATGTGAGAAACTTACATAAGTGTTTTTGTTTATGAAAATTTGCCAACAAGTATATGTGCAACCATAATATTTACACTTTGCCTCTAATTGCTCAAATATATATAACTGTTACTCCGTACTTCCCAGTTGATCCTCAGTGCTATAAGTCTTTATCCTACTACGTGCTGCACAAAATGTGATAAGAACCTATGATTATGAGATTGAACCTGGTAGCTTCTCGAGTCTGCACAAATATTTATAATGCTTGTAACAAAAGTATTTTTTGTTTTTGACTTGCTTATCTTTTTCAACTAATTATTGAAAATTTACAGCTCCACTTAAGACGAGTAGGTGTTGAAGCTCGGCCAGATCTGGTGCGTGGTGTTCCTAAAGATGCTAGTGATGGCGGGAGCTCTAGCCAACCGAAAGATGAGAGGGAAGATGAAGACAAAGACACTCATGAGGATAATACAGGAAATGACGAAACTCCCCCTTCAGACAGCGAGCCTCCCCTGGCTCCTGAAGGTTCCAACTCTCATGATGCAGATAAATATTCTGAATTTTCGAAAATTGTTTTTTTACTCGCAATGTACCAGAAACAGGTAATGTACTTGATTACCCCTTGTATCATAGTGCAGTCTATGTTGGACCTTTTGGAATCTATACCTAGGTCTCCCCTTTTACTAGCAACTATGTACATTAGTGTTTTGGAATCTTGTTGAAAATTATACCGAAGGTGTTGTACATGGATTATGCAATCAACTTTTGTTTGTAGAGTTTTTGTAACATGATTGTTGGAAATTGTTTTTGAGCAGTGATAGTTAAAGAAAACATGTGTTCGCTTGGCGTTTGGTGGTTTTTGTTGGATATTGGCATCATACGGTAATATGAATACATGCTTTTGGTAATATCTGATGAAGTATTGCCCATTTGATTTATATAAAAGTTTAGTTTGTTACTTTGTTTAGTGAATCAATTAAGGGATACTGTGATTTATTAGCTCAATGTGTGCTAAGTGTCTAATATTTGGAATATGGAGTGTCGGTTGTACGAAAGATTTTGATAGTCGAGATGGGCCTTTGACAAACCATTTTGTAGTTTCAATGAAATACCGTTTGATACTACATACTTCCATTTGCAAAGCGAATAGTTCCCGTGTTTCCAATACGTGGTAGAAATTTGGTCCTATAATGGAGCTGAAATCATTGCAACTCGTTACATTCTATCCATCTTTCGTAAGTTAGTATTTCTATAATTATATGTTATTTTCTTCTACTATGGTCATGAGAAGGATTTTGCAGATAGGGGATTACTGTAAAATAGACCTAAAAAAATTATTTATTAAGTACATCTGAGACAAAATCTATCACTATTTAAGAATCTGGTAACCATCACTATTGGTTTTCAACTTTTCATGAAGAACAGGTGAAATTTTGATCATAAATATTAATGAAAGTGTCCTTGTTTAAAAAAAAAGATGAAATTTTGATCAAACTATATATGAGGATCATAAATGTATTGACCCAAAGTTTGAGATGAAATTTGAGTACGTTGTCCAGTGAGCTTGGGAATGTTGATCCTCATTATAAAGTTTTAGATTTTCTATCCCCTAAAAAAGAAGCCGACAACTTAGAAAATGAAAGTAAGATTCCATTGTCAAAAAGAAATCTCATCTTTTTTCCCCACCGAAGGTATGTTGTACCAAGAATCATGGTAAAAGTTGAATTTATTACTTAAGTCGGTCTCAATTCCATCAACGTTGTGAATGCAAGAAGATTTGTTGATGGTAAAGTGTTGGATTGTTTGGGTAATATTGTAAGCAAGCTTGCTTGAATTTTTTTTTTAATGGTTTAGTTTTTGTTTCTTTTTTCATTCTTTCCAAAAGACCTACAAGTTTTAATCTTTGATTCATCTTACCTTTTCTTGGTTGAAAAAAAAAACTGGATTTTTTCTTGAAAGAATACAGACAGCAAATCATGCGTGTAATTTTGGGGTAAATGAGCAAATAATGTTCATTGTTTGTACACTTTTTGGAATTTATAACTTTTTTTGAAAACAATCCAGTGCTGCCTTGCTGGGTACCCTCCCACACTCTTGAAAACGATGTCCACTCAACCTTTATTGTACATATTGAATTTGGCGACATATTAACGTATAAGTTAGGTCATCATAACTGGCTTGATTGAAAATCTCAACATTGGGTATCACATATATATATATATATTTTTATGTGTTATGTAGCATCTTCAAATTCAAGTATTGTATACCCTCATTAGTCCATCTTTCGTAGGAATGATCAACTTGCAAAATGTATCTGTTATCATAAATAAATTTGTCGCTCCTGTCTTGCTTGAAGTCTTGAACGAGTAAAAGCTCCATCATGCTGAGTGGCCTCATTTTTATTTATTTAAACTCTCTGGGAAGTAAAACTTTTTTTCACTTAAAAAGTACTTTTTGATGGTTTTTGAACTGCACAATTAATTTATTAACACTCTCTGCATCCCGCCTCCAGCGGCGACTGCCAGCGGCCAATCATAGTACATGAGCGAGCGGCTGCAGTCCAAATAAAATTGCATCAAACCGGATCCACTTTTTCAGACCAAAACAAAATTATTGGAAAAAATGAAGTAAAATTCAATTAAGCAAACCAACAGAGTTAACAAATTTGTGACTTACGTAAGTGTCAGCTTGCAGCTCTTTTCAATCTGTAATTTAACTTAAAAGTCAAAAGTATCCAACAACACACTGTCCTTTTGCTGACTGAGTAGTGTGATTTATATATGATTAAGGGGAATCCAAGGTTTTGTAGAGAAATATTTGTCCTACTTATTTGCTAATTCCAAGATGCACACATGAAACTAATGATCGAGTTTTTATTATAAGAAAAAATAGAAATTGGTTTTCTAAGACTGCTCAAGATGCATACAGACTTAAGTGAACATCGGAAGTCAATTTCTTGTATCGAATTATATTTAGGTTGTTAAAAACTGCTTAACGCATGTATTCAGCCCCTTTTCTGTCCATATTTAGATTGCACGTTGATTAATTGTGTAATTTAATTTAGGGAACAAAAATTAGTGTAAACTATTATTTCAAGTCCTTGACTATGAAATACTTTGCCTAAGTTTTTTTTTTTGGAAAGTTACGCAAAGAAGCTAGTTTATTGAGAAAAGGAAAGAAAGAAAAGCTAGTTTAGTGCACATTCAAGAGAAAAAGGTAAGATCATGGACCATAGAACTTACCTTTTTCTTCTAAGAAACCAATAGGTTACAGTCTTGAGCCAAACAGTCAAGTTTCAGTAATATATCCCCTATTATCTATCCACTTATGTAGCTTCTTACTTATTTTATTCAAAAAAAAAATCTAAAAAACTTTAAAAAAATTATACAATTATTATAAGACATGTATCAATACATCCCAATAATTATTATTAAAAGAAAATTCACGCGCAATTTA
Organism: Primula vulgaris; assembly: GCA_963920805.1. NCBI lineage: Eukaryota > Viridiplantae > Streptophyta > Magnoliopsida > Ericales > Primulaceae > Primula > Primula vulgaris. The sequence continues at coordinate 33,510,479 of OY987213.1, forward strand.
TTTTGAAATAAATATATAAATTAGTGTAAATTAAACATTAAATATTAGAAAAATTATCTAAAACAATATCATGTCCAAATATTTTAAAATTTGAATACAACATAATATAAAAGTTTATAAATTTGCGGAATAAGTTGTGAAAATTTAAAATTTGAATGAAAATAAGCAATGAGCACGGAAGGGGTAGAGAATATACAGTAGAAGATCTGGACTCGACTAGAAGGCAAGAGAAAAAAGAACTGAATCAATGTACTTATTTTGCGTTAACTCTTACGAGTATAATTGTTTCGATCATAACAAAATTTTGATGTTCATTTTATTGGAAACTTAAGTTAAAATCAGAATAGGTTAAAAATTATATAGGTCGCATTACAAAAAAATACTCAAATAACGACAAGATTAGTTACGGTATTTTTTGTTACGAGCTTATTAGCGACGGTTTTTGTGACAGTTTAGTCAATTTACGACAATTTTTTAAACTATTGACAGACTTATGACAAATTTTAACTCTCAATAAATCAAACATTATTTTATAGTAGCGTGTTAATCAAAATTCTCTTCCTTTGACATAAACTACTTAAATTATCTAGAATAGGTTGAACATGGTCAGCTGGTGGTTAGGCTTGACCTATAAGGTCAATGTTGGTTATCCAATTTTTTTGGAAAATCAAACAGAATTTCTTTTAGTTTTTAGGTAGAATTGTCATAAGCTAACTAAACATAGCTAATCAGAACATCGTGTATAGGTGCTAGCCAATAGTAGTAAGCATTATACTATAAAAGTGCGCACATATAGTGTGGTCCATGTGCACTTTTAAAATGCTAGTGTTTTTAAATTAATTATTTCGATATCTAAATAAGACTTTTGTGCAAATTGAATTTTGAACATTCTGTCACGATTCCCTAGCTTTTATTTATCTATAATACGAAGGAGTTGGTATTTGAATTCTTGAAGGTGGAAAGCAAACTTCGTAAACATTCTCATTAAGAGAAATACTATTAAAGATTGTCTTTTGTAAAAATGCAGTTGATGAGTTTGATTTTTCATTTCTATATGTTTTTTCCTGATGAAAAAATGGCAAGGCCGTGATATATTGAGTCGGTAACTTGTTAGATCATATATATGTTATTTATAAATTAGATAATTTTTAGATGAGATCATGATATTTAGCCAGTGACGTTGCTAGATCATATAAGTACATCTTGCTAAATGATAATTGGAAGACAAATTTAATTAGATAAAGTATTCTCTTAGAATTGAAAATGAGACGAGAAATTCATTTCAGCTCCCCAACTTGCAACAAACACGTTTATGGAGTATATATTACTGAGTACTGCGTTACAAAAGAAAATTTAGTTCTAACTGATTGACTTACTTTATCAGAAATAGTGTACACTGCATTTTTTTTAGTTGCTACAAAATGTGGAGGCAGAAAAAGTAACTTTTTTTATATTAATGGTGGGGAAAACCCACTCCTTTATTAATATATAGATAAAAAAATGGATGAAAAACCTCACAAAAACAAAACAAAGTAACAGTAGAAAACATCTTGAAAATTAAAGAACTTCATAAGATAAAATTAAAACTTTCAGAAAAAGTAACTTAATGTACACATTGTAGCACAAATGAAACATTATTAAAAATTGGAACTAAACAAAATTTGGTATGTCTTACCATATACTTTGCAGTTTTAAATTGAAAATATTTTTACCATTTATAATACCTGGAAAATTATACTAATTTACTCAAAGTTTGATCTAAAATGCATTTAGTAAATGTGCATGCTGTTGAGTTTTGTAGTATATCCTCCAAATGAGTAAAATGGGATTTAACCAAAAACAAAACATTTCAGCTATTAATGGTGTGTCAGTATTTAAACACTGAAATTATACTAATCCAACGGTAATGATTGACCCATTCATTCACTCATTCTGCAGTAAAAATATTACAATATTTCACCAATCTCAAGACAATAAAAGTCGTACTTTTCTGTACCACTTTTCACATCTGTCTAAACTCTAAATTCTCTCTCTTTATATACATTTACTATATATATTTATATATATATATATAAATATAAATATATGTATCTGACCTCAAACCTAGCAAGTCTATATACTGTCAGCATATCAAAGAAGAAGAAGAAAAAACTCAAAAAAAATGTCTATATTTTTTCCACTCTTTCTCTTCACTCTATTAATCATCCCAAGAACAATACAATCAAATGCTGAGGTAAAAACCCTACTAAAATTAAAAGCCTCTCTAGACCCAACCAACAAGCTCTTATCCACATGGCGCGTAAACGGTGACCCTTGCGACGGGTCCTTCGAAGGGGTCTCTTGTAATGAGCATAGAAAAGTTACTAACATCTCTTTGCAGAGTAAAAGTCTCTCTGGAGAGATCTCTCCCGCGGTTGGCGAGTTGAAATGTCTCTCTGGGCTGTATTTGCATTATAATAAATTGAAAGGGGAGATACCAAGAGAGATTGGGAATTTGTTTGAGTTAAGTGAGGTTTATCTTGATGTGAATAATCTTTCTGGGAGTATACCTTCTGAGATTGGTCATATGCCAAGCCTTCAAGGTGACTTCTTTTTTCTTAATTATAATAGGAAATTGTACTTACTTTGAGTATATATATCAGTGCTTTTAGTAATTAACTAAATTATGGGAATAGTAAACCTTTATTAATAGTATTAATCAAGGGGGGAGTTTAACTGTAAATTTTTGTATAATCAGGCTAACTATTGCTAATAAATGCTAAAAAATCTTATTTTCAAGTCGATGGTTTCATCATTTTGTTATAATACTTACTTTTTTTCAAAAAAATATTTTAAAGTTTAATTTTAAACTTTTTAGAATTTAATTGTTAAATAGTTATAATTCATGAAAAATATAATTATATACTTTTTTTTCGTTTTTTAATTGTTTCAAGTTATAATTTATAAATAAAAACAATCGGCGATTATTAGATTAGCTGGAAAAACAATCAACGATTTACTAGTATCATTAAAGAGTTTTACAACATATTAATAATAATAAAAAAAATCAATATATAACTATAACTAAAACCTTCCTATGAGATTCAGCACCTTGCAACCTCCCATACAAGTCCACCATTGGTTTGTCAAAATCTTCTGCCATAAAAAAATAGGGAGGAATTTTTTTATTTAGTAGATAATAATTAAATTAAATTGTACAAAGTGTAGTTTAGTTAGTTTTGAATTCTTCCAGAAAATGGTGATTAAAGATTTGTCGTCTTGTTTATAACTTGTTTTGCTTAGGCAATGTGCTGTCAGAAGTTGAAGAGTGAATAGCACTAATTATTCTTACAGTCTGAGGTTTATGTTTATTTATTCTCACAATTTAAATATTCGTACCTATATGGTACCTTTTTTTTTTTAAAGAGGCATCTTCATTTCATTAAATACCTATATGGTACCTATATGGTACCTTAAATACTGAAAAGGTTAACAATATAATTCACCTAGTTAAGGAGAAATGCAATACTAACATGAGATGTGCTTGACAGTTGAAAATTTGAAATCAAAGAAATCGGTTAACCTTCTAGCTTTCTAAAGAATTAGCTTTATTTTTTTATTTTTTCAAACTTTGACTAATGGAGTGAAACTATGAAAAGTACTAGTAGTAGAGTACAGCCATATATGATTTATTTTGAATTCAACTTCTTTTATTACCCAAGGAATATATATATACAGGATTACAGGAATATAATTCCAAATACTTAAAAAGTCAAAGTAATTCCGATTTTTTTATTTTTTTTTATTTTAAACAAGGCTAACTTTATTAAAATGAAATATTCATGGACAAGGCCCCAATGCTGTCCGGAATTACTAATTTGTCCACATCATTATTCTCGCAACAAGAACATTTTGTAACCAAGAAACTCCCAACCTTTTTAAAATCTTCATCAAGTTTAATAGCTGAGAACCATAATTTCCAAGAGAAAATACTAATTTTAGTGGAGATAATAGGGTTAAAGTAGTTCTGATTTTAATACTCCCTCAGTTCTACAGTAATATAGAGGGACAGAGCTACGTAACATTTTTATTTATCTTTTCATTTTCCTTTTAATTTCTAGCTTATGCTTTCTTTTTCTAGATTCAGGTTGTAACATATGTCCATTTTCTCTGTTTTCGCAGTTTTGCAGTTATGCTGTAACCAGCTAATAGGAAACATTCCAACAAATTTTGGTTCATTGAAGAAATTAAATGTTCTTTCTCTGCAACATAATAAACTTAACGGCTCAATTCCAACTAGCTTTGGGAATTTGGAAATGCTTAAAAGGCTTGATATGAGTTATAATCATCTATCTGGCCCAATTCCATCAAGATTAGCTAGCATTCAACAGCTCAAAGTTTTAGATATTCGAAACAATTCTCTTTCTGGACCCGTCCCTTCCGGTAAGTTTATTAATGTTCTTTTTTTCTTCCAAATATTAGGTACTTCTTCAGATGAGTTTGAAGAACGTTCTTTTATTGATCTTGCTTTGGTTGTAACTTGTCTACTCGATTGGCTTCCATTTTGGTTCACAAAATAAAAAATAAGAGAAGTGATGATATCCTGAAGCAGCATAAACTGTTTTAATACTAAAGGGTGTATCCGGAAAGAATTTCTAGATAAGAACCATTTTATTTCACGGTACAAAAATGCTATACAAACATAATTATGCACGCAAATAGCGACACAATTGCCAATTGCATTTGCAAAGTTGTGACACTTTTGTGATCTCTTTATTTCTTCTCCCAGTGAGTCCTAAATGCTGGCCAAGCATGTTGCCTTACTAACACATGATTTTATTGCGATATCGAAAATTTCGTAATTAAATGCGGAGGATAGTAAAGTAGTTTTATTCATCAAGCTTTAAATCTCTTTTGGCTAATTTTTCATTTCTCTTCTTTCAAACCCTCGGTAAAATTACAAAAACGAAACAAAATGTAATCATTGGTGCATAAATCACAGGTTTTAAAAGATATAGCGGAGGAGAGGTTCACTTTGAGAACAACCCAGGTCTTTGTGGTGTTGGATTTTCATCATTGAGAAATTGCTCTATTTGGGATGATCAAAACACAGTTCAAATGGAACCTTTCAAACCTATAGCAAACAATACTATTCCCCTAATCACCCCTAATTCTACTCATCTCAATGCTACTAAAAGTAACTGTACCCAAATCCATTGCTCAAATCCATCGAAACTTATACAAATCGCCATTATCTCCGGGGTCATTACACTCTCTGTCACGTTCATGATTAGCGGATTATTAATATTTATTCGAAGGAGGAGGCATAAACAGAAAGTTGGAAGTGCAGCTGATAATATAGATGGTACATTAAGCTCTGATGTGGTTAAAAAAAATTACCGAGGAACTCCCTCGCCACTGGTAAGCCTCGAATATAGCAATAAGTGGGACCCAATGGCGGGTTGTTACAACAAATGTGGGGATTTTAACGAATTTCCATCTGGTTTTAAGTTCAATTTGGAAGATATTGAATCGGCAACTCAGTATTTTTCGGAAGTTAATTTATTGGGAAGCTCTAATATTTCTGCTGTTTATAAAGGGATTATGAAGGATGGATCGATTGTAGCGATTAAGAGCATTAGTGTTACTTGTTGTAAGTCCGAAGAAAATGAGTTCATGAAAGGGTTGAGCTTGTTAACATCTTTGAGACATGAAAACCTTGTAAAATTACGAGGGTTTTGTTGTTCAAAAGGGAGAGGCGAGTGTTTTCTCATATATGATTTTGCTCCAAAGGGTAATCTATTGAAGTATCTCGATTTGGAACAAGGAAGCAGCTATGTTCTTGATTGGTCTACTAGGATTTCTATCATTGATGGGATTGCAAAAGGTCAGTTGTTTTCTTTTTACTTCAAATTCCTTGGTTGTTAGAGTTTTTTCCCCCCATTATTTTTTGGTAAATTAACTCATTAGTCAAGTACATGAATCTGGTTTTGTCTTAAGAAAAGTAATAAAGGATCTGGAATGCTCAGTTTTTACTTTTTTACATTATTCTTAGAATTCGATGTTCGGAAATGTATTCCAAGATTAGTTCTTTTAAGATAGAACTTCTGTTTGGAAGTTGCTTTTGAGAGAAATCTTGTTTGGCATAAGATCAGTGGAACAGTTTTTGGTTTCAGTAAAGTTTACGGCGTTGGGTGTTTCTTCATGGTTTTCGTTTGTTGGACTCTCTGAACACCCAAAACTTAAACCATTTTCTTCTCCAAATGAGTCTTACCGTAAAAAAAACCGCGAAGTTACTTGCTATAAAACAGTAACCAGGCATCAGAAACAGAGAACTCTCTTAACTAGAAGTAGGATTTTAGAGATGATATCACAAAAAAGGACTATCATGTTACCTCTTTATTGTGGAAACATGACTAGATTTTTTCGATGTTTTTCTATTATATTCAAGCCATATGCTGATATGCATAGTTGAATACATAAGTGATTGATCTTTATCATCATAGAAATGTAGACAAGATGTACCCAAAAAAATATAAATGCAGACAAGATACAGTTGCATTTATTGCATGTAGAGGTGCTTTGGTCTACAGATAAAATCATGGTTTCAAGATTTCAGTGCGTCTTTAATTTATGTAATGCGACAAAAAGTTACTTAACTATGAATAGCATTGGGGACCTCTATTGATGTACTACGTTTTAGCCTGACAGAGATATTAACATGAATGTAAGATATGGCTTATGGTAACTTCCACTGTGGAAGAATTTTTTTTTGACTTGTGCTAACTTGGTAACCCAATAATTGTGTAAATAAAATTAAAACAACAAGGTTCGTGTAATTGTCTTGTATATTATATGCCTGTTCTTCTGAAATAATGACTTGGTGCATCTCTCTTCAAGTTTTACAGTATAACTTGTAGGAAACTGTAAAAGTCATAAATTAGGCTGGGGCTTATTTTCATGTAATACAATTGTATAGCTTAATTTTAAAAACTAGATTATCAACATATTTTATCATTAAACATTTTCTTAAGGTCAATTACTACAAAGTGCTTAAACAAGAAGAGTCTAACTTTTACCAAAATTACAAAACAATTTCCATCATTGTCTCTTGTACCTACATTCGTGTAAGTTTCTTTCCTTTTCAATCTCTAGATTGTAAAAAGACATCTTCTTTCAATGCCAGGTATCACATACTTACACAGCAAGGAAACAGGCAAACCTGCGATGGTTCATCAAAACATATCCGTTGAAAAAATCCTTATCGATGATAGATTCACGCCATTAATAGCCGACGCAGGTTTACTTCAACTCCTAGCCAGAGACGCCACTTTTTCGGCTCTCAAGGTTAGCGCTGCCCTAGGGTATATGGCCCCAGAATATGTTACCACTGGTAAATTCACAGAAAAAAGTGATATATACGCATTTGGAGTTATTATCCTTCAAATTTTATCCGGTAAAAGTAAGCTTGGGAATTTGATGCAATTAGTGGCTGAGTCGTTGCAATTGGAGGATTTTATTGATCAAAATCTTGTGGGTGAGTTTATTCACTCCGAGGTTAGTAAATTGACAGAAATAGCTTTATCATGCACGAATGAAGATCCTGAGAAGAGGCCGAGTATGGAAGAGGTGATTGATCAGCTTTATAAAGTTGAAGAAAACAACTGAAACTTAAGCTTTTATCCGTACTTTGAGGGAACTTTTGGTACATAAGTTTGGAGTTTCCGCTTTTGTTGCCAAATGTAGTAAAATATTGACATTTAGAAAGAAAAGCGGATGGATTCGATCATAGTAATACCAAAAAAAAAAAAAAAAAACTCCGGAAGTGCTTGTCTTTGCAGAAACGTGTATGTGTATGTGCAAATTAAAAAAGAAGCGAGTTTTTCCGAAAGAGAGATCTATGAATATTCTACTTTTAGCCAATCTGTGATCATGGCTCCGAAAATGTAGGGAATCGGCTTTAGCATTTTAAGGCCGAATATAACAAGTGTCAAAACATCGTAGGAAGTACAAATTGTAGCCGAAATGCATCATGTATGGCATAGATGAAGAACAACTTTAGCTTCTGTAAGGGCTTTATACATTAGTTGTAAACAAAGAACCAGTGATGCTTAATACTTTATGACTTGTCATTCGTTTTCGATTTTTTCTGTTCATCATGAACTAAGTAGTTGACCAACCAAGTCAGGTGATTCTGGTTGCAATTTCACAAAGATTACGTTTAACTGTACTCATAAGTAACAGTAGCTTAAGCCTCTGCAGATGCCTTGAAGTTCAAAGCAAACAAGGTTGTTGCCTACATATTTGCAACTGTTGTACTCTGATTTCTTTTTATTTGTTCATCTTGACTAGGTAGTTGATGAACCAATACTGTGTGCAGTGGTGGAACCATGATTCAATTCTTGATGGGGCGTTTTTTTTTTTTTAAGTACAATAACAATAAACAGTATAAAAAACCAAAAAAAACTGTAGTTTAAAACTTAACTGACTTGTCCATTGATCTAAAAATATTGATCTAAAAATTGAGAACGTTGAATTTTTTTTGTTAGTACAATAACAATTAACGGTATAAAAAACAAAAAAAGCTGGAGCTTAAAACTTAGCTGACTTATCCATCGATCTAAAAATTTCAAACGATACAGCAAAATTGACTACAAATACGAATTTTTTAGTTTAAACTTTGTTGTAATATGACTATGAAACTAAACAAAAACATTTATTTATAAAAGCTTGTATTAGTAGCTTAAATATGCAATTAATTAATGGAGAAGTCAAAGAGTAAGCTAATGTCTATTAAAATGAAGAGAAAAAAATAGCGAACCGGTGACCTTGTGACACAAAAACTTTATTGTTTACCATTTGAACTAAGTTACTACTTTGTTTATTTGGGGTTATTAATGTATAAAATCTTAAATCTCTGAATTTTTCTATATAACAAAAATATTTTTAAAATTTTTGGGGTGGTGGTGGCACCCCTTGCCCCCACCGGTTCCGCCCCTGCTGTGTGACTTGGTTGCACCTTGTTATTTGATTGCAGTGGCAGAATGTTTATGAAAGTAAACACTAAACCGGAGACTAAAAGTTTATGATACCACAACAAAATTCATCCTATGTTAAACTAATCATTCTATGACCAAAACAATTAATTGAAAACTAAAACTGTTATCGCCAACAGGCATTTAAGTTCTTATTGAGATGATTTTCTACTGATTTTCTACTGATACGAGGTGAATTGCAACCGTAGCCAATTTTAAGCAGTAAACTGAAGTTACAGAGATCTGATTCATAAAATAAAATTATACTGATAAAAAAAAAAAGTCAAATGCACCAATCACCATTTTCTGTTTCGTTTTGTAACACTTGGAAATTCAGTAGTTTATTATTAATTTTATTAAGTAAATAGCGATATTACGCTTTAGTGTGTTTATTTGTTTGTGTGAAATATATGTACATGCATATATGTCTGGGATATTTAATAGAGTGCATTTGATAGTTTGGGGATGATTGGTACGATATTATAAATAAGTGAACTAATAATAAAAATAAAAATAAAAAGTTAAACCTAATACATATTCATATACAAATATATAATACAACTAATACATATTCATATACACATATATAATACAAATATACATATAACCTATATACAGAGATAGATATACATATATACTGCCGAGAGAGAGGGAGAGAGAGGAAGGGCCGACAGAGAATAGTTGCCGGAGACGTGATCAGGCCGGTGACAAACCAGCGACCATCAGTGAGGTGTAGTTGGGTGTTTTTTTTGGGTTTCTACGTGGTCGCTTCGGAGGCTGATATCGAGGTCTTCGGGTGTCCGTTTTTCGCAATCAAATACATTTTATTAATGTAGTCGTTGATATCTATCTACCTGTGTAAGTCTGCTTCTCCAATTTTCACTTTTATAAAAATCCAGTTTTTAATATTTTATTAATAATCCGAATTTGGTCTTTTATATTGATTCGTGTCTTATTTTAATTACATAATAGGGTTGTTTAAGAACTGTCTCTAGGCTGTACCGGGCGAGTTTGGGAGTTTTTTTACAAACGAGCTCTCGTTTGTTTCGGTAAGGAGGAAGAATATGATTTCGCTTGCGGGATTTGTGTGTTGCTTGTTGCATGTTAATTTAGGTTCAGATATTGATACATGTTGTTATAACAAATATGGTGGTGCAGTTGCAGTAAAAGCTCCAAAAGGGCGAAAAGCAGTAAAGTCCACACACCGAAAATAATACACAACACTTTGTAATGTTATAATTAATTAGTTATCGAATGTCACTCGAAACTACCACAAAAGCATATACACTGTCACCACCTTCACATTTCTCAAAGGTTTAATTTATATCACATTTTCACAAATTATATGCTAAGCATAGTAAATACAAAATCATTAGTCATTATACTGCAACTGTACCACCATATTTGTTATAATAACATATATCAATATCTGAACCTAAATTAACATGCAACAAGCAACACACAAATCCCGCTTTTAGAGCGAACTCATATTCTTCCCCCTTACCGAAACAAACGAGAGCTCGTTTGTAAAAAAACTCTCAAACTCGAGCCGTACCACCTAATAAAACCTGGACAGCCTAGAGACAGTCCTTAAATAGCCCATATTATATAATTAAAATAAGACACGAATCAATATAAAAGACCAAATTCGAATTATTAATAAAATCTTAAAAACTGGGTTTTTATAAAAGTGAAAATTGGAGAAGCAGACTTACACAGGTAGATAGATATCGACGAGTAGATTAATAAAATGTATTTGATTGCGAAAAACGGACACCCGAAGACCTCGATATCAGCCTCCGAAGCGACCACGTAGAAACCCAAAAAAAACACCCAACTACACCTCCCTGATGGTCGCTGGTTTGTCACCGGCCTGACCACATCTCCGGCAACTCTTCTCTGTCGGCCCTTCCTCTCTCTCCCCCTCTCTCTCGGCAGTATATATGTATATCTAGGTTATATGTGTATTATACATGTGTATATGAATATGTATTTACCGCATAAGTTATATTAGTTTTAACTTTTTATTTTTATTATTTTACTACACGAGTCCACTTATTTATAATATCGTACCAATCACCCCCAAACTATCAAATGCACTCTATTAAATATTCCAGACATATATGCATGTACATATATTTCACACAAATAAATAAACACACTAAAACGTAATATCACTCTTTCCTTAATAAAATTAATAATAAACTACTGAATTTCCGAGTCGTTACAGGTTTGATTAATGAAAGGTTTGATTAATGAAAGGTCTGATTAAGCAATTCAATTCAATTTTTTACAATTATCATTTTCTGTATGTTACTCGTATTTTGGTTGCTAATTTCTGAAACTCTAGGCTCCGCTGGACTGATCAGGTTATGTTCACATGACTGCAGTTTGTGTTACTCAATGGTGAAGTTTATATCTGTTGTTTATTTTTGCTATCCCAAGTTTGATTTGTCTATTTTATTCGAGTTGAAGTTGCTAATTTCTGAAGCTCTAGACTCAACTCGATTTCATTAGGTCCTGTGGACCTGTTTAACGACAAAGTTCAGCTGAAGATTTAGTTCTGTTAGAATCTTTGCTCATTGAATTTTATTTTACATATTATGGAGAAAGAATATAATGGATTTTACGTACCAGTTACTTCTAACTTCATATAATGGATTACAGGAATATAATAGAATCTGCAGGAAAGATTACAGGTAACTTCATCTAATGATTTTTTCCCAAACTGGTAAAGATTGCACGAAAAATTTGAGTACCAGTTGCTTCTAACTTTATTTAATGGATTTTAAGCCATCAGTGCTTGTTCATTTTGGCTTACCTTGATTTTCTGGGTATCTGTTCGCAAGTCCCTTTGATAATTCTCAATTTTAATTAAAAAATCTAAGATCCTTAATCTTCCCATTACCGTTGTTAAAGAAATTTGATGTTCGTATTCTTTGCTGGTTTAAAAATGCATTTATACGAAGAGTACCTGGAGGTGCATAGGGAAAAGAACAAATGGTTACTTCATCCTCTTAGTACTCTTTAGTTTACTCATTGTCTACGATGTTTTTATGATTTCTTCTGATTCCTCTAATATTATGCTTCGTCGGTGTTGCATATTTCACTTAGCTGATATAATGAAATTACTGCATATTTTACTATCGTAAATCTCTAAACTGGGAATTAGTTTTTTAACTTTTGTAAGCATTAAAGTGTATGGCCAAGAAAAATTCTCGACTGTGAATAAAAATTCCCTTTGATCTCGATTTCCTGTCGCAGCCCAAGGGGATTTATTTTAAAGTTGGTTATGTTTTAAATCTTTCCTGGTGATTGAAAATCTATGACAAGGCATTGCCTTCTCGGTTGCTTGTAAATTAAACATCATTTTTTACTAGGTTTGGCTTGCCACTCTAAAGTCGCTTATATCAGTTGAAGTTCACTAGCCTGAAATGATTTTTAAGCTAGCTATACATATATATATCAAAATTTAGGAACATTTTAAAGGGGAAAATGAAAATGCAGCGAACTTATTTTTAACGGTCAGCTTCTAAGATTTCGGTACTGTTTTTGTTTGATCATATTTATCTGCTGAAATATCAAGGAGAACGCAGGAGTTGATCATCAAAGAGCACAATGATGATTTGGCTTCTATTTTTCAACGTTATATAAATTGCAGCAGAGTAAAAAAGTGATGTTATATTTGCTTATTTGCTTCTCATTTGTTATGTTGGCATATCAATTTCGTCTTTTAATTACATGATATAATCATGCAGTTGCTCTTTTTCAAGTACAAATCTCACCATTCATTGTGCAAGTGATTGTTATCAATGATAATAAGGTATTAAGGTGTTACTTCCGAAAGATCGTTGTTCTGGTACTGTACCATATAATTTATGCCACCACACCAATTTCTGCTAGTTTTTCAGTCATTTGCTTGGTCAATCGCTCTGTTTGATTAAACCACGAAGTAAACTTGTCTGATTCTTTCTCTTGTACTTCATCTTGCATTCATGTCCAGAAAAAACCGAAAATAGTTCATGTCTGATTCCAACTGCTTCCAGTGATAAAATGTATGAAAATTCGTGTTCTTATTCTACCCATGTTCTGTTATTATGCCTTGAATATTAACAACCATTTATTTGGTTTCGGTTTTGGTTTAAAGGATGTGTTGTGGTGATGAGTGTCATTTCATTTTCTCAACAAGGACTTGGCCATAACTAGGAGTTTTAAGTACTTTGTCCATAAGAAAAGTTTAATTGACGTTAAAACTAAGTTATTTCCGTAGAGAAGGAAAAGAAAGAACGAATGTAAGCAAACCACCTATTCTTAGCGCATAACAAACTCATGGTAACTGACTTTACTTTAAAATTAAAGACCCTTCCCAATGTTGGTGTCTTGGTTGGAGACGGTTTCTGTTTTTTTTTGTTTTTTTTCATAAGGAAAATCGAATAACTTTGCTTTAGTTTTTTACTGCTCCCTCCGTTTCCATTTAATTATCCACTACGAAAGTACGTGTAATTTTGACCGGCTTATAATTTGTATCAAAATTGTCGAAATGAATTTTTTTAAAATCTAATAATAAAATTTAACATTTGAACTATATATAATCAACTTTTGAAAATTTTCATTCCGACAATTTTGATACAAGTTCTCGGCCGGTCAAAATTGCACGTAGTTTCGTAGTGGACAATTAAATAGGAACAGAGGGAGTATTTTTTAAGGAGCGTCACAACTCACAAGATACTATCGTTGATCAGGTCATTCATTACCTTATGAGACGAGAGAGATACATGATAGATTTGTAACTGCTGGTCCTATTCAGCTAGTATTTTTTTACATCTCCCTCTCGCTGAGTCGCTCATGAGTATATCACGGATAAGATCTTTTCTGTCTTAAAAGAAAAAACTTCTCTCGCAAGAAGGGTTTTTGAGAAAGACCGAAAGGCCCTTTTGCTGGGGTTTCGGGAATTGGAATTTGCAATTTAATGGAATTCAAGAAGTATATTGAGAATGCCCCTTTTTAGCTCCAATAACATCTCTTATCTTTATTTTTCAAAATGTCACCCAAGGATTTCATTGTTTATAGACACACTGTATTCGGTTGCAGCTTTCAGGCTCAGTTGTGTACAAACTAGGTTGATTGGTTGAACTCAAATGACTAGCTTGAAAGCTGCGCTTTTCAGTATTGGGCCTCAAAATGGTAAAAGCTTTAAGCCGGTGCAATTTATTTTCTCAAACTCAAAAAGATCCAGCTAATCTGCTCAAAAGCTGCAACCAAACAAACTTATTTTGTGCTTCATCAACAATTAAATTGGACAGACAGACAATCCGAAATTGAGAAAGCCAACTGATTCTTTTCCAGGTAAGACGTCGACATGGAGACTACAGATTAGATGCGAAAGTAACAAACAACACGAAAAACTTTATTATTATACCAGACACCTATATGTGTTATTATTTAACGTTTTTTTTCCTTCTAAATTCTCGAATTACCTTGTCTTATGCAGAGGTAATTTTTCAGTAGGGAACCAGCATGATTCTTCGAACAAGAAACCCAAAATACACACGATTACTGCCCCAACACTAATTAACCAGTGCCAAACTCATATCTAGCACAGAGATCGATGATACATATGGTGAGGATGCACCTTGTCTCATCCCGGAAGCCGAATATATCATCCTCTTTAACCTATCAAGGAGATTGTTGGTCCTTGATAAGCCCCCCTGAATTAGGAAAAATGACATTATTATAACGCCTCCATATTGGCTAATTTATGATGAATTGATGAGGTTCCCGTGTTATTAACTGGTGACCAAGGTGACCAAATAAGTCAGTTACTTCACTTTGTTTGTTGTCAATTCGGGTTTGCAGTTTTATTTAGCTTGGTGTTTGATATGCATTTTGCTTGTATACTTTCTGCATCTGGATCAATTTTTAGTTGGCATTGTAAACTCGGTTAGATACCTTCTAGTAAATTGTAATCTACAGAACACACTTGATTAAGCTTCTTTTCTACATATAATAATTGTATTTCTCTGTCTAATTTTATCTTTCTACTACCAAGCGATCATAGAGTAATCAGTATGGCATTTCTTATTTTCTTATATTCATTTCATGAGACCTTCTCACCTTCATATAGATATATTGCAAAAACAATTTATCATATTTTATTTTCCCAAGAGGAAACTTATCAAGTAAGGTTAAGTTGGATAAAAGTATAACAATGTATACAAGAAAATTGAAGATATCAAATAAGTACCACTAGACACGCTTGCAATGGACCCCATGTCAAAAAATGCATGTATATATACATATCAACTGTTTGGACCATAGAGTCTCATTTAATACCTTCACATGCACTGATCGAAATTCCCTCTCAATTCCCTTTCCTAAATTAAATTCACTGCAAAGCTACCAATCCTGAGAATTAAATGAGGAGGTAGCTGAGCAAATGAAGTTGATACATTGGCCATAGCATTTAATTGTAATGTTCTCACTCTACCTAAAAACCTGCTAATAATAAATTTTGTATGCGACTGTTTCCACATTTTTGTTAGTACTATTTCTGTGACTTTTCAGTGAAGACGCAACTTTAGGTTCATACAACCAGGGGTAGTAATAAATAAATTATAATTACTTATGAGTGTAATATTTATCACACTTGAAAAGTTGAAATATACGTTACATTTCCTCAAACCACATAATTAGACCTCAAAGTTACTGAAATATTGGTACGACACACCATAGGGGTACATTTTTAGGTAAGTAAGGAAGTACATTATATATGCATGCATTGATAGCATCCCTGTTTGATAATTTCGTACGTAAACATCACTCTCACAATTTAATCTGGGACACTTTGGTTTAACAATTTTATATAATACTAGAGTGATTATCAAGAAAAATTATATAATATTAGAGCTTAGAGTAGGAAATTAGCTAGACTGTGATACGTTTAAGCTTTCAGTAGCTAGAACTATTAATGCTCAATGTCCTTTCTAAGATATTTCGGGTTCCCATATTCTGTAATAAAACGCTAAACAGAAGCTTCATAGAGATACTTTTACCTTACAACTCATGCATCATAATATAGTACTTATTTCTAAGTACTAGTCAGCGGTGGTGGAGGGTTCATGTGACAATTATTGTCGATTTCAAAATTTACAAAAATGTGAAGGTTTATTTTTATAGATTTTAGTTTTCTTGTTTTTGTTTTGCTTTCCCATACCTTAAAAAGTGAGCAGTGCCTTACGGATCATGGTATGTGTATATTTTGGATTATATATTACCTTTGTTACTTTGTACAAGTTACCAAAGCTTGCTTGTTTGATAAATCTTTATCAATGAGAAGTCTTTAATTAGTTACTACATGTATATTTTGGATACAGTAAAACTTATGCTTGGCAAACTTCATATGAATTTCGTAATTTTTTTCATGTACATGTTATATGACTAAGCCGTTGTCAAATCATAAGTTGATCCGGCTGTAAGGTCAAACATGACATGCTTGAGTTTTGCTGAAAATAATTCAGATTTCAACACCATAATTGACTACTTACTTTGTGAGATCATATTGATAGAAACTATTTCCTGATCTAGACTAGTCAATAATAATATATTTACCAAATTAACATTAACAGGATCCAAATAAGCAAATGTACTGTATATATAATCCGATTTCAATTTTATTGTAGTTATAATCTTTTGAGGAAAGGTTAAACTTCTCAAATTTTGAAGAAACCATTCATGTACCGTGTACGGACGAACTTCTACTAATGCTAACAATCCTTAATTAAATGATCAAAATGTCCCACAAGAACAGTTATTCAGCTGTAATCAAGATCACAGCCTAGCCATGATCAATTAATTGATCATAGTTGTAACTCTTATTGGACCAAATATATAATAGTACTACCAATATTTGATTATATAATGCTAGCCATATATATATATATATATATATATATGAATACTTAATTAATTAATCAATGTTAACCAGCCACGACAAGGTTGATTAATTAAGACATTTAAATGAGCAGCTCTTCACCACTTTGAGCACGCAATATTCGTCATTATCTCAGACAAAAATTAATTATATTTAAAAATATTATTTCTAATTATTAAGTATGTTGGAGTGACGTGTATATCTATATTATTCTATGCATCTCTTGTTTTTTTTCTGAAAATACACCTCACTCTTGTTGTCTTGCATATATAAGACCCATTAGTGACAAATAAATGGAAGATAATGAATAATAACATGACCACCGCTTCTTCAAAACCCTCTCTCTCTCCTCGCCACCCTCCTACCTTTACTCCGGTAACCATACTTCCATTTTTATACATATATTTGTACACGGACTCATGAAACTATATTTTCTCTATGATTTTTTTCTTCTTTTCAAGGAATAACTATTTTTCTTGGAGGTTTTAATCAAGTTTTTATATAAGTTCTACTATTTTTTGTCAAAATTTATCAAGAAGAAAGATGCATGCTACACTGACTGTCTCAAATCAGTTCATTCATTTCCTTACATATTTATATACTATAATTTTGTATTTGTGCAGATTCAAGAATGCGAGAAGGAGCTAGAACACGACGACGATGTGTCATCCACGCACCACCCACCAACACCGCTCCACCGACCATCCTCCGAGAAGCGACAAACGGAAAAAGTCTCATACAGCAAGTGCCGCCCTTGCAACACGCGCGACAAAATCACCATCGTGCCACTCGACGCAACCAAAACCACTATCAAGTCCCTCATCACTTCCCTCAAGGTCATAAAAAGGTCTCCGATGACCTCTCCGGCAGTTCCCCCACCAGACACACCGGAGGTCCGGTGGAGGGTGGAGGCGGCAGACCTCTCACGCAAGCTGGTTACCGTGACTAAGAAACGTGACGAGGCGGTTCTAGAAGCTTCTAGAATGAAGCACTCGATGGCCGAGCTCGAGAGCAAGCTTGATAGACTCGAGTCGTATTGCCATGAACTCAAGACCGGTCTTGATAATGTGAAAAACTTGAAAACAAATATTAGTCCCGAGGATAAGGTAGTTGATTGTTTTCTAGTTTCAGTAGCTGAGGCTCGTACGAGCCTCAGAATACTGAGCAGGGCCTTGGCCATGCAGCTTAGTCAGGTTGGGCCCAAGGTTCATGATCGCTTATCTCTATTGCTAAAGCCTTATGATATCAAGGCGTCTATTTCGAAGAATCCAAGAGCTCTTGTTTTCTATCTCGAGGCGTTTATTAATCGGGCTTTTTTCGAGGATTTCGAGTCGATTGGGTTTTCGAAGAGTTCGTCAAGCCAGACCATGAACCCGATTATTCGTTGCGAGAAGAATTTTAAGTTGTTTGAAAAAATTAAAAGTTTGAGTTGGGATGAGGTTTTGAGCAAGGGAACTAAGCATTTCAGTGAGGAGTTTAGTAAATTTTGTGATACGAAAATGAGTGAAATTGTTGCTATGTTGGGTTGGAACCGCGCCTGGCCTGAGCCACTTTTGCAAGCCTTTTTTAATGGGTCGAAAAGTGTATGGTTGGTTCATTTGTTGGCTAATTCAGTTCATCCTGGTTTACCCGTTTTCAGGGTGGATAAGGGGGTTGATTTTGACCCGGTTTATATGGAGGATATGGGCGAGGCCAAGGCTCGGAAGTTGGTCCCGAGCCACGTCCGGATCATGGTTGCACCGGGGTTTTATGTGGGGAATAATGTGGTCAAGTGTAAGGTCTTGTGTAGGTACTATAGTGGGTTTAGTGACAAGGGTTTGACACCATCACCAGTATGAAAAAATATATTGAACTTGTGTTTTGTATTATGCTCTTGTTGTTTGATAGATGATGGCGTTTGACTTGGTTCATTAGTAAATTTGGTGTTTATTTTATTTTATTTTACTTCGGGTCAATGTTGGTTTTGTAAATTTTGTTGTTGGATTGAATGAGGGATCATTTCCAGACGAATCTTTATATTGGTAGTTGTAAGAATAGTACCCTCTATGTCTGCTCCATCTCGATGTTAGTTTGGACACAAAAATGTTTGTAAATTGACATCTATATAATATTAATATTCATGTATGGTGGTACTAGCAGTCTTTCAATTAGATCCTTGGTGACGTTTAAATACTTACTTTTGATTTGAAAAGCTCATTGGATCGATGTGTGATAAAACTAAAACTTTCTCTCTGTTTGGTATTTTTTATTGTATAAAAAGTAATGTTATTAAAAGTACAAGCAAGAACACATTTTGATACTTTATAACAGTATCTACAAGATGGATAATATATAAATCCAACTCCAAGTCTCATGCCTTTGTATTATTCAATAGATTTATCTCCAATGGATTTATTTCTTTTGACCCTATTCTGGGATTCATTTACTCTTCTTTTTGGATTATAGTATATGCGTTACTAACAAGGAACTGATTACAGGGTGGCCGAAAATAGACTACACGACGTGCTTGAAGCTAACACGTTACAATACTTGTGCCAGGAATAGTTTTTTTTTGCTAATACACAAATTTTCACTTCAAATTGAACCATGTAGTACAAATATACTGTATATAGAAACCAAAGTGTAATAATGTGAAAATCCTAGTTTGACGAAAACTTGTCACTTTTTTTAAAGGACGTTCCGTAGTTCTAAAACTATAAATCATATCCCTCAGATAATCATATTCATATGATAATACAGTACAAAAATCCCTCAGGCGGTATATTTGTATTGCTTTTATTACTGATTAACTTTTAACAATCGATCTCCACTCCTAATAGCGAATAAATAATTTGGTTGACAGTTGTTTACTACTCTTACTTTCTTTACTATGATTTGCCTAATGACATAAATAATACTCGGAAAAGTATGTCTTGTATATGTATTCGTCCATATACAATCTCTTTTAATTGACCCACAATGATACAATTGCTTTCAAAGAAGACGCATTGTCTCACTAGAGAAGTAATGTATTTATTAGGAAGTTGATTAATTTCTAACTAGTCCACTTATGCTTACCTTGTAAAGCATTGCTTCTTGGCCTAAACTTGATGTTGATGAACAACATAAGTGGCTAAATAAGTAAATATTAAATGATAATAGACATCAGACACCACCACTGTCACTTATATGAGAAAAATAACCAATTTGGATCTTATGTTTGTGCATACTATTATGCTTTTTTGTTGTTTGATTGTTTGATGAGGTTTGACTTGGTTCATTAGTTTATTCTCTATTTTTGTAGTTTTTATGATAGGTTTTGGCTGGTCAATGTTGGTTTTGACAATTTTTTGTTGGATTGGATAAGAGATATTTTCCGGACTGAATCTTTATATAGGAAATTGCAAGAATATAGGTATTTTCTTTGTCGCTCCTTAATTTTCAATATAAGTTGAATATATACAAAAATATTTGCAAAATGGCATTTCATAATAATGTAGGTATATGCTTCATAATGATGAAACTTAATTAAGGAGCAGTCTTGGAGCATTTTCGTATGTATTTTTCTCGAGTAAGTAAATGGATATTGAATAACAGTTTTTTTGTTTGTTTTGAAAATGATATGTTGCTGAAGTCGAGTTTTACTGAGAAGCTAAAGTATACATTCACTGCCATCCAATTCCAGAAGAAAAAAAATACATCGGGGTCCATTTTTTATTCAACATGTAAAATCAAAAATAAAATAAATTGTGTAGATGAAGTCTTCAGATGGAAGCGCTGAAGTTAAAATAAAAGTATGACTTTGGTAACTCATGCATTACTCATTACCTCATTATTTCATTATTTGGAAAAGCATGTAACGAACTTTGTCTTTTGCATGACTATCAGGTATATAACTTTTGAGTGATTTTAATCGGTATGACTTTTACTGACAAAGTAATAACTTTGATTGTGTGACCTTATACTTCTCAACGATAATAATATAGATTAAATAAAATAAATATTTAACACGTTGTTGTTCTTTTTTATTGATCGGTAATTATTCTTGCTCGTATTACAATTTCTTATTACACTTATGCTCGGTCTAATAACTTGATCTTAATCTTAATATTGAACTTTATCCTTAATACTCGATCTTTTATCTTGATCTTAGTCTTAATCTTGAACTTTATCCTTGATGTTCGGTCTCTTATTAGACTTGATATACTTTCTAGTGAGATAAGCTCTGAAAAGTCTGTCTTGTACTTCTTTTTGATCAGATTTCAGGTCCCTTTTTCCAGTGCAGTTACTTGGCTATTTATAGGCATTCGTGCGTCATAGTATGTTGACGAGTGTCTCTATCTCATGCGTCATCTCATGGGGTTTCTCACTATGGACCTTTATTAACTAGGCCAAGATATTTATTGGATAATTGCCCTTATTCTTAAGTGGAGAAATTACTGTTATATCCCGGGTTTTATTATAAATTGTTGGGTACTTATTAATAACGCATGGTCCAATTCATACCCGAATAGATATATTCGGGTCTATTTTCTATATTCTATCATTTACAGAACTTTATGTATTAATTTTTCTTCAGACAATGACTATGAGGTTACAATATAACAATGAAGTAGAATTGAGTACCGAGTACGGTGCACTATTTAAGTAAATTAAGTTAGACAGGAAATGTTTAGCATAATTAGAAATCTTGATAAGTACATAAAATAATTGTCTCACAAAAGAGTCTCTTGCTCATCCTTTATATGAGTTTTTTTTTTCTTAATATGAGTCGGGCTGAAAAGCTAATTTTTGAGAATTTTAATCATAATATATAGATTAAATTACTTTTTCGCCATTTTCTATCAAAATGGGGGTGTCTCCATCTAAATTATTTTGTGAGTACTTGTTGAAGTTTTTGGTTGGAAGAGGTTTGTTTGAAAGTGTGATCTAGAACTAACAAGTAATTAGAGCAATCACGATAGAGTAACAAAACCACTTTTTTTATAAAAAAAAATATCATTTTCTTTATCAATTCCCAAATTTTGCATATAGTCAAAATGTTACTCAAATATAAAGAATCAAAAGTGTTTCTCATAATTTTTATAATACTTTTTGATGGGTCTATTTAGTCTTATATAATTACAAGATATGACTTAACGTTTAAATAATATAGATAAATGAATATCAAGTACTTTTGAAGATATGAAAAAAGTATAAGAAAGCTGATGTTTTGTAAATGAAAAACGTGAAATGCAAAACTCAAAAAATGGTAGTTTTTTCTTGAATATAAGGAAATATTATGAGGCACTTGTAGTGCTTGGTCTAACTCAATCCCCTGTTTGGTAATTTGCTGTATTAAGTATAAGCACGATCCGTATTAGGTATATTGCAACTGTATCTACAAAAATAACTTTGGACCCGAACTTTCG
Source organism: Primula vulgaris (assembly GCA_963920805.1). Taxonomy (NCBI): domain Eukaryota; kingdom Viridiplantae; phylum Streptophyta; class Magnoliopsida; order Ericales; family Primulaceae; genus Primula; species Primula vulgaris. The sequence goes on from OY987213.1 coordinate 33,532,813, forward strand.
TGGGGGTTCTTTTTATTCTTATTTTTGGATTTTGTTATCTTCATTACTATCAAGGAAATTAGTTACAGAGTGACCAGAAATAGACTAGTCTCCAACGTCGTGCTTTGTGTTAGCAATAATACTAGAAAAAACCAATTGCAGACAGTGTTTTAAATAGCGTTATCGCTATCGTAGCGTTTTTTCAGAGAAACGCTAAATGCTATTTAGCGCAAATAGCGTTGCTACATAGCGTTTTGCGGTGTACTTTTTTTTTTGTCTAAATATATAACAATATAACATTAGATAGTAATACAATTTATACTAATTATGTTAAGAAACTTAAAAAGTGAAAAACAACACGATGTATAGACCGTTTAATGAAGCAAATACATAATCCAATAGAACAAAATTACAATCTCGCAAATATATTATCCAATACAAGTATTAAAGTGAAAAGTAGAAGTAAGACGAGACATATTTAGCATTCGAAACCATCATCTTCGCCCATTAAGAGAGTAAATATTAAATAATCTTCTTGTTGCTACTCTTAATACACTGAATGTATAGCTGATTTTTACTCATCTTTCTGCTTCTGTTAAACATTAAAGAACTATTTTCTGATTAGCCTACGAATATTAATCAATTTCCATAGTTTTAATCTGGCCCTATAATTTCCTGTATTTAAGATTTAAACAAATTTCAAAACATTTTGAATTCACACACCCTTCAAGTTCTTAAATGAGTCGAGACATATAAGTGCATAATAATATCCTAATTATAGAAATGTTTAGTGACAAAATGTTAATACAAATTAAACAGCTGTTACTTGTCAAATGATACTTCTTTCTGATGAGGTATTACTATGTCATATACTGATCACTGGTGTATGTAGCAGAATCTCTATTCTTTTCTTGAGGGATTGTTCAAGCTTTGCCTTTTTGCTACTTTGCTTAAAAAAAGATTACAAGCTATAGAGCATTCGGATATATGGTTTAAAAGCTAGTATTTCTTGGTCTTATGAGACTTGTTTGGTTACATTCCTTAAGCTCATCTTTTTTTCTTTTATAATTATAAGTTGCACCTCATTTGGATGACCAGCTTGAAAAGTGAGTTTTTCACAACTTGAGGATGCTACAAGGATACAGTAGCTGAACCTAGCTTCTTCCACTCGTTTAATAAGCTAGTTTGGTCTCTTAAAATCCAGAACCAAACAACCCTTGGCTTGAAAAAAGCAATTCTTGTTTGCCAAAAGCCCAAAACTTAGCAGTTACAAACTTTATTCTTCTATTCAAACATGTAAATAACTCTTCAAATTAGACGGGAATCGACAGATTTTCCCCTTTAAATTTTTTGCAGGTTTTACTTACTACTTTGTACACCAAACACGCCAACTTTGACAAAATATATCAACTTCAGTATTTCTGAATATTTTGTAAACTCCGGAAAACATCTGTATTACTGTTCTATCCACTGTCCTAGGCAAAAACATTCATATATTTACAACCAAATCCCTAAATTTCCCAATTACAGGATTGTTTGGTTGCAGATTATAGAAAAAAGGATGGATTTTTCAAGTTAAGAGGACAAAAAGGGCTTTAACCATACCTAATATTTGTGGAATAAAAATAAAAGGTAGGAGATTACAATATTCAGATCAATTGTGACTGATAAATGATAAATATTGGGATTTTATTCAAATTTGTGTAAAATAAATAGCTAATAAAAAAAAGTGGGTAAATATCTCAAAAACCCATTACAATATATTTATATTATATATTGTTGAACTTAGAGTTCAATAATGATTTTGATTATAACTTTGATTATGCGTTTAATGATTTTACGATTTCGATGATATAATGCTTGTCTTTTCCAAAAAGAGAATTTGTAAATTGCAGAATACCAGAAAGATAGAGCTCGGAAAAACGAAACCACAGGTTCAAGCGGAACCAGAATCGGAGCTAAAACGAAGGAGTTATGGGCTTTTGAAGAAGACCGAAAAACTGCCAGAAGAACAATCGACCGATCGACTGGACAAAAACGACCGATCATTTTTGGTCCAATTTCTTCCAGAGAGCACGTCGAAAAAACGACCGATCGTTTTCTGGAAAACGACCGATCGACTGTAGAAAACGACCGATCGTTTTCTACAAATTTCGAAAACAGCTTTTCAGCTTTTTCTGGAAAATAGCTTAAATCCTCTGAAAAATAGCCTTAACCACTGCCAACGGTCACAAACGGAAACACAGACCTTTTGGCATATAAATACCACCCAATCTCTCTTTCTAAACTACCAATCACAATACCAATCAACTTCCTTCAACCTCTCATTAAAAACCCTAATATCACCATTTTGGTGCATATATATTCGAGGAAAAGGAAAATCAAAGAGAAAGAGATTCAAGCTCGATCTTCATCAACAACTCACCAATTAGCTTTTTAAGAAGCAATTAGAATAGTGAGTGTAGTTACGTTTTGTAACAAAAATTGTATCGAGTATTTTATAAACTCAAGTTTTGTGAGCGAGTGAACGGGTAGAGACTTTGTAAGCAAGTGAAGCTTAAAAGCTCTAGGTTTTTCATTCGGGTACTCATAAATTGAGGGGGAGTCGTAGACTCGTAGACGTGTACTCTTGAACTTGTATCAAGAGTAGGAACCCCGGGTAGAGGGTGAGCCAATCGGTCGATTGAGCTCAATAGGGTTTGTAAAATCCGAAAGAAGAATTATAGTGAATTACTCGGTAGTACCGAGGAGAGGACGTAGGCCGTTTGCCGAACCTCTATAAATCTTGGTGTCATCTTCTTTTCCTAAACTTTTACTTTCCGCAACTTTATTATTGCTTATATTCTTGCTTGCGTTTATGATTTCTAGCATTTCATTAAGTTTATTAAACGCTTAAGTTTAGAATTTGCATAAGTTGGGTGTTAGTTGTTTAGAATTTTTAATTAGGTGAAAATCGCCATAAAGCTTATTCACCCCTCTAAGGTTAGCACACGGGCCAACATATATATATATAGAAGGAAAAAAGAGTGACCTGCAGAGAGGATGACTCCTCCATGATTCAGATTAACAGTTGGGTGAGAGAATGACATGCAGTGGTAGGAGAGATGAAGAGATGATTGTTTGGGTATACTGTGGTTTAGAGAGAGGGTGAGTTTAGTTTAGTTTATAAAGGTTAGGTTAAACATGTAGTTTAATCGTTGCTGTTTTTTTTTTAAAAACTTGCTATTTACGCTATTAGCACAATATTTCGCGATTTTTGCGCTTTTGATCCCCTATAGCGCGATTTTAGCGTAATTCCACCAAAATCGTGATTTTTCGTTACGTTTTTTTATCAAAAAAACGTTATTTCACGCTACGTAGCGCTATGTAGCGCGAATTTTAAAACAGAGATTGCAGGTAGAGGTAGTAAGGTTGTCTAATTTGAAAAGTTGCAAGTTACAAAGCTCACTTCAAAATGAATTTTTTTTTACTCAACAAAGCAAAAAAGAGCAGAATTTTCTGGTTCGAATGCCGATAAATCTTACACTTTAGGGAGTAAACGTTCACATGATCATTCTCCTCCTACTATATAAACTCCCAACCCAAGCCTGTCTTAGGCTGGGCTCTTCTTCAACGATGGGAACCAAGCTACTATTTTCTTTTTTGTTTAATGATTACCATCTCAGTTCGTGAACTACTACCCTTGAGGGATCTTCAGAATTGAAGACAGAAATGATTTATTAAGTTTAAGTTGAATTAGCTGAGAAAATCAACTTTAATTTCCTGGTCTAGAAAAGATCAAGTATCAATTCAATTCACAAACGACCAGAAATATTACAATACCATTCAAAAAAATTCCGGGTCAAACGGGTCGGGTCGGGTATAAACGGATCGGGTCGGGTTATGTGCGGATTGATGTGCGGGTCGGGTCGGGTCGGGTTTCGAGAAACCCGGCCCAATTGCCATCCCTAAACTCACCTTTCAACCGGCCTATGTTTAAACTTTCAGTTAAATATACACAGTAGTGAAAATCCTGAAACCTGTGAATCAATAATCATGCATTGCTCATAACATCAGTCACTTACAAAAGTTAATGATAGGCTTCAATCCATCTAAATCAATCAGCATTTTTACCAATGCTCTCAATACAACAAACGTCAGGACCGTTTCACAAAGTTTGTTCACTCCAAATAAAATTGGTTAAGCAAGGGTGGGCGTAACAACAACAACAAAAAGACAATAGCATCCACGAACAAAATAGCCTAATAATATTTTGAAACTGAACCGAAGAGCTCAGTTACTCATGTCGAACTCAAACCCTAAAACCTTTTCCCTTTTCAAAATACCCCTTTGTGATAACCCTAAGTAAACTAACAACAAAGCTGCTTCTTTTTCTCATTGAGCAGCGTCTCTGCTTTCCTTTTTTTGAGTTCCCCAACTATTTTCTTGACATAAGAAATGTATCCTTCAACATCGAATTTTCTTTTGCAGCCTGCATAATTCATATACCTTATTTTCCCAAAAACTTCTCGCTCTCGCCATCCCTGGAAAGAAACAATTATAAAAATTTCCAACACTCAACAGCAGCAGTTAAACTTTGAGAACTTAAAGCAGTCTGTGTGCAAAAAAGACAGACAATCAAAGATTCAACACAAATGTTTCAGAATATTATCAGACACTAAGACGTTAAGGATGAACGCTTACAAACCTGATCATGGACCCCACAGATCGACCACATGCAGCCAACATATCCATTTGGGTCTCTCCCATCAATGTTGTACTGTTTAAAAAAAATTAAGTGTTAGCGATAAAACTTTTTTTTGTGCAATAGCAGTTGATGGCGATTTTTCAAATAAGAAGGAATACAGATAACAGGATCTCGCATAGAGTACCTTATCATTGAGGTATATAGTTATTGCAAGAGCTTCTTCTGGGCTACTTGTCCATTCTAGTATCTTTTTCGCCCAGTACATCCTGCACGTGATGCCAACAACTCTTTAAATAATTACTAAAAGACTTCAAATGAAGAAAAAAGAATGAGAATAATAGGCCATGTGACCATGAGTCCATGACTACGGCTCTAACCTTACCATCACATGTTGATCAAATACCTAGAACCTAAACTATACTACATGATTCAAACTTGAAGTCCTATAAGAGGTCAACTTAAAATTGACAATCAAAATAAATATTGACCGCTCAAGAAATCTGACAAATTATCAGACCTGAATTTTAACCATCGAAAATATAGAAATAGTGACCCAGTGTTTTAAAAAGCGAAAATTTAGCTAAATTGTTTTCGCAAGAGCTACGCTAAAAGCGTAAGCTTTTAGGGGCCTAAGAAGCGGAAAAACGAGCTTTCTAAAATTTTCTCAAACTTTGAATCGGGCTTTTTTACTACGAAGCGTGCTTTTTTAAACATAGAGAAATACCCAAACATAACGAAAAAAATTTGTCAATGGACCAGATTTCTCAATATGTAATTGGAAATTTGACAATAAGTAAATTCTTGGTGGGGATTTAAACATTTGTTGAGTTTCTCAAATGTTTACTCAACTAAAAACTACACGAGCTATTACATAAACCAGATAATATTAACATACGAGAATGAGATAATAAATGAAAATTATCATAAGAAATAAATATATTATCGAAACAGCAAAGAAGACACTTACCGCATGAAACCATGGAGCTTTCCATAGTGAACCAACTCCAGCTGAGAGGCATTCCATAGCTGAAAATCATGACAAAAAATCCTTTCAATAAATATAGCAGCATTCACTCAACGAGCAAATAATTTACTACAAGAGTTGGAACTAGAGCAAAAACAGATATCCAGCCACCATACTAAATTAGCAAAGACGTCTGGTAAAGAAAAATAATCACCACACATCATTCTTAGAACAACTTATAGTATGAACAAATAATATATATTTATAAAAATATTTAAATATATATATATACACATAAATCACTTCAATGGTCAAGCCTAGTAACTTACAAGATCAGCAGTCTGCGCCTTCTCCAACTGCTCCCTCCTGCAGATACAAATTCCAATTGAGGACTATATTTGGAGTACCCACTAGAAGAACTAAATATAAATTTATGTAAGTCCAAATCCACTGAGAGAACGTACGTATATATATGCTCACGCTTGTCAGAAGCATGGTCCATCAAGGTTTTACGTGCCCATTCCCAAGCTCCTTGCAAAGAATCATAGTGAGGCTCATAATAGCAAAAGTTATCGGCCAGTTCCCTTCGCACAATTAATTCCTCCAAAAATGCATCGACTGCCTTCATTATAACATTAAATTAGTCAAAATTTACATAAATTCAATACTTTATTTAAATCGTCAACATAAAAAATCAATAGCAAAAGCACATTTTTGTGAACAAAAGTTCTAACAAAGACCACAAAAACAAATTACATGTAACTGGATATTTTTTTTTAAAAAGAGTTACCATTAAGTGACATAGTTTGGGCTACATTCCCTTTTAGTAAGAAGAGAAGAATTGTCTTCCACGTAGTGGTACTCGAAGGACAAAATGCCATCAACTTCCATCAGCTAATCTTTTGTTGGCAAATTGTTTAATAAAATGGTTTAGCTTTTGAAGGGCATACACCTCAGTAAACTGATTTTGAAATTACCATGATATTTAAATGTTCAACCAACATGTCTTGCTTTTAATCGGCATAGACTTTGGTAAACTAATTTCAATATGCATGCTGAATAGTGTGCAGGATCACTACATGGGAATTAATAAGTTACCACGAGAAGGCAAATAAATCCAAATTAGCTAATTTCCCTTAATAATAAATAAGGCTTAAAAAAGTACTTATATAGAAGTGTAATTACACCAGCTAACCGAAGATGTGACTTGTGAGATAACAAACCTGAGGAGATAAATTTCTAACATTACGGGCCTCTAAAGCACACCGTTGAGCTGATATTTGTCCGAAATGTAAATAAGGTGAGAGACCAGATAATGCTTTTGGTTTCATTGGATTATTCCTATCTGTTGAGTAGCTTTTCAATCTCTTTGTTAAGAATCCATCTTTATTTCCCATTAATACTTCTTTTGCCGCTTTCTCACCCGGCACACACCACTCAACTTCAGGAACCTCTTCTCCTTTCCTATAAATATCAAATTCAGATGTTAAATATATACAAGACCATAATCCAGAAGAGGAACACCAAAAAAAAAAATACCAGTCCTGGTTAATAACAGTTTTGAATACTAAAGTATCACCAGAAATCAATACTGTAGCAAAATTAGCAATTCATCTCAACCGAACACTTTTTTCAGTTTGTCACTCGATATAAAAACCCATCGATTGAGGAATATAGCAGAAAACAAAATGTGATAGTACAAGTACAGTGTACACAATTTAAAAATGATCAGGGTCGAGACCACTTCGTATACACCAAGTGTACTCAATCGTCGAGAAAAAATGGCAGTATGAGTATACTTATTGCTATTTTTTGTGAGTTGGTGTACAAAATCAAAATATGATGATACAAGCTTAAAAAAACACCATATTAACCCTGAAATGTTGATTACAATATAACCTTAAATAATCTGCAATGATCTTGTCCCAATCAATCGGTTGGTTCGTGGTGGCCCACTTCACAGTTGGGGGTTCCAGTAAAGGAAACTCAATCAAATATTCAGGTAAAAGTTTATTGATCTTTCCCCTTAGAGTCCGAGCACTATATTCCAACTTCTGAGATGCTATCCAAACAGGTACGATATTATGTGTGTCAACTTCGTGAATTGCCACGTCATCCCCAACTCTCTTGCAAATTTCATCCTTCCAACTTCTAACTTGTCGAAGTGGAGAAAAATCTGTTACTAATAGTGAAGCCCCGCATTCTTTGAGAAATTTCGGAATTGTATCTATAGCTTCTCCCTGATAAACAGTTTAAATAATATAAGCTCTAACATATATGTATTCTAGTCTATTGGAAATAGTTACCACTTTGCCAGAGGTTATAATTTAGACAATCTTTCATAGCTCTGAAAAGTTAAAAGCCAAGTAGCAGCTCTGACTTAATTTTTATGAAGTCCATCTTATCTCAATCTAACAAAAAGCTAAAAGTTGGTGTCACTCAGACCGAGTTCTACCCACATAAATTTCTAATATAATGATATAAATCAGATAGAGACAAGAGCTCAGATTTATAAGCTGAAATGATAAAAGCTTCAGCGGAGGATGCCCGTAGCACTGACAAAATTAAAAATAAATATGCTTTCACAATAAAAGTTAATTCAAATTAGTGCAAATTATACCTCTTAAAAAACTATTATGAACAGAGACACCTGAAGACCATTTTTTTTCCGTCTCAAATTTATTAATAAGCACACCTAGCAAAACTTAAGCCTTCTTTGGTTGCAGCTTTTGAACTTGCCTTTTAAGCTAATAAGCAAAAATTGTCAGGTTTTGAACAAAGCTTGATTCATCTAGCTTAAAGCTTCCATGCTTTTCAGGCAAAAAATGGTTGTAAGCTCAAGCAAGACAACCAAATGAAGTTCAACTCTTAAGCAAAAAAGCAATCGAGCAAACAAGATGAGCTTTAAATCCGCAACCAAACAATGCCGCGATCTTTGTTAATCAGATAGTTTGCCTAAAAGATGCTTATTTGCTTAGAAGCTGCAACCATAGCAGCCCTTTAAACCGATTACGAAGTAAAATGGTAGGGAGTAAATTTCTTTGTATTAAAGTCTATAATTACCGAGAAACACTTTTCCATTTTCGAAAATCGCGTTACGCATTCCCATTTCCCGTTATTTAACATATAAATTATTTAAAAAAATCATTGTTTGCTACACGTTTCCGGTTCAGGTATCATTTTTGGCTTATGTTTCTATGGTAGCAACTATGTGTTAAACTAACAAATAAAGAATTGCAGAACAAAACACACATAAATGCAGGGCTAATTACTATTTTGTAAACCTATCATTTTCTAAGTTTGAGATACCAACCTCATAAGACCGTTCGATTGGGTTACCCCCTTCTCGATTAACAAAAAACATTATATGCTGACCTATTTTAAAAACTTGCAATTGTGTACACTAACATATCCTTTTCTACGTTTGAGACCAACCTCACAAGATTGCTGGATCGGGATACCCCCTACTACATTAGCATAAATATCATGATTTTATAAAGCCTATGTACACTTAACGTTTTGTTAATTATAGTATCACTTTTGTATATCAAAGTTTCAAACTATCATTCAACTATCTCTTTTATACACCTATATATATATATATATATATGTGTGTGTGTGTGTGTGTTAAACTGAACAGGAGTGTACTGATAGAGAAATTAAATTTAGGTTAGCATACTAATTACAAAACATTGCCAGTTGGTATAAAAACTCGAAAATAATGATATATCAGTGTGCAAAATAATTTAAAAAAAAACTGCGATAAGGACAAAATTGTAACACTAGCCTGATACAAAATGAAAGGTATAATGGCAAATCCTAGCTTTTCCCCCAAGGTTTGTTTGATTGCAGCTCTTAAGCTAATAAGTAATAAGCTAGATTAGTCAAGGTTTAGACAAAGCATATTCATCAAGCCTAAACTTATCTACCTTTCAAAGGCAAAAAACACAGAAAGGGTCAGCTTTTAAGCTAATCAACCAAAAGAAGTTCAAATTATATGCAAATAAAAAGTGAGCTTTAAATCTGCAATTAAAAAAAGACCCGATCACCGAAATCAAATTATTTGCTTAAAAATGAAAAGTAGGGAGTATATTTTTTTTTGAGTTCGAGAAACAATAACCTCACCACCACTATCACACATACTGAGCTTATATGTACTGAAAAAGCTAAAAGCTTTAAGCTCAGGCGAACCCAGCTTTTCACTCAAGATCAAACAATCAGCTCGCAGCAACACAGAAGCCCTTTTAAGTAGATTCTAAGTTACAAAAGTAGGGAATATATTTCCCTGTGTTACAAAAGTTACAAAACACATATATGCAGGGCAAATTACGATTTCAAGAACCGCGTTTCCGTTTCCCTTTTTCCTCGATCTCATTTACCTGCTATTTACGTGTAAATTTCATTGCTAAGAAATTTTTGTCACGGCTCCGTTTCCCATGCAGGAAACTATGTATTAAACTAACAACTAACCAAGCACAGAACAAATTAAAAAAAAAAAACTCAAAACCCACACACACATATATAAGCCTTTTTTTTTACTATTTTGTTCACTAATCTATATGCTAGCCTGAGACAGAAGTGTACTAACTGAATAATAAACCTTTTAACTACAGAACGCTGCAGGTTTGGTGTATAAAATTGAAATGACCATATCAGTGTTCCAAAAAATATATATACAAATCAATAAGGTCATAAATAAAACAGTAACACCAGTCTGATACAAAATAAAGGGTACAACGGCAAATCCCAACTTTTAAGCTAATAAGGTAGATTAGTGGAGGTTAAGGACAAAGCTAGGTTCGTCCAACTAAGCTTACCTTTTTCAGGCAAAAAACACAGAAAAACTCTTTTTAGAGTTCAAATTCCAAGCAAAGAATTAAAAACTGAAGAATTCTACACTTTGTTGTGTTCGATAAACAAAGAAAACAATTCTATATCTCTACGTGCAAGAAATTCAGCTTTTTTTGCTTAGAAGCTGCAAGAAAATAAGCCCTTCTAAAAATAACAATTAAAAATCCACAAACACACGCATGAAATAATACTAAGCTTACATGCCCAGAAAAAGCTATAAACTTTCAACTCGAGGAACACGCCTTTTTTCACAATTTCAAACAAAATCAGGTTATTCACTTAAAAAGTGCTACCAAACAAGCTCTTTTATCACAATTAACAATTAAAATTCTACACATATAGATACATAGAAATACTAATCTGAGCTTAAATGACCTGGAAAGAGTACAAGCTTTAAGCTCACGGAACTAATTGGATTTAGAGCTTCAACACAATTTATACAGATTTTATACCTAAAAATAAAGAGCAAATAAATTTTATGTTCATGTTTCCATAAACAACTAAATAAACACAGGACAATCAAAAATCCACACAAACACACGCAAATATTATATTAGTTATAGATGTATGTGTGTTTAATACTAGCCTGAAACAAAATGAAGAGAAATATTCAAGGTCCCTTCAACATCTATTTGTAGCTCTCTTAACCTTCTTAGCATAAACCCAAATCGCCTAGCTTTACCCCCTTAATACTGATCAACAAGATTAAAATACACAGCTACAGGCACATTCGCCTTAATAGCCTGATCAACGGTGTTGATTAAAGCCCAGTGATTATTGTTCAGCCGTTGATATCTGACATCCAGTACACTATTGACCCTGGCCGGGATTTAACGGCTGAGATAGTTTTTTGAGGATTGTAATTATGCTTGGTTAGATGCTGTCGAATGGATTGTCATGGTGGTGAGAAACTTAACACACACACTAACAAATACTGAGCTAATATTGCCTGGAAAAGGTAGAACCTCTAAGCTCAATGAACCTAGCTTCTTTATCAAGCTAAAACAATATCACTTTTTTTTTGTATAAAAGTTGCAAACAAAATAAGCCCTTCTATAACAATTAACAACTAAAATCTACACACAGCCGTTATATCGAGATCCAACGGCTGAGATTAAGGAAAACAAGAACTAAACCAAAAATCATGGTCAAATATCAACCGTTAAATTTCTATCTGACGGTTCTGAAGCAACTTTATCCGCTGAAGCTGGTTATAAACTTCAGCAGCTCCATATCCGAAAAATACGAAGGTTGCAAGAATCTTTAAGCTCACAGAACCTAGTTTTTTCCCTCAGTCTCAAAGAAAAAGAAAATCAGCTTATCTTCTTAAAAACTGCAACCACACAAACCCTTTTCTAATTTCAAAATTAAAAGTAGGGACTTGATTTTTTTGTATATGACTAACAACTAAACAAAGTTACACAGAAAGAATCAAAATTTACACACAAACACACATAAATATATTAAGTTACTTATATATGTAAGTGTTAATACTTAATACTAGCCTGGATCAAAATGAAGAGTATATTAACTTCTCTTCGATCTCACTTTGTAGCTCTCTTAACCCTCTAAGCATAAACCTAAACTGTGTAGCTTTAGCCCCAAACACTGATGCCTCGTTAGCCTGATCAATGGCGTGGATGAAAGCCCAGATATCACCTAGCTGTGTATCCCTAAATATTCAGTACACTACTGATCCTGGCCGAGGATTCAACGGATTAGATCGTACTTTGAGGCTCTGATTCTGCTTAAATGGAGACACTACCAGACACACTAACAAATAATGAGCTTACATGCTCTGAAAAGGATAGAAGCTTTAAGCTCAAAGAACCAAGCTTTTCCTCAGTCTCAAAAAATCAGCTTATTTGCTTTGAAGCTACAAGCCAACAAGCCTTCTTATAATAATTAACGATTAATTCCACACACACACATGAAGAAAATACTAGACTTAGTTAACCTGAAAAAGGTAGAAGCTTTAAGCTCACAGAACCAAGCGTTTTCCTCGTCCCAAAGAAAATCAGACTATTTCGTTAGAAGCTACAAGAAAACAACCCTTTTAATAAAACATACAGACACATACATACACTAAGGCCTCGTTTGGTTGCGGGATTCATAGTCCCGGGACTATGAATCCGAGAGGTATTACAAATGAAAGGGGGATTAACCCTGGATTATGAATACCGCTAGCTAATTCTATTGTTGTTTGTTTTGGTTGGACTATTTGTTAATTAGATAGGACTAACATGTTATCAATTACCATTCTATCCTTCTACCATTTTACTTTTTAAAATTTGTCTAACAATAAAATATGTACAAGTAATTAAATTGGTGAGGGTAACAACTTAAATATTCATAAAAGTAAATCTTGACATTATAGTTTCAAACATCATAGAAATATCTGGGATATTGGCAATTTAGCATACAATTAATAACCATATAAGAAACCATTCATTGAATTGAAATATCATGAATTAAATATTGTTAACCATTTGTCCCCAGAAAATACTTCTTTTAGTAACAGCGAGACAAAATTATTGTATTGAAAAGGTGAGATTTTGATGAAGGTTAAGTGTGGAACTGACAGTTTTTTCATTAAATATTAGTAAGTTAATTAGAATGATTTGTTTTCTTGTGCAAGTCACTTGCAAGGATAATTTTGTAAGTTTGAAAAATATCTCCGGACTATAGAGCTAATACCACCACCCCCTTGCATTGCAAACGATGATCATTTGGATCATTTGATATCCCATGGGATATGTAGTACCATGCCTATTTACACAGCCAAACACTGGACATGTAGGACCCACATCATTTAGAAAACTATCCCAACCCCATATACCTCTACCAAACAAGGCCTAAGCTTATATGGCCTGAAAAAGCTTTAAGCTTACAAAACCAAGCTCTTTACTCAATCTTAAAGGAAAACAGCTTATTTACTTAGAAGCTACACGCCAACAAGCCTTTTTTGTAATAATTAGCAACTAAAGATTCAAACACACAGACACATACTAACACTAAGCTTATATGGCTTGAAAAGGGTGAAAGCTTTAAGCTCAGAAAACCAATTTTTTTCCTCAATCTCAAAGAAAAACAGACTATTCCGTTTGAAGCTACAAGCAAACAAGCTCTTTCTTAAAACAAACAAACACTTGGCTTATATGGCCTGAAAAAGCTTTAAGCTCACATAACCAAGCTCTTTCCTCAATCTCAAAGGAAAACAGCTTATTCCTATAAAACCTGCCAACGTATAAGCCCTTTTAGAATATTTAACCACAGAAATCAGCTTATTCCTATAAAACCTGCCACCATATAAGCCCTTTTAACCACAGAAATAAATTATTCCTATAAAACCTGCCAACGTATAAGCCCGTTTAGAATATTTAACCATGAAAATCAGCCTATTCCTAGAAAACCTGCCAACATACATACCTTTTCAGAATATTTAACCATAGAAAATTCTTACAAAACCTACCGGCATATAAAGCTCTTTTATAATATTTAACCACAGAAATCAGCTTATTCCTATAAAACATGCCAACATATAAACCCTTTTAGAATATCCAACCATAGAAATCAGCTTATTCCTATTAAACCTGCCAACATATAAGCCCTTTTACAATATTTAACCACATAAATCAGCTTATTTCTATAAAACCTGCCAACATATAAGCCCTTTTACAATATTTAACCACAAAAAAAGCTTGTTCCTGAAAATCTGCCAACCTATAAGGTTTTGAATATTTAACCACATAAATCAGCTTATTCCTATAAAACCTGCCAACATATAAGCCCTTTTAGAATATTTAACCATAGTCACCACGAAACTAGTTTCCCCTTTAAAATCTTGCATTTCCCGCTTCCCGCTTTCCGCTTCTTGTTTCCACCTTCTTATTATTTCACATGTAAAGTTTAGAACTTTTTTCATTTTTTTCATGTTTCCGTATTCCGTTTCATATCCCGCTCCCGTCTACCCTCCTGGAAACTACATATTTATATTTAACAACTAAAACTAAAGAGTTTATATCTAGTGTCAGTTAGGAGTAATAAGTACTAACAACTACACAAGCATAGAAAATATCAAAACCCAAAAACACAGAAACACACAAATAGAAACATTAAAAGAGTAAAAAAAAAGTATTAACCTGGATCAAAATGAAGGGTATATGAAACTCCTCCTCAATCTCCTTTTGCACCTCTTTCAACCCTCTTAACATAAACCCAAACTGCCTAGCTTTACCACCTAAATACTTATCAAAAAGATTAAAATAAACAGCAACAGGTACATTGTTCTTATTAGCCTGATCAACAGCGTGTATTAAAGCCCAGTTATCTCTCACCCGTTGATCTCTAAACATCCAGTACACTACTGCCCCTTTCAACGGCTCAGATCTTTCTTTCAAGACCCTTATTCTGGTTAAATTTATGGATGCAGATTGGGTTGTCATTTTTTATTTAATTTTGGTAAAAAAAAATTAGCTAGGAAGGAATATAACAAAACTAGGGTTAGTTACATATAAATGGGAGGGAAATGGAAACGGTTGGGAATGTGGTAATGAAGTGGACACGTTAAGGTGTTTCATTTCTTGGTTGTGGTTTTATTACTATTATGGTTATGTTACTTTCATTGACTTTCAATTCAAGGCTTGTATTCTAGTTTGATTCATTTTTTTAAAACTATTTTCAGACTTCCTGTTAACTCGTGGTTAGGGCTATGAACGGACATGAATTGAACCTTTGTTCACATGGAAAGCGAAACGAGTGTTTTCTGAATCTGTCAATTTTGGAAGTAGAGATTGTGTTTATGAAAAAAACATAATAGAAATAGATTTCAATCGTTTTAAATTTGGTGATTGGAGTAACTAATAAAACAGAACTAACAACACTTATTGGAAACACAACAATTTTTTCCGAATATCTATCCTTTAAATTTAGAAATTATGTGTTCTCTCTCCTTATCTTAAAAAACTCACTCACAATTTACTGCTATCTGCACGTGTTTAATTTTCTCACATTATCATATACTCTTCTCTGTTCTTATTTATGAACTAAATTGACATAAATGAATATATCTACGGTTTTAGCGTGAAAAATAAAATAAAAAAGTAAACCGTAAATCAGAATTACGGTTTGTAATTACAATTTACGGTTTTGACGTGAAAACAGATTTTTTGCAGTCGAAAAATCCGACCTCATTGTACAATAGTATAACTCCAGTGAATCCAACATTTTGTCTTGGAAAGCGTACAAAGGAAGACCAAAAGAGATGAGAAGCAACTGAAATCATGTAAAAAATAATTATTTTATTTTCGGACAATGATATGCAACTCATTCATAGTTATAATAATTAATTAATAACTCTCACACCAAAATCAATCCGCCAATTATCAACACTGGTATCATCTTTCACTCTCTCTGTATAACAAGTATTCTTCAATTGTTTTTTAAATAAAATGGAAATCGTGAGATATAAATGTTTTCTGCTTGTTAACTGATTCTAATGCTCTATTTTTTTTTTTTTTGTTATTTTGATAGTCTACACACACATTCATTCTATTCTAAAATTCTTATTCCTACGTACTCATGGACTGCCAAGAAATAGAATTTTATTGTTTAATGTAGTGGGTCCAAAACCTAACTAAGTTTTCAAAAAATAACACGTTTTTCAAATATGTTTCGAAGATGGTGTAAAACTTAAGTAATTTGTTATTTTTTCTAGGCCTTAATTTTCCTAATCAAAATATGTTGATCGATCGGTCACAAGTTTTATTAAACCATATTGGCCCTTTTTCAAGCCCTTCTATTAAGTCCAAAAGCATACATTTTCAGCCTTGGCCTTTTTAATTTTTCTTAGCTAATATTAACAGGTTCCGGCTAGCATGCATCTTACCAAGAGCTTGTAGTATGTGTTAGGTGCAATGGTATAATCCTAAATATCAAATGATCATCCGAGGGCAATTTATCCATCAAATACATATATCCCTAAACATAATACCAGGTATAGCATAATTATATATCATATTTTATTTATAATGAATGTATCATGTATGTACTGTGATTTTACATTCATTATAAATATGTTATTAAATTAATATATAAAATTAACTATCGTATATAAGGAGTGATATGATGTTTCAATGTTATACAAATAAACATACTAGACGGATTTGTTTGGGATAGAATAGATGTGTGAAAAATAGCATTTTTTTAGTTATTTAATGCATTTTAATTGAATGAGGTATATATGAGTAATTAGTAAAATAGAGAGAGATTATTTTTGAAAAATATAGTTAAATTTTAACAG
Source organism: Primula vulgaris (assembly GCA_963920805.1). Taxonomy (NCBI): domain Eukaryota; kingdom Viridiplantae; phylum Streptophyta; class Magnoliopsida; order Ericales; family Primulaceae; genus Primula; species Primula vulgaris. The sequence continues at coordinate 33,549,595 of OY987213.1, forward strand.
CCTCAATTTTCTTTACTTGACATATTATAATAGTATGATAATTACATAGTAAAAGCGAAAAGCATAACTTTTCCCGCTCTTTTCCACGCATGAATAAGTCATAGGAGTATCTCTTAGACTTCGAGAGTTGCGAATCACGATCAACATTTGCAAATTTTGACATTGATGTTCTATTATTTCTTGCCTTCCTTATTTGTTCATGTAACCGACTTGAATTATTTATAAAACAACATGTTATAATTAAAAAAGTTGATATAGAAAACTAAATATGCAAAAATGATAAATATGTAACATGTGTTAATAGTTAGTACTTCGTATAGGAAGTATGATGATTCCCGATGTTGAAATGAAATTCATTGCTAATTATGTTAAAGTTTTCTCCGATACATGTATCATACTATTATAAGTATATGTTTAGAGCCCTTATGAACCCTTTCAACAAGTATTTATAAAAAAAAAACCTTGCTAATTTAGAAAATTACAGATTTTAAGAAAATTAATTGGCTCCAAATAACTGTCTAATATTGAAAGTTTGAAAAGGCAGAGAAGACTTTAAAATACAGAGAAGACTTTAAAATACAGAAAATTTGAAAATACAGAGAAGACTTTTCATATTTCGGATAAAATGGTATGAATTTTCATTAATATATTTCGGTTTGCATATAATTTTAGTAGGATAATTATTATGTGATCTCAAACCACGTGTTACACTGTGAATCGCGTGAGCATGGTCCGCTAGTATGTTTACTATATGTTAAGTTATACTACAACAATTTTATGCGTGCATGATGCATGATCCGCTATAATTACCCTTTAATTGTAGCTAACACCGATTAAATCCTAATGACGATCGAGATATGGTTAGCACCTAATTAACCATTTAGACCACTCACATTGCTCGCTATGTACAGGCAGGGGCAGCCCAGACCCTAATTGAGTAAAGTTTGGGTCTTGGACAAAAAGAGCAAGAATTTTTTGTATGGGCAACATGTAGTATTTATTGTGTAGCCTAAATGGTTAAAAGTCTAAAATTTATCACCCACGCCCCTAGTTTGAGGCTCCCCACCAACAATATATTTTTTAGCACTTCTAATATTGACTTTTTAATACAATTACAATTGCTTTATGAGCAATCAAAAATTTCAAGACTTGGGCAATGGTTGGAGCATGGCCGCCCATGGGTAGAGGTTGTGTAGTGTGACCGGCGTGTGTGTATATATATATATATATATCCTAGTATTTTTTTTTGAAAGTCTCCTACTCCCTTTGTTACCAATTAGTTGTTTTTTACGAAATTACGTGCAATTTTGACCGTTTGATAACATATATCAAAATTTTCATTCCGGCAATTTTGATACAAGTTATTTGCCGTATAGTTCTAACTATGAACTATGTGATTGAATTTTGAAATATTTTTTTCTGACACTTTAAATATATTAAATTTAATGATTAAAATTGCACGTATTTTTATAATGAACACTTATTTAAGTACGATGGAGTATATTTATATTAACTATAATTATGCTTCTAATAATATTACGCGAATTACAGCTGGGCAAGGAATGCACTCTTCTAGTGACGTCATCATTGGACCAAAGGTATGGATCATGCTTGTACGGACATTTCACTGCAACTTAGGCTAAATTAACAAAAGATAATACTTTTTAATTTATTCTTAATAAAATGATAAATTAACAAAAAATACTACTTTTGAAACTAAATTAACAAAAACATACCTAAAAATTTTTAATTAACAAAAACATAACCAAAAGTTCATAATCTAATTTGTATATTTCATACTCTTATTTAAAAAGCTAATAATCTAATTTGTATATTTTCATACCCTTATTTCAAAAGTTCATACACTTATTTAAAAACTTCATACCATAATTTGTATATTTTCATACCATTATTCCAATAGTTCGTATCCTAATTCATAGAGTTCAACAATATTTTCAAAGTTCATACCCCAATTTACAAAATTTATATTCTTATTTATATAATTCATATCCATAATTTTCAACTTCATACCCTTAATTCACGGAATTCATACACTTATTTTTCAACATTATACACTAGTTAATAAATTCAACATTTGCCCGTTCTCCGATATCGAACTACCATGTCATTGTCGTGGGCCTCTTCTTTGACCACCGCATCTCCGTCAGCATCAATCTTGAGTTTTCGATCTCGCTTTACACTCTTACCGCTCATTCCGACGGATATCTCCGTTTTAATCTTCACTGAATAGAGAGATCGGAGAGAGATAAATGGAAGATGAGAGAAATATCGAAAAAAGAGAAAGAGATGGGAGGAGAGAGATCAAAAAGAGAGCGAAAGGAGGAGAGGTCGAAGAGAGAGAGAAGAATGAGGGAAATATTGGAGAGAGGAATGAGGAGAGAGAGATCGGAAAGAAAGAGAAATGAGCATCGATCAGAGAGAGTGAAAGAGTGAGAATGAAGAGGAGAGAGAGTGAGAAGGATGAGAGATAGATTTGAGAGAGAGAGGGATGAGGGGGGAGTTCTCTTTTCAATAGGAGAAATGCTAGATAATATAAGAGACGTGGGTTCAGCAAACCCACGTCTACGTGGAATTTTTTTTTTTTTTTTTTTTTTTTCTTTTTCTTTCTTTCTTTCTTTCCTTTCCTTCTTTCTTTCTTTCCTTTCCTTTCCTTTCCTCACGTGGTGCTGCAATTTTTTTTTTTTTTCCTTCTTTTCTCTTTTCTTTTCTCTTCACGTGCTGCAGAACTTTTTTCTTTTTTTTTTTCTTTTTTTTTTCTCAACGTCTTTCTTATATAATATATACAACGTCTTTCTCAACGTTTTTCTCAACGGCTTTCTTACTTAATTTATATATATATACAAAATTCCTCAATCTTACCTAAAAACTTCCCCAATTTTATCCCAAAAAAACCCTAACCATCAACCATCAAATTCCTTCATATATCAAATTAATATTTTTTTTATCAAATCAACATCACCCTACCACTACAATTATTCCCAATTTTACCCAAAAAAAAAACCTCTCCCAATTTACCCCCCAAAAAAAACATTCCCAATTTTACAAAAAAAACCCCTAACCATCAACCATCAAACATCAAACTCCTTCATATATCAAATTAATATTTTTTTTTCTCAAATCAACATCACTCTACCACTACATTTATCCCCAATTTTACACACAAAAAAAAACTTATCCCAATTTACCAAAATAAAACCTCCCCCAATTTTACAAAAAATAAACTCTAACCATCAACCACCCAACTACTTCCTATATCAAATTAATATCATTTTTTTTTCTCAAATCAACATCACTCTACCACTACAATTATCAAGTAAGTATTTCTTTTTATTATTGAGTTTAAATTTTATGTAAATAGATATAATTATTAATAAGTTATAACATTTATTAATTAAAAGTTTTTAACTTTTTTTATTGACCTTTAAATATTTATCTTCAAATTTGTTTAATCACAACTAATATTGAGTTCTAATTATATAATGTTATATGT